>OU015491.1:225684212-225936712 GCA_907164885.2 Dolomedes plantarius
GGTTATCATAGCTGCTGATTTACTGTGGTAATTTTTAATGTGTTTACTTGGGGTGCTAGGGGGGAAACAGAGATTTAAATTTTTGTTCTAAGTTAATGAGAGTGATCATTCATTTAAAACATGGGTATTAATTGAATTGCATAAAATTTGATAATTTGTGATTGATAGTGGTTTCAAGGGAGAGTCATAGTTTGCTGAATTGTCCAGTGTTTTTCAGTGAGTTTTAATAGGATGCATTTCAGCATATCTCTTAAAATTAGTGTTTATTTGTATTTTGATTTGCATAATACCTAACTTGTTTAAGTTAAATATTATGCAAACTGATTTTAGGTAAGTGAAAATATAAGGAAACACTATAAATTGCATATTTATAATTTAATTATGTGCTGTTTTTTTTGTATAAAAAAATTAACCTATCAATAGGCTTTTATAGATATTTGAAATTGTAAAAAAAGTGCTTGACATGAAATGCTTCTTGGTAGTTCACCTGATTCATGATTCCTTTTGTAGGAGAATCATGTCATGGTACATTTTTCACTGGTGGACCTGTTTTGTGTGCTGCGTGGTGCCCGACTCCTGCAGATGTTGTCCAGTATGTTGCCCTCGCTATCAGCTGCTCTCTGGATCAGTACCATTCCTACATTTGCACAGATCCCGAAAAAGGGTTGATCCAGCTCTGGAATTTAGGCCTCCTGCATGATAAAATGTATGTTTATGATTACTTCACTACTATCCAATTTTGGAATGATTCTGTACATGCAGTATCTTGATCCTTCTGTGTTTAATGGGTTTTTTAAATTTTAATTCATATTCAAATGGTTGTAATTTAAATCTGATCTTTTCTGTTTTTACTGTAATTAATTTCCCTCAAAGTATGCTATGTATAAAACCAATCTTACATACATATTGTCACTGGTGATCTCATTGTTGTAAATACTTTTATTCTATGGGCGCGGTAGCCCAGTTGGCAAGAGCAGTGGTTCAGTGATCTGAACGTCCCTGGTTCGATGCTCGTCACTGCAAATCTACCGCCATGTTCACTAATGGTGGCCAGAGCATGTAAAATAGGGCATGGCTACAATGTCCTCCAAGTTCTCAAATTTACCTCTGGAGGTGTGGGGAAATTACGGGACCGGTCATTTAGCCAAGTCGGACTCTGACCCTTGTGGTGCTAATTCAAAACAGGAGCTGCATCTTCATCGCCCATAGCCTTCGGGACTTGATCTGATGTTACTGTCGGTCAAGGGGCATAAGCCACAACAACAACAACAACTTTTATTCTCATCTCAATCATGTACGAGCAGTGTCAATCAAATCAAAATCATCTTCCCAGCATCTTTCTGTTGGAAAATAATTTAAATCATTGAAATAACACTCAGAATTGCCTGAAAATTAGTGAAGTTAACTCCCTGTGTTGTAGGGAAGTAACAATAAATTAATTATTATTCATAATAGGAATATTGCTAAAACAACACATATGGTTTACAAAAGGTATGAAATGAATATGTGTAAAATGGGATTTTTAATTTCTTCCAGAAAAAGGAAAAGCAGTAGCCCCTAGTAATTTCCTGAAATATATGTTAATTTTTAATAAAAGTGATGAAATTGTTGCTGAATGGCTTGGGTGCTAGTCTTCCAAACCATAACCTGTGAGTTCAAATCCATGATGTGTTTGGTTATTCTATTAAACTATGGTAAGAATTTTTTGTGGGAGATGGTGAGCATGCACATTTGTAACAGTATGGTAGTTTAAAAAGGTGATTTCGGCTAAGATTATTTTTAATTAGGGGGGGAGGGGGGCGCTGGTTTTCTTGGAACGGGCAGGTTCCCCCGCCCCCCGAAATTCTGGAGTTTACTGTATTGCATTTTAACATCGAAATAAAGGTGCATTTTTAAATGTAAAATTTTTTAAAACTGCATACTTATTCAAAATTTAATTTTTGAGTAAAAATTCAAATTTTTAAAATGTTTATTTACTGTCTTAATTTCAATTTTTTTGCTCCGAATTGTTTTATAAATTTACTGAAATGTATTACACAAGATTGTGCATGGACTTTTAGATTATATAATATTAAATTTCTTAATATTATTATTAAATATTAATATTAAATATTATGTAATTTTAGTAAATTTTATATTATTTTTAGTTAAAAAATAGTGAAATATCGGGGAGGCTCAGTCCAGTTTGAGTTGTTCTTCATCTGTTTTCAGAGCAGTTTAGAAAAGTTCCTCAATTTAAGCAAAAATTATCTCAAATTAAACATTGATACAGCTATTTTACAATTGTATCAGTGTAGAATTAATGAAAAATTGTTATTTAAATATTATTTACTTTAATGGGGTTTCTGTAGTAACTGTAACAAGTATGAGAATGATTAATTTTTGCATCATTCACTTTCAAGGTGTTTTACATTGTATCAATAAATTTCATGGGTGTTTGAGTCACAATCATATCTGGAATTTGTATAACAGTAATAAAACTAGTAAGTATTGCATGGTTGTAATCCCAACTTTTTAAAAATAAGGTTTTCCTGATAAGAACTTAAATAATAAGGTGAATATTGTTGAAAGACGAGCCGGGGGGGAGACTAATTTCGTTTAAACATTAGTATGTACTTCAATGGTCATGAAATTTTATTTTTAAGGTCATGAAATGTCATGAAAAGTCATGAAATTGACTTGCTCAAAAGTAGTAGACACCCTGTAACTAACATGTGATTGGTAACTAAATGATTTTCTAAACTCACTTTTATAGTTTTTATATTTTATTTAAGCTAAACATATTTATACATATATAAATAGCTTATTATATTAATATATAATATATTTACATTAAATTGAAATAGATTGCACAAATTCTTTGCAGTGA
Source organism: Dolomedes plantarius (assembly GCA_907164885.2). Classification (NCBI taxonomy): domain Eukaryota; kingdom Metazoa; phylum Arthropoda; class Arachnida; order Araneae; family Dolomedidae; genus Dolomedes; species Dolomedes plantarius. The sequence goes on from OU015491.1 coordinate 225,687,082, forward strand.
GTAATATGTATGATTGAAAAAGTTTAATAAATAAGCTGTGTATTTGGACGAGTAGCGTGAAGGGGCAGGGTTTAAGAACCAGTCCAACTCACTTGCTGTGCGGAGAACTAGGATAAACAACAATGGTGCCAAGGTTGGCACAAAAAAGTTGTCTTTGCTAGCAACAGGGACAATTGGGAAGCTGTTCTGTGATTTCACATTCTAGTTCTGAGCTGATAAGTCTCAGAGGTAAATGTGAGAAAGTTTGTTAAAATATGTATATGATGTAAATATTTGTTTCATGCTTTAATCTTTTTAAATTTCAGGTTAGAATCGAAGCCTGTAATGAAATTAACCATAGCTCACAGTCATGGAGTGATAACTGAAATGGCATGGTGTCCAAATGGTTGCTGGGAAGATCCATCAGCTGAATGTACTGGGGATACCATGCCTCGTTTAGGCATGCTAGCAGTTGCATGCTCTGATAGTAATGTTAGAATTTACAGCATTCCTCATCCTACCAATGAATCTGGTTTACCAATCTATGAGTCCTGTCCCACCATTGTGTTGCAGCCTATGTATGGGGAGATTTGTTGCGTGACAAGGAAATCTATGTGCATTTCTTTATCCTGGCAGAAATATGACAACTGTGAAAAAGTGGCTGCTGGCTATGGAAATGGTAAAAGTTCTCTATTTTACATTACCCAAAGAATTTTCTCAAATTATTTCAGGGTTCACATGGTTCTTAACCTTTTAGCTGTCATGCCCGAGATAGTCTCGGGCGCGGCACTTGCATTCCAAAATGTCGTGCCTGAGATAGTCTTGGGGTAGATTTTTTTTCTTGCATCTTATTGTCAAACCTGAATCTATCTTGGGACAAGTTGATTTGGGCTTTATTCAATAGATGGCAGCACTAGTATTCCATAACATATCTTGGGAGATGAATTTTTGCTTTAATCAGTAGATGGCAGTTTATGTACCTTATTTTGAACTAAATATTTGATTTTTACAATAGAAAAAATTAACATTTTCCGTACCAAAATCATCAAAATAACTTGACAGTTAAAAGGTTTAAAAGTCTTTAAGAACTCATTAATTTCAGTTTGTTTTGAAGGGTCCTTAAAAAGTTTTTTAAAAGTATTTATTTTTGGTTTCAAGGTCCATAAATATATTTGTTTACTCTTCCAGTCTTTAAAAAGTACTTATTTTTGAGTTGGAGTGCAAGAATTCTCAGTTTATTGTTAGTCAGGGCATTTCAAGTATAACTGTTTGTTGTAGGATATTTTGTATTTTGAGAAAAGATTTTAAAAAATCACTTCTAAAAAACAAGAAATAAAAAATTGCCCTCAATCACAATTTTTTATTCAATATTTAAATGACTAAAGAAATGTTGAAATTAATATTGAAATTGCTGTAGTATGGTTTTATGGTAAAATGGAAACATAGTTCAAACAGAATGATAAAGAATTAAAATATTAAAATTATGTTTTAGAAGTGAAAAACTGATATTGACAAATTCAGTGTTTTAGGTTTGCTGCATACCTCTATTTCTCCTGTAAAATGAAGAAATGAAAAAAAAAGTTTTAATTTATCATTTACTTATGTAATTTATTGAATGAATACTGTAAATAGAATAACCTCTACTTGTCTGCAAAAGTACACAGATTTAATTTTTAATGTTTTATTAAAGTGCTCTGGACTTTTGGAGTAATTTTTTAAATTTTATTTTCAATTTTTTAATTTTGGATGATTTAAACACTCATGAGCAGATGTTGAAAAGTTTTTTAAGTGCAGGGTTCGTGCAGTTCTAGTTCTTAAGAACGCCTTATTTTCAGTTTCTGTTTTTCAAGGGTCCTTAAATAGCTTTTAAATAATACTTATTTTTGTTTTCAAGATGCTTAAATTTTCTGGTTTACTATCCAGTCCTTAAAAAGTACAGATATTCCTTGACTTACGACTGAAATAGGGACTGAGACATTGGTCGTAAGTTGATTTGGTCGCAAGTTGAGTTTCAAACAAAAAATTTTTTGTACATGTACATATATATATTTTTTTACTTTCATATATACATACATAATTTAAAATACATTGTACTTTATTTAGAAGACATAAATTATACTTTGCCATCACTACTTATTATGTTAGTACAATTCATTAGTTCAGAATATGCGACAGGAGTTATGTTGCAAATTTTTTTAACAAAGTTATCCAATGTAGTTTGAACAGTTTGCGTCTTTTCTTCCTTGTATATTGTCTGGTAGCAAGCCAGATTTTCCTGAATACGACTTGTGACATACATTCAAGGAACAATATATTTGAGAAAAATAAGTAAAAATAAAAATAAAAATTTTGGTTGTAAGTCGAGAGGTTATAAATCGAGGAATACCTATACTTCTTTTTGAGTTGAAATATAAAAAATTTCAATTTATGACTGTCAACAATTGCTTCATGAAGACGCAAATAATTTTTTTTCATGTTTTCTATTTGTATCATTTATTGACCAGGATGAGAATGCTTATATATTATCACTGTCACCCATTATTCTCTCTCTCTCTCTCTCTCTCTCTCTCTCTCTCTTTATATATATATATATATATATATATATATATATATATATCCTGTAACTGTAATTTTTAAATATTATTTTTTAATATTAAGAATTTATTAAGTTGATAGTGAATGTATCTTAATGTTATATAGCATTTTAAAACTGATGTACTTTTAAAAGTCTAAACATTGGAAATAAAATGCATTTTTGTTTAAAAATAATTTTTGAGGTCCTTAAAAATGCTACCATAAGTCCTTAAGAAGTTCTTAAGAACTCTTTATTTTTGAATTTAGACAATGAGTATGAACCCTGATATATGATTTCATCCTCATGATAACTGTTGTCGAAAATGTGTTACTATGTATTGATTTCATAGAAGAAAAGATATGAAGGAATTAGATCACCTCTCCCAAGTGTTGTCCTGTATATTTTAAGTTTTTTAAAAAAGAAAATGGTCTGTATTATTGTGAAGGTTGTTTCATTGTTAAAACATATCTTATTACATTTAGGAATGATTTGTGTATGGCGCATCAACACCTCTGCTACTATTCTCATCTCCAAAGAAAACAACCAAACAAAAATTAGCCCTTATTCAGTGTTCAATGCACATGGCACACCAGTTACTGGCGTATGTTTTGCACCTCTTCCTGGTGGTAGATTTCTCGTGAGTTCCAGCTGCGATAAAACATTGAAATTTTGGGATTTGACTGATATTAGTGAGTATTCTTTTCAAGTTAACCTCCATCTTTATGAGAATTAATGTTTTCTTTATTAACATAATATTAAAAGTGATATAGTAGTGAGTGTCTGTCCCATGTATGCTCGAGTGATATAAAACTTTTAAAATTAAAAATCATAAAATATTTTTAAAGATGTGATAATGTTTGAACTGAAGTAATTTTGTGATAATATTAACTTGAGAGAGTAAATTTTTTCCCCTTCTGCTAACTATTTAATATAATTATATTAAAAGCATCTAGTGATACAGAAAATTTTAGATTTATTAATGAGCCTGCAATGGATATGGTTTATAGATTTGTGTATATATATATATATATATATATACACAGTAGTTATCAAAAATTAAGGAAAAATCACAAAAAGAGGTATAACACATTCAAAACTTGGCGAATCTGTTTAAAATTTGAATATGTTGTTAAGTAAAAGGTGCTGAACAATACTACATTATGCCAAATAGTGGCGCTACAGTCGTAATACATCATTTGTGAGGAGCGTAAAAGTGCATGTCTCGGAGCAAGGTGGCAATTGTATCTGCGACGCTGAGGTTAGACATCTGGCATAGCCAAATTGTGACAATGACTTCCAGGCATCATTTGACCAAAGAACTGCGATGGCGAGCTATTGGGAGACTAAAGGCAGGACAAAGTCAGACAGAAGTGGCCAGATTGCTAAATGTGAGTCCGTCTGTGGTTCATAGACTTTGGCAACAATTTCTAACCATGGATTCGGCATCCAGGAGGTTCAGCCAAGGATGGCCATATGCTACGACGAGTGTCGATGACCCATATTTGTCATTATGTGCTCAAAGGAATAGAACCGCAACTCCATCTGCAAGCTCCGTCTGCAGATTCTTCCTCGCTGCAAGCTCTGGAAGGTTGGTATCAATCTCAACCATGTGTAGAAGGCTTCACGAAGGTGGTCTTTTTACGAAGCAACCAGCCATTTGCGTCACACTCACGTCATGGCATAGGCGGGAACGTTTGCAGTGGGCACGTCAACATGTCCACTGGACGCGTGATCAATGGAGGGCTGTTCTCTTTACGGATGAGTCCAGGTTTAGCCTCCAAAGCGATAATAGGCATATTTTGAATTGGAGAGAACATGGAATTCGTTTTCATTCTTCACACATCTGTAAAAGAGATGCATACGTATCAGGCAGTGTCTGTGTTAGGGGTGGTATCTCTTTGGGAGGACGCACAGACCTCCATGTCGTTCCCCGTGGAAATGTGAATGCTCACACCTATAGAGATGACATCCTTGATGCTTATGTGCCCCATTATGCCGGGGCAATAGGTGATGCTTTTGTGCTACAGGACGGTAACACGAGACCGCACAGGGCTTGTATCATGGATGCTTATCTTGAGCAGGAAACTATGCAGCCCATGGAGTGGCCAGCTCGATCACCAGACCTGAATCCTATCGAGCATGTTTGGGACACTTTAGGACGACGTATAGCTGCTCTCAATCCTCCTCCTAGGACCCTAGCCACACTTTCAACTGCTTTGCAAGAGGGCTCTCACTTCCTATCGAACTCATAGACCACATAATTGACAGTATCACACATTGCTGTATGTGCAGTATTGCTTCTCGGGGGATCATTCGCCATATTAAAAGTACTTTTCCTATACCAAACTGACACATCGGATTTGTTCATTGTATACATATGCTAGTTTCTATAACACCATAATTGTCTGGCGATTTCTCTTTATGCTATTTTATACCTATGTGTTGTATAATGTGTATAAGTTTCATTAAATTCTATGCATAACTTTTTTAATAATCGCTATTTTTGTGACTTTTCCTTAAATTTTGATAACCAGTGTATATATATATATATATATATATATATATCTATACTTATAAAAGCAAGTGTCCGTGTGTTTCTATGTGTGCGGCCTAGAGACGAATTTGTAAAACGTACAGCCATGGCACACGGGTAGTGCAGACTATGGGAAAGTGCACCTCGAATCCCGAATTTTAAATTTTATTCTAGAAAATATTTTATTTTATGTTTTGTGGGATATTTTATGTTTTTTTAACTTCAGATTACGATATCTCAGCAAAAAATGATCGTAGAATTTTGATCTTTTTACAATCTAAGACTACAGACATTTCTCCTTCAAACAAGACCTCATTTGTTTAAAAATAATTTAAAACAGACTAATATTTTCATCAAAATATTAAACCCACTTTTCTGAGAAATTTACGCACTTTTAAGGATCTACGGTCGATGCTCTTTGACTTTTTATCTTACAAAGAAAATATTTACATCATCTGGAAGATGAAAGCTTTCTCATTCTCATAAACCTCATTTCAAGTCTCTATCTTAAAATTTCGATTTTTAATTGAATTTTAAAGAATGATACTCCAACACAAATTTTCTATCGGTAGGAAGAAAAGCAAATTCTCCCCTTAGGTTGTAAACAACGATAACAGAATGTTTTAAATCTCATGGGGGGGGGGGGGGACTGTTTCCAAGGAGTCATCTGGTGGACGGATGGCTTGAGCGTAGCTAGGAGAAGCCCGAGCCTATATATATAAATGGATGTATGTGTGTATGTTCCAGCATCACTCTGGAATGCCTGGAGCAATTTAAACCAAACTTGGTACACATATCACTTACAATCTGGAAAGAAACACTGAGGGGGGGGGGTAAGACACCCCTAGCACCTATAGGAGGGGCAGGGGTCACATGTAAAGATAATCAAAAACGACTGATATAAGTGTCAAATCCATAGTTTTTGGGGTCGCTATGATTAATGGTGACACTCTATGTTACTTGTTGCCATCTATGTGAAAGTTCAGCCCCCACGTCAGCATTGGGGGGGGAGGGGGAAAAAGGAGTCATTATAAAATGTTCAAAATTCCGAGAGTAGTGTCAAAATCATAGTTTTCGGGGTCGCTGAGATGAATAGTGACATTTCTGATGCCGTTTAAGTGCAAGTTCAGCCCCCCAATGTGCAAGTTCAGCATGGGGGTGAAGGGGGGAGAAGGAGTGAATATAAAATGTCCAAAATGACGACGATATTGTCAAAATCATAGTTTTCGGGTCGCTGAGATGAATAGTGATAATTCTGATGCCACTTAAGTGCTCAGCCCCCGATAAGCATAGGGGGGACGGAAGAAGGAGTGAATATAAAATGTCCATAATACCGAGAGTTGTGTCAAAACCATAGTTTTCGGGGTTGCTGAGACGAATAGTGACATTTCTGATGCCATTTAAGTGCAAGCTGAAGCCCCCTTCCCCATTAGCACTGGGGGTGAGGGGGGAAGGAGAGGTGAATATACAATGTTCAAAATGACCGATAGTAGTGTCAAAACCATAGTTTTCGGGGTCACTGAGACGAATAGTGACATTTCTGATGTCGTTTAAGTGCAAGTTCAGCCTCCCATTAGCATAGGGGGGAGGGAAGACGGGGTGAATATAAATATCCAAAGTGACTGAGAATAGTTTCGAATCTGTAGTTTTCAGGTTTCTCGACGAATAGGGACACTCCCGATGAAGTTTAAATGCAAGTTCAGCCTCCTACCACCATTAGGGGGGAGTGGGGAAGAAGGGGTAAAAATAAAATGTCCAAAATGACCGAGAGTAATATTGAATCAATAGCTTTCAAGGTCACAGAGATGAATAGTGATACTCCCAATGCTGTTTAAGTGCAAGTTCATCCCCCATCAGCATGGGAGAAGGGGGAATATAAAATGTCCATAATGACTGAGAAGTGTCGAATCTATAATTTTGGATGTCTCTGAGATGAATAGGGACACTACTGATACCATTTAAGTGAGAGTGCAGCCCCGCATCAGCATTGTTGGGTGAGGTGGGGGTAAGAAGGTGTAAATATAAATCGCGTGTCGAATTCATAGTTTTCGGGTTTTCTGCGAAGAATAGGGTTAGTCCCGATACCGTTTAAATGCAAGTTTGGCCTCCCAACACTATTGGGGGGGGGGGGGGGGGGAGTAAAATGCTCAAAATTACCAAGAGAAGTGTCGAATCCATAGTTTTTGTGTCGCTGAGATGAATAGGACCCTCCCGATGCCGTTTAAGTGCAAGCACAGCCTCCCATCACCATTGGTGGGGGAGAAGGGGGTAATAAAAAATCCAAACTGACCGAGATAAGTGTCGAATCCATAGTTTTCGGAGTTACTGAGAGGAATATAGTAAACAAAAAATGTTGTTTATAATCAAGTTTTGAGTTAAATTAATAATAGAGTGAATTTGTAATTTTTCTTTATCATTTGCATACTGTACTTACTTTGAAATATCTGTAAATTAAATTACTTAGATTTTACACTATAGGTAGAATCCATTCCTTTCCTGTGTAATAAAAAAATTGGGATAAATAAATACCCGGGCAACGCCGGGCAAATAACTAGTATATATATATATATATATATATATATATACCAAAATTTGCATTTTTCTACAAAATATTGATAGCCTGATTTGCATTGAAATATTTATAAAGTTATGAACATTGTTGATTGTATTATAAATTTTTGGTTCATTTAAAAATTGGGATAAATCTGTAATCTGTGCCAACCTGCATAACATACGTGATAAAAAAAAAGAATGCTAATTACATTGTTTATAAAACAAGAAATGTAGGAAAAACATGCTGTTGATAATTCTTTGATTTATCATTGTAAAAGCATTAAAACAGGCTACTAAAAACTGAATTTCAATTTAATTTTTTGTATAAAATGGATCATATTATAGGGTAAATAATATATGTTTTTTTAATCTCCCAAAACCCAAAAAAGAAACCCTTATTTTGAAATTTATGAATCACTTACTGGATATGAGTGTGAAGAAATGTTGTGATGACTTTTAGGTTTGCCATTTTTTACTGTGAAGAAAGGGGCTGCTCGAAGTGCTGAGTGGGCACATCATTATTGTGGAGCCTTTGCAAGTTTAGATCATGGGATGAACTGTTTCAAGGGTTCTTCTTTTTTTAAAGAGTGTGGTACTGAAAGTTTTCCATCTCGGTTGCTGTCTAATCCTAGCTGCTTTGTGATGAAGAGTACCATGTCTGAATTTCTAAATGCTCAAGCTATTGCCGATTTGTCAGGCTGTGTGTCTGTGAGTTTCACTCATAGTTTGCTCCAAGAGCATGTCAAATCTCCCCAATATTTCCACAGGGTAAGTTATTACTTGTATTTCTTATTATAAGTATATATCCATAATAGCAGGATTCATACAGTCGCTAATAGTCCTCAAGAACTCCTTATTTTCAGTTTCTGTATTTAAGGTCCCTTAAAAAGTTTTTAAAAAGTACTTAATTTTGTCTTTGAAGGTCCTTAAATTTTTCATTTACTTTTTCTGGTCCTTAAAAAACTACTGAATTTCGAGCTATAAAAATTTTCAGTTTTTTGCTATCAACAATTACTTTTCTGAAATTGCAGATAATTTTTTTTGCATGTTTTCTTTGTGTATCATTATTGACCAGGATGAGAATGCTTATATATTATCACTGTCACTGACCACTCCATACACACACACACACACACACACATATATATGTGTGTGTGTGTGTGTGTGTAAACTGTTACTCGCTATGATACTGCTTGTGAGTGTCAATTTCTCAAGTTAAATGGAGGGATAACCAAACAGATTGCAACCTGCCAAAGTAATTTTGAAACATTTTTTAACATTTAGAATTTATTAAGTTGAAATAGAAGTTATCATAAGGCTGTAGATGATCCTATAGCTTAAGTATTTTTCCTAAGCTTAAGTAGAAGCTAGTTAAAAAGAAGATCCTAAAGTCCTTAAGTAGTGTCTGAACTTTGGGAATGAAACATATTTTAAATCATCTTTGTGGTCCTTAAAATTGCTACCAAGGTTCTTATGAAGTCCTTATAAACTCCTTATTTTTGATTTTGGAAAATGAGTACGAACCTTGGATATCCAGATCTCTATTTTAAGTTACTTTGTCAAGTTTTTGACACCAGTTCTAACAAAGTTCATGCGATGCCTAAAATTATGAATGGATTTGTTTTTAGCATTGTGGAACTTTTACCTTTTTTTTTTTTTTTTTTTTTTTTTTTTTTTTTTTTTTTTTTTGAAGTGTAATTAATAGATTTATTGTAAAACAGTAATGGACTAAAAAAGCTTTAAACATTCCTAGTTTTTCATTGAAATTTTATATTTAAGTACAATACTCTGTTATGAATATTGTGTAATTATTTTATAATATAAACACTGTCAATCTTTACTTTGCCTCTCCAATTTTTATTGAAAAATGTACCTGAATAGTCCTTCATTACCATTTCATATTGGTTATCATTTTTAATTATTTTTTATAGCCTGCTTATTTGACCGAAACGGCAGTAGTGGAAGGCATAATTGAGAAAATAGCCTTTTCAAGTTATCCAGAAAGTATTAATTGCATCTCTGCCATTGAAGAAATGAAAGATATAATTTCAATTATGAATAAAATGACTGAAAAGGACTCTGGAGGAAAGCAAATGGATGTAGATTCTGTAAGATTAATACTTTCAATTTATTTCTTCATTTCACATAGAGTTATTTAATGTAATCATAATTCTAATTCTGTCAGTGGGATTTAAGTATGTTCATTAGTAATGGTTAGATTATTTTTTGTTCGTGTAGAACATGTATACAGTGGAATCTTGATCTATCATTTTTCAAGGGACCGATGAACTGAACGATAAATGAGGGAAAACGATAGATCCGCTAATATAACAAAGCAATATGATTGTTTGGACTGGGTGAAATAAATGACACATACAGGAAAGAGATGATTCGGGAAACGATCGATTGAGATTCCACTGTAATTTCACGAATAAATTCAGAATGGTTTATTTAGACACCTACTGTTAGCATCAAAGAAAGCCTTTCAGGTACAATTATTAAAGATTTGAGGAGTTTTCAGGAGAGCACCTTGAATCCAATAATTTTCAAATGAAGGATATTCTGTTGTGAACATATTAGCTTCAATTATTATATTCGATGTTTTATTGTTTTGTAAAGCATCAAATAATTTAGCATATTTTGATTTCTCTTTTCAGGAAAATTTTTTTTTTGTTAGCTTTTATATATTTACATCATTAATTTTTTAATATATTACTGCACAAAAAGTGCAAATTTAGCAGACTAGTAGTTTTAGTGTTAAATTAAAAAAATATTTTACCTTTATAACAAAAATATACCCTTGTTTAAATATATATATATAACAGTTTCGTAACTGACTGACTGACAGATAATGGACAGACCAAACCGCTGGATCTAAAGGGCTGAAATTTTGCATAGCAATTTTCTTATAGTGTAGGAGTGCACTAAGAAAGATTTTTGAAAAATTCTCCAAAGAGTTTTTTTTAAACAGGGTGTCTACTAACATGAAAAGTAATGAAAAGTAACGAAAAGTCACGAAATGGGAAAACGGTCACGAAAAGTCATGAAAAGTAACGAAATTGAAAGAAAAGGTCACGAATTTTTTCAATTTAAAATTTTTTTTATCGATATAATGTAGAATAGAAAATATGCTCCTAACTGGTACAAAAACACTAAGATCAATTTTTGCCTACTTTGTGACGCCGCATCGGAAGAGAGATAACAGAGTTCCCGCGGGAAAATGCATTGTATTCTTCCCCACTGCGGGAACGAACGCTCTTTCTCCCCTTCACAGAAAGGAGAATATACGTCGTCATGTGGGGCTACTCCTCGGGCGACGAAAATACGAGGAGATAAAAAAACACACAGCGGAAGTAGACATATGGTAAAGCATTAAAATTAACACGAACAAGTGGTGCACAATGCTAACAAGAGAGAGAAGTTGGACAGCGGAAAAACACATTTAAAAAAAAAATAAGAATAGAGCTTCAATTTTTACGTCGATCCTGAATAGAGAAGTTTAGTTCAGATCGGTTTTTCTTTCAGTGAACTCGAGTATTACCGTTTAGATTTTGGCTTCTTGTCATTATTTGCGCTCGAGGTATTCTCTCTCCCCACGTAACAGACTATGTCCGATATATGCAGATTTCCCGTCGAGTATACGTTATGTAACGGGCGAAGGCGAAGCTTTCTCCCGCCAATGACGTAACGGGTGATGCATTCAATTATGAAGCTCTCTTCCACCGGAGATATTAGCGCCCTTTACACGTACGTTCTTTCGCGAGTGCTTGGAGCGTATGGGATTGCGCTCACGCTCCAAGCACTCGCAAAAGAGCGTACGTTTAGCGCCCTTTACACGTACGCTGTTGGAATGCTTGGAGCGTACGGGATTGCGTGCGGGAAAATTTGGAGTACGCTCCAAAGCAGCTTTCCCTTCCTCTCCGACACCTTCACACGTGCACTCAATCGCGCGGAATCGTGGTTTCACGCGGAAAAGAACGTACGTGTAAAGGGCGCTATTCCTCCGCCTAGGACCGTAGCCTTGGGGGGGGGGGGGGGGAGCTCGACGGGCAGGATCCCCCCCCCCCGAAATTCTGGAGTTTACTGTATTGCATTTTAACATCGAAATAAAAGTACATTTTTAAATGTAAAATTTTTTAAAACTGCATACTTATTCAAAATTTAATTTTTGAATAAAAATTCAAATTGTTTAAATTTTTATTTACTGTCTTAATTTCAATTTTTTTGCTCCGAATTGTTTTATAAATTTACTGAAATGCATTACACAAGATTGTGCATGGACTTTTAGATTATATAATATTAAATTTTATAATTTCTTAATATTATTATTAAATATTATGTAATTTTAGTAAATTTTATATTATTTTTAGTTAAAAAATAGTGAAATATCGGGGAGGCTCAGTCCAGTTTGAGTTGTTCTTCATCTTGATGTTTTCAGAGCAATTTAGGAAAGTTACTCAATTTAAGCAAAAATTAACTCAAATTAAACATTGATACAGATATTTTACAATTGTATCAGTGTAGAATTAATGAAAAATTGTTATTTAAATATTATTTACTTTAATGGGGTTTCTGTAGTAACTGTAACAAGTATGAGAATGATTAATTTTTGCATCATTCACTTTCAAGGTGTTTTACATTGCATCAATAAATTCCATGGGTGTTTGAGTCACAATCATATCTGGAATTTTTATAACAGTAATAAGACTAGTAGGTATTGCATGGTTGTAATCCCAACTTTTTAAAAATAAGGTTTTCCTGATAAGAACTTAAATAATAAGGTGAATATTGTTTAAAGAGGAGCCGGGGGGAAGGGGGAGACTAATTTCGTTTAAACTAGTATGTACTTCAATGGTCATGAAATTTTATTTTTAAGGTCATGAAATGTCATGAAAAGTCATGAAATTGACTTGCTCAAAAGTAGTAGACACCCTGTTAAATTAAATTTTTAAGCTGTTTTTGTAACATTCTTTAAAGTTTGCATTTAAAAGAATAATCTGAGGGTTATAAAATTTATGTCACAAGAAAGATCATAAAAATTCCTTTAAAATGAAATCTTTTTTGAACCTTTACCTCTATTTTCCGATTTTTGATGAATTTTTACAATTTAATTTATTAAATGCTGATTACGTGGTTTCTTTTCTTTTGTGATACTTTAAATTAATTTTGCTTCACGTTCATAACAACGAAATAAATTGACAAAAACAATATTAAAATACGGTAAAAGATAAAATTCAACCACTAGACTCATTGAGATGGAAGTTTTTAAAGAATTTAATTCAAATTAGTATGTTTTATGGATATTAAACATACAAATTAATTGCATATATTGACCATTGTATTTAATTTTAATCTTTTCTTCTACATTATTTTGTCTACAAAAATATCCGTCACGATTTTTTTATAAATATATATATTTTTTTTGGCATTAATTGCATAGATTGACTATTGTATTTAATTTGAATGTACTCCGTAGTGAAGCACAGGTATTCTAGTTATTCATATGGGGAAGTTCTTGGCTTTAGTGTGTGTTAAATCAAAATGGAGATAATTATTTATTTACTCTTTTACAGAATAAACAGCTCTCTGTTGAAGATGTAACTAAAACTGTACTAGCAGAAAGTGTCAGTTGCCTGGACACTGTTCTAGAAGTGAAGGATGTTGTCTCTGTTCTTATGGAACTGCTTGAAAAATGCGAAAATTCAGTAGTGCAGGGAGAAGAGTCTTCTTGCGAAACTGTTACGCATGAAAGTAAAGTAAGTGATTCCTGCTAATTTGTACAAAATTAGTGATATTGAGAAAACCAAACAAAAATGCTTGTGGGATTTATGAATATATTGTTGACTATAAACTTGAAAACTTAAAAACTTGATATTTGAAACTAAGTAAAAGTTTGGTTTCCCCAGGAATATGTCATTTAAAATAGCATTTTATATTAATGGGATTGTCCTTGAATATGTTAAACATAGTCCCCCTCCCCCATAAAATAAAAATTTTTGCATTAATGCACAAATTAATATCTCTATCATTTGATTGCTGGTAAGTGTCCAAAACAGACTTGATTTTAATAAAAAGTGGGCTTGAAAACCATGACTGACCAAAGATAATCATCAGGAATTAAATAAGGCAATGGCCTTGGGCCTTTTATTAGGCTCTTACTTTCTGATGCAGAGTAGTAAAGTTGTATTGAGATGCGGTTGAGATCCTTTTGTTGCCATTACCTCGATGAGTAGTTTTGTGTTTACTGCGTCAATATAAATAAATGTCCCGATCAGTACCATGGCATATAAATTTTACAATTTTTGAGATGATAATTTTTTACATTATGAACATGAAATTTTTTGTTCAAAAATTTCTAAATCTTTATAAAAGCCCATTAAAGAATACATGAATATCTGTGCCATATTGCATATTATGACTGATAGAAGTGATTTAAAAATTGTTGGATGTTCCTCAGTCAAGAACTCTCATCCAATGAAATTCTGTGAAATCAATATTAATTTATTTCCGAGGACAAATTGTTATCTTTGGTGCTATTTAAAGGTAATAAATGTCTGAGAAACTGAAAAGGAATTGAGCTGTGAAGAAGATAATGCATTGATATTGATTTGCAGCTTTTGAGCCAGAAACTACAAGACTGTACATTGTCATCCAAATTCTCCTGAACTCCATTAATTGTTTATCTGAACCGTTATTAAGGTTTTAATATTGGTTGAAAAAAATGGGTTTAGTGAAGGAAAATTAGGGAAGTAGCTACCCATGATCTCATAAGCAGCGTCTCCAGTGGAAGAAGGTGTGGGAGATAAAAATGATAACTAATACATTTTAAAATGATCAGTAGCAATTTAGACATCCTTTAAAGCAGTGGTTCCCAACCCGTAGAAGTCTGTAGATCACTAAGCCAGATATTGAACCATGAGTGGACCCCCCCCACCCACACACACCAACTTGGGGGGGAGGGGGTATGAAGGTATAGAACATCCCTTGGGCAAAAGGGATTCAGGATTAACATAGTACTCACTTTTTGTTTCAACCTTGTTTTTAATTTTTAGAATTAGATAGCCTAAATCTCAGCCTGAAGTTGAAACTTATTGATTGATTCATGGATGATTAAGTAAAACAGTTTTTTAGAACACATTATTTATTATTGCTATTGTGCTTTGTACAGTATGACTTAACTACAAATTTTTAATTTTAATACATAAAAATTACATAAAAATTAATTCAACACCTGATAGTCAGTGGATATATTCGGCCCATCTAGTTCAATGAACATAGCTTTCAAAATCCCCATTTATTTGGCAACTTATTTATATGTGGTGCCAGACCACTCCCGAGGCTCTTGTGGACCACCTTTGGTCCACGGACCACTGGTTGGGAACCACTGCTTTAAAGAGTGGTAAGGACAGATACTGAGACTGTGGTCTCGAATTTGTAAGATGTGCCATTAAATGAATGTGGTCTCTGAGCTCTGATAAAAGTAATTTTGAGTCCAGTAGCTGAAAAGCAGTCAGTCTAAGGTTTAAAACATCTCTTTGGTTTAGTCAGTAGGTTGGTATAATAGACTGGGATCACTCTCCTGAAATTAAAGTACCCCCCCCCCCCCCAACATTTTAAAGAAAATTTGATTAATGGAAGTGTATGAAAAGCAAATGAAGTAACTGTAAGTAATAATGAGCTGGAAGTTTATTTAAAACCCTTTTTTTGGCAGTCAGATGATTCAGAAGGGAATGACATTGTTTATCATGAGATATCCCCATATTGTATTTCTGTTTTTACTCAAGGATGGAGTGTAAAGGTACTTCCTTCAAAAGGAATTTTGAGTAAGTAGCTGTAAAGTTTAGGACAACATTCATTTAAGACTTCTGTGTAGGATCTCTAAAAAATCTTTTTTTGCTTTTAAAAACTGCTTAGTTTTAATTTCAAGCATTGAATACTGTTGCTAGAGAGTATTGTTTTGGGGTTTAATCAGAACTTTATAGCATTCAATGGTTCATTATTATATGAATATTATAAGAGATTATAATGTTTTAAACTGGGCATAATGAGGAACAATGAGCAAGGCTCTGAGAAGCATTGTGATAAGTGCATTTACTAACTTTTCTAGATTTTGGTGCTGTGTATAAAGTAATCAAAACACACTTATGGAAGCATTCTCTGTCATCTTATTAACTGTACAGTGTAGTAAAAACAAAAAACAACTCTGAAAAGATTGGATTGAGTTATAAATTGATTTTTAAATTAACAACTAAAACTTTTCAATAAATACTTATGTGAATTATTATCTCTGCTACAATAGTATTTGGCCTTGTTTAACCCTTTTTGGATGTGCAATGCATATAAATTGAAATTTTAACGCAAGATGAATGTTGGATGTTTATTTGTATTAAAAGATATGCTCCCCTGTATGCTATGCAAAATCTCTCATGCTTTGTCCCGTGGAATTGACAAAGCATGCATACATGACCACAATGGAACCTATACATTTTAAATTTATAATAATTATAAATGTGATTTATTAATAATATTTAAGTTTGATCTTTGCTTCTATCAGGAAAATGATCTCGGGAATGCACTAAATGATAAAATTTCTGAAGTGGCTGATATTGTAACAGTTGTCTCGGATCTGAAAGACATTGCATCGACAGTGAATGAGTTGGTTGGGAGGTCTGATGATAGCAAACCAGTGGTGGATGTTTCATTCATGGAAGTAGATGAAGAAACCTCTTGTGTGGAAGATCAAGTACCTGTAAGTACTGTTTAAACCATTTTTTAGCTAGATATTCTCTTAGGATTAATCAATATTTTGGTTAAAAAAAAAAGCTTCTACCAGATGAATGTCATGGGACTACAGCTCGTTCTCAAATGGTATGTTTTTGTTTTAATTATATTTTTTTCAGTGTATAAAATACTTCTGCAGGCTAAAGTACCATGATTAACTCATAAAAGGTAACATCTGTCAGAATCACTCTAACAGTAACATCCACCTATGAGACTAAGTTGGATTTCGTAGCTCATTATGTATGTAATTTTCCAATTTTCATGTAATTTTAGCTCTGTATTTCAGGTATTATTGATTTATAAAATATATTTACACTTGGTTTTAATTTTAATATAACTTTGTTTAAACCTTTAAATGCATTTTTCTGCACGATGGGTTTTTTCACCATTTCTCATCTTTAAATTGTTATAAGTCAAGAACCATAACAGATAAATGATTCAAACTTGGAACATGTCTTTTTCAATTATTTTACTTTAATTTTTATCCAGCAAATTTGAAAAAAAAAAATTTTACTTCTGAAAATATGATTTTTTAAAAATAAGCTACATTAAAAAAAAAAAATTTTTACTCTAAATATTTAAATTTTTTTAAAAAATAACCACTTTAAAAAATGCTGAATAAAAATTAAAACTTATATATATCTGTTTAATGATATGAAAAAAATTTTAAATTTGGCAAATAATATTTCGAGTTATAACAATTTTAAATTACCCAACTTTTTTTAAAAATTTTAAATTAAAAATTTTTTTGAAAGCTTTATGAGAAGTTTTATGATGTGATTTTGTTTACAAATTATATGGTTGACTATCACAAAAAAAAATGCAAAATTTTAACTCAATAAATAAAAATGTTTTTTAAATGTGTTCTGGACCCTAAACGGACGAAATACGTACCTTTAAAGAAATATCCATCTCTAAAACGGAGTGAGTTTTCTTGGAATGGTAAATGTAAGACGATAAAGTAAACAAAACTCAAAGATAAACAAACACAACCAAGGTCATGGAATAACTGAAGCATAGCTTGAACAGGAAGATTTCAAATTGATAATTATGTACCCTAGCGGGAAAAGTATGAACTCTATCCGTCTGAGAGACGGATGTTATCATTTATGGGTTAAGTAGGAACTATGATTAAAGTTTAGTGCCTAGACAAGAATCAAGTAGTATCAACATAGTATCTAGCCTTACTGGTTTGTTTTTCAAATTAATAGAATTTGATTTTTTATCCTTCTTTATCAAATCTAGTGAAATTTGCTTCACTGCTGTGTTTCTATGTGAACTTTTTCTTGTAATTGAAAAATTTTTGAAAAAAATTGTCAAGGCCAGCAGTATGTTTGAAATGGCATTATTCTGTTTGGTGACGTAATTGAGCCGCCTGCCGGCTGTTTTCTTAAATGTGTCAGTTTTGTGTGAGAATTTCTAGCCTTCCTAGTTTGTGTTTCAAATTAACATAATTTGATTTTTTATTCTCTTTTATTAAATATAACTAAATTTGCTTCACTGCTTTAGTGGCAGGTAACTTTTGCAGTACTTAAATAAATCTGTATATTTAAAAAAAAAAAAAATGGGAATGAAAGAAGTAGGATGAAATGTTATAATATTAAATAAATTCAGGGATAAAAAATGAGTATTCTATTCTAACTTGCCTTATGACTGACATCTTCATTGATGCATGCAACTTTTAACTGTATTAACAGTAGTTTTTTGTGTGCTTACAGTACATAATAGTTATTCATCATTTCATATCTTTCAAGAATTTCCAAAGATTCAGAGATTTCTGTTCCTTTTTAGTAATTAAATTGTGTTTGATTTCTGAAAGAACAAACTCTATAAGTAGATTGACATAGTCACTACCATAAAAAGGAAATATTCAAATATATAAAATCTATATAGTTTCAAGAGCATCTCATCCCTGTGTTTCCAATGCATACCACGATAAAGAATCTAACCTGAGGCCTATCTTCTCATGGCAGTAAGGGAAAGTTCTCATTGTTTCTTTTGCCTCTTTTTTTTACTGTTAAGAAAGCTGATTTCATGAGTTGCCTAAGATTCCAGGATTACAACCATCTTCCAAAACTGGATATTCAATCTCTTTCTCAGTGTTCAGATAACTGAACTATCCTGGCTGTGGGTCATTTTTTAATGTTTTTTTCCTATCTAGTTTTTATGATATTGTGACATTGTGATACAAATAAAAATATTTTTCTAGATATCTTTTTTGCATTGCCAATGTTTTTCATAAAAAAGAAATGTTAATTTAATATAAATTTGGGATTTAAATCATCTAAATCTTAAATTTATGTTGTTACCCCAATTTAAGTTTCACATTTTTCGTCATAATTTAGTTTATAGTTTTTGTTTCATTTGAAGGATATTCTTTGTTAAATTGATTTTGACTTCATAATGTGATTTTTCAATAACCCTAATGAAAAGATCCATTTCATTATTTGACTTCTTTTGTCTTATAATTGAAATTTATGAAATACTAGTCTTAGCAGAAGCCACAAATGAAATGGGTTGTATTTTAAATCACTTATAAATAAAATTTAAGATGCAGGATTAATTCTGACTAGTTATTGAAAGAGCAGGTAAAATGTTGCCATTAGTCAGGTCTTTCTTTTTAATCTTTTATTGATCAGGGACCACTTGTCAAAGAAAAAGTTTGCCCAGGACCCTCTCTCGACCAAACCTTTTAGAGGCAAAAATGGGTTTTATTTCAGAATAATTTGTGGTAAACAACTTTAATAAAAAGGTAGAAATAAACTTAATAACAATAACAAATTTAGCATAAAAATAAACAATAGCAAACATAAAACCAAGGAAAACTTAAAAATAAATCAGATGTTTTTATCTTGAATTTGCTTTACTAGGTGTAAAATTGCCTTGACATTGCATCACAAAATAATCGGGGATTTATTAGCAGAACAGGGATTTTTTCATGTTCAAAATGAAAGAAGTACAGGAATATTTAGAATTTGAACAAAAAATTAAGAACAAAATTTTTTTTTGTTCCCAGTTTTACAAAACTGTTAAATTTGCAGTCATTTAAAATCATGAAATCAATTTATTTTTATCACTGCAGACTTTGTAGACCACTTCTTGGGTTCTCTCAGACCACCGGTTAACCCTTTCAGGACGGGCGTATCATATATGCATTCCCTACGAATGTCGCTCACAGCTGGGCGTCCCACCCATGCATCGCTGAAGAATGAACCCGGTGGACGGGTGATGCATATGTGCATTTTAAGCTGGAACAATTTTTAAAGACCCCTAGATGGTGTTCGGTGTCCATTACTTTTGAACTGAACATAGTTTTAGTATTCTGACCTTCAGTTTGTTCACATTCTACCTCAATTTGGTATTTTGCGCATCAGCTGTTGCGGGGGAGGGGGGAAAGCATAATGTAAACAAACAGAGCTCGACTCTTTAACCCATTAACGCCCAAATAACAATTTTTGAAATTTTCCCTTGAAATTGATAGATATGGGTAGAAATGCATAAATTAAAAGTATTTCAAAAGCATTTTGAAAAACTTTAACTGTAACCATATTTTTTAAGCCATCCTCATTTGATGACGCTGGGCGTTTGTATGTAAAAAATGTAAAATTTTTAGAAATGAAAGTTTTTTACATAAAATTATTTAGTTTTAATATATAAACAAACTAATGGGCAAAATAATGTAAAAAAATCAAAATTTATTTCATAGATGTAAGAAAACTTTTTTTAAAAATCATTTTTAAAGTGGAATTTTTTTGGTGAAAAAGAGGAAAACATTGTATGCATAATGTTGCATTGCATTTCATACAATATGTTCTTGGCTTTGAAGAACAGTTATCATATTGACAGCACCTTTGTTTCTCCCTTTTGCCAATAACATGCTGTATTTTGTCGAATTTTATGTCAGGAAGCACATTCGCTCTGGATGTTATCTGCCTTTGTACTGGTCTTCTTAGGATTGCTTTTGAATCGGTTCCCTTTTTTAAATAGGTTACTGCAATATACCTTCTAAAATCTTTGATTGACATCAACTTAGAACCATGGATCATTTTATAAATGACAGCCATTTACAATAGTCATATCTATCATCCTAGTAATAAGGCAAAAGTACCATTTCTTTCCTCATATGGATGTAGAATGTTTCTCAAGAAGTCAATCGTGAAGGTCGACACCCCCTATAAATGAGATAGGAACTTATTACATGAGGCTGATTCACTTTCACCTTTTCTTTTTTTTCTACACTCTATCGTTGTACTGAAGAAAGTGGCAATATGATATCAAAATTAGAGGCCAAAGAAACACACTTATTGTCCTTCCATTTAACAACTAGAATTTTATTTGTTTAGTCAAATTTACTTTCGTAAAACCCACTTTCTAATTTACTCATTTTCTTATCATCCATTATTGGGCATTTTTCAGTATGATTTTCTCGTGTTGTTTCACTAGCTCTGAACTGAAAATTCAATTTATTTTTCATTTCGTGAGCATATCAATTAGTTTCCTCTATGATCATATCATAACACTTTGAGTAAAAAATTCTTCAAACAGCTCAACTGGACTCATATTATTAGTTTCCGCTGTCAATATATCGTAATTTCTCTTAGAAGAATTTTCCAAAGTCCCAAATGTGTAAGCCGGGGTTTCATTCATCCATACAACTGATATTTCTCTTTTACGTTTACGGGAATGTTTTCTTTTTTTTATCCAAAATAATAGAGTTATCATTATCATCTGGTATTATAATTTCTAATGTACCTACAATATCTGATACAAATGGAGTACCCAAATCATCATCATCGAATTGCTCTTCATCTGTTAGATCATCTACATCCAGAGGCATTGATATAATATCTGTTTCTATTTCTTCAGAAAAAAGATAAGCAGTTGCCTCTTCTAAGCTTTTAAATGTTTTATTTCTACTCATTTTTCAGTGTTTATTTATAGTTTATCAGCAAAAAAATGTAAGAAGCACTTAAGAAACAAATATGATTACTGAATAAGAACTATACGCAAATGCCCAGCGTCCTCAAATGATGACGGATATGTTTTCCTGCTTATTACGGATATATTAACATCAATAAATATTAAAAAACATCCTAATGGCATAGCATGGACTATCTAGATTATATTTATACCAAATTGAAAGAATTTACCTCATAAATCCAGTGCCATACAGTAGTATAAAAAATACTTAACGTGATTACCAAAAAACCTGGAAATTATACTGCATCTTTCCCGTCCATTTTTACTTCCAAAGAAATTGCATATCTCACATTGCATAGTGCTGTCATCTATCAGACCAATTTATAAATAAAAGAATATTTTTTAATTTAATGAACGGAATAGCAATTTTATGTAGCATCATCAAATGAGGACACTGGGCGTTAATGGGTTAACTTTCCACGTGATATAAACATTCGCGCTTCTGCTGTCTCTCCAAATACTTTTTACTATTTTTTTTTGCTACTATATTGGGGTCTTTTGGGTTGTTATCGTCAGTTCTGTTACATTTTGCGTTGCTTTCGGTTATATTTCACGTACTTCCCTTCTCATTTCGGAAAGCCTTGACTCCAGTTATGGCGAGAAAACATTTATCAGAGGAAGAATATACTCGCATGATAAATGAGCCAATTAGTGACATAGATGAGAGTGATGATTCATTGTCTAAAGAGTTAGAAAGTGATATTTCTAGTGATTCTGATACGGACATTTTGTCAGAGACTGAGCTCACTGCCTGCCTTCCACTTCCAATAGAAGTTCGACTCAAGATACTTTATCTTGGACTCGAGTGCTGGAGGAATTGCATTCCCATACATTTATTTGAACACCGGGACAAATTCTGTAGTAATTGCTGAAAAAGAAATTGATTTCTTTACTATTTTCTTTGATGATGATCTACTTAATTTGATTGTTGAAGAAACAAACAGTTTTGCTCAAAATGCTCAAAGAAGTGCTTCATCAACTTCTAAATCGGCCAAATATTCAAATTTAAGTATTGCGGATATAGAAGTGTTGTTTCGCAATGATAATACTGAAGGTGCATAGTTTGTTCACAAATCGTGCTAAAAAAAAAAAGCAGCAAACATTTTATGCTTGTAGATCATGCAATGTAGGATTTTACGTTTCTCCGTGCTTCGAGATTTACCACACTCAAGCTTCCTTTTAAATATGGTTACTTCTTGTTGTAAATAGTCTATGTCGTTTTTTTTAATTAATTTTAAACTTTATTAATGTATTTTGTCAATTCAAACTTCGAAATAATTTGAATAGCACTTTCGAAAATTATTTCTTAAAGTAAGCGAAATTTTTTTATATTTTTTAGTGTAAATTAAAGAAAAAAGATTATTAAAGGCTAATTTTAACGTATATGACAGCTTAACTAATAATCTAAAACGGTACCACAAATTACGACGTTAGGGCTTAAACTTTTTTTTTTTTTGTGTGATTTTTTTCTTAAAGTTAGGCGTAGCGACACAAAACCCCCGTCCTGTGGGATGTTTCCTTTCGCCAACGCTCCGTCCCCAGCAAGCGTCTTAGGCAGAGGTGCCCCGTCTTGAAAGGGTTAAGAACTAATGCTGTCAGAATTCAGTTTCTGATATAGTGACAGAATAGTACCTAAAATGAGGCTAGGCACCTATTGGCATCTGACTGAAGAAAATAGAATCTAGAAATCATGTAAAGGGAAATTAAATAGTAAAAATGTATGTGTGAAAACATAGTTCTCTCATATGGGATGAAAATTATCAGCAATCAGAGAATAACTGAAGTAACCTGCAACACAATTTAAAAAAACTAAAACAATTGTGTAGAAAAGTATTGTTAAGGAAGTTATTAAAGGAGCCTCAAGAAGCAGATGTTTGAATTCTGCTTTTCTAAATACTTATGGAGTAGTCAGATTTTTACCTAATGACTCATCATGTTTTGTTTATTAAGTGCAGGTTTAATAGTTGTACCATTTATTTATTGACAGTTTTTGGATAGTTTTCATCTTAATATTAGAATTTGAATACAGTTATAGAATTCCTGAATTGTAATACTGAATGTAGTAACTGAAATTCAGTGAGTGTAATTAATGAGTATTTTTTCTTTTTGCAGCTGGTGCCAGATAGTGAGTTAAACAGCAGTGTGAGTGCAGTCGAAAACTTCTGTTCAGAAAGTATTGCTTGTATTTCTGCTGTAGTGGATATTAAAGATATAGTTTTCATGGTAGACGACATCACAGACAAATGTGACATAGTTTCCATTGTGAATGACATCACAGACAAATGTGACATAGTTTCCATTGTGGATGACATCACAGACAAATGTGACAAAGTCTTAAAATCAGATAAGTTAGAAACTCTTGGAGATACTGAAACAAAATATAAAGTGAGTTCAGATATTAATTTTTATTTCAAATGTTACTCTCTCTTTCTACTCATGTGATGAATGTAATACTTTGGCAAGCAATCATGACTCTTGTTTTTTTTTTTCTTCTTTTTTTTCTTTAGCGGTATATATTGTGCATGCATGGGGATTTAGAGAGACATCGTTATTAATAGGGTCATCATTATTTGGTCTCTATCGAGACCAAATAATCATTGTTGGGTCTTGATAGAGAAGATCAAAAACCCAATCAAGCAGTATTCTATGAGCAGTGGTGCTGAGCACGGTAATGGCTCAGAAGTTAAAGCTTAAGTTTCAACATCGTTAGAAAATAATAAGTTGAGCTAAACCAAATCTAAGATAAAAATAAAGTTATTTATTATTGAACTTTAAAGGATTAAAAACATTTAAAGATACATTAACCGGCTACATCTCCTGGTAAAAAGAAACTATTAAGTAACAAATACGATACAGGACTATACCATGTCAAGTATCAAAAATAAATCTATACAAGACTCATACAACAGCGATACACCACCTCTGAACTACAATTTCATTCCTTATTTATAGTCCAAGAATTCAAGGTTAACCAGCTGCAGTTACATCTCAGCAGCCTATCACAAAATTACAACAAAAATTAGAATATTGACAGAAAAATTTGAATATTCTCGATAATTTGCATTTAGCGAGTGAAAATACAATGAGAGTTTAACAGTGACCAGAAAATGACAGTGACATCATTTTCCAACATGGCATTGTTTACAAAAACGTCGTTCAAAGCTTTCGTATGACATACTTCCCGGTAAAAGCTAAAATCCGAGGATACATGATAAAATTAAAAGTAAATGACAAGTGTCTTATATTTTTAGGTGCTTTTTATTTGTGTACAGTTGCCAGGATATAATTAAAGTTAGGGATAGCGGCCTTTTATAAATAAAATATGCCGATATATGTGGCGCTGGCTTCTAACAATTATTAATCGTAGGATTTTTACCTAAAGAATCTGTTATTGCACTAACACAGCAGTTTGAATACTGGTAACTCACAAAAGAAATAGTACAAAACAGCAGTAAACAATATCTCTAAAAGCATGGTGAACTGTCTGTCACTCAAGAATTTTTTCTTTCTCAACTTCTACGTACTAGAGCAGTGGTTCTTAGCCTTTTGTAGATCAGGGACTACTTGTCAAAAAGAAAAAGTGGGGTTGGGGTGGTGGTTGGAATAGTATTCTGAACTAAGGTAAAATGGGGGAATGAGCAAAAAAGGTTGAGAACCACTGACTTAGGTTTTTTTAACTTGTGTATTATGACATCATTCTGCTTCTTAATCCAGATATTTCTTGTTGCTCAGCAGTTTTAGCTCTAGTCTAGGAATGAATAGCTGCAATCCTTCTGCAGTAGAGCATCCAATCTCATGCTATCACAGAATTGTTTTCATTTAATGTTCAGAACTATTAGGGCCTGTAAATTTTAGCAGAAATTTTTTTAAATTTGATTTATATGTTTTTGCTTTGACTTATATAAAAGAAAAATAATGCATCAAGTACTAACAGAAAATCATTCATTCATTAGTAGTAGTGCAACATTTTATTTCTTTGCCCTTAAATAATTATCAACCAAAAAATACAATTTAATTTGACATTATTAAATTTGCTTCATGTTATTTGCTTCAGTTTTTATTTTTGGCTTTATATTACTTTTATGCTTTTTCTAACCATAGTCCTGTTGGACTCATCTCAACACGGTTTGTACAAGTCCGTATTTTTAGTTCCTATTTTTAAGGACCCTTGAAAAGTTTTTAACAGGTCCAGATTTTTGCATTGAAGGTCGTGATTGGCTTGGGGAAATGCACATGGCACTTGTGTGTGTGTGTCATTTTTTGTATTGTTTTTCAGAATTTTCGATATTGTTCCTATAACATACCCACTTCAAAATGTGATGCTTCAGTGACTGTGATATATATAAATTAAGTTAAAAAACCAAAGATACTGCAACCTGTTGAAATAATTTCAAAATAGGACTATTAATATAACGAATTTTTAATGTTGAGTGTGTGTATGTGGGATAATAACATGGAAATCGAATATATTTTAAATAATTTTTGAGGTCCTTAAAGTCCTGTAGAACTCTTAATTTTTTAAGTCTGAAGATGAGCATGAACCTTGATTAATCCTGAAGTTTTAGGCTGAGCATAAGAACATGAGTGTTATGTGTCTTGTTTAAAGAATCTGACTGTTATCCAATTTCCAATATTTTACATTAGCTGAAATACACGAAATGTGGAGACCAAGAACCAGTAATGAGAATTATTGTTATAGATTGTGTCCTTCAAATCAAACATATTTTAAGTAATTTGAAATTGATCTTCAGCACATTTAGTATTGTTTCCAGTTTTGGAGGACTATTTTCAACTGCATAATCACAAATTAATCCATGTACTGTTCGCAGTATTAATTATAAGGAAAGTATTTACATATTGAAACCCAATTTATATGAAAATGAAGGTAAATTTTCTGTGACCTATAAGAAAGATTGTAGTAAGGGGCTTATATTAATACTGATATACTTCACTGTATGTGTAAAATTTGGTATGCTTTTTATAACTGCTTCTAATGGTCATAGTAAATTATCTTGAAGCATTTTTTCACTAATATAGTATTACAGTAGGGTAATATAAGAGAGTGGGAAAAAATATGTTAAACAGATTAGATTTAGCTTAGCTTTAGGTTCCTAGTTCAAAAGGCTTTCATCTTCCAAAAGACATTAAATTAAAATCCTCTCTTAAATTAATATTTTGCTTCTTTTAATGTTCCATATGTTTGAAATTTGAAAATATTTCTCTGAGATTTCAAGTAATTAAAAAATTGTTTTTGTCTGTCACCAAACTTGTTTATTAGTTTCCTTATGTGTTTATCCATGTTTATGTGTAATAATTTATGCTTGATTTCAGTAAATCTTTTTATTTATATGTGTTTGTTTTCTTTATTAGTGCGCAAGTGAATCTGATTTGGTATTGATGGCTAATTCTGAGGAAATATCTCCATGCTCTATTGAAAGTGTTAATTCTGTCATTCAGGGAATGAAAGATGTTGTGTGTACTTTATCTGGTATTGTTAAGGATAGCAGTAAAGAATTGAAAGAGTTTGAAGGAAAAATTGAAGTCACTGACTGCTTAATAGAGCTGCTTAAGGAGGTACTAAGAAAGCATGCTTATATAACCCATGTGATATTAATATTTTGTGATGTAAAAAATATGCATTAAAGTAGGGTTAAATGTAAATTGCTCCAATGCAAAAACTGAAAAGATAAAGAGGGGGAAATGATCTGTATTGTATGTATCGCAGGCACTCTTGTGTTTTTATACAAAATACATTTTTAAATTTTAATTATATGTACAAAATCATATTAGAGTTTCCAATGTTTTATTTTTGTATCACTGTTTTCAAATTTACCTAGTGAGCATTTAAACTTACTTATGATGTTTTTACCACATATAAACCTTCAAAATGTAAAGAAATATAACCTAAAACATTTATGTGGATTAACGTCATTAAATACTTAGTAAAATAAAAATGGTTTTACCTTATCAATGCAGTTTTTATTTTGGCACAAAAAACTACATTTTGGGGTTGAAGCATTTGGCATTTAGATTTTTGACCAAGATGTACAAACTCGGGAGCTTCAATGCAAATATCAAAATTAGATAAGCAACTTTGTTAATAATTATGCTTTGTTGTCAAAGTCATGTGTTTCACATTGGCACACTGTTTTAGGTAAGTTTGATTTTATCAATTTTTCTACCAGTGTTTCTTTACAGAGAACCTTTGTGTCATTTTCAACTTAAATGATTTAGATACTTTTTGCTGTTGCCATGATTTGAAATTTTTCTCTAATTTTCAAGATGAAGAAAGGACATAACAGTATTCAAATAAGTCCTGCTTGCAAAGTAAAGTGACAGACTATGTACTTTTTCTGCTACCTACACTCTTTGTAAACAGGCTAATCAGAGGGGGCCCCAGCTGTATGCAGTTGCCAGTGCTAGTCTTGAAGTGTTAGCCAATAAAGTTTAGAGATACTGTAAACTAACATTTTGAAATGGTATCCCTCTGCCTATTAAAGTCATTAAATAGCAGATTTATTTGTTTAAAAGTAGGGGATTAAGGTAATTTATTTTTAATATGTTAGGCCAGAGGTTCTTAACCTTTTGTTGGTGAGGGACTACTTGTCAAAAAGAAAAAAAAAAAAAGAAAAATCTATGACCCTCTCCCAATATATGTGGGATGTTATACGACATATCCAGACTCATTAAAATGAAATAATGATTTGTTTGACTAGATTGAAGTTGTAGCTGAACCTTTTCTCCTTCACTCTTCTGTTTGTCTAATTTTGCTTTAATTAGTTTATTTAAAATTCTCATCATTTTCATAAATGAGACTGGTACATAATTCAAGATTTTTCAAGATACCTTCTGTTGTGTATAACATTTTTTCTTGTATTGTATTGTGAAGCCTGTGCTTTTGGTGAAGAATAACAATGTTTCACTTTTTCTATAGAGTTAAATTTAATTTTTTTTTGTCAAATGGTCACTTACCTGGATACATTTTGTAGATTGTGTTAAACTTTTATTTTGGTATAGAATTTGAAATTTTGTTGTTTCAGAAAAAACTGCCAACAAGTGAAGAGAGGAAAGAGGAAAAATGGATAATTCAAGGAACTGGGTTGCCTTTTGAATTTTCAGAAATAACAGATATCGTTTGTGCTGTAATGGATTTGAGAGACGTGACTGTTACCATGGAGCAGTTGATGAAGTCTTTTAAAGGAGCCTATCCTGTTAAAAGTCAATTATCATCTCTTACAGATTTACCTTCACAGTCTGTTAGAACTTCTTTAGAGCAAAGCCACTCAGAGCCACTGATCTGTCCTGAAAAAACATCTATTTTTAATGCCCTCTCCGATGCGTTAGAAACTTCAGTTGTTGTTGGTGATCTTGTTAACTCTGCTTCTCAAGAACTAGATAATGAACTAGAAATCAAAAGCCTTTTATGCAAGATGATATCCGATATTTCAAAGGTAAATTCCTGTAATTTACTTTGAATTTTATTTATATGTCTATATTTGAATATATTATGTTTAAAACTATATGTTGGGCACAGGCTAAGGTTTTGTTCACCTCTTCTTAAATGTATGCACTGTTTAAAATCCTATTTATATATTTTTCTGAGTTGTGGATTTAATTTTGTTGTTAGGTTACTTAAATATTGTTGGGTTGTAACAGACAAACATTTAGTTTCTTCTGTTGTATTTCTTTTAGTTACATACTTTTTTTTTAAGAAAGATTAAACAGGTTTCTCTAAAATAATTTACATAAT
The DNA here is from genome assembly GCA_907164885.2 of Dolomedes plantarius. NCBI lineage: Eukaryota > Metazoa > Arthropoda > Arachnida > Araneae > Dolomedidae > Dolomedes > Dolomedes plantarius. The sequence goes on from OU015491.1 coordinate 225,716,233, forward strand.
TACTGAAAATATTTATATTTTCACAACTTTTATATTTATGTATAAATATAATGTTTACATATATACATACATACATTCACACACACACACACACATAGAATAAAATTTCGTAGTTCAAAGTGTGAAAGTTCCCAAAATTCTTTTTTCATCTGTTGGTTCAAATTTAAAAAAATTGCCAAATTGTAAATTTTTTTCAGAGCGGTTTTTATTTCATCTAAATGATTTTTGATAACATAAAGAAAATGTTAAATGGTAGTTTAATATTTACTTTTTATTGGCAAGATAAGATATGGCCACAAAAGTCACAATTGGAAAGTGGGTCTTTAAAGTCCTGAATACGTAGGAAAATGAAAAACCCCCAAATGTCTAGAAAAAGCCCATTAATATTCCTCTATATGAATTTAAAAAATCTCTGTCCAGTTCTACAGGGTGCTATTTACAAATTCCAAGACCTCTTAAGGTAAAAAAGCATTAATTTGTTTATTTAATTTTGAAATTAGCCCCTTATCATGTATATCAAATGGTCCTATTCCATTAAAGTTTCAAGAACACAGAAGGTGTATAATTTCAAATACAGTGAAATCTCGATCGATCATTCCCTGAACAATTGTTTTCCTGTATGTATTGTTTATTTCACCCAGTCCCGAATAAATTCCATAGAAAACAAGCAAAAAAGACCGCATGGATCGTTCCTCGATCCATCGTTTTCCCGCAATATTCGTTCAGAATATCGCAGCTTTACATTAATTTATCGGATCGATTGGATCGATTGTTTTTTCATAATAACTGAACCTGAAATATAAATGTCTGGAATGAGCTAGAATGACGCTCTAATTAAACAATGAGCAGAACATTTGAGATGCATGGTCTCGTATTTTTGTTCTCTCTTGTTTAGCCTGGTTTCGCTTTATTGTACCACTCCCATTATTTGTTCGTTGTTGGTGTTCCTTAATTCTTTAGCCCCTGGAGTACCCTATTTTTGGCAACTCATTCCAAATTCACCGACTATTCAACATTTCTGTTCTTATCAGCAATGACTCCGAGTCAGCTTTTTTGTTGGCCTTGGGATGGGGGCGCCCTGGTGTTTGGTCTAGTGTGTGAGAAGTTTCTGATTACTGCAGTTCTACACTGGCTGATGAGTGTTTCACCTGGAAGCAGGACTTCCTGGTGGTCTTATGTCGGACCCCATCCAGAGCAATGGAATGGTTCTAGTTACAAACGATTGACGGCTGCCGCTTCTTTATACTCTCACACAATGACCAATACCGAAAATAATACAATTTGCAACACAAAAAAATTATTGTTTACTTGTGGAGAGAAAACCGCCAAAAAACAAACAACGATTAAGTACTTTTATTTGAATCAAAATTCCTGTGTATCTACGTGTATTTCTTTTTTCATTATTATTATCTTGGATTTCAGTACAACTTTGTAATTTTATGTTCAGTTACACTACGGGTATGTATGCATTTATGTATGTGAGTAAATATATTTTAGGGATATCAAACTTTAAGGTATGTTAATACTTTCTTGTATGTTCCCGCATCTATCGTTTTCCCACAACCATCGTTTAGTTCATTTGGTCCCTTCGAAAACGATAGATCGAAATTCCACTGTAATTTCTTGCGGTGATCAGTGAGGATTCCTCTTTTCTTGTAATTTTCTTCATGGATATGCTCTGCAGGAATTTTTACAAAGAAATACCATTTGTTTTCAAATAATGACTTACACAAACGGAGAGAGATTAAGAGGTTTCACAAAATTTTGGGAAATAACTTGCTGAAAATTTTTCTATACTGATAGGAAACTTCAAATTAATTAGTTTTCTGTCAATTTTAGAAAATTTTCAACAGATTGTTTCCCGATTTTCTGAACATTTTTAATCTCTTTCTGTTGTTGGGAATGGTTATAGTTAATTATTGTTCTTCATATTTCATTTAAAAAAAATTTTCCTTAATCATTTCTTAAAATTAACGGTAACTTTATATTTAGTTTTAAAAAATCGTTCCTTAACCATCGTCTTTAAAGTAACACTAACTGTATATCAAGATAAGAAAACGATATATTTTTTTTTTTTTCTGTTGAAATAAAACAGTAAAAAATTGGTCTCACAAGTTCTTTGCTCTTATTTTGTTAGTTTCCCTTTAAAAAGTATTTTTGAGTAAAAATGCAACTGTAGGAATAAAAATTTGTAGCGGAGACCTGTTACACTGTCATTATTTGTAAACAAATGGTATTTTGTCATGTTAAAAAAAAATAATAAATAATCATCTTTGAAGTGCAGTTGTGTATAGCAGATTTTTCCTTCAGTGGGATTCTTGAATTTTATATTTACTTATCATGCATGAGTGTATGTATATGCAGTCATACCTCGGTACTCATCTGCTTCGGTACTTGTCACATTTTGATGCGAAATAATGTGTCAGTACTTGATGTTTGCTTGATACATGTCACACATGCTAAAACATGTATGAGACAAGATGGCACCCCCACTTCCTATGTTTCTGGATGAAAAAAAAGACCCAAACAGGTTGAATTTCAAAATTTTGTTCAAAAGTATCACCCTGAAGAACTAGCAAACTGAAATGTGGACTTGTTTAATCATTATACAATGTCTCACTTCAGAATATTTTGAAATGTAGGCCAAAGCAAGTTTCTCTTAATATGTTTGTAGTGAAACTCCCTATATCTGAGTCTATAAAAGGGATTGGTTGTGTTAAGAGAGAAAAAAAAGACAGAAAGAATCCCTGTTTAAGTGCCTTATGTTTTATTGGAAGGAGACTCCCCTTCCAAGCAATAACCCCCCTCCTCCTCTATTATGCTTCCATTAGGTGATCAACTCCTTTCAGTGCAGATTGAGTGAAGATAAATTTTATTTTATTTTATCTTATTAATGTTTTAAATTGTGTGTCTAGTTTAAAGATTTTTTTTTTTTTTTTTTAAAAGCAATCCCATCCATTTATAAATTGCTCTGTAAAATGTAAAATTTCTGGTTTTCAGGAACAAATTAATTCAATTTATATTACTCCTTATGGAAAAAATTTGCTCAGTACTTGTACCTTCTGGAACCAATTAACGAGTACTAAGATACCACTGTAGCAAGGGTTCTCAATCTGTGAGTCATGAACCTCAAGGGGGTAATGAAGGGTTGTCTGGGTGGGGGGGCATAGGCATAGCATCGGGGGGACATATGGGCGACACGTGCCCCCTCAACTTAACTTCAAATAAATTAAAATGTTAATAGAAGTTCAGTTAAAATCAGAAAATTGTAGAAACCTTTTTAGAGAGTTGGTTTTTTCCTGCTTTTTCAAACTGTGACACTGAAATTCCGATTATGTCTTTAGCCTTTACATAGTTTTTAACAGTGATAGGATCCAGAACAAATATTTTTTTTTCTCATTTTATTTATATTATATTTATTTTTCTCATTGTATAACTTTTGAGTACTACTCGAACATCAATTCTATTGTTATTCAATTAAAAAAAATATTTTATATTTTAAGGACCAACCAGTAGTCAATGCACTGAGAAGGGCCCTTACTGAATTCAATTTGTGCCCCCCCCCCCCCAATTAAATTATTCAATTAAAATACCTTTTTAGCATATTTCATCGATATAATTTGTCAGTACTTATTTATATGCAAATGTAGGGCAGTGATGTCTTAAAGGAAAAAGTTCCATTCAAAGTGCAAACTCAGTTCCTTAGAAATCAAGTGCCTTTATTGAATGGTGAATAAAAATCAGAGTTACTTACTACATACAGTAAGCAAATTCTAAATGTCAGTTTGTCTCTCATCAGTCTGTACTGTCACTCTTGGCATTACTATTATAGTTTCCCCGTATGAATCCATATGGTAGGTGCATTATTTTTCTTGAGGTTGTGTCCTTGCTCTTATACGTCTTTGACTGAGGGATGAATGTTTCTAAACGTTCTCCATTTCTCACAAATTTCTCAAAAAAATTTCATTTTTGCCAAGTTAAACATTTACTTGGCATTAAATTATGAAAAATATATTTTATAAAATGCCTTTTTAATGAAAATATTGTGACTCGAAAAAGGTTGTGGAACACTGATATGTAGTTTAATGCTGTAAATATATTAGTCACTTATTCCACATATTACTGCAGAGTTGGAATGTTACCCATCTTCTTTATAAATCTTATTTTGTAGAATTTTCTTGGGAATTGGTATTGAAGAGAATCTGTTAAAATAATAAATATTTATGATTAACTATAGTTTTTTTTTACCATTTTTATACTGAGAGTAACTGATAAAATTATTTGTAAAAAAAAATCACTAAAAAGTTACTATTGTTTTTGGTCTTTAGTATCAATAACAATCTGTATCAGTGCTCTATATCTTTTAAAAAGTACTCAAGGTTTTTACTGATAACTGGACATTTCCAGCATTGTTGTATTCATCAAAATTGAAGTATTTTTGTACCATTATTTTTACTGTGTAAGTACATATTTTACAGTCTTGATAGTTCTATAATATTATTTTGATTTTCAATAAATATTCTTTTATCTTTCTGAGAGGACACCAATAGAAGGCTTTTTATAGTTACGTCTAGAAATTATTTTAAGGCTGTTCCCAGTATGTTACAAAATTTATATTTAGAGACTTAGAAGACAACCATCTCATTTATGTAGTTTTAAAATAAATTTCAGAATAATTATTTAAATTTGATATTTGCATTTAAATATGAGATTTTTGATAAGGGTTTTCTTTTTATTTCAGTCAAGGAATGAATGCCTATGCATTTATAGTTAAATAAATTGTTTCAATCTATTGTGACTGTAAATTATTCAAATAATTTGTAATATACATGATTTTGCAGGTGGATGAATTAAAAAATTGTGAAACACAAAAGCCAAGTACATCATCTGTTTCTGCTGAATCCGAGGGTATATCTACTGATTGTAACAAGGATGTTTCTAATGAGCTTATCACTTCCACAGAATTCTCTATCAGTAGTGGTGTAGGTATCCAGTGCAATAACCAACAGAAACAGCTTGACCTGCTGGAGGAGGATGAACCTATGTTATCGGCAGATGGTGAAAGTTCCAATTCCGAAAATGAAATGGACACTGATGATGAACTCGAAGTGGCCGATTCATATGTGTTTGATGAAAAATCTGGTTTCTCTGATGACTCATATATGTCTGAATGTTCATTGGATTCAAATATTTCCATGTGCTCCTTTTCTTGTGAATCAGATATGTCAGAAAATTCTTTGGACTCAGTTCCTGGTGATCAAGAAGTTTTGTGTTCTAGTATAGCTACAAAATCCCCTCCAAGTTCTGAACTGTCAGAAAAATTGCCTTCTAGTAAGAAAGATGAATTGGAGTTAAATGTTTTAGACACTGAAAAAGCTGAAACAACTTCTCTTTCAGCTGAGGAAATTGTGCCTAGTTCTAACTGTCATGCTGTAAATCTGCTATCAGTTTCTGAAGATAATTTAGATATTTCTATGAGATCTGAAACTTCTGAAACATCTGTTGTCACTGCTAATGATATTCCACTAGATACTGAAGGCCTTAGCAGTAATGTTGAAAAATCATGTGATATAGATACTTGTAGTACTGAAATTTCTGAAAATGTTGTTGATATTTCTTGTACAGAAAATATTGATGAAAATATAGCTGATTGTGTGGAAAAAATTTCACAAAATGACTCTAATGTTCTTCCTAAAACTGTTGAGAAAAATATTTTTGATCCTGAAAAGGTCTCTGAAACTGTTGTAAATAGTGACCATGATGAAGATAATGAAGAAAATACAAATATATCAATAAAAACCACACCTGTTGTAGATAAAAAATCATTTTCTCCTGAAAGTTTGTCGTCTTCTGAAAATGTGATATCCCAATATGGATTGGTTTTCAAAGATATGAACACGGTAAGTGATTTTTTTTATTTTACAGTTATTTTGACTTTAGTCATGTGAAGGGTTTTTAGGCCTTATTGTAGCCTATTTAAAGTAAGCATATTTTAGAGAAGCAAAGTTTAAATAATTTTGCTTGATGTGTTAATTTATTACAGGGTTGTTAGCTATAGTTTTGGTTTTATGAGTTGATAAATGATGACAAAAAAAAAAAAAAAAGTCATTTCATCCATGTCATATAAAGTGTAATTTGTGGTTAAATTGTATTGTTGTTAATACTGGCTCCTTACACCAATAATCCACGATCTCACCGATATCTCTAAAACCTTGAAATACAGTGTATTTATCAAGTGTTCTGCCATTATAAGCCATCTAGATAACTGGTTTTTTAATGGGTAGTCTGTGGACCTCAGGTTGTCCTTGAACACCCATGGAGTGGTCTGCAAAGTCAGCAGTGATTAAAAATAAATAAATAATAATAATAATAATAATTGGTTTCAGCAACTTAAAAATATTGTAGAAGAAACATTTTTTTTTGTCCCTAATATTTTTTGTTTAAATTCTAAAAATTGCTGTATTTCTTCCATTCCCTGATGTTATGAGTAAGAAAAAATCCCCGTTCTGCTTAAAAATCCTTATTATTTTTTTCTGAGATGCAGAGTTGCAGTAATTTTACAGATAGTAAAGCCAATAGCAAACTCAAAAATCGCATTAATTTTTAAATTTTCATAGTATTTTACATCTGCTATTAAGTTTGCTTTTACGGTAAATTGTTTATTGTTATTAAGTTTATATGTAACTTATTGTTAAAATTTGTTTATCAGAAATAGTTTACTTATTCTGAAAATGAAACTTATTTTTGACTCTAAAAGGATTGGTTAGGAGAGGGTCCCCGAATAATATTTTTTGGGCAAGTGATCCCTTATCCATTAAGGGTTAAGAACCACTGGTCTAGATGAACATAAAATATAGATTGGTGAATCAACAATTCCTATAGAACACAAATGAGCTCTCCAACATTAACTTCTGCTCTAGGAGGGATGCCAGGGTATATCTTTCATAAATATTTAATTTGTAGTCATAAAAATTGCATATTTGACAACTTTTCTTGTTGAAGCTGTGATTAAATTAAGTCATAATTTTTACTTTTTATCTATACTTATATATAAAGAGAGAGCGATTTTGTATGTGGAGGGTAATCTCCAGAACCACTGCACCTATTTGAAAAATTCCTTTACTGTTTGAAAGGTACATTATTCCAGATGGACATAGGCTATATATTATGTATATCTGATCAGTAGAAATAAAGTTAGGGGCTTAATCCTAACAATCTCCATTGTTACCGCTACTGTCCTCTACTGCTTTTTGTGCCGAAGATTTCAACGATCCTTAGTGTGGTGCTATCAAGGTGAGCTTCTGTTCTGACGGTAGCGGTTCAAACTTAACCGTTCTCCGTCATGCCTTTTTCTTTTAAAAAATTAACTTTAATTATTCACTAATGTAATATTAATTTAAGGTATTATTAAGGTTATTATTAAGGGAAAAAAGATTTACAATTTATTGGCTATCAACTGGAAATTTATTGGTATAATATTTTGTTCAACCCAGACAAAGTCGGGACGGGCCGCTAGTATTATATATTTAGAATTATAAATTATTAATTTTTGCTAACTTTGTTAATTGAACATAAAATTTTAACTCAATTTGTCATTGCTTAGCATAATTTTTTTCTAACAAAATGCTTTCAAATAGTAATTGTGGTGGCTTATGTGTTTTTTGTTTGTCATCTTAAATATTATTTTATGTGGGAAATTAAGATCAAAATAAATTACAATCTTGGAATCCAGCCAAATGTTCTAGAGCATTTCTTGTGAAACTCTTATAACATATCTATAGGTATATATACCTATATTTTATGGCCAGCCATGCCACTTTAATTTTAATAAGACATTAAATGAAACAAGAACATTTTTTAGGGGAAGAATTTATCATTAAATGAAATGTTAAATTATAAAAACTTGTTATAAATTTGAAATTTTCATGAAAAAATTGTTGCTGCCTCTTACAATTCCTGCAATTCTCTGAAAATTTGATTTTATGTTTCATAATTGAGTTTTCATATCTGTCGCAACAATTCAGTCTGTTGTGCCAAGGAAATTTAGAAAAGTCAGATTAGCACAAATATGTTGTTACTGATAATAGTAGATGTTCCATTTTCATAAAGCACAAGAAGATTGCCTCAGGCACTGTTTTCATACAAAGCTTTAAACTGAGTATCTGAAGTGATTTCAATTAAATTTTCATGATCTGCTGCCAGAAATCCTTCTTTGTTTAAATAAATTTTGAACCCAATTGTTATCTTTGTTCTTTGTATTCTGATAGCTATCCATTCTAATAAGCTGCAGATATAATTTTAAATATTTTTGTAATTTCAGTCCAGCTTGAAGAAAATCACTGAGGATTGGGGAAACAATATTTTGTTCTGTGTCTAGTTAAATAGCTATCCTACCGAACTCAAAATATTACATAGTTTTTTCAATGATAAAATGTGTTCAATTTTCTTTTTCCTTTTATTTTGTGCTTGAGCAAACCTTAAATTCCAATTATCTGGTTCATTTGAAAATCCCAAAACTCCAGAACAGATTTATTTTGCCATCCTTTTCAGTCCTTTTGAAAACATGGCAATAAAGCAAGATGTGAAAGGAAAGTAACCATCCCTTTCTCCATACCGATATTTATAGAAATCTCATCCAGGAATCATCTGTTTAACCTTCTCCTGAAAATCAGATAGTATAGGTCAGCACTCAGTTAAATAGGTTTCAACTGTTATACTGATGAAAAGAAAAAAAAAAAATAATATTCCAAGTGAATCAGCAAATATGCACAGCTCAGCTATTAGGGTTGAAAGCTAGTAATTTCTCATTTTTGATTCTGAAGCTAATTTTACTTACAGCTGTAATTGAATTTGTTGTTAAAATGGTAGGTTGGATGTTTTCTTCATAAGAAGTTATTTTGTTAACCGAATGAGCAGTTTAAAATGTAGAACTATGTTTTGAAAAGATGTTGAACAGAAGTGCTGTAATAATTTCCATTTCAATGACTTTTAAACTATATTTGAGTAACTTCTTTCAACTTGTTATTTACAAGGTTAGATATAGAGGCTACTTTCAACTACTATTAAGTGGCTGCAGGGTGTAGTTACTAGGTCAGTGGTGTATCCAGGGGCATGGGCCAAGGGACCCTCCCCCCCCAAAGAAATAGAAATTGCATTATGAATATTGAATTAGGGGGGGGGGGGGAGGTAAGGTATCTCATCGTATTAAAGGAATTCAACCAGGGAGCAAATTTGAAGAAGTGTGTTTTATCCTGGTAAAATGTATATAAATGATAAATTCCTTTAAAGAAACTGTTTTTTAATTGATTATGAGTGAAAAAAGGCTGAGGTCCTTTGAAAACCTCATTTTTTTTTTTTTAGAGACTAGGGGCTTCACCCCCTAGGCTCGCTCCTTTGTTAGGGCTAATAGTGAGTTACATAGGGGTGATTCTCGGGCAATGTAACAACTTCCATCCATTTATGGTTGTCACCCTTATGCAAAGGGCTTTTCATCACTGTTGAATTATCAGCTTTAAAATTCAATTAAAAATCAAAATTTTAAGACAGAGACTTGAAACGAGGTTTATATGAATAAGAAAGCTTTCAGCTTTCAGATGATGTAAATATTTTGTTTGTAAGATAAATACTCGAGGACCATCGATATTACATCCACATAGGGGACGATATTTCTTGAAAAACTGTTTTTCATTTTTTGATGAAAATATTAGTCTGTTTTAAAATATTTTTAAACAAATGAGGTCTAGTTTAAAAGAGAAATGTCTGTAGTCTTAGATTGTAAAAAGATCAAAATTCTGTGATCATTTTTTGGCGAGTTATCGTATTCTGAAGATGAAAAAGTCAATATTTTCCAACAAAACATAAAATAAAATAAAAACTTAAAGTCCGACAAAGATGAGACATGTCTTACTTTGTTCCGCCCATTTTTCTGCATCCATTGGAATTGATCTCGACTCCATACCCCCAGCAGTTTCGGAGGAGATAGCGTGACAAGCTTTTGACAGCGGCGACAGCGTTAGTTACTTTTTTTTAGAATAGAGAGATAGAAAAAAACAATCTACTTATTTTAGTATCAGCAGCTTTTGTAAACAATTTTTCTTAACAGATTGTTAAAAGTTCTGTTGTAAAATACCTTTGACTTTAAACAATAGCAATTGTTTAAAATGGACAAATTTATCATTATATTAACACTCTTTCTCAAAATTACCATTGTTGGCAAAGTAGTTAAGCAGCTTAAAGAAAGCATGTAGTACTGCTGAAAATATCATTATACTGTTATTTATTATTCTAAATAATGTTGTTATATAACCAGGTTTTACTCTAAACAAAACTTTTTGTGATTGTATACTCTTATTAGTTATTGAACTGGATTTATCATAATCATGTCCATCTTCAGGACAGTCTGTATGTAACAGGGCTGTTTGTATGAGATGAGTCTGTATATAACAATTTGATTTCTATTACTTCAATTCTAGGCCCAGTTTGAAAACATAGAAGACACAAGTCTAGAAGAAAGAGATTCTCTTGACCAATACCACCTAGCTTCTGTTAAAACAGTACGTTTTTCACAATTTCATTATTTCATTAAGAAATTGAAACATGTAATGCAGATAATACTCTCAGAGAAATGTTTCAATAGTACAGCTAAACTGTTTTTTTCTTATTGCATATTTTTTAACTTAGTGTAAGGAATTCCATGAGCCCATAGATTTTGCCTATGGCAAGTTATCCAAAAGTTTCAACTTAGACTTCAAGATTTTAAATGATAACATATGGAAAATTTTTAAACCAAAAATGTGGTTAGTTTTTAAGACATCAAACTTGCATCACAATAACCATTTAGCATTAGTGTTCATTAAAAAAATATTTCATTTTTACAAGTAAAATTTACATCGTTGTGTGTGGTTTCTTGATTTATCTGTAATAGAAAACAATTTTAACAAAAATGTTATGAACTTTGGTTAAAGTTTTCTCCGATGTGTATGATGTTCCTTATTATTATTTTTTACATTTGATGTTTATTATTTATTGTTTTAGGGAACTTTTTGTTACTGCAGTTGAAAGAAATGTACACCCATACCTCGCTTTATGGCCTAGATATGTTCTGGAAAAGTTGGCCATAAAGTGAAAAGACATATAATGAATCAATTATTTTGATACAAACCCATACAAATTTAATTGGATCTGTTCCAATTTTTTATACATGATATAGTTTTTAGTTTATAAATCATTTTAATCTTTTAATTTCCTATAAAAATGCTTACATAAAAATAAAAGTACAAAACAATGTAATGATAAACAGAAATTCAAAAATAAACATATAAACAAAAAACAAAAGAACTCATATGCACATATGTATACATATAATAAAAAACATAAAATAAAATATTTAAAAATGGTTTTAATGTGAAGACGAACATTAACATGAAGAATCACGAAGAGTTAATATGCTGTCATCCTCACTTTCCACTGTTGTGGCTATATAACAAAACATTGTGGGCCGTAAATCGAAAAAGGGGCCATAATTTAAAAAGGCTGTTATAGCGAAATGCCGTATAAAGAGTGGCCATATAGCGAGGTATAGGTGTATTGATATTTGAAGAAATTTTGAAAGCAATGTCTTGATGTTTTTTTGTATTTTCTTTCACAGATTGCATGGAACCCTAATTATGGCTCTCATTTTTGGCTCTTCAGTGCTGGTCAGTCAGGGATTGCAAGAATCTCGTATATATCAGATATTAACGAGTGTAAAATTTCTAAAACAAGAGATGGGAAAGATGCATAATGTGATATTTCATTTCATCTCTTTTTTTTTCATATATTTCATCTTGGTACCATACATATGTGTTGTCTCTGTCTCATGGTTCCTGCTCGAAGTCTTGGAATGAATGCAGTACCTGATTCTGTCACAGGAATATTGAATCAAGTTGTTATTTTGTTGGAACTGTTTAAATTTATTTTCATATGTAGGAAAATGTTTTTTTAATTTTAAATAAGTTGTTGCACATTGATAAAATCATTACCAAATTTAGTGATCTGCACTAGTGAGGGCCTATTTTTTTTTTCATTTAATCAAGATATTCAAGTTCATAATCAAAGTATTATTTAAAAGTAACATGCCTTATTATTAGAGGACAAAATTCTGTAATCATCATGATACAGAGTAATAACTGTACTGTTTTTGTTAAAATGCAAGCAGATGTTACGTTTATTGAAAACTGTAAAATGAATTCAAGAATATACAGGGTGTTTCAAAAAGGACCAACCCGATTTGAAATGAGCATATTATGAAAAATATTGAACATAGAAACTTAAAATTAATTTTATATTACATGGCTAATCATAAAGAATTTTTACAAACCAAATTAAAGGTGCTGAATATGCCCACCTTTGGATGCACGACATATGTCTATACGGTAGGCAAATTCGTCCCAAACTTTTGCGAGCATGTCTGCATACACTGCTTTCGTGGCTGTTATCGTACATAGACAACCCGTGTCTTGTAATTGTTTATACTATCACCTAATGCTCTGAGGGGTAGGAACTTCAATCTACCAGGGTTTTGTAGATGAAAATCACGGTGAACAGTTGTTACGGACTTACACTTTGCAAAGTGTAGATTTCAAAATGATTTCTGTTGTGCAGGCGCCATCTTTACAAACACTGAAGTGGCAGGCAAAGGAGAGCATTAGCACTACTTATTGGCAACTGTGTGAAACTCGAGATTTCCCTCTTTCTGCCTATACATTATTCGATCAAAACGGATTAAAAGATGAATAGTTATGATTTTTTTTAGTTGGATGATTCTTTTTGAAACACCCTGTATTATTCAGTAATTCAAATACATTTTTAAAAGCAAATCAATTTTTATTTTTATAGAATATGACTATCTCTTGCATAATTTTCCGAAAATGGATCTAACCAGAAACTGCATGTTAAGAGACCAACAACAAATTTTTCATATATCTGATTTGTATATTTAACCGGTTGTTCTGGGGCTTATGGTTACAATCATGACTTGAAAACTATAATCCTTTAAAATCTGTAAAAGTGTGACAGGCTATTCACCCTGGTTAAGTTTTCAATGATTCACTAGTGTAGATCTCACAATTCAATTAGGGAAATAAAATCGTATAAAGTTCTAAAGAGAATTTCTTTGTTTTGTTTTTGAGAGAATCAGTTGTTTCAGTAATCAGTGTAGCTTACAAAATAAACTTCAGGAGGCCCCCCACATTTTTTTTTTTTTCAAAATATTATTTTTCTAGTTTTTTTTCTGGTTTTTTTTTAAGTCATATAATCAAAAGAATCTGTTTATCATATCTTATTTGTATTGTTAATTCAATTGCTTTGCGCTTCCAAATTATCCCTTTTGTTGATTGATGGTTTGTAACTGAAATGCAAATTTTGTATTATCAGCGGTCCATCTGTCGATGGATGAGTCAAATTTGAGTGCTTGATTCTTCCTCTGCGAGAATGAAAACATCCTGAAATTCATTATTTTCATTTATTTTATCAATAATTATTTTCTTAAAACTTTGTAAATGCACAATGTGTTCTTGTGAGTGCAATGACCATCATGATTACTATAACCCATTATCTGCTGAACATGATTGCATTCTTGAAGAATAAGAACCATAGAATTTCAAACATTAAGCACTCTCTGTCAATTCATATCAAGTTTAGCATTTGGTGTAAAATTCATCTGAGAGAAAAGTTATTTCGAGGACTATTGGCTTGTTCAACATTTTTTCATGAGTCCTGTACTTATTTGTTTTTTTATTTGAGTCATTTGGAAGAACAGTTTGAGAGAAGTTGATTCTGTGCTGGAAGAATTCCTTATGAATGTATTACTGTTAAATCTATGCAATCACTACATGATGTGATGAAAGGCAAAGTGGTGTAAGTCACATTTTCAACTTTTTTTTATTTGAGGGCAAAAATGTAATCTCCATGTTCAATTTATAGTGAAATTGCAAATAATTATTATTTGTAATATTATAATAATTATTATGAATTATAATTTTTTCAATTTATAGTGGAATATTTTGTAGTTTTTGCAGTAAAATGCTTTGGACTTATACCACTTTGCCTTTCACCGCCTCATATATGTAGTTCCTCAAATCCTAAGTCATTAAAAAATGTACCCCTTATTTTTTTTGAATGATTTGTTCTCCATTAATTGCATTTATCTGCTTGATCACTATAATCTTGTAACCTATTTTTATTAATAAAAACCTGTTCTGTTATCTACCACATCATTTAAGATCAACAATGCCTTTTATATATCCACTGTAATGATGAGTCCAATAACAACCATGAAATGAAACAAAATTTAATTGAAAAATGTATGTGGTTAAAACATGGCCCCTGAGAAGTTTGAAAATTTCTTCTCGTGTAGGAATGAGCAGCTTAAATCCGATTTTGCGATGGGTTTGTTTGTCTCTTGTTGCTACATAAGTTATATCAGAGGTAATACTAAAATTTGTTCAGTTTTCAACTGATGAACTAAGTGTGTTAAATACTTTAATACTTTCTTTTCATACAGTACAGGACAGGATATAGATGCAATATTAGAGCAAATAAATATCTGTATAGTTGTAAACTTAATACATAAGTTATCGTAAATATTCATGAGCAGTCATGCAGAAAAAATTCAAAACTGAATATGATCCATATTTTTATTGATAGTATAATTTTATGGATAATTAATTTTTTATTTTTTTTATTTGATGAAGACAATATTCATATTCCTGCAAATAGTTTCCAATCTCACAGCATACTTTTGCCAACATCATCCGTAGAGCTTAGTTATTTCCAGTTTTGCGAAATGCATCTAATTATGGCTCACAATTTGTAAGTTAAATTGAGAATAAGATGCCTAGAATTTTCCAGACAATTTAAAAAAAAAGTTATTCACAGTATTAAACTATGAATCTTGTGTTTATTTAACTTTTCTGCAAATTTAACATTTTGGAGCTGTGCAGTTATGTTACTTCTTGTGAAAAGAGTAATAATTGAATCTTATAAATATTAAGTCATTTGTTGTCCAAAACAAACCCAGGGTTTCTACAGGCCATTAAAAGTCGTTAAGAATTTAGTATTTTCTGTTTCTGTGTCTAAGGGCCTTTAATAACTACTTGTTTTTGCTTTCAAGGTGCTTAAATAGTTTAATTTACTTCCCAGTCCTTAAAAAGTACTTATTTTTGAGTTGAAATACAAGAATATTCATTTTTTTTCTTTCTGTCAACAATTGCCTTTATAAAAATGCAGAACAATTTTTTTTGTATCATTATGGACCAGGATGAGAATGCTTAAAAATTATCACTCTCATCCCCCCCCCCCCCTACCCTAAATATATATATATGTGTAGATACTACTGCTATTACTACTAGTTTGCTCTAATAACTCACTATGACACTGTTTACCAGTGTCAAGTTAAAAACAGGGATAACCTAACCCTGTCGAAGTAATTTTGACCTATTATTATTAGTATTAATATATTATTAAGTTGATATAGATGTTATAAGACTGTATAGGTTCCTAAAACTCCAATACTTTTAAATGTCTAATTTTTTTAAATAAAACACATTTTAGATCCTCTTTGAGGTCCTTAAAAAGGCTATCACTGGTCCTTAGAAAATCCCTTACTTCTTTTTTTTTTAAAATGAGTATGAACTTTGAATCTTGCAAGCTTGTTTCAGTGATGAATTTTAAGATTCATAGAATAAAGAAAAAGAATGCAAACTCCTAAACCTTGTTCTCGCTTGCATATATTTATGTAACTTTAATGGTGGAAAATAGTTAAAAAAACCCTCAAGATGAGTATTATTTTACATAGTCGGAGAGAAAAATAATATTGTGCCTTTGAAATGAAAATTTCAAGCAAAAATAGGGTTCATTGAAAGGTCCCCTTACATATTTATTATCAATAAGTGACCTAATATTGATTTCATCCCTACTGAGGCATTAAATGGAAGGTGCCAATACTAAATGTCAGCAGATCTTACCAAATATGTAAATTGTTCCTAAATAACTCTCACAAAAATAAATGAAGAAAAATGTTTGTGTAGTTAAATCTCAAGATTTCTTTATTTTAATTTTGCTTTATAATATTAAATCACTATTTTAGTATTTTATAGATGTGTATTCTGTATTTGTTATGAATAACAGTTTAGTTTTTTTTTTCAAAGCAATAAAAAGCACAACTAAACGTTTTGTGTATTTTTCATGTGAATGTATGACCAAGTTTGTAGTATATTGCTAAATTTTGTTATTTTGCATGCTTGATATGATACAGATGTTTAGTTGAGCGTTCATTATTGATATTTGGATAGTGTAGGAGTATGCGTTAAGTACAATATTAACTGTGCATAAATCAGGGAATGAAATGCAGAATTCAGATATGTATGACTTGAAATATTTGTAAAGAATTATTGTACATATGTAAATAAGATTCATGAGATTTATAAGCTTTTAATAGAGTGCAATGTAAAGTCATGTGTTCAGTTAATGAATATCATAATCATAATCTAATATGTAATTTCTTCTCAAGTAGACCTCTCATCATTTTTGTAATTTTTACTATGAAAAGAATCTAGATCACTTCTGAAAATATCTTTTATTTAATTTCTTGTACAAGATGAAGACCCACTCACACAGCTTACAAGTTTTTCCTTTATGTTAATCATGTATTTTATGTATTTTGTTTCATAGTATTAAAATGAATTACTTTGGATCTGAAAGTGTTTAATTTTCTACTTGTGTTATTTTGTATGTTTGAATATAATTTTTCTAACTTTTGGATTTTGATGTTATGCTAAGAAGTATGAGTCTCTTTTCTTTCTTTTTTTTTTTCAGACATTAATTAGGGCATTTAGACTGCTGAAAAAAAATTAATAAAAAATTCAGACTACCTATCGCTAAAATGTAAAATTATTTTTGTGAAAATGTTTTTCTTGATTATGAATGATTATTGAAATTGAAATCTACATAAAATTTTGTATTTCACTTGTTTTGTACATGATAAGTCATAAATCTGTATTCATCTAATTGTGGTGTCTAGATTTATTCTGTTATCAGTGAACTGCAGATTTTAAGTCAGTGAATTCATAATGAAATACTTTCATATTCACGCTCTGTGATATGTTTAGTCACCTTATTAGGTTTCCTTCAACTCTACTTTGAATGTAAGGTCTTAGCTAAATATTTCAATCCATTTGTGCTATAAGAAGTGGGATTAATTATTTTTCATTATTTTCAGAGATGTGTTAATTTGCTGACTAATGGCAGTAATGAAATTGGAAATAAATCCTCGTCATTGTGGTATAAACCTTGTGATGAATATACAGCTGAGCCCCGTTATAACGAACTTCAAGGGACCAAAGGTTTTGTTCGCTATATTCAAACCGTTAAGAAAAATGCTAGAGTTCACAAAATATGTAACTCATTAGTTGCAATGTGTATTCAATAATGATGTATTCAAAAAATGATTAAAATCTATTATAAATGATCATTAATGAATTAAATCGACAAAAATCGATTACATTAAACTGACACAGTACTAATTAAATTGCATACAATAGGAAAACGGCGGGACCAAAATTTTCGTTCGTTATATCCGTGAGTTCGCTATAATGGGGTTCGACTGTAATGGTAAAATATCAATAACTTGGCAACCCACGACTAAATTTCAACAAAATCATTCTGTTTTATGCATTTTAGATCTTTCAAATATAGCAATTGATGATATAGAGCAGTGCTCCCCAACCTTTTTATCGCCGCGGACCGGTCAACGTTTGATAATTTCACCGCGACCCGATGAGGGAGGGGGGGGGGGGGCGTTGATTGTTTTGATTTAATAATTTTAATTTAATTGTACTTAAATGTGCCTTCAAAATAAAATGCAGTTACACCAAAAAAATGAATATAAAGGGATTTAATATTTTAACTCACTAGAACGCTATATCAATGAGAACCTTGTGGCCCTAATCTGGCGGCCCGGTACCATTTGATTCGCGGACCGGTTGGGGACCACTGATATAGAGTACACTGTATTGAATCAAATACCAAGCACTAGACCAGTGGGTCACAAATAGTTTAAAGTAAATTAATATGGGGAATTTTTTAAAATTTTCGATGAATTTTTTAAACCCAAATAAAGAATCTCGATCCAGTTAGTACTGATGGTGGAGAACATTTGTATCATTTTACAGCACATTAGTAGCGAAAGAGATTTATATCAAGTGTCAAATGAAGTTTGAAGCTTAAATAGTAGTCGACTCTTTGAAAGAAACGAAGGTCGAAAGTCAGGACAGCGCGTAAAATGAAGTACTGACGACTACAACAATCAGTGAAGCTGAGACAAAGGTCTCGAAGATCTAGGTTTCGGCTGGAGTCTCAACTCCATGTTAACTCTCTTCAGTCTCTTTGATTAAAAACACTTAAGGCTGCTATGGACTAACCCCACTGAATTCGCTCACCTCAATGTTAACTTATGGAGAAAATGTGTCCACGGATTACCGACTTTGATTCAAAGATTTTTGTTTAAAAATTGTACTCCATCAAGGAGAAATAAATTTTACAACTCGGGACTTTTTTCGTTAAAAAAAAAATGCAAATAATATTTTAACATTTAAATTATTCGGGGAAGCAGTGTGGTGTATAGTTTGTTTTAAACGCTTATAAATTCCTTTGGTGGACGAAATTTACAAAATGGAAACTGTTGCAGAAAAGTTCAGGCTACATGAAAATACCAATTTTATTCGATTATCAGCATTTTTATATAGATGCAATATATAACTGTGTCCAAAAGTATAAGAATTTATTAAAGTGTCAATCGAAATTATGTGCACTCAATTTTTGCTTAAACATGAGTTAAAATCATATTCAGGCGTTATTTACGGGTGTCAAAGAAAAATTATATTTTGTGAAAACTGAAGTAATAGGAGTCCGCAATAGTATATGGATATGTATGACACGTAAGTCAATGCGAGACCACCTTTTTTTGTTGTGCTCCCCGGGAATAATAACTTGTATTGTACTCCACTGCAACTGTGAACAATTCTTTTAGTATCCTCAAATCTCATAGTAACGCATTATGCAGGCCTCGGAGGAAGAATGGCTTGTCACATTTCCTGTTAGTAGTACCGAAACCTCACGAACATACTTTTTTGCAATACAAAGTGACTTTGTGAGGGGAGTTGCCATTACAACCGTTTAGTTTCCGTGGAATTTATTTATTATCCCCAAATCTCATAGTAACACATTTTGCTGGCCTAATAGGAAAAAAAAAGCTTGACATAATTCCAATCACAAGTACTGACACCTTATTTATTTACATTAATACACTGCTGGCCACCCAAATTGCAACACCAAGAAAGACAAGAGATATCACAACAAAATTTATTTTGTAGATAACATGTTGACCAAGTATCAAATGATTAAATTTATAGACTTCTGTGAAGTGTGGTTCCTGCCAAAATCAGTAGCCAGAGTAGCCGCCATTCTTGGAGATCACCGCTGCCACACGCCTCGGCATTGATTCAAAGAAACTTTGGGTGAGTTCTTGGGGTACAGCAGACCAAGCAGCTTCCACACGTTGCCAAAGTTGATCTGCTGTGGCAGCTGGGGATGGAATCTGGGTCAATCGTAGAGCAACCATGGACCACATGTTTTCTATCGGCGAAAGATCCGGAGAGCGAGAAGGCCAGGGAAGCAATTCAATCTGGCGATTGACGAAGAACCGTTGGACAATGCGTGCCACGTGTGGTCGCGCATTATCCTGTTGAAATATGGCTGTGGGCAAGCCCTGAAGGTAAGGAAGGACAACTGGCTCCAACACCTCGGAGATGTAGCGCTGGCTGTTTAAAGTACCGGCAATGCGTACTAGAGGTGTGCGAGAGTGATATCCAATACCGCCCCATACCATAATACCCGGTGCAGGACCAGTGTGGCGGTGCATAACGCAACTGTTCAGCATCCTCTCTTCACGGTGTCTCCAGACTCGAATGCGACCATCGTGGTGTTGCAGACAGAAGCGTGACTCGTCAGTAAAGACAATTTCATTCCATTCTGCCGTCCACATCCTTCTGTCATCGCACCATTGGCGGCGGAGACGTCTGTGGTTCTGCGTCAAGGGTAGACAAAGCAATGGACGTCTTGCGGACAGACCACTCTGCTGTAAACGGCGTCGAATGGTACGCGCAGACACTGGATGATGCGTTACAGACTGCATGTGCTGTGCTATGGTTCATGATGTGACTGAGCGATCCGTCACTGCCATGCGCACAATTTGCCTGTCATCACGTGAAGTGGTGCGCTGAGGTGGATGCGATCGAACACGCCGGTCCGTCGTACCCTCCTGCATCCAACGATCACATATCCGCATTACAGTTGTTTGGTTTCGTCCAACACGACTATCGATTTCCCTGAAAGATAATCCACAATCTCGGTAGGCCACAATCCTTCCTCTGTCGAACTCAGATACTTGATCAAAAGATGATCGCTGTTTTCGACGAGGCATAATTGATCGTTTTTTTAAAAAAAACCACAAGAAAAACACAATTGCCGAACTTGAAATCGTCGAAAAATCCAAGCCTTAAATAGCGCTTTGAAGTGGCGCCACAGGCGCGCGTGATGTGCGTCTGCGCTGAAATTCTAATCATTTGCATATCTCACCTCCTCTAATGCATGCTGTAAATTTCATGTTATTTGCATGTTTCCTTCAGGGTGTTGCATTTACAGTGGCCAGCAGTGTATTTATAATATTAAGCGATCTTGTAAGAAGAGCCCCCTTTCCAATCATTGAGGCATCCAATTCCAATTCCCCTTTATCCTACTATCTATTTGACCTTACCGCTCATTAGCGGAAAATTAAGATAGATAGAGCAGGCCTCTGCCGTGTACACCATGAGGACTCATCCGCCAACTGACTGTTTATATCAAATTCGTATAAAAAGAGCTCTATCCAGCTGTTTATGTGTCTGAGTACCTGTTGTGTCTGATAACGTCAGCAACACAAATAGTGTAAACAATTCAACACGAAATAATACATATAAAGAAGGCATAGACAGCCGAACAAATTAACAGAAAAACTACCCTAGCGTTGAAAAATTTTAACTTTTCAATAATAGATTGCACAGTTGCAACAAATCCTCATACTGAAAACAGACAAATAGTATAACTAAAAAGTAAATAATTCAACAGAGAAAGATAATTACTAACAGGAAGAATTCAGACAAAATTAACCGAAATCACGCACTTGCTAAATGTACTATGGGCTAGACGCACCATACATGCAAGATTCCGTAGCAGTAAAAGAACTAAACCATATAACGAGGCAACCGACCTAACACCAGGAGGCCTAACTGAATCAGTTACCTCAAGGGGGAACTTCCTGAATAGGATGCAAGTCTAACCAAAAGACATCCCAAGGCCCCGAGATCCCCATTGAAACAGATAGATCCAGCTCTCTGATGATCACCAGCTCCTGATCTCTATCCAGCTGTTTATTGCCTGAGTACCTGTTGTGTCTGATAATGTCAGCAAGTATGATTATGTCAACATTATGTCAGTCAAATTATCGACATCTGTTTGTCATCTGTCTGTCAGCGTATGTAACAACCATCTGATTATTATGTATCTACATGCACCACATATGTATTGATACTTACTTAAAAAAAAGACAACTATGTAATAAATACACTTTGCACTGCCAAAGAACTCTCACGCTTTGCCCATTAATACTCCGAGAGAATCATTAAGGATATTTGCCCCTTTCGTTCTGTGGCGTGTTTTATAGCTCCGCCCTGCTTTCTCACTCTTTTCTCTTTTCTTTTAGCACCTCGTCGGGAAAAATAAGACGCGCCGGTCCATTAGCGACTAATGCGTTTGCCGATAAGTCCCGATGCGGTGACTTCAACGTACGCAAAACTATTTTTATCCTGAGAACAAACCCAGTGAGCGAAAATTATACACAGCCACATCGAGGAGACAAAGGGGGAAGGGATACAGATTGAGTATCTTGATGAGGAAGATTTGGGTACCGATATCGAAGAGTTATTCCTGATAAGATGCTTAATCTGGAAATTATGCATCCTGTTCATACTTTGAGTCCAAAATCCCCCCCCCCCCCCCCCACGAACCTGCCAGAAAATAACAAAAAAAAAATAGGACTCCTCTGTTCATTTCCCATCTCCTCTTAGTTCTCACCCACGCAGGCGTAATATGGGGTTACACAGCAAAATAATGTGGCTTTTTCCAAAGAGGAGTAAAGATAGCTAATTATCGCAGTGCAACCATTTCTTCGCCGAAATAGAACGAGATCCAGGGCAGTTTCTACCACGAAGATTAACGTTCTCCAGTCTCATTGTTTATTTTACCTTCTAAAGGTAAAAAATCAAAAATAATGGAAAAACTCTAAAAATAGGGTTATTTGTTAGCGTTGCTTGCTCGTATACTGCTTTAGATCTGAAAATTGTACCATCAGATAGCTTAGCTCTATCAATAGCTTAAACCAATAGCTTAGCTTCAACCAACAGCTTTATCTATCTAATAACAGCCGTACTATTATCTCGCTCTAAAATCAGGAATTTTTCACTTTTTACGATTAAATGTGCCTACAGTTAGCTGATCTTGTCGCGACGCAGATGATTCTAATTTCATATCAGGTAATCAGATCTTTCTGTTTCCGTTATCATCCATCTACATTTTCATATCTTTACACATTTCCCCTTCAACTTTTCGAATCATTTTAACTCACTGCTGACATAATCTCTTAACAACCTGAATTCATATTTAGCTTGGCTGGTTAAACCATCGTACAAGCCAAACTCATATCGAATACACGTGAGATTGATGAATGCTATAAAAGTCTGATGGCTAGGAGGGCCATTGCCACAACCTAAAGAATCCTCAGACGTGTAAAGCGATGCGTATTGAATTCGGAGAACTGTTGACTGAAACTGAACCGAAGTTGGCAAGCACCGAAAATGGCTACAGTGGTGCTTTGGTTTACGAGTTTAATTTGTTCCGTGACGGAGCGCGTAACTCGAATGATTCGTATGTCAAAACAATTTTCCCCATTGAAATGAATTGAAATGATATTAATCCGTTCCGGCGCGCCCCCCCCCCCCAAAAAAAAAAAAAAAAAAAAAAGCCGCAATTCTTTGTTACATGTTTTTAAATAAGAAAAATGTATTTATAAATAACATATATTGTATAAAAACACAAAACAATAGACTGTACTGAAATAAATTGGTTTTATTAAGTATAATGTACAACATTTACTGTGGAGATCAGGCGACTTGAAGATGCTGACGGAGGTGGAGGAGAAAGGTTGAACCGAATAATTGAATCGTATTCGATGATTTTAGTCCTTTCCGCCACGCTTTCCTCACTTTCATCTGCAGAGGTTGTTCATAAAGAATTGCCCAATGAGGTCTGTTTCATTCCCCCTTTCAGAATATTTTTAAAATGAGAGGTTGGACGCTGTTCGGTTTCGGAGGGCGACTCAAGTGTGAGCAGAGCAAGCTGCCCTGTATGATAACTGTGCGTTAATCTCTCGGTTCAAGACTGGAAAGTAGTCTTAGAATAATATGTCTATAATTGGATAATAATTGTACATAAAAATTATAAATATTATATGTATCTCGTGTGCTCATTTGACGAGAACGTTACATGGCGTTTGTTCCGCAAACTATCGGTGGAGTACCTGAAGCTGGCTCGTAACCCGAATTTTGGCTCGCAACCCGAGGCAAAACTTGAGAGACTGCTCGTATCTAAAAAAAAACTCGTAAGTCGAGATACTACTGTATTTCATTAGAATTTTGAATAAAGGAAGGGTGCGTAGTTAAGGCATTTTGTTTGCTGAGGGGGGGGGGGGGTGTTGTCAGCGAGGCACCATAAGTCAAAAAGATTATAAGACAGATCTAATACATAGTCAAGATGCTTTATTTGTATGCATAGCTTTCAAGGTTTCTCCACTGACATCTTAATTTATTTATACTAATGAAACAGGGGTATAGGATGAAAGTTTTTAAGAAGACCTTCCCTCATAAGGTCACTTTGTATTGTAAATATTAATGCTTACATGGTATCAGTTCTAATAACAAGTGCTGTACCTCTGTCGAGGTGAGTATAAAGTGTTGTTATGCGATTTCAGGATACTGAATGAATCGCACGGAAGCTTAACATGGCTTCAAAGGATGTGCACTTAAAACTCTTTGCAAAGTAAATAGTTTTTCAATGTCTATCAGTGCCTAAACAACAGTATGACAAAAATGCCTTGCACCTGAATTACTAGGTTATCAGACTTTTTATTTCTCTCCGGACTTCAAGTTACTTTTTCTATTTTAGGTCCAGACAAAAATAGAAACATTACAAACGAAAAAAACAAACTAGACAAATATCATAAAGTTAGCAAAATGGTGGGGATCCCAGCTGACGATAAATTTATCCAGAATATTTATTTCGGCATATTTTTTCCACCTATATTACATATTTTATTGAAATATGGTATTTATAAAAATGTTTGCACTGAACATGCATTTCAAACATCCCATTTTTTCAAAAAGAAAAATGAAGTTCAGATGCAGAATTATGAAGGCAAAATATTCTTGTCTTTGGAAAATGAAAGCGATAATCATTAAGGAAACTATTGATGTACTAGCTGAATACCCGTGCTTCACTACAGAGTACATTTAAATTAAATCCAACGGTCAATGTATGCAGTTAATGCCAAATATATATATATATATATATTTATAATAAATTCAACGGTCAATGTATGCAATTAATGCCAAAAAAAAAAGAAAAAAATATACTTATAAAAAAATCGTAACGGATATTTTTATAGACAAAATAATGTAGAAGAAAATATTCAAATTAAATCTAATAGAACATACTAAAGAATATAGTACAGTTAATAAAGTACAGATTGAGGAACATTTCTTTTACTGTATTTTAATATTTTTTGGGATAATGCCCAATCGTCTGCCGCATTAGATAGAAAAAAAAATTTTGTCACTTTATTTCGTTGTTATGCACGTGAAGCAACATTAATTTAAAGTATCACAAAAAGAAAATGAACCACGTGATCAGCATTTAATAAATTAAATTCTAAAAATGAATCTTTAAAAATTCACCAAAAATCCGAAAATGGAGATAAAGATTCAAAAAAGATTTCATTTTAAAGAAATTTTTATTATCTTTCTCGTGATATAAATTTTATAACTCTAAAGAATGTTACAAAAACAGCTTAAAAATTTAATTTAAAAAACTAAGAATTTTTCAAAAATCTTTCTTAGTGTACCCCTACACTATAAGAAAAATCGCCATGCAAAATGTCAACCCTTTAGTTCCAGCGGTTTGGTCTGTGCGTTATCTGTCAGTCAGTCAGTCAGTCAACCAGTTACGGAACTGTTTTATATATATAGATTATCTAACAGAGATATTAAAGAGATTCCTAGTTTCTAATCTTTCATTGTTGTAAACTCTCCAAATGTCTATAATTTTGGTGTTAAAAGTTTAGTGGTTTTAAAATGAATTTAACGTGTACAGTGTACATGATAAAAGTTAACCTGATGTAAATCCATCCTAGGTCCAACAAGTTGTAAAGATTCTGCTTCTTTTACACTGTCCAAACATAAAAGTTAGGTTAAGTAGATCCATTTACAATTCTACTACAATTCCATTCCATCTCTGTTGAGACTTTTAAAGAAAAGAAAAGGAAAGCTAAGCTGAAAGTTTGGGAAAATTATTTAGAAGCAAAAGTAAATGACGTCATAAGATGTTCAGCGAAGAGTAAAATTTCTTTATATCTCTCCTTCCTCTGTCTATTAAAGGCCTCCACGTCATGTTTGTGGGATTGATTGGGGGATCCTAATGTATTTTCCAATAGATCTGCGATTTCCAAGGAGACTGGATCAACCGTATAATTTTATGGGGGTGTCTAGAGAAGGGGAAAACAAAGGAAAGACATCATTCTTTTATGAGGACCTTTTTTTCTTTTTTGTCTTGAAATAAGTTTCTAGAGAGGGGAGATAAAGTCTCTTCCTGATGAGGTATTATCGACTGTGTGCACTTAGAGAACATAAATGAAGTACTACCATAGTGTGATAGACAAGTCTTGTTGCTATAGGAAATGAGCTTTTTGATCCCTCGCGCACGATTGCTTACTTTTAAAGGGTTTAATTAAAAAAAAATCTAAACATGCAAGTATATATAGTCCGACAACGGAAGCAAGGTCCCTGGAAGCTGTTGCGCATGCGCGAGAAAAGCTAGTCTACTTAGAAAATAGGGGAAAACGTCATATTTTCGGATGTGTTTGTTTGTGAAATACGGAATGCATTTCAGACTGCTTTTTGTCCGCAATTTTAAAGTTATTTTTTAAAACTTTAGTTAATTTTTTAATTAATTTTTTAGTTAATTTTTTAGTTTATTTTTTAAAACTTAAGTTATTTTTTTTTGATCGAATATGTGAATAATAATTTCAAAATAATAAAAAGAAAGAAGCAAATCTATTTAAAAAATAGGAGTGTAAAAGGAGTGGATATTTTCGGATTACATCACAATCAAAATTATCTAAAGCTACGTTTTCGGTGGTTCTTTTTTTCTGACGTTTCCTCAGAGATTCAAATTTTGGAGTTTCTTCACCCTTTGCTTCTCGACGTATTCTTTTTACGCTGGACATTGATATCCCGGTCATTTTACTAGCTCTCTTTGGGGATTGCGAAACTGGAACATTAACATTTCATTCTAGTGCTTCTTTATCACACAATTTAATTACATTGTGTATTATACGTTTACAATCACTACGGAACGGCTTATTCCGAGCAGTCGTGTTGGGTAAAGGATGCATTAATTTTAATATAATAATCAAAATAACCGACAAGGAAAAAGCAAGCAAGCGCAGTTAGTAACTGATTCTAAAAAATGTCGAGAGAATACGAGACTTTTCCCCCTCCTTCCTAAGCAGCCTTACCTTCAGCGTGAATAGAATCGTCTTGGCACTATGCCAACCGTGGTTCTTCGTACTGTGGTCGGACAGTACTTGTAATATGAATTGAATTTAGACTAGTTTTTCGCAAGTGTTAATAAGTCTAACACCTGAGATGGGCAAAATGGATAAAAGAAGTAATTCTTATCCATTTATCGTTATGACTAATATATATATATATATATATATATATATATATATATATATATATATATATATATATATATATATATATATAAAGAAAGTAAGGAAAATAGGCTTGAAAAAATAAAGATGATATATTGAAAGGTCTATTCATAGTATTGCAAAATGAAGTGTTCTGGAAAAGTTTGGTCCTTAAACAGCAATAACTCTGCAACTCCTTGCCATAAAGAAAAAGAAAAGAATCCCAATAAAATAAAATCAAAAACAACCGTCTCAGGAATAGGACTGAACAATGCTAATTTTCCGAATTTTTTCCCCTGTAACTTCAACGAATTATAGTCTCATCTTTATACGTTTTTTATATTTTAAAACATTGTTCAACATAGTATGTAAGTTTCTCTGAGAATCATATTTCCTTTTTGTTGAAACTCCATTCGGTTTGCAATCTGTTTAACTATTAAAATATCTCGATGCTGGATGTATGTATACTGAAATAGAAAACATGAGATAAAACTGAAATCCAAAATATCATGGCTTTTTCTTTCTAGTTTGATATATCTTTCGCTACACACACACACACACACAAACGTTATGGAACCCCACTAAATCCTTAGATTTATTCCAGAAAATTGGAACGGGAATGTGCGATAATGACTAGGGCATTTGTGGCTAGAATTGGGCAAAAATGATCCGTGATACCATCTCTTTTATGTAAGCAGACCCTGATTTTCCATTAGGCCCGGTAGCACCGGGCCTAGGGCCCCCCCGGATGTTGGGGGCCCTCCACAAATTTTAATTTTAAAAGGAAAAAAAAAAGAAAAAAATTCCCAATTTTTTTTAAATTTTACTCTTTTTAATAGCATTTTTTTTACAAGTCCTTTCAAATTTAATTGATTCATTGGTTCATCATATGTATAGTAATATGTATAGTTCATCATATGTATGTTTAATGCATATAAGGAATTTATACGTTTTTCTGGTTGCATTGTATTGGTGTTTTAATGATGAAGTTAATAT
Source organism: Dolomedes plantarius (assembly GCA_907164885.2). Classification (NCBI taxonomy): domain Eukaryota; kingdom Metazoa; phylum Arthropoda; class Arachnida; order Araneae; family Dolomedidae; genus Dolomedes; species Dolomedes plantarius. Next base: position 225,744,386 of record OU015491.1, read on the forward strand.
GTTGTATTGCTTTATGTTATTTGATACTGTTCTACGCTTCAAATAACCAATTCTTGGTAAAATGGTACTTTCGCAATCATTCTTGACTATTTTTTTTTTTTATTTTTTTTTTGGTGTGTCAATTTTGGAAATGTTACTCCCACATCAGTGTTAGAGGGCTCCCATCCCGAGTTGTGCCTATAGTCAAGAATTTTCTAAATCGGGCCCTATATGTAAGTCCGAGTTTCTCAAGTGAATGGTCTAGACCAGGGGTGCGCAGACTTTTCCAGGGTACGGGCTACTTCTAATTTTTTCAAGGTGTTGCGGTCCACCCAGTGGTGTAGGTGTTGTGAGCTTAAAAAAAAACCTACAATATTTATTATAATTTAAGAATAAATACGGAATATGTACTTACCTACATAACTACAATAAAAAAAAACTTACTCTTTTAAAACAGCGTTTAAAGCAAAACGCAAGATACAAACATAATGTCCATAAATATGTTTCTTTTAGTATGCGCGTCTTAGATCTTAGTAAAGGCGGTCACCCCATAATGTCTTGGTGGTCCACCGGTCGATCGCGATCGACTTAATGCCCACCCCTGGTCTAGACATTGAAAGAAACAATTTCTTTCCCGGAAGACCCGGTAGCACCGGACCTAGCACCCCCCCCCCCGGATGTTGGGGGGCCCTCCACAAATTTAAATTTTAATAGGAAAAAAAGAAAAAAATTCCCAATTTTTTAAATTTTACCCCTTTTAATAGCATTTTTTTACAAATCCTTTCAAATTTGATTGGTTCATCATATGTATAGTTCATAGAATTTCGGCATCATGTCTCTACGGTTAATAACCCTTACACTCGATTTTTTGTTATTTGATTTGAAGTTGTTATAAAACCTGTAAATCCATCCTGTAGCAACAGATGTAATGCAGATAACTAGTTGTGTAACTGTCATTAATGTAATTACTGGTATTAAACGAAAAGTAATAAAAAAAATCTCGGAGTAAAATTTAGAACATGTTTAATTACTCTAGAAATCACATTTACAAGGGACGGATTACATTACACAGTACAAAACAAGTGAAAAACATTTAGAGAAAAACAAGTAAGTTGACCTAACAGCCAAAACTGGGCATCAGTACGGGAGGTCTCCACTCTCGACGAAATCCAAACTCTCTCTGCTTAAATTAATGATAGTACGATGGAAGTTTGCCCGGAAAGTCTATCCATATGGTGGCGACATCTACATTTGAGGCTTGGAAGTATTAAAGCGTGCATTATAGCTGTAACATAAATAGCACATTACATAATATCTCTAATGGCACGACCGACTGTCGCTAACAAGAGTAAGATAAAATCTGATTAGAATTTGCGGGGGTTCTCCTTACTTATAATTACAGGTTGGTGTTAATGACGTCCCAATTCAACAAAAAGGATGTATCTCAATTAGTTTTTTTTTTATATATATTGTAATCATTAATCATTTCATTGTTAATTTTTATTGTAATATCATTAGTAGAGAAAATTTAAAATTAAACTTTCATTGGGTCAAAGCGCACGTCGGTATAAAGGGAAATGAAGAGGCAGATAAAGCCGCCAAAGGGGCTACGGAGTTGGAAGAGGCTGAAACCAATTATAAGTATAATCGGAAGTTTGTAAAAAGAAAGATAGAACACCAAGAAAAATTGGAATGGCAAGCTAACTGGGATAATTCGAGTAAGGGAAGAAGTGTATATAACATCTTTAAATATGTTAGTGAAAGCAGACTATATGGAGATTTTGTGATCAATCAAGCCATCACTGAACATGGGTGTTTTGGCGCTTACCAAAAGCGCTTCCATGGGAAGGACGATAAATGCCCATGCGGGGCCATTCAAACGGTCAAGCATTGTTTATTCGAATGTGACAATTATAAAAGCATTAGAAGAAATTTACCAAGAGGATTCGAGAATTGGGATCTGTATAAGATCTTCTGTGACTACTATTGTAAGAAAGCCATTAAGTATATTGTGAGGGATCTTATGGACCAGCATATGCCATCTTCGCACGTGGTTTCTTAGCCTCTTGTTGTGCTGCTTTGTCTTGTCTTTATCTGGACATTTTTTTTTTTTGCATATTATTTTGTGAACAGTATTTGTAACTAGCTGCATGTATTTGTTATAGGTATTTTAAAAAAAATCTGCATTAAGTGCGGATCACCTTTTAACTGTGAAAATAATCACATAGGTATTTGTATGTATTGGTAAAATGGTCTGTTTCGATGCCAATGTTATGAACATGTACCTTGATCAGCTTTGTACATATTTGCTTAAATAAGTTTGTTTCAATGCATATTGTTTTATAAGTTTTTTGTGAATTTAATTTCGTATTATAGCTAAGAAAATGGTATTGCATTTTTGTTTTCTATCTCGATCTTGGAAATGTGTCTATTTTTGGAACAGAATTATGTTTATGTTTAATAATTATGCGACTGCAATATGTGTAACTTGTATAATAATGTAATTTAAAATAATATTAAGTGTTGTAAAGCCGGTATAAAATATGTGAATATATAAACCGCCGTATAAGCTTTTCGCTGAGGTCGGTGTAACTTTCGAACTTATATATATTGTAAGCAATTTTCTATGTCAATAGATGGCAGCATATGACAGACCGCAAAAAGAATGTTAACGCATGTGCACTGCGATACTGTAAGAGAGAGAGAGAGAGAGATGTGTAATGAATGGCGTCGCACGTTTTGACGGCGAGCCGCTAAGTGTTCTATATGTTTCAAATAAAACTTTTGTTATTGTTTTAAGAAAGTATAATGTCATGTTGATATTCCGCTCTCCAGTAACCTGAAGATATCCTTGTTAGCAAAAGAAGAGCTAACAATATATATGTTGTGAAGCCGAGAAATTACGACTCCAATTGGGAAGCCGTGTCGGAACAAGTGGTAGCAAATTAGCGAATAGTTAAGCCAGCCATAAAAAAGGTGAAACATGAAATGCGTTGTGTATTAAATTAAGTTACAGAATTAACTTCAAGTAACAAAGCGACATGAAAGATAACCCAGATAGGTTGTCTCAGGTAACATAGATTAAGTAGAGTATTTACTTTAGGTTAACAGCATTTAGCTTAGCAAGAAAATACTTAACCCTACATACAGCCTGACCCACGTGCTAAGCAGATTACAATACTCATTAAATTAAGCTCTACCCAAAGAAACATTATCCACTACAGTAAATTAAATTACAGACAAGGGGTTTAAGGAGCAAATAAGAAAATTTATTTTACTAAATATAATAAAAAAAGGGAATACTTAATAGTGAACAGCCAAGCCATGCCATGCTCCTCGCTCCACACTCAACACCACCTTCCAAAGAGTCACCTCCTTCCAACGAGTCCAAGGGCTGTCTCCCGCTACTTTTCGAAGCTAGCCATGACATGCGCCAAGCTGTACTTCGCGCCTGCGCAATACATGCTCAATACACCAGATTTGGCGTGCATCGCCTTTTTTGGTAATAAATCATTTTTCTTTTCTGCCAATATATGGCGGTTATGAGAGACAGTATGAAGACCTGAATATTAATAGATATACTCCATGAGTCTTTATAACAATATATATATATATATATATATATATATATATATATATATATATATATCTGTCAAGGAAACAGCTTTATACTTCTTAAGTCCTCTATAAATTAGAAAAAAAATTTTTTTTACCCTGCCTATCACACAATTGATAACGTACACACTGCAGATGCTTATTCTAACGAGAGGGTGGAAAAAAAACTCCGTAAAAATGTGAAGAATTATCTGGAGTTTCTTCCGTTGCCATACTGGTTTATTTGTAATAGCTCTTGACAGATAAAAAAAAAATCGAGTCACAGTTAGGGTTTTAATTAGTTTCGTTACTTCTACGCAATCAAAATTTCCATGGGACGTGATTTTTTCCGAATATACTTCGTCAACATTTCCAACAAAGAGCGCCGGAGTGAGTCAGTTAATGAACGTTTTTGAAAATGGACTGCGTTTTGTTTGTAGCGAGGAATAAACATCTCAGAACTATCCTTTGCTATTTTTTTCGAAAAGAAGAAGAAGAAAAAAAAGAGGCCTGTTTAAAACCAACTCAAAATATTCACCTCTTAGATAAGAAGTTTCGAAAAGACAAAAACACTTTTTTCTTGACGAATGCCGCGGATGGGGGTGCCTATTAAGAAAGGAGGAATCTATTTTTACATCTCTTATTTCGTTTTTCCCCAGCGGTGCTTCATAAAAGGGGCATTTGTTTTTAGATATAGTTGAAACTGTTTTGTAATGAAATGGGGAAGAAGGAAACAGATAGACATAGTAAAAATTGAAATTCCACGCGAGCATATCTTGAAGTTTTAATATATCATATTCTTCTTAAAAGTGGCGTACTTTATTAATTTTTTTTCCCGAGGGGCGGTCGCGTGGAGCCTTTCATTCTATTTCCAGTCAAATTCACGGAAATTATGCTACATTGGTATACTCGACGCCTGCGCTCAATTCACACTGACGTTACTCTCGAATATAACACTGTATGAAACTGAAAAGACTTTCAGTGTAGCCAGTGAGGCGGAGTCGCCCTTCGTGCTTAAATTTATACTTTGTTAAACTATGTGTTGGGACGCAACCCGTGAAAAGGTACCTGAAGACTGAAAAGTAAATTTCATAGGAAAGTGAATAAAACCTCTACATATATATATATCTGTCTAGGAAACAGCTATATACTTCTTAAGTCCTCTATAAATTGAAAAAATAAAATAAAAATTTTTACTCTGCCTATCACACAATTGATAACACACGCACTGCAGATGCTTATTCTAACGAGAGAGTGGAAAAAAACTCTCCATAAAAATGGGAAGAATTATCTGGAGTTTCTGGTTAGTGTGGAGTTGTTGTAGTTGTGGCTAACGCCCCATTGGTTGGAGGTTCCATTCACCAGGTCCTAATAGGCTATTGGGCTGAAAGGGGCGGCTCCTGTTTTGAATTAGCACCACAAGGGTCAGAGTCCGACTTGGCGAAGTGACAGGTCCCGTCATTTTGAACCGAGTCAAGTGACGAGACCGGAACACTCGACCCCGCACCTTCAGAGGTAAATTTGAGAACTTGGAGGACATTGCAGCCACGACCTATTTTACGTGCACCGGCTACCATTAGTGAACACGGTGGTGGATTTGCAGCGACGAGCTTCGGACCTGGGGCGTTCAGATCACTGGCCTGCTGTTCTTGCCTACTAGGCCCCCACGCCCCGAAAAAAAACCTCGTTCAAGGCTAAAGGTACGTTTTGCTTGGAGCGACTCTATACAGCAATAATCGCAGACCGATGGTAGCGCAGAGATCATTGCTGCGTACTGCTTAGGGTTGTTTTGTATTGTTTCGTTTTGCTTTGAACGATCATCGCTAGAGTCGCTCCAGTCAAAACGTACCTTAAATTACCAATTTTAAGGTTTGAACGTCGGCTGATTCTAGTAACATTTGGCAACGTGTATTCAAAGCTCAACCTTCTACGGTGTCTAGTTTGCTGTGTAGAGTCGATGGAGTCAAAAATACACTCATGGACAAAAAAATTAGCGCACCAAGAAATAATTGAGGGATCGTAACGAAACTTGCAATGAAGGTACATGTCGGGGAGATATGCAAATGATTAGAAATGCAGCGTGATTGCGCATTACGTATAGCCGGTAGAGGGCGTTGAACATCGTACTCTGTGGAGTCTAAAACAGGTAACCAAAGCTTGTTTGAGTGCGCTGAATCATTTACAATGGAAGAGCTGAGATAGACATGCCATTACGCCGTGTTCGAAGACAATATAAGCAGTTGTCGCAGTTTGAGAGGGGGAGAATCGTCGGGATGATGGAAGCTGGGTGGTCAGCTAGGCGAGTAGCTCGTCAATTAGGCCGCTCTGATTGTGTTGTGAGGAGGCGTTGGGACCAGTGGACCGGAGAGATGTCATGTACATGAAGACCAGGCTCAGGACGCCCTCGACAGACCAGTCGTCGAGAAGACCGCCACATCGTAAGAAATGCACGCGTACAGCCAACTGCATAATCGGCCGCCATCCAGGCACAGGTAGCACCTTCACTAGGGACCTCTGAGTCTTCTCGAACCATACGAAGGCGCCTGGCTGAAGGACAGTTGGTATCGCGGCGCCCATTACGTGTGCTGCCCTTGACACCCACCCATCGACGCCCCCGTTTGGAGTTTTGCCGCACACGAGGAAACTGGACTGCAGCGAAATGGAACCAGGTCGTCTTTAGCGACGAATCCAGATTCAATCTCGGCAGTGATGACAATCGTGTTCGTGTCTGGAGAGCACGTGGTGAACGCTTCAAGCCTGCCTTTGCTGTACAGCGACACATCGCTCCCACAGCTGGTGTGATGGTATGGGGTGCCATTGCTTACAATAAACGGTCACCCCTAGTATTGTTCCGTGGCACCATGACAGCCCAGCGGTATGTTCATGAAATCCTGCAACCACATGTGTTGTCACTCATGCAACGGCTCCCAGGAGCCATTTTTCAACAAGACAATGCTCGGCCTCATACGGCAAGGGTGTCACAAGACTGTCTCCGCACTGTTACTACCCTTCCTTGGCCTGCCCGATCCCCAGATTTGTCTCCAATCGAGCATATCTGGGATCATTTGGGACGACGAGTTGGGCATCCCACGAGTTTGAACGAACTAGAGGCAAGGTTACAGCAAATATGGAACGAAATGTCTCAAGACATCATACAGAACTTGTATGACTCAATGCCCGATCGTATCGCATCGTGCATTCGCGCTAGAGGGGGTCCAACGGAGTATTAACTTCTCCGTTCTTTTGCCTTTTTCTCTGAAATAAATTATCCTTTTTCTTTGATTTTCTTATCATTTACTTATATCAAAGTAGTCATTACTTATGTAAAATTTCGTTTCATTTTGACGACTCCTTCTTGGTGCGCTATTTTTTTTGTCCATAAGTGTATTTATTTATTATTTTTTTCCAATGCGGAGACCTTGTCCTTAGACATATTCGCCTGTTATCACCACGGAAATGCTCGCCTCTTTATTACGGGAGCACCCTATAGGTGGCCTAGCTTCGCCTCCTATGAACCAGTCCCGTCATTTTGAACCAAGACCGGAAACACTTGACCCCGTACCTCCAGAGGTAAATTTAAGAACTTGGAGGACATTGCAGCCATGACAGATTTTTCAAGCCGCCGTTAGTGTACGCCGTTAGTCCAAACTATGATTTTTTAAAACACTCTTTTTAAAGCGACATATCTCCCTCCTTTTTCAACCGTTCGTGCGGATTTTTAAAAAACACTCCCCAAAGTCTGCTGAATAAGATGCACTCAAAAACCAAAAATCGATTTTCACGACGTAAGGTATTTTTTCCTGAGCTGCATCGCAAAATAATTCCTTTTAAAAGAACTGTCATGTGATACCGCTTTATTAAGACTTGAAATAAGTGGGATAGTTTATAATAAAAATAAATGCGCTTCCGAAATAAAATTGTCACCATTTTTTGGGGGTTTGTAGGTCATTGATTATTAGTTGAAAATTAAAAGCTAAAATTTGGCGTCCTCTGAGATTTTCGTTTTTCAGAATTATAATGTTTCCTGTTATTTTGGATAGATGTTTATACAATTAGAATTGAAAATCTAATATCTGACGTTTATTATTTAAATGTGTGATAAAAATGACCGCTACTGAGTTCCTATAGTTTATTAGATTGTGTGCTAATGCCACCAGAGGTTGATCAATGGGTTTATAATTAGTACAATAAGTCTATCACTAACGAGCTGACAGCCGAAAGAAAATTTCTGATGTTTTCGTGCCATAAATTACCCTCTTACCGCAAGCAGAAACTGTTTTTCGTGAAAACTTAAACGAACCTTATTTTCTTGGGGGAAGCAAATTGGCTTGTTTACGAGCACAAACAGTGGGACATCATTAAAACTTCCAGAAAGCACCCGTAGTAAACAGGGCCGTTCTACATTTCGTTTGACACGAAAATCAATACGTGCATGCTAAACCGACGGGATTCATTCGTCGTATCTGTCAATCTCCCGGTAAAAGGCCGATTCTAAATTATTTGGTCTTTTTTTTTTTACGTACGCCAAAATAGGCGGAATGCACGCATGGCATAAACTTGAAAAGATGAAAGGACAGCCCAATTAGCTTCCGAAATAACTTATCCCAATTTGGGATGCCTGATTACGACAACTGGGGGTGTAATTTATATCTTCTATTTCTGTTCTGAATAAATTATGGGTTTGCGAGGATTTTAAAATGTAATTTCTGGAATCTTAGATCTCTCTAAAGCTGAAAACAAGTTTGGCATGCATCATTGCTTACGGTTTTCGATTTGAGGTATATGTTCACATTGCGATGATATCACGTCCAAGTCACCTTCCATTTCTCCTTGTTGATCTGTAGCTGATGTTTATCTTATTTCTTCGATTGATTTCTATTCGTTGCAGTACCGAGTAGTAAATAAGATCACATATAGCATGTTTGATGAAAGTGCCGATGTTATCTTCAACGAAAGTGTGAAATTGGCTGGTTTATCTAGGGATGGTAGCTCGTGGCCGTAATTTCAAAATTTTACGTGTTGTTGACAATTCAGTGACCCCAGCGGTATTCAACAAAGCTGAAGAAGAAATGTACTCATGCTATGGACCGATTATTTCAGTGAATTAAGGAATACATCTTTATTAAAAAGGACTTACTACGTACATGAGACATGCGATGGATTCATAGAGTTATGTGTTCAATATTTGAAAAACGTTTAAATTGGGATAAAAGTCAGAACTACGGAGATAAACTGAACAGTCAGAGGTCATAACTGATAAAGATGCTGAGAAAGCAGAACTATTAACACGTTAGTGTCCTATAAGAATTTATTTTCATAATTGTCTAGTCACAAAAATTTTAATAGTTGTTCCTTCTTCAGTTATCGCAATAACTTACATGTAACTTGGGGAAAACGCATGACCAGAACACGCAACTCCTGAATAATCAGAATAAAATCTAAGAGGGACAACTAGTTTCGAACTTATGAATGTAGTTCTTCATCGACACGAGAAGCATTACGAGTGATTGACTGTATGAATAATTCGCGAATGTTGTGATACTTTTGACAAATTAAACTTTTCTGCAAGAATAGTTCAGTCCAAATTTTCTCCCGAACATCTGTCGTTTTCCAGAAAATTTGAACAACAGGGGTTTTTCCCATCAATATTTTTGATTACTCCAAAGCGACAAGTTTCTTGTAATCAGCCTGTACTTCATGCTTATTGGGCACAGTGGGTTACTGTATAACACATGGGGCACTGTATAACAGGTGATGGTAAAATGGCTAGGGCGCTGGCATTCGGTCCAGAGCCTGTGGGTTCGAGTTCCATTGTTGGCATGGATGTTTGTAGCCGTTCGGAACTGGCATTTAACTTTAGGTTTCAGTCTAATTAGCTCTTATGTAACGAAAGGTGACCGTAACGCTCTAAACCAATAAACCAACGGCTCATGAAGAAAAACCAAATGGAACAAAATTAGAGGAACCGCAATCTGATCACCAGTGGTTCCTTTTTAACTAAAATAGTTGATTATGAATCAAGGGCGTTTCAAGTTCTGTTGCACAACAAATAATCATAAAGTCTTTAGTTAGAGGGGGGTAAAAATCTCTGAAACTTTGGTGAGACTGTCAGAACAGTTTGGGGAAATTATTTATAAAGGTACACGTGCAGGACACGTCCTCAAGGAAAAAGTCTGCAGGACTTCCTTTAAGATTTGCTCTACTGAACCTTCGCGCACGTGTGTGCGCGAGGAAATCTTCAAAGTTTGGACTGCGCAGTCAAAACCTCAAGGACTTCCATTACGTGTATGGATACCTCAACTAGTATCGAATTGTGATTTTTATCTGTTTAGTCCCTTGAAAGAACACCTAAACGGCAAGAAATTTGGTCCCAATAATGCTGTTATTGAAGCTGTGCAATTGTGGCTGCGACAGCAGCCGAAAACCTTCTTTGAAAAGGGACTGAGGATGCTAGTGGAAACATGGAAAAAGTTTATCAATAAGAAGAAGATTATGTTGAGAAATAAGAACTGAATGTGTAACGTGATTGTTTCATTTTTCTTAATAAAATCAAAATTCTGGTTATAATTTGAATATCTCTCTCATAATGAGATATGAAACTACGGTCTATTAGGTCATCGTCTTATTTAGGTTTCTCTTCAATAATAATTGAAAATTATGAGAAAAAAAAATCTCTAAATCGTTACTATGATTTCTAAATTTTGAAACTGTGACTGTTTGAAAACGGCAACTTGTCAATACAGCCTAGAATTTCAAACCTAACAATAGTGCCTATATTTAAACAATGGAGACGGAGAAAAAACGGCCTTCAACAGTTACCTATACAACAATCATTAATTATATTTATTTCATACATTTAATTATTTACAAAAAGGCAATGTTCACAAATTCACGTCAAACCCACAGAGTTGAAATAATATGTAGCCGTTTAAACTCAGCGACTGTGTAAAGCGACTTATAATAGATCACTGACAGTTCTTCTGCCTTAATTCATATCTTGCGAAATTTCTGATTTTTCGATTAAATTTTCCTCACCTAAAATTCTCAGCCAAAACATATAACCATAAATTTTCAACACGAACTCTTCAATAAAAACTTCATACCCAATTGAAGACGACTTCCATTTGACTTCATACCTATTCCACTTATTCATTTTTCTGACGTCAAGCGACACAATATCGTCCTACCAGTTTTTTAACAACTTTCCAGTCTGTCAACAAATAATCACAATGCTTAAGTTGAAGAGGTTCTTCGTTAGGGAGAAACCCGTCAAAGAATACAGGGATGTACTTCTGAAGCGAGCAGTCCACTGTCTGGCAGATATGAACTACAAATTCTTGAGGCAACTCGGCCGTGGGTCATTTGGGGACATCATTTCCGTGAGAGTCCCGAGCAAGAAGGCGAAAGTTGCAGTGAAGATAATCGAGGCAGATATGACGTGGAAAGGGGAGCTAACGTTATGGCCGTCTTTTGATCATCCTAATATCCTTCCGCTTCTGGAGATCATTCGATTGTCTTCTTGTAATCTTTTTCTAACGCCTTTGCATAATAATGCCCTGAACGGGGTGCTCGAGGACAAACGCTTCCGCACTAGTCCGGCAGGTTTCCAGACGTCCACAGGCTGGCTGAGGGACGTCCTGTGTGGACTGGGATATTTACACGACATGGAAATTTGTCATTTAGACTTGAAAGCAGACAACGTGCTCATCAGCTGCGAGATGACCGCCGTCTTATGCGATTTCTCTTGCATCAACACCACCAAGAAACGTGTCAGGAGGTTGGTTGATGCTCGAGTTTTGGAAACAACAAACATGCATTTGATAAAATGCAAATTTTTATCTTCAAACTTTAGTTTACTTTTTAAACCTTTTTAAAAAAATATTTTTGTTTGAAGCATTCGAAACATTCAAAAACATGCAATGCATAGAAACGAGTAACCAAAAACTTCTGAAAAAAGTTATATAAAGTTATACAATTTACATTTCTCAGTTTTTATCTATGTAATTTATGTGATCTTGTGTATTTTCGGATTTCATATGTGTAATATTTCAAAATTACGTCGCAGTTATTAATGATTACGTACTGCATTTTTCACTTGTACATGAAGACTCCATTATGTGATAATTTTAATCTTAATTTGTGACACGTTCAATCTTCCCATTTGTCTGTGGATGGTGGGCAGAAGTTTTAAAAGTTGCTTAACGCCCTTATGCTCCAAAAATCGTCTAAATCTGGACTTACGAGGTGTGATTGGAAAGTTTTAAGACTGGGCTTGTAATTTCAAAATGGCAGTACATATCGCCTATTGCGGTGAATCTCCTTCAAAGTAATCCCCTTTTGACTGAACACACCGACCCCAACGGTGTTTCCACTTCTGGAAGCATTCCTGGAAATTTTATTTCGTAAAGGTGTTAAGAACCGTCTCCGGATTTGCCTGTACTATGTCTTCTATTGAGTCAAATCGCTTCCAATTTTCCATTTGGGAAACAGGTAGAAGTAGGCAGGGGTCTAGATCTGGAGAATAGGGGGTTGCGGAAGCACAGGAACTTGGCATTTTGCTGAAAATTCCCCAATGGAGGGCGAAGCGTATGAGCCGATGCGCTATCGTGGAGACTCCAATTCTTGTCTCGCCAGAGTTCAGGCCTTTTCTTCTGCACATTTTCGCGAAAACACCCAAGGACACTTTTATAGTATTCCTGATTGACTGTTTGAATCCTAGGGGCATACTCACGATGCACAATACCCGTTGAATAAAAAAAATATCAACAACATTGTCTTTACTTTCGACCGACTTTGACGCACTTTTTTCGGTCGCGATGAACCTGGACTCTTCCACTGCAATGATTGTGCCTTTGTTTCTGGTTCAGACCCATAACCCCATGATTCGTGGACCACAACAGCTTTATTTAACAAATCTGGGTCATTTTCGGTCTGATCAAGTAGTTCTAGCGACACTTGACGTCGGTGTTTTTGCTGGTAGTCTGGCAACAATTTCGGAATGAATTTCGCGGACACTCGACACATGTTCAAATCTTCAGTTAAAATTGACTTAACCGCGTAAAAACTTTAAATTTAGTTCATCAGTCATTTCCCTAATTGTAAGTCGACGGTCAGAGAGTACTAAATCTCGAATTATCGCGATGCTTTCGTTCGTTATTGAAGTTGAAGGTCTGCCAGACCAGGGATCATCATCTACCATAGGAACATAGGAACATGTAATTAACTATGTTGCCTAGGCCAACGTCTTCTAACACAGATATTTCTGGAGATTGTCAGAGGAGAGCGGAAGTATTACCGAAATGAGAAATGGAAAGTCCGAAATTATCATCTTCTGTTCTGAGAAAATGCGATACAAAAGTGAGGCAGCGAGTCTTTTGGTCAGAACATTGGAGGGTGAAAAGAAGAGTTCTCATTGGATGCCCCCAGGATCTTCGTGTCATAATCATCGACTGATTCGCGGTCGTTTTTAAATCTATTGAACCAGATGAAAACATTTGATCGGCTCAGACATTTATCCCGGAATGTTGTTTTCAAGAGGTTATAAGTCTCCGAAGCTGATTTCCCGGTTTTTAGACAAAATTTTACTCAAACTCTTTATTCCATTTTTCAATCCATTTTCTAAATCGATAAATCCACCAAGAAACAAACACACGTCTTTACTTACCGGACTGTCGCTTTCTACTGAACAAACATTCCGCGGTGATATTTTTTTTAGAACATTTCAAGAACAAAACAAGCTTTCATTTGCACACGTTCAGGAAAGCCTGTCTCCTCGTATTGAGAAGTGGCGTTGACCTGTCTTAAAACTTTCCAATCACACCTCGTATATTAATCGCAGAAACATATAGCACCCAAATTATATTGCAGGTAGGAGAAAGGAGCGTGCACACAAACGTAACATCGATCATTTACAGCTTCAGTTTTAAGAGAATTTGTGCATTTTGCTGTGATTCGATTAACTTATGAAAAATCTCTCTCTATGCACTCAGAAGAGAGAGGTAAAATTGTCAGATGGGCCACGAAGTTTGATACAAAGATTTCTTATTTGGGATTATCGAATCCATCTTCGATATTACGTAATAAATACAGTCGATTCCGGTTAATCGGACCATATCGAGACTCGATCATTTTGGTCCTAATAACCGGCTGGTCCGATTACACGAACATGCCCTATTAGGCTTATGCAAAAGGATTTGCTTTGGTTCTTTAGGATTCAGTCCGAATAAACGTTTGGTCCGATTAACTGGTGGTTCAATTAACCGGATTCGACTGTACCAAAATTCTGGGATGGTTTCGCAAGAGGGAGATATATCACTATTCGGTCGAGATTTTTACCACTTGTAACATTTTACATTAATTAATTTACGTCTTTAAATTACATAATTAGATTATGTTTATATTGATAAATAAATATTAATATTTTTGCTAAATTTTTAACTTACAAGGACCCAGATTTTGAGATATTTTTGAAAAAAAAATTAAAACCAATAAACCTATATTTACACTGAAAAACCTAGATCTGGGTTTGAAAACCAAAGTATGGGAGCCCTGGATATAACATATCGATTTTTATCATACTTCGTGAAAACGACTGTTCATAGTTAAAATAAAATATAAAAATTATTTTCTCTTACTTCATTTTGGGTAATTCTTTATCTCTGAAAGAAGAGAACATTCAGGTAATAGATATTATTTTACCTTGAAATAACAAAAGGAAGAAAACAGAAAAAAATATATATTCTTTCCTACGGTTTTGGCCTTTTGGGTAGAGGCATACGATAGTCTTATGATATATTCTCGAAAAAGAAAGCCATAACCATATCTCTATAACTCAAAATTAAACAACTGGTTTGAGCCAGGGCCTATAATAGTAGTTGTATTTGACGACTACAGCTTTACATAGTTTCGTAACAAGCAACATTTAAGGCACTCTGAAAACTCCATTTCTTTTGCGCCCAGATACGGCCTTGTACAGTACTACCGTCCTCCTGAAGCATGCGCCACATTCGGCCCGTACCCCGCAGTAGCAGGTGTTGCTTTCGACATCTGGTCCTTTGGACTGCTAGCGCTCTACATTTGGACTGGACACTGGTTTGAGCTGCAGCTGGAGCAGCTGAAAAGCTGGGTGGATGACGTCTATCCCTCGATGTTTCGGGCTCTCCAGGTGAGTGCCACGTTACGTCTCTTATGATCACGTAAATTTAGAGTCTACTTTCTTGAGAGTGTAACGGCCTAGTTTACCGACATAGAAAATCATTACAAAATAATCTTAAATAGCTGACATTTTTTTGTAGAACAAATGCCTACCTTAGGGTTTTACATTAACCCTTCAGCAGGCGCGCCAATTTCTGGAACACCAGCAGATGCGCGTGGCACAAAGGGCAACGTCTCTTTCAACCTTGATTATTCCTTTTGTAATGAAATTTTTTTCAGATTGAAAATAATAATTCTGACTTTTATGACAAGATATAAAATGTTGATAATATTGGGATATATTTATAATTAAAGGCCAAAGAGTGCAAATACAATCGCCTTATTTCAAAACTGTCTGATTTATTGGATCTAAGGACAACTTGCGAATGGATTCCTATTATGTCAAACAACTTAAAAAACATTGAGATTGCCCATCTTCGTTATATGCGGGATACCGTGCAATAGCTGCACAATTGATCGATTACATCAACTTCTGCTTTTGTCGTATTGTAATCCAGTATAATTGTTAGTTTACCACGGTCAAATCACGACTAACAATGAAGGGAGAGGAATAGAAGGGTCAGAAAATCAGACCTGCATTAGAAAGGGTGTAGCTATAAATAGAATCTGCTTAGAACATTCAAACCTTACATGTAAAAAAAAAAACATTCAAAATTACGAATATGTTGCACTCTGTACACGGGCTCGCTCGCTGAAGGGTTAACAACACAATAAAACAAAATCGCTGTATTCTTTTCAATAACATATGGAATATTTATGGTTTTGGAAAAATATTAAGTCGAAAGTTGACACTTTACAGTCTTGAATATCCGAATTTCCTTCCTCAAAGTCTGTGCGTGTATGGGGGTGAGCGGGAAAAAACCAGTCTCTAAAATTGAGCACCATTCCCCTCTTGGAACAAAATAACACGGTACTGTGTAAGCACTTCTTGGAAATTGTCATGAATTTTTGCTCAATGTTAGAGCGAAATTTAACTATCCTTCATAACTTTTTATTCGGAGCAGCTTTCCCTCTCGCACAACAGGAAGAACATTCCCTGTATCACCCATGTGTACTCCATATTATACGGAAGAAAAAAAACATTTAACATTTTCCTTAACTGTCTGAGATCCTACTCTGCACCACTCCTCGTGATTGGGTACTGAAATGGTGCGCGTGGTTTCTTTATTTGATAACTAATAGTGTTCAAGGGTATATTTATGGTGTTGCAGGAAGAAACTTACATATATTATGGCAGTGCAAGACAAAAGTTTTGTGAAAGAATGCAATAATATGGTGTCGAAGTCGAAAATATAGATTGGACGTGATTTTGCACAGTTAATTAATTCCATATTTAAAAAGTAAATAATTTCTTCATGACCTTGTGTTTCACGCGGAGTAAAGGAATGTAGAAAACTACATTAGTAGATTAAGTTTTAAATTTAAGTAAAAAGGATTTTTACGAGATCGATGTTAATATACTGTAACGTTTCGCTTGTTATATACTATACAACGTTCAAGTGGAATACAAACGTATTAATTAAGAATTATACGAGTACTTATATATCCCTAGAGCAACAAAGTAATCGCAAGATATATCGATCATTCTCATAAAATTTATGGGAGAGTTATTGCGAAATTTATACCTTGTTTCAGGGTTGATGTTACTCGTGTAGATTGTTATCTCTGGATAAGATATAATTGCTCAGATTATATCATATCCAGACAGTGCTATATTTCGTCTGTCTGGTGCAAGTGAAATTAGTTTAGATCTTAAAGTTGTGAAAAACTATAATGAACTTTACCCTTTTCAGTTGAAAAGAGAAGGAAGAAAGCTTCCGAAACTACGCTCACGGTATGCAAAAAAACAGAGAAATGACATCCACCGTCTAAATATTGATTTCTTGAATGCTTTTCGTAGATACTCTTACAGGCAATTAAAATGTCAGTATAACTGGGTCACTTTTGCAGATGCCGTTCTTTAAATCCCTGCTTGCAAGTACGTTCCCAAACTCATCGGCATCCCCGGGTGAAGCCCACCGTGCACTGAACCTGGTTCAGGCCTCCCTCAGGTACTATCCACGCGACAGACCGACGTCATCAGTTTTGCTGCAGCATGACATGATGCCTGGAGGTGGAAAAGGCTTGCTGCAGCCTGACCAGATGTGGTTGACTGGTTTGAGCGATGCAAGTAAAAACATGCATTTTTACCACTTTATTATTTTTTGAAAACAATCGCAAAATAAGAAGAACCGAGTCTGATAAATGCATTCATTTCTGATCCATGTATAAAATCCGTGTTTCTCTCATTACGCACTCTCCTGACTCCATTCCGAAAAGAAACATTTCTTGTTGACAAGCAGTTCTTAAACACAATGACGTACACGGTGAAGGCATTTCCTTTTCGTTACAACAAAATAAGGCATGAAAATTAGGATAACTGTGATGCTCACTCTCTCATTCTCAAAAATGATCAAGATCAAAACAGGGCGGCATTGGTTGCATTTCATGGACAGAGAGGGCACGAAAATTATGATTACGATCCAGACGGTCAGATTTTTTTCACGCTTAATCTCACACTCAAACAGGGAATGGAGATAAAAAATGGTACTATTAGATTAATCTTATACTCACACAGGATCAGAAATACACGATAACGATCCAAATGGGGACAATCTTTTAATTTCACCCTCCCTTCGCCTTCACCATCACTACTGTGTGAAAGAAGAGAAAGTACACAGGATCAGAAATATACGATAACGATCCAAATGGGGACAATCTTTTAATTTCACCCTCCCTTCACATTCACCATCACCACTGTGTGAAAGGAGAGAAAGAAAGGACATAAAGTACACAGGATCAGAAATACACGATAACGATTCAAATGGGAACAATTTTTTAATTTCACCCTCCCTTCGCATTCACCATCACCACTGTGTGAAAGGAGAGAAAGTACACAGGATCAGAAATACACGATAACGATCCAAATGAGGACAATCTTTTAATTTCACCCCCCATCCACCTTCCCCATCACCACTATGTGAAAGGGGAGAAAGTAAGGAAACTCGACATTCACTCTTCCAAAGCTGGGTCTGTGAATTATATTATGATTTAAATGGCGGGGATTATTTCATCTTTCCTTAATGTATCGTAAGAAAATTATTATAAGGTATTTGCTTAGAGTTCAAATTGAAAGTACTACTAAATATACTTATAAATATCCCGATTTTACAGATTAGTCAATATGTTGGAGCGTACAAGCTTCAAGTTATTTCTGAGAGCCATAATAACCATGGTTATCACGTCACTTGATAAGAATTGAGAAATAGATAACAACTCGAAGTAATAATGGAGTGAAAGCAAGCGCGTACTCCCGACGAAAAGATTGAAGGAGAGAGACTTGTGAATGTGAAATACCTATAGAAATTTAATCGCTTATAAACGAATATGAATTACGCTTGATTCTATTATCATGCAACAGTTAAGAATTCTCATACAATTGTGTACTGTTCACAGCATTATCCACGGTCCGTTATATGATTTCAGATGTAAAATACGATGAAGGAGCAATTAAAAAGAATTATTCAAAAACATTCCGTGTCGGACCAGTACGACTTCCCGAGGTAAAATTCAGTTATTCAGCATGCTTATCATTCAGGAATGTTAATTTCAGAAATATTCGATTCATAATAAAATGGACAAAGCCTGCCAGATGGGTGATGCTCCAGCGTAAGGTAGCCTTGGAGCCAAGTTTGGTCCTTGTTATGGGTTCCTCTGCGATCGGTTATGCCTTGCTGAGGTACTTGTAGCTGACTTGTAGCAAAACGTTGTAATGTAATGTAACACGGTAGTCCAGTGCTTGAAAGCGAGAGACGAGCCAAGCCACATTACAAGGTCGTACTGAACTGACTGAAGCGAAGCACCATTTGGGCCCAGAAAAACGAACATTCGGGAAGAAACATGGGCACATTAATATCCCTTGGCGAGCATTACGTTACAAGTAAGTCGCCGTTTTAAGACTGATAAATGCTAGGCCCAAGGCTATTTGTACGCTGGCGATGGGTAGTTATTAAAATCATGTCCACCTGCAACTTTAGGTATGCCAGACGGACGCTCCAGTACAGCGTTCCCCCAGTTACTGCCAAAATCACCTAAAATATTTATTAATTGCATCACATTTTGTCATTCGTATACAAGGTAAAATCCTTCCTCCTCTTTCCAGATCCATACCTGCGTCTCAAAGGTACATCTGGAAAAGACACGGCTGATGCTTCCAGTTTTTCAAAGTTAGAAGATTCGTCGAAACGATCTACTAAAGGTGTTATACGTACAGAAAACGAAAATTCTTCACCCGCTATGAGAGAGGGGGATTTTCTCTTTGTCGACGAAGTTCTGACGCGGCGCGAGTCACGAACAGTCTGCAGAAGTCTTGACGATTGTGGTAAAATGACCGAGCGAGAGTCACGGAGGAGGAAGATCACTGACTGATTCAACGTTGATTATTAATCGGCCGAAGCCTGGTATCCCAATTTCTTAGAAACTTGATGATAAATGCAAGTATGTGGTATATTCTGCCGTAGCTACACGGTAATTGCTTTTTATCCATGCATCTATGGAAAGGAATTTTCGGTAGGAAAACCAGGAAAAGGGTTGAAAAAGCTAAAAAAAGGGGGGGGGGAAACAAAATCAACAGTGTAAATCTAACTGTCAATAATTCATCAGCATTAACAAATATGTCAGTACATCCACTGTTCAAATGTGATGTGTTGACAGCAATTCCGAGATTGCTTAGGAAAGATGTGTGCTTCATTTCTGGTAATGTAACTGTTCAGAGACTGTTCCGCTACCAAGTGGTCCTCGCTTTCGGTATTCGGACACATACTATTCAAGGCACGGGGAAACGGATTACGCGAAAAAAAATTTAGTTCCTGAAATCACCGACAGAGGACGCCGTATAACTGGACATATGCTTAAAATGCCCAGAAACACATTTTAAACACATTTTATTTGAACGTACCAAACATTCACGTGACAAACACCTTACTGAAGCAGGGAATGCTGCTCAATATGGTTCCCTTCTTGTAGATGTAAAATATGCAGTTTGTGGACACCTTGTTCAACTGCGGATCGTAGCTGGTCGGCTAAAATGCTTCTCACCTGCAGAGTAATACCTTCTTTCAAGTCCGCCAAGGTTACTAGCCGTCCTCGATAAACAAGAATTTTCAAGTGTCCCCACAGCCAAAAATCACCCGGATTAAGATCCGGAGAACGAGATGGTCTGGTGATTATTCTGTCATTAGTGAAACGTTGCCGAAGAAACTGCTGTCCACTGCGTTCGATGTATGGAGGCGCTCCATCTTGCACAAAAGTAACTGAATCAAGACATTGTCGCGGTTGCAAAGGGGTACAACAAAAGTTTCAAGTGTATGCATTTTGTACCTGTTGTCCGTCACGGTGCATGTCACAGGGCTATTGCGAGTGGCCTCTTCGAAAAAAAAAGTCTAAGAATGTGAATACACACCAGGCTGTAACTTTCGGTGAGCGGAGTGGAATCTCTTGAAAGGTACGGGGTTTTTTCGTGTGTCCCCAATGCGACAGTTATGGGTGTTCACTGTTCCACTGGGGTGGAAATGGGCCTCGTCACTCCACAGAATCTGCCATGGCCACGATGAATCCAATTCAATTCTAGCAAGAAATGTCAATGCAAAGGTCAGTCGCTTCTCCCTGTCGATGGCCAGCAACTGTTGATTATGACTGATTTTGTACGGGAAACAATGCATCATTTTTCTCAGTACGTTCCACAGCATTATCCATTGACTGTTCAACAATAACGGTGGCAACATCTTCAACGACATCTGAAAGAAACCGGTTTTCGCCCTCGACCCGGTTGAACCCCAAGGTCCAGTTTTCTCGAATCGAGCGATCATTCTCCTCAGACATTGTGGAAGAAATGGTCCTTTGCGCAAATTCTTAAGTCGGCGAAACTCTCGAAGTTCAGCTGCAGCATTTCCTTTGTTTTCATAAAAGAACTTCACAAGCAAAGCGCGTTCTGGCAGCGGGGCAGCCATCCGCGATAAGAATGACATTCCCCAGTTTTTAATCCTCTTTTATACCCAGAATATGGCTGCAAACCATGGATTTATGCAAATTTTTGTACTTACAGTGCGAAATTGCAGTTACAAGGGCAATTTAAGCTTCTTTACTTTTTTTATTATTTGCTCTTTTTTCATAAGGGTAATAGAAATTAAAAAGGAAAAATTTCATTTTGCATGTTTTTTTCCTATTATTATTTTAAGTCTGTTTCATATTTCTGTTGTACAGCGCCACCCATCGCTGTTTTAGGAACTCAATTTTTTTTCGCGAAATCCGTTTCCCCTTGTCATATACATACATACATACACATATAATACACACTTACACACACACACACCCATATATATATACAAGATGAAAACCCGCACTTCGCTACGGAGTACGTTCAAATTAAATACAACGGTCAATGTATGCAATTAATGCCAATATATATATATATATATATGTATGTATAATAAATACGACGATCAATGTATGAAATTGATGTAAAAAAACGAAAAAATATATTTATAGAAAAATCGTAAGAGATATTTTTATAGACAAAATAATGTAGAAGAAAATATTCAGATTAAATCTAATAGGACATATTAAAGAATATAGTTCAGTTAATATAGTACAGTTTGAGGAACATATCTTTTACTGTATTTTAATATTTTTTTGGATAATGTCCAATCGTCTGCTGCATTAGCAAGGGAAAAAATATTTTTTTGTCTATTTCATTGTTATGGACGTGACGATAAATTTATTTAAAGTACCAGAAAAAGAAATCCCGTGATCAGCATTTCATAAATTAAATTCTAAAAATTTATTTTTAAAAATTCACCAAAAATCAGAAAATGGAGGTAAAGATTCGAAAAAGATTTCATTTTAAAGGAATTTTTAGGATCGTTCTCGTGATATAAATTTTATAATCCTCAAGGTATTATTTTAAATGCAAACATAAAAAAAGTTACTAAATCAGCTTAAAAATTTAATTTGAAAAAATCCATGAAGAATTTTTGGAAAATCTTTCTTAGTGCACCCCTGCACTATAAGAAGAATCGCATGCAAAATTTCAGACCTTTAGGTCCAGCGGTTTGGTCTGTGTGTTGTATGTCAGTCAGTGAGTCAGTTAGTTATGGAACTGATTTATATATATAGATTAAGTACCATGGAATTCTTGAAATAATTATATACGTACATGCACAATATATACATGTGCATAATGATTACATATACAATACTTTAATTACATATACACTGTTACTTTGTTTCAGAATTTTCTTCCAATGCAACATGCTGTGTAATCCTCCCGGGAAATCTCCCAGAAAGCAGTGTTATTTTACCAAGCTCCGAAGAAAATAAAACCATTGTACAGAATCCTCGGCATTTTTTTTATCTAATAAGGTTGCTGGATCCCTACTTTGTTTTAAATGTGGCGTATTTTTCACACTTAACGGCCCCTTTTTGGCATCAAATCCCACTTTAAAACTTCTCCAGAGATATTTGCAATTTCACTACCGGTCATTAATAAAGCGCTTACGCTTTGCTTGTGTGTCATTTCTCCATGCATTTCTTTCATACACTGTGAAAATGAAATGATGATTTAGGAAACTACCTATTTCAGGGTGTCGTGTTTCTGGGCGAATTGACCTCTGTTGGGGACCCTACTGCTGTGCTTTAATCATGCTTTCGTATCATTTTAGTTGGACTTCCGTTTTTGTAGTATACCTAAAGCAGCATTTCGTTATTACGATGTTTTTATTAACTCGCTTTCTTGTTTGTTTGTGTGTTTGTCCCGTACAAATCTTGCAATCGATTTTTAACTAACTTCCCGACCATCTAGACATTTGAAACTTTTAGAATAGCTCAGAACACGATGACAATGCATTATTTTAATACTTTTAGCCATCTTTAAGCAGAATTTTGTTTTTTAGACTGGTGCAGCCATCTATTGGCCGGGACGGGAACGTAAAGTTAACGCAAGTTAACATCCAATTAACTTCATTTTATTTCAAGTTGATGGGATAATTCATCAAAAAATTTTAAAAAGTGTTTATTAATACATAGAATTGTCAAGTTTATATGATTCAACAGAAAATTTAAAAACATGGTATATAAAAGTTCTTTTTATCTTGTAATTATTACAATGTACAATATGTAACCAAACATGCTTTTTATTACATTTTAATATAACCGGAAACCTACTTCAATTTATTATTTGAAGGCTCTACTTAATATTTGAAGGCTGTAGTGTTGTTTTGAACAGATTAAATCTGGATAACGTTTAAAAAAATATGTATATAAACATGCGTTAATTTCACAAAATCAGACGTACTTTGATTATACATGGATATTTTAGACAAATAAAATGATGCTTCTACATATAAGCATTATTTAAATACTACTTAAAAGTTAAAGCATGTAATTTTTAAACTGTACTTTGCAAATTATAATTTGAAAATATATATTTTCAATATAATTTTAAATTATTTCAATGTAATATATATATTTTCAAATTATAAGTTTCGAATCATCAGTTTTTAATAGTTAATGAATTTCTTTTCCGTTAATGTTGATTGAACTATACTGTAAAAATTTTGTAAAGCGAATAAATGTAACACTTTCCTAAATTGTATGACGATCAACTACAGAGGCTGTTCGCACTTTTTTTAGCCGATTTTGGTAAGCGGTAATAAAAAATCGTTTGCTGCAAAAGAAATAGTTCCAATTTTACTATGTTTTTAAAAGTCAAAATTATCATCTGCGGCTTGAAAGTTTTGTTTTTATTCAAAATGGCGTTTCTAACAAAGCAGTGGTTCGAAGGCTACATTTATGCTCTTTCCGAAGAGAAATATGCATACTCCGTTATCCAAAAACGATGTGAGAGTCATGGTTTTGGGATATCTAAAGCGTCGATAGGTAATATCGTCAACAAGAAAGGAAAAAAACGTCAAATTGGAGCCTCAAGTGGGACAAAAATTCCAAACAAGTATCCAAGGAAAAAACGGACATCTTCGATTATTGCAAAGGTACGTTGTTTAATGTTAAAAGAAAATCCCCCTAGTCAAAGGACAGCTGCAAAATCATTAAAATGCTCGGTGTCCACTGTAAACAAAATGATAAACGTTGATTTAAATCTTAAGAAAGCGAAAAAACGCAATGTGCATCGTCTTCTTCCAAATTATATCGCTGAACGCAGGACACGCTGCAGAATTCTATATGAGAAACCCCTATCCAAAGAAAAATGGAAAACAATTGTCTCAATAGATGAATCATGGGTGTATTTAAATGATTGCAACAAAAAAAGAGCCATTTATTATCATAAAAGGGGAGAAAAAAATTTAAGTACATGGTTCAAAGAATCGAAAGAAAGTTTTTCTAAGGGATTCATGATTGTTGTTGGTTTTTCTTATAATGGCAAGTTAAAAATAAAGAGAGTGGAAAAAAATGTCAAGATTAACTCCAAATACTATCAGTAACATATTTTACCGCCAATTTTTCTGAATGAAATACCATCCCTTTACCCACAGTGCCATAAATCTGTGAGACTCCATTAGGACAAAGGTAGCAGTCACACATCAAAATCCACTGTAAATTTCCTAAAAGAAATGGAACAAAAAACTGGTTTCAAGGCCATACCCTTCACTGATATCCCTACTAAATCTCCCGATGTATTACCTATAGATTTTTGTGCTTTCGGACTTAAAAAATCTGCATTCTCCAAACGTTGTCCCAAAACCCTTACAGGACTCTGGAAAGCTGTTCAGGAGGAATGGGATAGATTACCTCTTCTGACACTTCAAAAGGCATTATTATCCTGGAAATTGTGGTGTCGAAAGATAGTTCAGAATAAGGGATGTCAAATAGAACATTTAAAACACAAGAATTTTATGTAATTTAGTTTTGTGAATACAATATACATCGTCTAAAAAATGTGTGAACAGCCTCTGTATAACATCTCAATTCCCTTGGATAGCTTTTTCATGCGGATAATATTACTTTCAAAATCAGAACAACAATGTTTTTTTGAATAAGGGATATAGATTCCTCCTCACAAGCACTCAAAACTAATTTTCTCATGTTTTTGGTCGCGGATAAAAACAAACTTTGACATGTTTATGTTTTCAAGATCACAGAGAGCGTCTCGGGAACATCATATTTTAATTACGTGGAATTAGGAGAAGGGGGATTTCAAAAGCTTGGCCATACAAGGTTTGGAAAAAGAATGAGAAAAGGTTTTTTTCCCTTTTAACAAGTGTATGAAATTTGGGAAAGTTTGAATATAGTTTTTTGTATTGAAAAAACAAAGTTGTTTGTATAAGTAGGCTTGGGAAATTGGACAGCATTTTGAATTCAGAAGTGTGGATTTAAAGATAATATTTTTAACATCGTGCTACAAAGACTATTTTTACCATGTTTTTATTAACCCGCTTTCTTATTTGTGTGTGTGTTTGTCCAGTACAAATCTTGCAATCGATTTTTAACAAACTTCCCGACTAGCTAGACATTTGAAACTTTTAGAATGGCTCAGAACACGATGACAATGCATTCTTTTGATACTTTTAGCCATCTTTAAGCAGGATTGAATTCCTTTTCAGTTAATTCTGTTTTGTAGACTGGTGCAGCCATCTATCGCCCTGGACGGGAATGAAAAGTTAAACGAAAGTTAACTTCCAATTCACTTCATTTTCTTTCAAGTTGATGGGATAATTCATCAAAAAAATTTAAAAAAAGTTATTTATTAATACATAGAATTGTCAAGTTTATATGATTCAACAGAAAATTTAAAAACATGGTATGTAAAAAGTTCTTTTTATCTTGTAATTATTATGTTTCTAATCTGCTTTCTACTGCCAACAAACATGGTAAATACATCGACTTATCGAGCTTTGATGTAATCTAAAGTCGTCTCTCTTTGAACTACCACAAAAAATTCACTTAGCTGCATTTTCCCAATAACTTCCTTAACGTCCTAATAAAATATGTTTATTGGACGTTTGTAAAAATTTGCGAAAAAACTAATTTAATGAAGCCTGGTTATCCATGTACAGATTCTGGAACTCATTGCAGCTGACCTCCATGTCTAGAATCATGGAACTGCTCTGTCACATGCCCGAATTGCAAGGGCTATTGCAACAATGGAGTCGCAATATTAATTCAGGAAGAAGATGACGGCGACGACATCGACAGTTTTTTCATTTGACTATCAATCTAGTCGCAATATTAATTCAGGAAGAAGATGACGGCGACGACATCGACAGTTTTTTCATTTGACTATCAATCTAGTCGCAATATTAATTCAGGAAGAAGATGACGGCGACGACATCGACAGTTTTTTCATTTGACTATCAATCTAGTCGCAATATTAATTCAGGAAGAAGATGACGGCGACGACATCGACAGTTTTTTCATTTGACTATCAATCTAGTCGCAATATTAATTCAGGAAGAAGATGACGGCGACGACATCGACAGTTTTTTCATTTGACTATCAATCTAGTCGCAATATTAATTCAGGAAGAAGATGACGGCGACGACATCGACAGTTTTTTCATTTGACTATCAATCTAGTCGCAATATTAATTCAGGAAGAAGATGACGGCGACGACATCGACAGTTTTTTCATTTGACTATCAATCTAGTCGCAATATTAATTCAGGAAGAAGATGACGGCGACGACATCGACAGTTTTTTCATTTGACTATCAATCTAGTCGCAATATTAATTCAGGAAGAAGATGACGGCGACGACATCGACAGTTTTTTCATTTGA
Source organism: Dolomedes plantarius (assembly GCA_907164885.2). Classification (NCBI taxonomy): domain Eukaryota; kingdom Metazoa; phylum Arthropoda; class Arachnida; order Araneae; family Dolomedidae; genus Dolomedes; species Dolomedes plantarius. The sequence continues at coordinate 225,770,998 of OU015491.1, forward strand.
CTATCAATCTATGTAAATTACTATCAGTCCATGTAAATACTTTCATTATATGATTCGTAATAATATAATAAAAGCTATAATTATAAAAAAAGTGTTGTGTTTCAATTGAAATTACCTTATTTCCATTGCTAAAGTGTTGTTATTCATCATGATAGCAAATTACAGCAGTTTAAACGCAACAGGCTCTCAACATACTCATTTCTAGAGGAACATCGAAATTGAGTGTACATATTAGAAATACTATAACTTTTGATTGGTTGAAGATAAAGTGGCAAAAGTGTATATCAAATTGAAGGAAATGTAATGCTCTACAACTTCGTCTAGGACAATTTTGCTGAGAAACGATCGTGGGAGGCACTAGAAGCAAATGTTTGACAAAAAGAGTGAGGTAAAAATGATTTTTTCGAAAATTATCGATTTTCAATGCCGTATATCTCGAAAACCGTTGGAAATTCGACATATATGTATATTAGCAATTTAATAGGAAATTCATTTTTATATTTAATATTTTTTTCTACAGTGCACCGTTTCCGAGATATAAGGGAAAAACCAAAAAATGGAACCTTTCCACACCCTCCCCTCTTTAGTTCACCCCACCCAGGGGCGGGGACTTTTAGTATGTTTACCTACTAACTACTCCTAACAAAGTCCTGAAGTCAAAAATTCTCGCATATTCCATGTATTCTACAATGCATGCATTGAATGGACTATATCTAAGAAATATCCAGAAATTGACTGGACTATATCTTTATAGCCCGATATACTGGCGCTGTCGTCGACTACATAGCCGTGAATTTGTATTTTGATGTTTTACTTGCCGTTTATGCAAGTTATCGGGTGCGCCGACAACAAAAGCACCATATCTTCCCCTATCAGCGACTTTTGGAACTAATTTTTTTTTCTTCTTTCGCGGAAACTCTTTCCCATGTCGTCCTTAGTCCCTCTATCAATTTTGGTGGAATTCCGGCTGATAGATCACACTACAGATGAGTCTGAGTAGTGTTAATTTTAAAAAAAATCACCCCGTATATATATATATATATATATATATATATATATATATATATATATATATATATATATATATATATATATATATGTATATACATTTATATGTATATATATATACAGTGGAATCTCGGTCGTTCATTTCCCGAATCATCGTTTTCCCGTATGTGTCGTCCATTCTATTCAGTCCCATCGATCATATTGCTTTGTTATGTTTCCGCGTCTATCGTTTTCCCGCATTTATCGTTTATTTCAGTCGGTCCCTTGAAAAACGATACATCGAGATTCCACTGTATATATATATACAGACAGAGGCTGTTCGCACATTTTTTAGACGATTTTGGTAAGCGGTAATAAAAAATCGTTTGCTGCAAAAGAAATAATTGCAATTGTACTATGTTTTTAAAAGTCAAAATTATCGTCTGCGGCTTGAAAGTTTTGTTTTTATTCAAAATGGCGTTTTTAACAAAGCAGTGGTTCGAAGGCTACATTTATGCTCTTTCCGAACAGAAATATGCATACTCCGTTATCCCAAAACGATGTGAGAGTCATGGTTTTGTGATATCTAAAGCGTCGATAGGTAATATCGTCAACAAGAAAGGAAAAAAAAACGTCAAATTGAGCCTCAAGTGGGACAAAAATTCCAAACAAGTATCCAAGGAAAAAACGGACATCTTCGACTATTACAAAGGTACGTTGTTTAATGTTAAAAGAAAATCCCCCTAGTCAAAGGACAGTTGCAAAATCATTAAAATGCTCGGTGTCCACTGTAAACAAAATGATAAACGTTGATTTAAATCTTAAGAAAGCGAAAAAAACGCAATGTGCATCGTCTTCTTCCAAATCATATCGCTGAACTCAGGACACGCTGCAGAATTCTATATGAGAAACACTTATCCAAAGAAAAATTGAAAACAATTGTCACAATACATGAATCATGGGTGTATTTAAATGATTGCAACAACAAAAAAAGCCATTTATTATCATAAAAGGGGAGAAAAAAATTTAAGTACATGGTTCAAAGAATCGAAAGAAAGTTTTTCTAAAGGATTCATGATTGTTGCTGGTTTTTCTTATAATGGCAAGTTAAAAATAAAGAGAGTGGAAAAAAATGTCAAGATTAACTCCAAATACTATCAGGAACATATTTTATCGCCAATTTTTCTGAATGAAATACTATCGCTTTACCCACAGTGCCATCAATTTGTGAGACTCCATCAGGACAAAGCTAGCAGTCACACATCAAAATCCACTGTAAATTTCCTAAAAGAAATGGAACAAAAAACTGGTATCAAGGCCATACCCTTCACTGATATCCCTACTAAATCTCCCGATGTATCACCTATGGATTTTTGTGCTTTCGGACTTTTAAAATCTGCATTATCCAAACGTCGTCCCAAAACCCTTACAGGACTCTGGAAAGCTGTTCAGGAGGAATGGGATAGAATACCTCTTCTGACACTTCAAAAGGCATTATTATCCTAGAAATTGCGGTGTCGAAAGATAGTTCAGAATAAGGGATGTCAAATAGAACATTTAAAACACAAGAATTTTATGTAATTTAGTTTTGTGAATACAATATACATCGTCTAAAAAATGTGTGAACAGCCTCTGTATATGTATGGATATATATAACATATATATAAATGTATATATTATTATTATTATTATTATTATTATTATTATTATACACCTATATCTTTACCACACGTTACACGGGATGAATTTTTTACTCTAAGTTGAAAATGCAGTCGATATTCAGGTTATTTTTGTTGTAGTTGTGTGCGTGTTAACAAGTCGAAGTCGCGAAAGAGCCGATGTTTTCCGTTTCGCAGGAAAACGAAGAACTCCCAGAGGGAAGATGACATCCCTCGCAAATACTTCCCATCCGACGGCAAACATTTCGATTTCTTTCCCTTCTCCGAAACTAGCAAACTGGGAGATGTGAAAAGAGTTGCGTTAAGCTGACGTAAATGCGACATTTTCTGTCCTTTTTCTTAAAAAGCATCGGCTGGATAAAACTTTATGACCTTCTTACGCGCATCTGAACACCCGGTTGAAGAAGGGAGAATGTTTTTTTCTTATTAACTGAGAACATAACTTATTTTCTTGCCGCGTATGGAAATCTATACTAATAAATAAGTTCGAAATTTGTCGATTTGAAATATCTATATTTTTTATAACCATGTGTTGGTCCCAAGTGTATAATTTATCGCTTTGTCCCTCACGACAAGAGGAAGGTTCTAACGTCTTGACTTTATTAAAAATAATTCTTATTAGATGGCATTTTTAAGGTTTTATTTATAATGCCAATTCACGTAAAACCCTTTAGATCAGTGTCTCCCAACTTTTTTGTGCCATGCCCTACCTAAGCCTTTCTAAAATTCTTATACCCCCTATTATGAGGGGTACCAGAGATACCCCACTGCGTTGTGTAAAATTGCGAGATGAACTCCAATGGTAACGATACGTTTACATAAATAATAATTACAAGATAAAAAGAACTTTTTATATACCATGTTTTTAAATTTTCTGTTGAATCATATAAACTTGACAATTCTATGTATTAATAAAAACTTAAAAAAATTTTTTTTTGAATAACTATCCCATCCACTTGAAAGAAAATGAAGTTAGTCGGAAGTTAACTTGCATTTAACTTTTCGTTCCCGTTTCGGTCGATACATGACTGCACAGTCTACAAAACAAAATTAACTGAAAATAACTGAAAATGAATTCAATCCTGCTTAAAGATGGCTAAAAGTATTAAAAGAATGCATTGTCATCGTACTCTGAGCTATTGTAAAAGTTTCAAATGTCTAACTAGTCAGGAAGTGAGTTAAAAATCGATTGAAAGATTTGTACTGGACAAACACACGCACAAACAAGAAAGCAAGTTAATAAAAACATGGTAAAAATAAGAACATTTATTTTACAATATGATACAAAGGATAGTTTACATATTATAAATGAAACTCTTGGCTATATGTATTATATGTATAAAAAATTAGGTCATGTTGTATCCGATTCCTGCAGAAGAACAATTATGGGTCGAGCGCAATAAAGTTCAATTTGTCAAAATTGATAAAAACACCAGTTCCATGTATCGCACTATTTGAAAGGGGAGAAATGACCAACCTGGGGAGCGTTGAGGAGGCAGCAAGGCATAGTACGAAGATGATGGGGCACTTCTATCGGTGGAGTCAGCAGACACGTCGCGATGGTACGGTGAAACTAATTTTTAACGAACATCTCTACGGGGCTTTATAGGGGCGCATCATTCCTCTCCTGGTCATTGCGCAGCAGTCACAGGTTTTTGCCACAGCTCGCAAAACTCGAAAAAAAAAAAAAACTCCGACCCTCTGCCCCAGCTCTCGTAGTCGATTCTCTAAAAAACTCGGGGTTCATTTTTCTCCTTTTCGTATTGGTCTTTCCTCAGGCTGGTCTCCCCCGTAAATTTATTGCCGTTCCGTGCATGTTAATTGTGGGCAGGATGATACGACATCCCTACGGTTGACTCACGTGGTATTTTTATTTCCCTGAAAATTGGATGTCCCTTGAGTCTTCCTGGAATTCTCTTCCTCCCATCCTAAGGAATTTTGGGGTGCGATGCTTCTCGGAACTTGGTGCAGGTGCAGACCAGGCCCCGCCAGTTTTTCCAATATGGCTGTTTTATAACCCATAATTGTGTTGACGGAAAAAAATGGCGATACTGTTGGAAGGAGTCAAAATGTTCAAATTGTGGATCCTTCACAACACCTCCCTATGTAACATATACGTAATTTTTAATATTAAGAAATTGAATTATTCACCGATTAAACTTAAATGATAGGTTTTAGAAAGAAATCACTAGGGAACTGTTGAAGAAACACAATGAGTAAATTTTCAAAACGTATAAGAGAAAACTAAAATTCAAGTAGTACGGAATAATTTTTATGAAAGATTTTTCCATATTATTTTAATTATTAGTAATTATCTATTATTTCAATTTAGTGAGATCCTTGCGCTTGATGATTGCTGAGAGATTTTATGTTAGGTTAGAACTGAGTTAGCTCCTGTCTCAAGTCTCCCCGTTGTGTTATATCCAGCCGATTTCTTTCTTTTTAACAGCAAATCATTTATGGCACTAAATCCACATTCAGCTGAATATGAAGATGGGAAGGGTAACGATAATTTTCTTGCACATTTGGTTGAATTTGGATATTTGACTTCTGTTTCCGCACAAAGCCGTGCCATTGCTCCTTTCATATTAAATGAAATTTCAACCGACTCATAATTTTGCATTTCTGCGAATTCTTCTCGATACTGCATATTTGAAATATCAGACAAATCCACTAACATCGACTTCATCATCCAAGTTGGAATATCAATTTGTTTCACACCAGAAAATCTTTCTTTTAAACGAGCCGATAGAATCGACAGATGATCGACAATAACAAGTACAGTGGTATTTTTGGAGCTAATGAAACTTTTCAAAATTTTTGTTCTAAATGTATTTCCGACATAATTCAATGAAGGTAATGAAACCGAATATCTATATTACCAAAATATAGTATCTGTTTTAAACTCAACGAGACTATTACAACAGTTTTAACCCACTTAATGCACAGATCTGTGTCTTAGGCCGGTATTACACTATAAAATTTCTTTGACAAAGATCTTTCATAAAACAAGTTGGGCGTGAAATATGGTAGTGTAATATCTCAACTTTGATAAAAGAAAACTTTGATAAAAATTCTTTTTATCAAAATTAGGCTTTTCGTTCTGTATTTTATGTTATCAGCCTGGTTTGACTGTAAGGGGCTCAATGAACAAGTAATATATAAAAAAATTTTTTTAAAGTCAATTCCTACTTAGGTCAACAAAGAAAAATTTGAGTGTGAACTAATAGTAGGAATTGAAAAAAAGGATTGCCTGCCAGAACCTTGCCTACTGTGCGAGCTTAGGAGGGGAGGAAAGAGAGAGAAAAAGTTTGTCAGGTTGGGGATTCGATCTCGCAACCTACATGACGGGAGAAGCTCGCGATACCGCAGTGCTACCGTTTACACAGTAACAAGAGGGAAATTACTATTCAAGAGCAAGAGACGCTCTAGGTCTAAAACTAAAATTGATTAATTAAATTTAATTAATGAATTAATATTTGAAAAAACTGTATTAACATCAAGTGTCATCCACTGACAAGTTTAAAAATATGTATTTGAACTTGAGTGGATGAATAAAAAGTACTTTTATTAACGACTGAAAAGTTGAACAAGATATATATGGTCTAAAACTAAAATTGATTAATTAAATTTAATTAATGAATTAATATTTTTAAAAACTGTATTAACATCAAGTGTCATCCACTGACAAGTTTAAAAATATGTATTTGAACTTGAGTGGATGAATAAAAAGTACTTTTATTAACGATTGAAAATTTGAACAAGATATATATGGTCTAAAACTAAAATTGATTAATTAAATTTAATTAATGAATTAATATTTGATTATTAATATTTGATTATTAATGAATTAATATTTGATATTACGATTGAAAATTTGAACAAGATATATATAGAAAGAGTGTGAACTAATAGTAAGAATTGAAAAAAACGCAGAGTAAAATAAATGCTTTAATGATGAAGACATCTCGTCTTTAAAAATATAATAAACAAAACTTCCGTTTAACATACATCGAACTAGATAAGAAAAAATTACATGGCAACTTCCATATATATACTACAATCAGACATCATGCTGACGTCTCAACCAATCAGCTATTATTGCATAGTAATAGGAATTTGAAAGTTAAAGTTATTAGTATGACCGAAAATAAAGGTTAATTCCAACATTTTATAGAAGATTTCGGTGCCCGGAAGTTATAAGCAACATTTCGAGCAATACAAATGTGTGGAAAACGCGGCAGATGAAGAACATTATTTCGATTCGAAATAATTTTATCTCTAATTAAAAACTGCACACAGCTCTTTTACTCGAGTACAGTTCTAACTAACATGGCTGGACTCCTACTGTTTAAAGTCCATCATTTAAATGGCTGATCTGTGACGTAAATTTCACGGAACAGCCAAAACCGCAACGGATTCACATGCCGTGTGAATTGAAGGCTGCAGCCGTACCGCTCGTGTGCAGTGGGTCTTAATGTGTAGTGTGCAGAAACATCAACATCACAATACATAATTACAAGATAAAAAGAACTTCTTATATACCATGTTTTTAAATTTTCTGTTGAATCATATAAACTTGACAATTCTATGTATTAAAAAATACTTTTTAAAATTTTTTTGATGAATTATCCCATCAACTTGAAAGAAAATGAAGTTAATTGGAAGTTAACTTGAGTTTAACTTTTCGTTCTCGTCCCGGCGGACAGATGGTTGCACCAGTCTACAAAACAAAATTAACTGAACAAAATTAACTGATCTGCTTAAAGATGGCTAAAAGTCTTAAAATAATGCATTGCCATCGTGTTCTGAGCTATTCTAAAAGTTTCAAATGTCTAGCGAGTCGGGAAGTTAGTTAAAAATCGATTGCAAGATATCTACCGGACAAACACACACACACACACACACACACACACACAAATAAACAAGAAAATGAGTTAATGAAAACATGGTAAAATCTGAATTCCAAAGATCTTACAAAACTACGACTTAATCTGCTTGTTGAAATAAGCCAGATAAAGACCAAATTTTTGAAAAACGTGTTTCACAGATTGCTCTGATATACAGCTTTTAACGAATAGATGTAAATAAATATGTAAATCACGTTACTCGCTGTATAATTAAGATTTTGTGTATAAATAGATTTTTAGAATGCATTAAAAATTTAATTTTTCAATACTTATTTTTTTATCATTCAAAATGCTTTAAACGTACGCGTTAGCATTAAGAGTTTCATAAATTTTTAGATAATTAAACTGCCCACGGTGGGATGTAATTTATTTCCCACACGACTAACAATTCCATCAGAGTTAACACATACAGCACTCGGAGTTAATCAATGTAGAAATTGACTAGGAATTATACCAATGCGGAACAAACGTCACTCCATCCAGACACCAAGATAGTTATATGACGGTCACGTACGCATTTTTTTTTCTGTCACAAATCCGCCGTTTAGTTATTTTTTGCGTGATTATTGTCTCTGACAAAGCCGCAACAAAAGTTTTCTACGAGTACGGAATTAAATTTCTTTCAGATGCACTCGACGTTAATTTTCTTAAGTTTGGGGAGAGAGGGGAGGGGGGTCGCGGGAAGAAAACACAACTTGGTCGCGTTTGTTTTCTTGGACCACGGCGAAAGTCTCGGGAACATTATATTTTAATTAAATGGCGTTAAAAAGGAAGGAAATTTTGAAAACTTGGCCGTAAAACGTGACCGGGATTGAAATTGGGAAGAGAGAAAGGTGTTTCTCCCACCCCCCTCCCTGAAGATGCTTCCTGTGTATAAAACCCGAGAATATCTATAAACAATTTGCTGTTTGACTATTTATCATTGTGGTGAAAAGTCGTATGAGAATTTCAAGGTAATATTTTTCTCATCAATACTAAAATGTATTTCTGATACAGATCAATTTAGGATCTATGACAGGGGGTGTCCAAAATAAACAGTGTTGAGAGCCAGTTGAGAATGTATAGATACTTCGACAATAAATAAATAAAAATGTTTTTCAGGTAGTCTTGTCTAACGAAACTACCTCGGGTTATTAACGTAGGATTACTGGATTACTTATCGTTTCTTACCTCTTTTCTTTTTTTTGACGCATTTTGGTACTTTCATATTTAACTGTTTACTGCTACTGGGTTTGGCTCACTGCCAAAATTATAACTCGCGACGGACTTTGAATTTTACCTTTCCGGAGGACGTAACTTTATGGAGGAGTACCTTTATGGGACGTACCTTTATTTTACCTTTATGGAGGAACGTAATCCTACGTTAAAAGTGAAAAAAAGTTACATTTGGTTCGAAAGAAATTTCAAGCGTTGCTTTTCTAATATTTTTATTAAATATATCATTCTCCAATAGTTAGAATAATTAATATTTTTTTAATTCTTAACTAGTTTGAATAGCTTTGATGATTATTTAAAAAAATTATTTTGCCAAATGTATTGCCGATTGTTTTCATACACATCAAGTTAGATTCTATAACAGGGGTGGCAAAAATAAACAGCGGTTAAGAGACAGTTGAGAATACCTACATGCTTAGAGGAGTCAAAAACAGAAAAAGGTTATATATGATTTGAAAGAAATTTTAGGCGTTGTTTTTACTAATGTTTTTTGTTAAATATATCATTTTGCAATAGATAGAATAATTAGTATTTTTTAAAATTCTAAAATAGTTCGAATAGCTTTGAAAATTATTTTTCTTTTAATTGTTTTGCCAAATGATTCAAATCTGGCCTATTTTGAGCTGTTGCGGTATAAATTGAGTTAAATCTAGATTTGTCAACGCTGAGCATTGTTTATTGTTTTTTTTTATCAACCTGGATGTAGAACACAAGTATTAACAGCTATAAGTTGTATCAAAAATGGAGATTACAGGAATCTAGTTAATTCAATTTTTAATTAGCTTATTCATCAAAAGTGGAAAATAAAAAGGGAATAATGAGAAATAAAGATATTTAAATAAATACGGTTTAAAAATTCGATAGCAAAAAGGAAATTTGAAAATTGTATGTTTAGTATTTAAAGTCTACTAAATATACATATAGAAATAACTGTGCATACTGTAATACGTATTGTAGTAACGTGTGCATATTGTAATAAGTATTGTAATACGTATTGTAGTATGTCACTAATTTTAATTTTGTGTATTTTGATTCCAGCACAAGCTACCAAAGTTCTAACGACCAGCCCCAAAGGAAGTGATTAAGGCCCTGTTTACATAGAATCCGTCAGCGTTAATCGTATTTTAAACCAATCACAGTTCTTAACAATTTCGTCGCCAATCGTTTGGAGGTTTGTCATTGGTTAAATATATTTCAATACGAGTTACGCTGACGCTGACGGATTCTATGTGAGCAGGCCCTAAGAGCAGCATGCGTCTCGCGAACCACAATTTGGCCACCCCTGTTCTATAGCTTCTACTTCCTTTTGATCTTACTCCAAGTTAAGCTACGAGGAAAGTATTTTACAAGTAGTAGCATTAACAGTAAATGTATATCTTTTTCCTTCTCAAAGTAAATGTTCAAAAAACATGAATCTTGTTACTTAAATTTTTAATTAGCCTATTTAAAAGTGGAAAATAAAAAGGAAAGAATGAAAAATAATCATATTTTATTAAATATGGTTTAAAATTTCGATAGCAAAAATGAAAAAAAATATTGAAAATTGTATGTTTAGTATTTAAAGTCTACTTGAATTGAATATACGTATTGGAATAACGTGTGCATATTGTGATACGTATTGTAGTATCATGTACGTTATTATAATACGTATTTCTCCCCCCCCCCCCCAAACGTTATTGTAATACGTTTTTTTTTTGGGGGGGGGAACGTATTACAATAACGTTATTGCACGTTATTGTAATACAATAACGTTATTGCACGTTATTGTAATACGTATTGTAATACGCATTTTCCCCCAAAAAACCTAATTATTATCATTGTGATTAATTATAAGTGTATCTAATTTAAAAATATCAGTATTTCTTTCTTGAGTTTTTTTTTTGACTCATAACTGCCATTTTTTCCTACTGATTTTGCAATTTTTGCCGTCGAAAAAAATTTCAAGTTACCGTTTAATAAATTCGATGTTTCCCCAGTTTTGGGAAATTTGTGCCATTATGAGGTATATCCGCAAAAGACAAAATTTCCAACAAATCGATGAAAAATCTTTACCGAACGCGGAGAGGAAAATCTTAAGATTCCATGGAATAACATTACTTCGAAACAGAATAACAAAAATTTCCTAACGTGCGAAAGGAAAACCAAATGAAACACGATAAAGTTTTCGGAGGCATCCCAGAAAAGCCTAATCGAATATTTAAAGAAAGAAAAAAAACGATAGTTTTCCAAATATGGGATGAACAAAACATTAAATGAAACTTGAAATGCCGTTAAATTATACCAAACATGGCATGGAAAATCCCGGATTCCACCTCCTCAGGCCCACCGAGTTTTAACTTCTACATCCCAAAGCTCCCGGAACCATTAGCCGCTGATGTGTTCATCGATACGAGATATTTCTCGGTAAGAAAAAAAAACACCATCTATTGACTGTGCCTTTGCCTGCAAGAAGTACAGGCCGCACGAACGGGGCATCCATTTTGTTTCTGTTTCGGTATTTGAATGACCAAAAGCACACTCGCACACCAGTGTGTCAAAAGTTTACTCGAGCATCTTAACCCTTCAGCGGGCGAGCCCGTATACAACGTGCAACATTTTCGTAATTTTGAATGGTTTGTTTTTACATGCAAGGTTTAAATGTTCTAAACAGTTTATACGTATATAGCTACACCCTTTCTAATGCAGGTCTCATTTTCTGACCCTTGTATTCCTTTTCATTCATTGTTAGTCGGGATTTAAGCGTGGTAAACCAGCGATTATACTGGATTACAATACGACAAAAGTAGGAGCTGATGTACTCTATAAAATGTGCAGCTATTACACAGTATCCCGCATATCACGAAGATGGACAATCTCACAGTTTTTTAGGTTTTTAGACATAATTGGAATCGATTCGCAAGTTGTCCTTAGATCCAATGAAACGGACAGTTTTGAAATAAAGTGATTGTATCTGTATTCTTTGGCCTTTAATTATAAATATATCTCAATGTCATCTACATTTTATATCTTGTCATAAAACGCAGAATTATTATTTTCAACTTGAAAAATAAAGTTCATTACAAAAGGAATAATCAAGGTTGAAAGAGACGTTGCACTTTGTGCCACGCGCGCCTGCTGGTGTTCCAAAAATTGGCGCGCCCGCTGAAGGGTTTATGTAAAGCAAAGCTAAACAGATCTTGCCAACCTGATATACAGTGGCTCCCAAAAGTGTTCGTACACTTACGAATTTCAAAGAAATTGGGGTCTATCCATTAATTAAAATGAATATTTCAGAATAGGTATTTAATAATAAGATCTATAATCTATTCTTAACAAAACTACATGAAATATTTTGAAAACATAGTAAAACTTTATTTTTAAGAAACCAGTAATCAAAAAGTAACAAAAACTTTATCTCACAAAAGTCATCGTACACTGAAATATTTTCGGATAAATTCATAATTAAAATTATCATCTAGCGCTTTATTTTTATTTTTGAATTGTGGTGGCATTTAAAATATCGTTTGGTTTTAATTTTTGCTTGCCTACTCCGTAATATTCTATATATTATTTAAAAATGGCTCGTAGTCGTAAAGAAACAACAAACAGCATTCGAAAATTGATTATTTTTCATCATAGTAGTGGTAAATCAGTTCGGAATATTGCTAAATTACTTAATTTATCCCATTCTACTGTGCAGTATGAAACAACGCTTTAAAGAAGAAAATTGGATCGAAAACAAGGTAAGAAAAGGCCGTCCGGCAAAGTTAACAAAACGTGATCAGAGATTTATAATTAGAAAATTTGTGAAAAATTCACGTTTGAGTGCTGTAAAAGTTTCTACAGAATTCAATTAAATATTTTCTACTTCAATTTCACCTGAAATTTTTTGACGAGTTCTCAGAACAGCTGGATTACATGGGCGTTCTGCCCATAGAAAAATTTTGTGAGTGAGAAAAACAGAAAGTTTAGGCTTCCCTTCGCACTATCAATGATAAATAAGCCCCAAACCTATTGGAATAATGTCTTATTTGCCGATGAACATTTTTGGTGCTGATGGGCGTATAATTGTATGGAGAAGAAAAAAGAAGAGGAACTTAATCCCAAGAACTTAGGAACAGTTAGGAACAGTTAAGTATGCCGGTGGAGGTATCCTTGTGTGGGGGTGCATGTCAGCATCAGGACTAGGAAATTTAGTATTTATTGATGTCATAATGAATCATGCTGTTTTTATAAATATTTTAAGAGACAATTTAAATTTATCAGCTCAAAATTTGGGTATTGGAAACAACTTTGGTTTTTATCAAGATAACGATCCTAAGCACACGGCTCTCAACGTTCGCATCTGGTGTCTCTATAATTGTCCACAAGTTTTGAAAACACCACCTCAATCGCCAGAATTAAACCCAATAGAACATATTTGGAGAGAACTGGAGGTTCGAGTACGAAAACACGACATTCACCCGAAAAGCGAACTAAAAACAATTATGATGGAAGAATGGATGAACATTGATGCAAAAATTACAAAAGAACTAAAGCAGTCTATTCCCAGACGTTTAAAAGCTCATGTGGATGCTAAAGGATATCCTAGTAAATATTAATTTAACGAAAAATTAGAATATTTACTAATATGTAGAGATTTTTTACAAGTCTACGATGACTTTTGTGAGATAAAGTTTTTGTTACTTTTGGATTATTGGTTTCTTAAAAATAAAGTTTTACTATGTTTTCAAAATATTTCATGTAGTTTTTTTAAGAATAGATTATAGATCTTATTATTAAATACCCATTCTGAAATATTCATTTTAATCAATGGATAGACCCCTATTTCATTGAAAATCGTAAGTGTACGAACACTTTTGGGAGCCACTGTATGTTTTTTATTGTACGACTATTACTGAATAGTGAAAAAAAGATAGTTACTTCTACCCAAAGCTAATTTTTGTCTTTTGATATCAGGAAAATCTTATCAATCAAAGATCGCAGGAAAAGCCGGAATTTGTCAATAGAATCGGACCCTGCTGAAAGCTCTAAAAAAGCTCAGGAATAAATGAAAAACTCATAGGTTAGAAGGGGGAATGTACAAGTGTACCAAAATGAATTCACGGCAATAAAACGGACATAAAGGCAAGAACTGTGTCATGAAACAGCTGTGAGACTCCTTGTTTTAAAATTTACCGCACAAAAACAACAATAATAAAATTACCGAGGATTTGAAACAGCAGTCAATGTGAAAGCATGTTTCATAACTTCTACATACAGTATTCGCAATAAGGTATTTGTGATTGTAGTTTCAGAGCTCCGGTGAAAGGTCATGTTAACTGCTTCAAATGGCGAACTGCGCATTAATAATAATAAGTTGTATACTTTATAAACAATTCCTTAGTACATTAATTACTAACGGAGGACCAAAGTGGTCATCCGCTGATATTTAAGTCCAATTACTTGGGGATCAAAACATCAACCTCAGGCAAATCACTAATTCTGTAAGATTACGATTCTGTATGACTCGTATTTTGAAATGATGAAATTTACAGGGAGTTTCGACATCCCACGATTCAAAATCTCAAATCTCCTCCTTTCATGTGAGTGGGAACATGATTCTTTTCCCGCTTAGTGGGAACATCCGCCTGTGAGACAGATATTAGATGGAATATCTCTTTCCCAGGTATTTCTAACTAGACATTCAGAGGGTATTTGTGGTTTATTACATTTCACGGTAGCCACAATCGTCAAACCATTTCTCCTCCATTCTTGACCAACTTCTATTGAAAGGAACCAATTATCCCAAGTTATATTGCGGTTTGTTTTTTAGATGCATTTAAGAAGTCAGTCTTACTCAGCGTTCGTTTTGATACAGGCAACATAAAACAGGGTTTGGCCAAAGTCGTTCCCAGAACCTTCAAAAACTGAAATCTTGAAAGATTTTCAGCCTTAGTGTACATTTTATACAAAATGTATGAAGAATATCTACCTGACAGTCAGATATTTAAACATACTTTAGTGGAAATATCTGTCTAGTAGACAGTGTTCTAGTAAACTGACACGTACCTGAACCATAAAAGGCTGGCGTCACGAATCACCCTTCCACAGTGAAGACAAGATGTTGACTGAAGCATGTGTAGACTCACAGTACCCAAACATTATTGAAAGGTGTGGGGGGGGGGGCAGGGCCTGACTAAGGCAGGGGCATACGGGGCAGTTGCCCCGGGCCCCCACATCAGAGGGAGGCCCCCAAATCGAATAGAAAGTTTATTTTACGTTTCCTTCTTTAATGAACTTTTTAAAACAAAATATCAGTACAGTGTAAAATCCGTCATTTTTATGTTAGCTTCTTCATTAATATATCGTATGAACACAAATCTATATTTCGTAAATCCATGGCTTTCTAGGGCGAAATTTAGCTGAATTCCGCCCTAATGTCAACAAGAATATGAATTTTTTTATCTATGTTTTTCTTTATTTATTGTTATTATTTTCAGAGTCTGCAATAAATAAGGTTTAAAAAGATGTAAACGTTTAAGAAATCACTCAATACAAGAAATTAATGCAAATATAGACGTTGAAGTAAGTAGAGTGGATACAACAGTTGCAACATCTACAAAACAATCAGCTAATAGGCCTGATATTGTTATTCACGATAAAAAAAGAAAAGAAATAATATTTATTGAAGTTGGTATAACAAGCCAGGATCAAATGCAAATTGTTGGGAATGAAAAATCACGGAAATATAACGGATAAATTTAAATAGCATTTTTGTCAAATTTTGGCTCTTCAGATGTGCTATATCCCTTTTAATGATAGACATAGAATTGTCAAAAAATCAATAAAATGGACAGAACAATATTTCGTCTGACCATTGGAGGGGGGGGGGACTTTATAGCTATTTTAGATTCTAGTCAATTTTCTTGTTATATATCCATAATGAGGAGAAAAATTTAAATACCTCCATAAAGTTCGGTTCTTCATTACTGAAGTAGTGAAGCCTGAGCTTATAGCTGCCTGAGATGTAGATGTTCTCAAGGATGGGTTAAAATAAGATTTAAATACAGTGGAGTCCCGATAATCCGAAATGATTGGGACCAGACCCTTTTCGGATTAATGAATTTTTTGGATTAAGCGAAATCATTCCTAAAATAAACTTAAATTACATAATAGCTTGTGATTACATAAATATTACATATTACGCGTGATTACACAGTTTATTTTATAAGGTCTGACTACAAATAACCAACTCTCGGGACGAAATGGGTGATAAGAGAGCGGAACGCTGCCTATTACAATACAGTAGAGTGTAAGTTGTTCTTACAATACGTCAGAGAGCTCGACAGTTGGAGAGGTGTTTCGTTACTGTTAGGCCGTCCGCACACGGAGCGACTCAAAGGAAACTCAACTGGTTAGCGACTGAAATTGCTTATCGGTTGCAAACTCGTTAGTGATGCGGCTCCGCACACGGGCCGACTCAAAAGTGATTCAAATCAATAGTTTGCGACCTGTCATGGAAGGAAGAACATCATTATTCCGGGCATCATTTTTAGTTAAATTATTATCAGAAATTAATTTATTTTAAAAAAATCGTCACAATAGATTGTCTTTAATCAATCGTTTAAAAATAGACTGTATATATGGGCGCACATATTCCATACAACAAAAAACGTTAGAATTTCATTTCATCGTAGGCAGAAGTCACGTGACTCGTGTACGTCATTTGGCAGCTTGCCAAAAGAGCGGCTGTAACATAGATTGTGTAATAACACGCACAACGCAAGAGAAACTGGCGACTGAAGTTGCTAGCGACTCGACACGTTGAGTTGCCTGCGACTGATTACAAACGCGTTGCTGGCGGGTTTGTAACCAGTTGCGCCGTGTGCGTGGCTCCATTCAATTACATAGGTTACGACTCATCACGGACTGGTTTGTGATTGGAGTCGGTTATCAGTTTCTTTTGAGTTGCTCCGTGTGCGGACGGCCTTAGTGTCAGTTTAGCATTAGCATAAACACATGTTGTTTATTCTACTGTGTCGTACTACATTATACTACTGTTGTCTAACTTTGAATTTTCTTGTAATTTTCAGAAATATTCTTTATATTACTTAGTATAACTGTAGTTTTATTATAACCTTAGTTCTTTTTGACTTTTGATTTCGGATTAAGCGGACTGTCGGATTACCGAAGTTCGGATTATCGGAACTCCACTGTATTACCATTGATAGTGCTATTCTCAAAAATCTTACCGGTCATAACAAAGCTGGCCTCGTGTCATACTTTTCGACGTTTTCTAAGGCGTCACCTATACAAAAATGAAAAACAAGACACAGATTGCCCCGACAAAAACATTTAGAAAATCTTAAAAGGCAATTAAGACATTTGTGTGTTAAGTCTCAAGATGACTACTACTTGTCGATGAGATCTACTTGTCGTCGTCTCTGTTCACTTTCTTCCTGGTTTGCTTTCTTACGCAGTTAATGTTATTGTAACTCCCGGATCAATTCCCTTTCACATTATTTTTTGCCAGCGTTCTCCTTCACTTTTGCTTTACAACTGTTAACGTACAGTTACGGCAGAAGTCGCTGCTTGGAATGCCTATCCCTGTGGCTGAAATACAGTGGTGCCTCGACTTACGAGTTTAATTCGTTCCATGACGGAGCTCGTAACTCGAAATACTCGTACCTCGAATCAATTTTCCCCATTGAAATGAATGGAAATGCCATTAATTCGTTCCGGGCTCCCCCCAAAAAACCGCAATTTTTTTACATGTTTTTAAATAAGAAAAATGTGCTTATAAATGATGAACATTGTATAAAAATGCAATACAATAGAATGTACTGCAATAAACTTGTTTTAATAAGTGTAATGTACAACATTTACCTTGCAGGTCAGATTTGAAGATGCTGATGAAGAGGAGTAGAAAGGCTGAACTGAATAATTAAATCTTATTCGTTGATTTTTGACCAAGGTCATTCCATTCCCTAGACCCCATGGGGGTTCCAGTGTGGGGGAGGGAAATGAAGCTATTTCCCTGTGAGAGAGGTTGCTCGCTGTTCGGTTTCGGAAGGCGACTCAAGTGTGGGCAGAGCAAGATGCCCCGGAAGACTGGATAGTAGTCTTAGAATAATATGTATACAACTGTATAATAATCGGACATAAAGACTGTAAATATTATATACTTCTTGTGTTCTCATTTGATAAGCACGTAATATGGCGTTCGCTGAGAAAACTATCGGTGGGGTATCTGAAACTTGCTCGTAACTCGAAGCAAAAAATCTGCCGAGAGAATGCTCGTATCTCGAAAAACTCGTAAGTCGAGACACTCGTAAGTCGAGGTTCCACTGTAGTACCTTTTAAGGGGCTCATCGGAGGTTTGGCAAAATGGATCTAAAATAATCCAGCTTAGACGGAGGATTCTGATAAGTGAGCCAAGACGCAGCAAGACAACAAAGGACATCGGTAAATATGGCAGCAGAGAACATAAAAATATAAATTTTGAGTTCCATTACAGTTTACTAATTTTTTCATCTATTAATCTGCATTTTCCTCAGTGCTGTAGGTGCTTGTCCGGAGACATTCGCCCTTATATACACCGAGAGCAGAACCGATAGGAAGCTGGAGGAATCTGCGTTTTCAGGGCCAAGCCGTCTAACACAGAAATTGCCGACTGCGCATGCATGACGCACGTACAGCGAAATGGAGAGACATACACAGTGAGTTTGATGGCCTCCTTTACTATGGGTTGGTTGGTTGGTTTGGAGCACTACGGTCGACTTTTTGTTACACGAGGGCTAATTTTACCGGGACCTACAGTTTAAAGCCGATTCCGAACAGCTACAAACATCCATGCCAACAGTAGGATTCGAACCCACAGGATCTGAACCGAATGCCAGGGCCCTAGTCCTTCGGCCATCACCTGGCCTCCTTACTATGGGAGAGTCTATCATTATTGTCAGGCCCTGATTTTCCATTAGGCCTGGTAGGCCCCTGGCTTAGGAGCCCCTGAATGTTGGCACCCCCCAAAAAATTATTATTTTAAAATAAAAAAATTACTAATTCAATTTTTTTTATATTTTACCCTTTTTAATAGCAGTTTTTTATATATCCTTTCAAATTTGATTGATTGGTTCATAATATGTATAGTTCATCATATGTTATAGTGTATATAAGGGAATAAAAAGTTTTTCATTGCATTGTATTGAAAAATGGAATGTTTAAATGATGAAGTTAATATGTTGTATTGCTTTTTGTTATTTGATAATGCTCTAGGCTTCTACACTTCAAATAGCCAATTCTTGGTAAAATAGTACTTTCACAATGATTCATGATTATTTTTTTTGTGTGTCAATTTTGGAAATTTTAAGCCCACATCAGTGTTAGAGGGCCCCCATCCCAAGTTGTGCCCATAGTCAAGAATTTTCTAAATCGGGCCCTGATTATTGCAGATTCAGAATGACATCACGATGACGTCATTGTCGTACGGCGGAATTTTCGCATTCTCGAGACTCGTCAGCACTATGCCAAGATACAAGAGCAAACATTTAATAAAAAATATATTAAAAGTTTTGTAAAAAATTATTACAAATCGAAATAAGTTAAAACCCGAAAGAAATGTAAAAAAACTAAAGTTACTCCCAAAGTAATGAGTTCACAGAAGCCCTCTAACACGAGTAACGCAGATAAAAATGACTGAAATGGAGATAAAACTATAGAATTCTAACGAAAGCCAACGCTTGCGCCCGCCTATTATTAACAAGGCGTTTTCATTAGCAGCGGTGACAAAAATAACAACAGACAAAATTGTATGTTTTGGAATAATTTGGCCTTTAAGATAAAACTTATACGAAGAGAAACTCACCTAAAAACTGTGATGTGATCCCCAATAATAAACGAAAGCAATTAAAACTAAGCCCGAAAACTAATGAAACCGTCGCTTTATGAGGTATTCTGCAAATAATTAGCGCGGAGCATGGTAAATAAACAGTTGATTGGACGAATCTCCGCTTTTTATTTTATTTTAATTTTAATCCAACTGCAGACCTTTTTGAACTAGAATATCTAGAGAATCTAGAGAAAATGAAAGTCAGACAAATTGATGGATTCAAGTGCCATTTGTTTTCACAGTAAAGTCTCTTTTAACCGAGCAATAACAAGAAAAAAAGCTCTTAGCTCACAAAAATATGTATGTATATATTGCAAATACAGGGTGTTCCAAAATTCGACCGACAATTTCAGAGGGGTGATAGTAGGCATCAAGACGGGCAATAATCACGTAGGAATGCATGACCGGAAACACAAACCTGACGCTGGAGGGCGCTGTTTACTTAGTCGGACCGTATCTCTTACTAACCCCACTAGATGGCCGGAAATATCGCGTTTTTCTAGAGGAGGTAGAAAACTAAAAAACAAAACAGAATCACATAGGAATGTATGACCGGAAACGCAAACCTGGTCAGCTAGAGGATAAACAAAGATGCAGCGTAAGGTTTGCGTTTTCGGTCATACATTCCTATGTAATTATTGCTCGTCTTGATACCTACAATCACCCCTCTGAATTTGTCGGTCGAATTTCGGAACACCCTGTATATACATACATAAAGATTGAGAAATAAACATATAAGGACTTCTCTTTACAATGCTCTGAGGTTAAGAGTTATAAGTACGGGTATGTAGCACAGCCTTCCGAACTTACTAAATGGTTATTTTCCTGAAAATTGAATGTCTTGAAATGTCGGTCAGATGCACGGCTTTATGAGTTAGAATTTACTTTGGAGATTTGAGATCAAAATTGTGCCAATAATAAATATTGGTAGGCAAAGCAGTATTTTCCTAAGTTATAAGCAGTATTTCCTTAGTTATACTGTTTTAAGTTCAAAGCAGTATTTTCCTTATAAACTTTTGAAAAAAGAAGAAAAAATGAAACCAAACCTATAAAGACAGTGGGTTCATTTATGAAGATATTTTAGAATAGAGGAGAACTACCATATAAAGCAATGCTTAATTTTGATATTTGCTGATCCAATGACAATTCTGACTACAGGGAGAGTCCACTTTCGGAATTTGGGGGCTGAAAGTGATGGTTTTTACATTTACACTCTTCTGAAGACATATGAGCATCCTATTTCAGGGGCAATTTGCAACACCAGGAATGAAAGCAAATGATAAGATTTACATACTGTACGTATACAGATAGGGCAAAGCGACCGGTCTTAGAAATGTAACTCTGACTGTACAGATTACAGATGCGAAAGGAGGTGTTCGTGTCGTGTACCTATTGGCTGCCCATACTATCACACTAGGTGCAGGGACCGTATGACGATATCGAATGCAAGCAGGTCACGTGCGTTCTCCTCGATGCCTCCAGACACGGTTAAGTCCATCATGATGCTGCACGCAGAACCGGGACTCGTCTGAAAAGATGACGTGGGGCCACTCCTGTATCCAGTTTTGTCATTGGGCTCACCACTGTCGCCGCAATTCTCTATGCTGCAGTGTTAAGGGAAGCCGCAATAATGGTCGCCGTGTAGACAGTCCGTGCTGCTCCAGACGTCGTCGCACTGTCGGTGCGAATACTTGTCGTGCTGCAAACAAGCCCATTTCCTGACTCAAGATCCGTAGTATGGCTTCTGCAAGGCCGACCTGACAACATAGGCGTCCTCTTCTGTCCTCTCAGGCGTTAGTGGCGGGAGACCGTTGAAATCCTGCATGGCGTTCAGTATGACTCTCCTGGACCCATTGATTCCATATTCGCATGACAGTCGGATTCCGACCAATGCGCGTAGCAATATCGCGGAATGATAAACCACCCTCTCGATAGGCCACGATCCTGCCGCTATCGAATTCCAACACGTGCTGGAAGCCGTTTCTCCTTCTTATACGAGGCATAACACGATCTTCTCACGAACAACCAACATAAAAATGCGATTTCCGAATGAGAAACCCACTATGTAACTTTCCTTTTTATACAGAGTTTGAGACGCTGTTTCTCCCTCCTGCGTCGTTCGATTGCGCTTAAATGCTAATCATTTGCATATCCCAACATCTTCATTTCAAGCGAATTTGACGTTTGTATCATCCCTCCTTCATGGTGTTGCAAGTTTTAAGGCCAGCAGGGTATATATATATATATATATATATATATATATATATATATATATATATATATATACAGTGCTTTTCTTTCTGAGGATACGCAGAGATACGGCGTATCCCCACCTATTTTTATGTATTATTTTGGCTTAACTTAACCGAAATTTTAAGAAATCTACGAATCAGTTGTTAATATATGACGAAAAGTATTTTTTTAAAACTGAGAGTTTTTTAGCTAACCTGTAACGTATTCTCGTAAATCAACATTTATTTTTGTATGTGTTTCAATCTCTGTTTCATGAACAGTTAAAAATCTCCCGCGAAAAGAAACAAGGCAACGATGCAATAACGTATGGCATAGATAAGTATAGACGTTATCGTGGTCTCCTAGATAGCAGTGTGGTTGAAAGGGCATTGACCCTTAGGAATCCTTGCAAAGGGTAACGGGATAGCGGAAAAAGTCGGCAGAATGCAGTGAGCGAGAGAGTATCTCATCTTCCAGGAGGTTCCCATATATAAGAAAGATAGAAAGGGGACCCACCAATATATTTTATTTCATTTTTTGAAAAGCTGAAAATATCTATAGAAAAGAGATTACTAGATGATGAAGAATTACCTAAATTGGCCAGAGTGCTAGATCCAAAACTGTGGCCAGAAGAAGTTCAAAATCATTTGACGTTTCGGAGGCAGAAATAAGGGATTTATCAAGAAGATTTCTTTTGAATGAATGGGAAATGATACAGTGTTTCCGACAATACATAGAAGAAAAAATTCCAGAAGGATTATTTCAATTAATGCACCATTTCGTTATGATTCCGATATCTTCAAGTCAATGTGAAAGGGTATTTTCACTGATGAACCTTATTGTAACCCATTCAAGAACTTCATTGTTGACTAAAACTACATCGGCAGTGAAGTTCATCAAAATTGTTAGGCCTCCTCTAGGTCTGTTTAATCCAACAAAATGTGTGGAATCTTGGTTGCTTTTTGGACATCATTCAGCAACAGATGCAAATAGAAAAGATATTGAATCTCTTGAAGGCATGAGTCAGATATTGAGTTTTTTATAAAATTTTTACAATTTTTTTTTAGTATTCACAAAATTAATTATTTTAAAATTTTCTTTAGTTTCCGAATCAATAAATATAATCAGAATTAACAGATTTATTATTTTATTTTATCAATTTTCTCCAATAAGATCCAAAATGAAGAAAAAGATCTTTAACATCTTCTTAAGCCATAAATTTCTTTTGAAGTTGATAACAAGGTACTAAAAATACACACCTTTATTTGAGAAAACACAGTAGACAAACCTATTTTTTTAAAGCTTTCTCTCTCTCTCTCTCTCCACACACACACACACATATATATATATATATATATATATATATGTACAGTACTGTACAAATTAATTGGGACAAACACAAAAATTTTCACATATGTTGTTTAATCAATATAAGTTCACTTACATGCATGGTATAGCAATCTAGTAGCAAATATGTTCTCCTCTAGCTTTAATGATATCCTGTACACGTTTTGGCGTGGATTCTACTGATTTAGAACATAAATTTTTGACGTCGTCATCACGAAACCACACTTTTATGACATTCTTAATCATTTTTCTTTTGGTTGAGCAGTCCATCTTCCTCACACCGTCTCTTCACAATGCCCCACAAATTTTCGATGGGATTTACATCTGGAGAATTCCCAAGCCAATCCAAAACTGTTAATTTTTTTCCTTCAAAAATTTTTTTACTACGAGCTTAGAATTATGGCATGGAGCAATATCTTGTTGAAACACACCAACACCGCCAGTGAACGTTTGTATAAAAGACATAATTTTGTCTTCTAGTACTGAAATGTAATTTTTTGGAGTTCACCGTTCCTTCAACTGGTACTAAGATGCCAGTTATTTCAGATGTAAAATAACCGCAAAACATCTGGAGTGTGCTTAAGTGTTTGATTAAGATGTTGTTCCCTGTTGGGTTCTCCAGCGCTACGCCTGACAAATGTTGATCGAAACCCTTGCACAAAGAATGCATTTCGTCGCTGAATACAACGTTATTCCAGTCTTGTGCAGCCCAGGATTGATATTCCCTGGCACGATACAAACGTTTTCTCTTCATTGCACGTGAGAATAACTGTTTTTGGACTGGTGTTCTTGCCCTTCTCCCTGCTTCAATAAGCCTTCGTGGTTCTGTCGATGAATCAACGCTCACACCAGTAGCCAATCATCCTCTCTGAAGATCTGTGCTTGTCTTGCAAGCATGCATTTTACTATTTAGTACAGGAAATTTGTCTGTCCGAGGTGTTGTTTTGCGTTTGCGTCCACATTTACTCTTCCGCTTTGGAGAAACTGTCCCAAACTTATTTTGCTGATTCATACTCCTGGAAACACTGGATTTTCCAGCTCCAACTGCTGCAGCAATATCCCTCACAGTCATAGAGGTATGCTGACTAAGGGTAAAATTCTAGTCCCTTTCCAACTGCTGCAGCAATATCCCTCACAGTCATAGAGGTATGCTGACTAAGGGAAAAATTATAGTCCTTTTCCAACTCCAACTGCTGCAGCAATATCCCTCACAGTCATAGAGGTATGCTGACTAAGGGTAAAATTCTAGTCCTTTTCCAACTCCAACTGCTGCAGCAATATCCCTCACAATCATAGAGGTATGCTGACTAAGGGTAAAATTCTAGTCCTTTTCCAACTCCAACTGCTGCAGCAATATCCCTCACAGTCATAGAGGTATGCTGACTAAGGGTAAAATTCTAGTCCTTTTCCAGGGAGTGATATCCATTTTTTTTCCTACGCGTGAAAACCAGACAACTCACGCAATCGATCACTTCTTACAGCAGCTGAAACGCAACTGACGCGAAAATGCTCTACCTGGGATGATCATGTGGTCAAACCAGTTTAGACTAGTCAAGGCCAACCTCTCTTCGTAACAAAACGCAGTTGAAACCGGTTTCATGCAGGAAATACCCGGAAAAGGATGAATTTCATGAAAAATGAAGCTTGTCCCAATAAATTTGCACAGTACTGTATAACGTTAAATTCCTTTTTATACTATCTTCATATAACATATTTAAAACTAAGGTAATAAGCAATAACCAAAATTTCTAATTGAAAGTTTCTTTCAAGATTGCTTTTTTTAAAAAGCTATGATCGTGTTAAGTACTCCTTATGCAGTTATTGAATGATGAAAAAATATATATATCCACGATATATTAAATGAAATATTAATATCCAGAATATTATAAATATTTAATATGTAGTGATAAATATTACTGTATGACACAGTTTGAGAATATTAGCAACGCAGAAACAAAGAGGAAAAAAACGTGTCAATTGGTGCACATTTATTAAAAAGAATCTGAACAGAGAAGTCGTCGTAAAGCTCTTGAAATGAGTTAGAATAAAAGAGGGGAAAAGATGTAAAAAAATCGGAAACTGTAGAAGATGGATTTCAAGTTTCAGTCCATATTTATCAAATTAAACGCAGTGATACTGTTAAAAACTAAAAAAAAAATATTTCTCAAGAGAAACGTGTAGGTGAGAATTGACTTTTACTTTATGCAGGAAACAAGAAATGAACAAAAAAATCCCTCATAATCCTTTCATCATTGTACTGATCTTAGTGATTGCTAATTACGCCTTTAGCGATATTATTGATTTGTAATTAGTTAAATCTTTACTAATTCAATAGAACAGAGAATATGCATATAAAATAATGTTTGTAATTTATATATAAACGTGAATATACATATTAATATACATACATATAGTATATATTTATGTAGAAAATGAATATGTATGTATATATGCATATATATGTAAATATACATGATATGGATATATATATATATATATATATATATATATATATATATATATATATATATATATATATATATATATATATATATATATATATGTATATATATATACTCGTATATATTATGTATATATATACATATATACATATCTATCAATTTCTATTTATTTATCTATCTATCTAGACCATATATATGTCACATTTCACAACAGGACTTTCCATAATAACACATAAGAGGCATAAAAGACGAGGCAGAGTTCTATAAAGTTGTAATCTTTTATTTCTATCGAAGTTATGGAAGAGACAGGGCGTCCTTCTAGCATGACGCAGAGGATACGTGCGTACAGATACAGAGACAACCACAGAATGCCTACTCTCTTAGTCAGGGGCTGTACCAAAAAGTCAGCGACTGTTTACATCAACATAGATATTTGTCATGGGTGGTAGGCGGGTGCAATTCTTAGAACATATGGGTGCGTTTTATCTTTATTGTTTGACACTTTTGATCACTTTATCTCTGGCACATGCAGCCTTTATCTCTGAGACATTGTGAACTACGGGTTTAGATGACTAGAGACGGGGTTTTTGTTAATCCTTCTGTGGCGGCACGGCTCTATATTTCTATAAACCGAAAAGAATTTATTGTGGTGTTTATCCCACTGGAACTTGCAGACGTTCACTTGCTGTTGGGTGGGCTATTCTGAGAAAAGGGGCCTCTCTTAACAGATGTGGGAACCCAAATTATAGAAATAGACGAGATTCAACTTATAATGTCACACACACACACACACACACACAAACACACACACACACACACACATATATATATATATATATATATATATATATATTAGTAATGCTAGGAACGTAAACCAGTATATTTAACTATATTAGTTAAGGTAAAAATTAGGCAAATTAGCGTTAAACGGTTATTTACTATTAGAAATTCACTATCTATTAACATCGGAGTACGCTTCTTATCTATCGGTTTAAGAGAGTCCTTGACCTGAACCAGCGATTACATCAGAAAAAGTACACGTGGCAAAGTGCGTGATGGAGGACTCACGCATGTCACAAGATGCCTCGCCCGCGTAATTGCAGCGCGTGAAAAAGAATAAAGCATAGATTAGAGTTGTCGGCCGTTGGACGAGGCCTCGTGTCGTGAGCTTAGATGATGATCGAAATAGCTGTTGCTGATTGAATTGAGTTAATTAGTGTTAATAAAGTCCTTTAATTGTTATGTAAATAGTCTTTATTTGCCACTAGCCTTAAGGATGACTGCCTTTTAGATTAATTATTTAGATAAAAGTTACGTGGTGTAAGCACCTTGTCATATTATATATATATAAATATATACAGTCGGACCTCTATTTAACGAACCTCCATTTTGCGAATTTCTCTATTTTGAGAACTTTCCCTTGGAACCAAGAACATTTTGTAAATTTCTTCGTAAAATAACCTCCAAATAACGAAGTGCATTCTCTATTTAACGAACTTTTTCTTGTGATCCAATATTTTTTTTTCTCCATATTTCTCAAAATATTTCTGAACATTTCAAACTTATTCTTTCTTTTAACACATTTAACAAATTAACTTTCTTTTAACACATTCCGACGCGGGTTGCAGTTTGAAGGAAATACGCCTGAAGGTGTTTTTGTTGCATTGCAAAGATGAGAAACGTATTATGAAAGAAAACACTTTTTCAAACAAAAAACTCAGAAAAAATTAACAGACTTTATCAGTAATTAAATTTAAGGACGCATGTGGTAATGTATGCTTAAAATTACTTGTTCTAATAAATGCGATAATATCATTAAAATTCATTAATTTTAATATAATTTTTTTAGTTGAAAATACAGTGTATTCCCGGAAAATGTTTTGTTTTTTTCTTGTTTTCCTTGCAGATTTCTGTTTGATGGGTAAGATATATAAAACAAATAGACATTAATTTACAAAATAAAGGTGTGATCAATTACTTTTATTAATAATATTTAGTATTTATGAATTTAAAATCTGTTTTGCGTAATTTAAAGTATTTTAACAGGTGAATCTCTATTTAACGAATTTTCCATATAACGAACTTTTTTTCGGGATATAGCGACTTCGTTAAATAGAGGTACGACTGTATATATATATATATATATATATATATATATATATATATATATATATATATAAATATAAAGAGCAGGGAATATATATATATATATAAAGAGCAGGGAAGTAAAGGAATAGGTGTAAAGCATAACTGCTAGTAAACACCTTACTTGAAGAATTTCGACCTGCAGATATCATTTCACGCAATAGAATGAAATGATGTCAGCAGTTTCGTCACAAAACACCTGAAATACTGACAATCGGATGCGGCCCTCCCTTTTCTCACTAAGTGAACACAGGAAACATCTGAAAGGGAATATGGCACCTCTCGTAAAAAAAAGCAAAAAAAGAACTTCTCATCCGACAGCAAACATTTTGACTTCTGTCTCGGAAAAGGAGATGCGGCACTGACGACTTCTGACAGAAAGAGCCGCGTTAAGCTGACAAATACCGTCATTTTTTAGCCTTCCCCGGCCATTAGAAAAGGCCGCATCGAAACGGGATCAAGTCTTATAATGTTTTATATGACAACCGAGGATAATAATAATGCGCCTTTTGGATTTTCCCCCCCTTCGAAATTGTGGATAGTATTTCGGGTGGACGGGTGAATGAATCTTTCTCGAGGAAGAGGGCGATATATTTGCTATTATTTCTCGCAGTGATCCTTTGTCTTTCGAAACAGCATTCAATGGAGTTCGGTTTGGCGTACTGCTTCATTTCTTAATACAATTTACTTAGGAATAATTCTAAGTGACGCTTCAGCAAGACATGGCCCCTGAATATACTGTTAATTATGTACTAGAAAAGCTGATTGACTACATTTTTTTTCTCAAAAGTAATTTATCATTGGTGGGAAATTTATTCTCTGATTTTTGTCTTCGACGAAAAGAACCTTACTTTAACATAGTAAAAATTATAACAATTAAGTCAAACACTTCCCCCTATATAGTATATATATATATATATATATATATATACTAGCTGAAAACCCACACTTCGCTACGGAGTACATTCAAATTAAATTCAACGGTCAATGTACACAATTAATGCCAATATATATATAATTAAAATAAATACGAGGATCAACGTATACAATTTATATAAAAAAAAACGAAAAAATATATTTAAAAAAAATCGTAAGGGATATTTTATAGACAAAATAATGTAGAAGAAAATATTCAAATTAAATGTAATAAGACATACTAAAGAATATAGTACAGTTTGAGGAACATATATTTTATTGTATTTTAATATTTTTTTGGATAATGTTCAATAGTCTGCCGCATTAGCAAGAAAAAATATTTTTTTGTCTATTTAGTTGTTATGCACGTGACGGTAAATTTATTTAAAGTTCCAGAAAAAGAAATCACGTGATCAGCATTTAATAAATTAAATTCTAAAAATGAATCTTTAAAATTTCACCAAAAATCAGAAAATGGAGGTAAAGCTTCGATAAAGATCTCATTTTAAAGGAATTTATACGATCTTTCTCGTCATGTAAATTTCATAACCCTCAAATTATTATTTTAAATGCAATTTAAAAAAAGTTACTAAAACAGCTTAAAAATTTAATTTAAAAAAATCTAAGAAGAATTTTTCAAAAATCTTTCTTAGTGCACCCCTACACTATAAGAAGTATCGCCATGCAAAATTTTAGCCCTTTTTTTCCAGCGGTTTGGTTTGTGCGTTGTATGTCAGTCAGTCAGACAGTCAGCGAGTCAGTCAGTTACGGAACTATTTTATGTATATAGATAAACATATGCTATCGCTAAAGGTCGAAAGTCGGTAATGTGCACATTACCTAGCTAATCTGTATTGCTGAACTGATTTGCTCCGTTAAAGTGCGGAATGAAGAGTTTTCCGCATTTTACCTAGGTATTGTGAACTTTAACGGCTTCCGTATCGATATAGTTCAGAAGTTTGTTTCTCTCATTTCCTTTCCATCTGTAAAAAGAATATGGATCAGAAAATACAGCGCGATGAAGCCAAGAAAGGTTTAGAAAAGAAAGCAAAGAAAATGTTAGCAGTTTCTAATGCAAAGCACCTAAATGTCGAGGAAGGTGTCACTGTGAGAATTAAAGTTCACGGAGTAGACAGACCAAAAACTGATGCTCGCTCGATTTTAGCTGTGGTTCTTATTAAAAACAGAGGATGGATTTTATAAACTTGGTACTAAAACGGGTATTTGAAAAAAATTGTATGCAAGATCTGAATTCAGTGTTTGAAAAGAGAGATTTTTAGCGAAATTGTCCCTGCTGTAGAAATATCTTTACGTGAAACAGCAATAAAACTGTCACTTGGTACTGGTCAGGGTTTCAGAAAATGTGACTGCAAATCTAAATGTACCACAAATAGGTGTGCTTGTCGCAAAAACCAATTGCTACGTAATTCAAAGTGTCACCAATCTTTATATTGCACTAATAAGTAAGTAAAATTTTATCATATGTTTTGCAAATTTATTTCCTTAATTGTAATAATATTTTAAACCGTTTGATTCTTTGTATAATAATTTTTTAATTGATTTATGTTTGATTCTATCAACTAATTTATTGATTGTTTGATTGTATTAACTTGATTCTTTAGGTATCTATAAATAAATAAATAACAGTATGTTAGTTTAAGCGTACAGAAACGTTGCTGTTGTTCCAGGAAAGATCTTATTTTCACTTTAATGAGTGCCTTGTAGATAATATGCAGATTATCTAGGCAATTTGAAGATTACCTAGGTAATTGAGAAATGAAACAATTTTCCGCACTTTAACGGAGGAAATCAGTTAATTTGTAGATTATCTAGGTCATGTACACATTAACTGATTTCTGCACTTGTATAACTGATTTCTGCACTTGTAACACATGTATATATATACATACATACATATATATATATATATATATATATATATATATATATATATATATATATATATATATATATATATATATATATATATATATATATATATATACATATATATATATATATACATACATATATATATATACATACACATATATATATACAGTAGAAGCTCGTTAATTCGATCTCGGTTAATTCGAACTTTCGGTTAATTCGAACTAATCCAAAGGCCCGAAAAAACTTGTATTGGAGTTAATGTTAAAAATATCTCGTTAATTCGAACTAAATTTTGATCAATTCGGTTAATTCGAACTAAAAATTTGACAAAAAAATTTTCTTTTTCCTCAATTAACGGAGAAAACACACGCTGTATATATTATTTTGTGTGTCAAAATCACCTGTATTTTTTTCTATGTAAAGAGGCACATGCCCGCATTCCTAGACTATTGCATTTCCGCTAAACGTTAGTGGCTATTGTCCTCATCAGTGCTTAACGGACAAAGTGATTTTCCGTTATTTGTATCGATTTTCTTAGAATTTCAAAAAAACCAGTCTTTGCTACAGATTCTAGGGAGCTGCGTCAGTTATGCCTGCAGTGCAGACAAGTTAATGTGATCTAGTTTTTCTTCCTCAGTGTGTGATGTGAAAGTGTAAAAATTCAGGATGTCTACTCGTGGAAAGTACAAAACCCTAATTTTGGAGACAAAGGTAGAAATTTTAAAGAGAGTAGAGAATGGCGAATGTAAAACAAAGTTAGCAGCTGACTATGGAATTTTAAAAAAATCTTGTCAACTTATTTGAAAAACAAGCAGTCAATTTTAGATTCATGGGAAAAATCAAAATTTGCTAGAGGAAGGAAACGCATGAGAAATGCATCCCAAGAATATCTAGAAAAAGCTCTACTGCTATGGTTCCAGGATGTTAGATCTCGAAATTTTCCAATAAATGGATCCCGAGTGCTGAGGAAGGCTGATGAATTGGCAAGTCGAATGGGTATTGAAGATTTTAAATGCAGTGATGGATGGCTTTCTCGATTTATGTCAAGGCAGAATATTTCTTATCAAACTGTATGTGGCCAAAGCTCTGGTGTAAACGAAGACGTATGCACTAATTTCGGTAGGAAACTGCCAGGGCTTTTCTCTACTTACCTGCCGAATGATATTTTTAATGCGATCATAATGGACAAAGCCATAATGGACTCTATTTAAACTCTGAAAGCATTTATTCAGATGGAACCTTCCTCTGAAATTGAATTGAAATACTTCAAATCGAGAAGTTGGCTGAACAATGTAGGCATCATAAACAAAACCAAACATCCACTTTACAGTTTTTCCCCAAAGTGTAATTCGTATTTTTAATTAAAGTTTACTTTCTACTGCATATCTTCTGCTTCATTTTATGATTAAGGCAAGTCTGTATTGCTTTTTAATATGTTAATTTTAGATAACATAGTATAATATATTTTCCGGGGTTATACATACTAGGAGATTTTTCTTCTTCAGTGATACACTTTTAAAGTTATATATTTTCTCTTAACATCGGATAATTCGAACTTCGGATAAATCGAACTTTTTTTCGAGAACCTTTGAGTCCGAATTAACGAGCGTCCACTGTATATATATATATATATATATATATATATATATATATATATATATATATATATATATATCGCACCCCGGCAAGATAAGAGACACAACTCAAACCTGCAGCATTTGGGAAAAATTCACATAAAGAATACCATACAGCTTGAACTAGCATTACAATAAAAATGATACAACTGTCCTCAGATGGACACATTGCGAGATAGAGATATGTCGCTTTTCGTGCACGATTAGGCACTTCATACACATTTTTCAATGACATAACCTCAAAAGTGCTATTTTTTGACTTGTGCCACTTTCCTTGCCTGGGTACAATATATACAGGGTATCCAGGCTAAAAGTATCCAAAAGTTAAGGCTTATTATAACGGAACTACCCATTAGAATATAGTAGACTGCTCCTACGTGGATTTTAACCCCCCCCCCCCCGCCGATATTATTTGGGTGCAGACCGTTCAGGCGCGCATACGTACAGTAGTCAGCAATCGGCACGAAGGCGCGTTCCTTGGGTTTCATTAGTGTAAAGATGGTGCAGTTCGTGCTTAGGCTAACGGAATTTAAATGAGTGACGCATGTTCAGCGACGTGTGCGAACAGAATGGAATGTTGATCCTTAGACATCAAAATCCATCCATCAATGGGATAGAACTTTAAGGGAGACAGAAACTTTGGTATCTCAAACTAGAAAACATCCTAAAAATTTCGGACAGATGACACTGTTGATCGTGTATTGGAAGAGGGGGCCCAATTGCCTGGCCCCCAAGGTCTCCGGATTTGACTCCATTAGCCTTTTTGCTTGGGGATTCATTAAAACCGTTGTGTATAAACAAAAAAAAATTGAAACTGTTGTTGAGTTGAGAAAGCGTATCATTCAAGCAATTCGTCTAATAACTCTTGATATGCTACGTAACACTTGGAGAGGACTGAATTACCGTTTAGTAGACGTTTGTCGCGCTAGAAAAGGTGCACCCATCGAAATCTATTGACATTAAAACTTGGTGAGATGTTCTTTCTATTTACCACAAAATCTTGTCTTTAACACGCACTTTTTTTTCACATTTTAGTCCGCAAAAATGAGGGTGCTTATTATACTCGCGTACAAAAAAGCGTAGTTTTAAACATTGAATAAATGACACACAATAGATGAGCTGTATTCTAGTGAAAGTGATTAAGAATGATGATTTCACAGTATTGTTTGTTTTGAATTAAAAATTTAAATTTTTTCTACCGAATTTGATGTTTTTGTTTATTTTATTACAAATTTTATTTCTGTTAATAAATGTTTGTGCAATTTTTAAATAAAATATTGAAAAGCCATATATATAAGAAAATATTATGGCTGTGTATAATAGTCGAATTTTAATTTTTTTTCGAAAATTTCGCGCAAAATCAAGCATACGTATTACACACGTGTGTGTATTATAGTCATGATTTTACGGTAAATAAATTTTTTTAAAATTCCAATGGGTAGTTCCGTAAAAATAAGCCATAACTTTTGGATACTTTTAGCCTGGACAACATATATATATATATATATATATATATATATATATATATATATATATATATATATATATATATATATATATATATATATATATATCATACCTGCCAAGTGTTCCGTAAAAAACGTACTCGTTCCGTTTTTTAAGCTTTGTTACAAAAATACGTTTTCAAGCAAAAATGTCCCGTATTTTTACTTCCGCAGCACCATCGCTTCTTTCCCCCTATATCGCGTTTTCGAGTTTCCCCCTCCTAGCAGCTTACACTATACAAAAACTTCCTGGACAGCAAGCAGCTTCTACAACATTAGAAAGAAAGAGAAAGTCAACATCATGTGCTTCACCTAAACTAATAAAAAAAGTGAAATCAACCTCATTTGCTTCACCAATACCAGTAAAAAAATTTAAATTAATGTCAAGTGCTTCACTCAACTCTGTGAAACAGTTAATACCAACCTCATGTGCTTCTCAAAAATCAGCAAAAAAAAAAAAAATAAAATCACCTGCAGGGTCACCATCATCTACCAATAATAAACGCATATTGCAGCGGGAAGAAAGAATTTTTCTTACATTAAGCTCAAATCTTGATCATGCTTTAGCATTTTTTAGGAAAAATGTGATTGTCATTTATGAAACATATGTGATGTTTCAAAGTGAAGAGCCGAAAATTCATAAGATGAGAAGAGAGTTATCGAATTTTTTTGAATTGTTGGTGAGATTTGGGAAAATATCTGTAAAATTTGGGAAAATATCTGTTAAAAATCAGAAGGATGATAAAGATTTACTTACAGGATCCGAAACATCAGAATTTGTCAAAGAATTGTCTGAAAGCGAACTTTTACAGTTCAATTCTTGTGTTAGAAAATATTATACAATATCTTGTTGGTCTTGTTTTTTTTTCGATTCCGTCACGTGCTGTGTTCCTTATTTTTTTATTGGGAGGTTGGCAGCTATGATATATATATATATATATGCTCGTCGGATCTCGTACGGAATGCTTGTCGGAGGGTGCTGGTTTCGAATCTTGAGAAACACCGCTAAATGTTGTCATGTCTATGCTAGACATAGGCACGATAAATCCGTAAGCCGATTTATCGTGCTTCTTAAGTCCCTCCGTGGGGTTTGTAGTGGTGTTGAGAAGGTACGAGCTAGCCAGATGTCGCCCTTGAGAGGTGCTCCGTCAAAATTGTGGTGGTGCAAGTACAAAAAATTGGCCTCCATCCCTTGTGATGTCCAGCAGAGCTGAACAAGAGCATTGTCTCTTCAATCCACAGTCTTAGTTGGGACCAGTGGCGCACCCAGGATTTAATCTTGGAGGGGGGGGGGTAGAGTTGAACGGATAAAAGTATTTATAATTTTATAATGCCAATTCAATATTCATAATGCAATTTCTATTTCTTGGGATGGGGGGGAGGGGCTCTTGGCCCACCCCCTGGGTTCACCACGGGTTGGGACTTTGGGGCTTAGATGGGATTTGTAAGGCCAAGGGAGCCAGGAGGCTTTGGCTCCAACAACCACAACAACATGACGAAAACAGACCTGACCTTTCGTTACTTTTTATTCGAGAAATAAAAAAAAGAATTCTATTTTATTTTATCAAATCAGTTTTTATAACACATAAAAAATTTAGCCAGGGCGTCAACGAGGTATCAAATTAAAATAATAGGCAATGAAAAGATTCGAGAGGTGGAATGATAAAGCTGTAAACAAGAACGCTCAAAAGTAATGCGCAATTTTTCGGGAAAGAAGAAAGGGCCGAAGCATAACCCAAAAGCATTTAGATGCAAAAATTTTTTCGCTTTCCGCATTCTCGTCACGTTCTTTGTCGGAACTTTTTTCCTGAATGTCTTTGCCGTGTTTAATTAACGATTCGAGCTCCTCATTTGAGAAGACTTGAGACGAAACAAAAAAAAGCTCTCGAGCAACTTATGAAGATATTCAAAATTTAATCAAGATTTCGCTTCGCAAAAATTGCTTGGCTCGTAAAATGGGCGGATAACAAACAGCTCGAGAGACGGAATGCACCGGAATGTTTGACTTCATTTTTGCTCTGTTTTTGGAATGTTTTGTTTGCAGTGTATCACAATGAGTTTGAAATGATTTTTGTCCAAGGTTTCTTTTCATCCTTTAGTGATTTACAAATAAAGGAGGGAATTAAACGGCGCAAACACGTGATGTGTATTTCTCCACATAATTTTTTTTTCAGTGGCCGAGGTAACCTATAGGTAGCGCGTTGACTTTCGGTACAAAGGATGCTCGGATCAAATCCCGATAGGCCCCGTTAACCCATCAACGGACGCGCCAATTTTTTGGAACACCGGCAGGCGCGCGTGGCACAAAGTGCAACGTCTCTTTGAACCTTGATTATTCCTTTTGTAATAATTTTTTTCTTTTGAAATTGAAAATAATAATTCTGCTTTTTATGACAAGATATAAAATGTCGATAAGATTGAGATATATTTATGATTAAACACCAAAGAAAGCAGATACAATCGCCTTATTTCAAAACTGTCCGGTTTATTGGATCTAGGGACATCTTGCGAATGGATTCCTATTATGTACAAAAACCTAAAAAACAATGAGATTGTCCATCTTCGTGATATGCGGGATACCGTGTAATAGCTGCACGCTGGATCGACGACATCAACTCCTGCTTTTGTCGTATTGTAATCCAGTTTAATCGTCGGTTTACCACGGTTAAATCACGACTAACGATGAAGGGAAAGGAATAAAAGGGTCAGAAAATCAGACCTGCATCAGAAAGGGTGTAGCTATAAATGGAAATTACTTAGAACATTCAAACGTTACATGTGAAAACAAACCATTCAAAATTACGAAAACGTTGCACTGCGCGACCGCTGAAGGGTTAAATACCTTCGTGTCTAATAGGCCGAATAGAGGCACATTCAATCCGTAGACCGGAAAGTCCTTCTATGAGTTCAGTGAGAGGGGAAGGTACGATCTCCCCAGATGTCGCCCCCAACATTGTGGTGGCACCTAGACAAGTCTGACTTAACGACCCTTGTGGTGCTATTATAAACTGGAGCCGCACTACTCATCCCGAAGCCTATATGGACCTGGAATGGAACTTTCGGCCTAGGAGCATTAGGAACAACATTTTTTTTATCTTCAAACACTACCTCCTAAACACCGGAATATTTTCATTATGAGAGCCCCTGTGGCTCTCATAATGACCATTGTGAACCATTGTGACTCCCTATAATGAACCATTGTGACTCCCTATGACGGTACAGTATAAAAGCACCCTTGTCTTGTTCGGGATTAGAATATTGCAACTCTAACCCATTTACGATGGAGGGCGATATATTTAAATTGTCGTATGCATAAGTTAAAAATTTGCAAATGTATAATCCTAATATCAAAAGGAAAAATATTTCGGTTTAGTAAATATTGACCCAACTCTCTAATATTATTTCCAAATGACAAAATTTCACGGACATATTACTAAAGCCTGGAGATCGTAAGTGTACTGACATTTGGTTATCAAAAGCAGAAGTGGGCGAATTCAATAGATTAAAAATACTGGCCCATCCCTTTGGCGAGATTTTGAAATGGAAATTATATATATATGTATGGAATTATTTGAAATGGAAATTATATATATATATATATATATATATATATATATATATATATATATATATATATATATATATATATATATATATATATATATATATATATATATATATATATATATATATATATATATACATATATACACTGCTGGCCACTGTAAATGCAACACCCTGAAGGAAACATGCAAATAACATGAAATTTACAACATGCATTAGCGGAGGTAAGATATGCAAATGATTAGAATTTTAGCGCAGACGCACTTCACACGCGCCTGTGGCGCCACTTCAAAGCGCTATTTAAGGCTTGGAGATTTGGACGATTTCAAGTTCGGCAATTGTGTTTTTCTTGTGGTTAAAAAAAACGATCAATTATGCCTCGTCGAAAACAGCGATCATCTTTTGATCAAGTATCCGAGTTCGACAGAGGAAGGATAGTGGCCTACCGAGATTGTGGGTTATCTTTCAGGGAAATCGGTAGTCGTGTTGGACGAAACCAAACAACTGTAATGCGGATATGTGATCGCTGGATGCAGGAGGGTACGACGAACCGGCGTGTTCGATCGCATCCACCTCAGCGCAACACTTCACGTAATGACAGGCAAATTGTGCGCATGGCAGTGACGGATCGCTCAGTTATATCACGAACCATAGCACAGCACATGCAGTCTGCAACGCATCATCCAGTGCCTTCGCGTACCATTCGACGCCGTTTACAGCAGAATGGTCTGTCCGCAAGACGTCCATCGCTTTGTCTACCCTTGACGCAGAACCACAGACGTCTCCGCTGCCAATGGTGCGATGACAGAAGGATGTGGACGGCAGAATGGAATGAAATTCTCTTTACTGACGAGTCACGCTTCTGTCTGCAACACCACGATGGTCGCATTCGAGTCTGGAGACACCGTGAAGAGAGGATACTGAACAGCTGCGTTATGCACCGCCACACTGGTCCTGCACTTGGTATTATGGTATGGGGCGGTATTGGTCCATGGTTGCTCTACGATTGACCCAGATTCCATCCCCAGCTGCCACAGCAGATCAACTTTGGCAACGTGTGGAAGCTGCTTGGTCTGCTGTACCCCAAGAACTCATCCAAAGTTTCTTTGAATCAATGCCGAGGCGTGTGGCAGCGGTGATCTCCAACAATGGCAGCTACTCTGGCTACTGATTTTGGCAGGAACCACACTTCACAGAAGTCTATAAATTTAATCATTTGATACTTGGTCAATATGTTATCTACAAAATAAATTTTGTTGTGATATCTCTTGTCTTTCTTGATGTTGCAATTTGGATGGCCAGCAGTGTACATATATACATATATACATATATCGAATCCCGGCAAGAAAAGTGACACAAGTCTAAAATGCAGCATTAGAGAAAAATCCACTTAAAGAATGCGATACAACTTAAACTAGCATTAATATAAAACTCATACAATTGACCTCGGGTGGATACATTGCGAGATAGAGATGTGTCGCTTTTCGTACACGATCGTGCACTTCATACATATTTTTCAGTGACATAACCTCAAAATTGTCCCTTTTGACTTGTGTCATTTTTCCTGCCGGGGTGCGATCTATCTATATACACTATCTGGCCAAAAGTATCCGGACAACCCCCTAAAGAAGTGGATCTGGCGTAATTTGATGCGTAATTTGATGCGTAACCGAAAGCTATAAAAGTGTTGGTAGTGGTTTGTCAGGTCCTATTTATGCGTTTGTGAGACAGTGAGTAAGTCAAAGGAGCTTACTGACTTTGATCGTGGCATTATAGTGGGATGCCACCTTTGTGGGAAATCAATTCGTGAAATTTCAGATATTCTACAGAAACCAAAATCCACTGTGAGTGATGTAATTGTGAAGTGGAAACGTCGAGGCAGTGAAACTGCAGAAAAACGAAGTGGCAGGCCGAGAAAAATGAATGAACGCAGACGTAGAACTCTGAAAAGGGTAGTGAAACAAAATCGCAAGTCCTCGTTGATTGAAATTACTCAGGAGTTTCAAAGTCCATCAGGCGTTAGTGCTAGAGCGTTGTTAGTGCTAGAAGCAGGGCTGTTCGTCGAGAGTTAAAAAACCTGAGATTCCATGGTCGTTCAGCCGCTCACAAGCCGAACATCACTCCCCAGAATTCGAAGCGTCGATTGCAATGGTGCAAAGCTCACCGTCATTGGACTGTGAACATGTGGAAAAATATTCTTTGGAGTGATGAAACTCGCTTTACAATCTTGCAGTCCGATGGACGTGTCTGGGTTTGGTGAATGCCTGGCGAGCGCTTCCTATGTGACTGCACAGTGCCGACTGTTAAGTTTGGGGGTGGCAGCATCATGGTGTGGGGGTGTTTTTCATGGTATGGCCTGGGTTCCTTATTTCCTGAGGTTGGAAACAAGAACTATGAGATGTATGTGGACATTCTGGACAATGCTGCTCTCGCAACTCTACAGAGGCGTAGCTAGGGGTGGGCAAAGGGGTCTATCATGCCCCGGGCGCCACTAGCACAGGGGCGCCAAATGGTCCTTTCCAATACTTTTATATATTATATTACTATATGTTTTTCGGAAAGGGGGCGCCAAAAAGGTATTGTGCCCCGGGCACCAGTTAACCTCGCTACGTCACTGCAACTCTCTGGCAATATTTCGGGGAAGGCCCATTTCTCTTCCAGCAGGATAACTGCTCCATTCACACATCGAGACTTAAGACGCAAGAATGATTTGACGAAATGGATTTTCATAAACTGGACTGGTGTTCTCAGAGCCCCGATCTAAATTCCATTGAACACCTTTGGGACGAATTAGAACGCAGATTACGTAGCCAGCTAAATCGGCCATCCTCACTGCCAGCACTCACTTCAGCTATGATGGATGCCAGGAAGTCAATTCCTATGGACACCTATCAAAAATTGGTGGAGGTTAAGTCTCCCCAGACGTGTGCAGGCTGTCATCGATGCAAAACGAGGACCAACATCATATTAATATATGCCTCAGGACTCTCCGAGTCCGTACCACTGGACATCTGGATACTTTTGGCCAGATAGTGTATTTATCTATATCTATATAATATATATATATATATATATATATATATATATATATATATATATGTATGTATGTATGTATGTATGTATATATATATATATATATATATATATATATATATATATATATATATATATATATATATATATATATATATATATATATATATATATATATACACTCATGGACAAAAATATTAGCGCACCAAGAAATAATTGCGGGATCGTAACGAAACTTGCAATGAAGGTACATGTCGAGGAGATATGCAAATGATTAGAAATGCAGCGTGATTGCGCGTTACGTATAGCCGGTAGAGGGCGTTGAACATCGTACTCTGTGGAGTATAAAACAGGCAACCAAAGCTTGTTTGAGTGTGCTGAATCATTTACAAAGGAAGAGCTAAGATAGACATGCCATTACGCCGTGTTCGAAGACAATATAAGCAGTTGTCGCAGTTTGAGAGGGGGAGAATCGTCGGGATGATGGAAGCTGGGTGGTCAGCTAGGCGAGTAGCTCGTCAATTAGGCCGCTCTGATTCTGTTGTGAGAAGGTGTTGGGACCAGTGGACCCGAGAGATGTCATGTACACGAAGACCAGGCTCAGGACGCCCTCGACAGACCCGTCGTCGAGAAGACCGCCACATCGTAAGAAATGCACGCGTACAGCCAACTGCTTCATCGGCCGCCATCCAGGCACAGATAGCACCTTCACTAGGGGCCTCTGTGTCTTCTCGTACCATACGAAGGCGCCTGGCTGAAGGGCAGTTGGTATCGCGGCGCCCATTACGTGTGCTGCCCTTGACGCCCACCCATCGACGCCTCCGTTTGGAGTTTTGCCGCGCACGAGTAAACTGGACTGCAGCGGAATGGAACCAGGTCGTCTTTAGCGACGAATCCAGATTCAATCTCGGCAGTGATGACAATCGTGTTCGTGTGTGGAGAGCCCGTGGTGAACGCTTCAATCCTGCCTTTGCTGTACAGCGACACATCGCTCCCACAGCTGGTGTGATGGTATGGGATGCCATTGCCTACAATACACGGTCACCCCTAGTATTGTTCTGTGACACCATGACAGCCCAGCGGTATGTTCATGAAATCCTGCAACCACATGTGTTGCCACTCATGCAACGGCTCCCAGGAGCCATTTTCAACAAGACAATGCTCGGCCTCATACGGCAAGGGTGTAACAAGACTGTCTCCGTACTGTTACTACCCTTCCTTGGCCTGCCCGATCCCCAGATTTGTCTCCAATCGAGCATATCTGGGATCATTTGGGACGACGAGTTGGGCATCCCACGAGTTTGAACGAACTAGAGGCAAGGTTACAGCAAATATGGAACGAAATGTCTCAAGACATCATACAGAACTAGTATGACTCAATGCCCGATCGTATCGCATCGTGCATTCGCGCTAGAGGGGGTCCAACGGAGTATTAACTCCTCCGTTCTTTTGCCTTTTTCTCTGAAATAAATTATCCTTTTTCTTTGATTTTCTTATCATTTACTTATATCAAAGTAGTCATTACGTATGTAAAATTTCGTTTCATTTTGACGACTCCTTCTTGGTGCGCTAATTTTTTTGTCCATGAGTGTATATATGTAATGAATCCAAAGAAGAGATTGAAGTTTCGTACTAGTAGTCGTAACTGATATCAATAACGAGTGGCTGGCACGGCGAATAAATTTAAAGTTCACCACCAGAAAGTAAGGAAGAGGGAAGAAAACATGATCCTGCAGTTAACTGGTTATAAAGCAGTTTATTTACCACGACTCACATGGCACAGTCTGTAGTTATTTCAGCATTTCACATATTTAAACAGGATAGCACGGGATAAAACAAAAAGACAAAGGGGCTAGCGGGTACGGGGTCCCGACCAGCGGCAGGACCGCTGAAAATACGCACGGAGAGCTCTACATGTTTCCGGTTGAGAGCAGGCACACAAAAGCTACGGAAATATTTGAAAAGCGCGGATTTTCAGGCGCGCGGAATTTTTCTGATTGGTCAAAACTGATCACCTGACTTAAAGGCCATATGGGGTGATCGCTTCGACATAGTTCTCAAATAGACTTCCTTATATAATTCTTTCCGCGTGTGGCTTTAGGGGAAAAACTAATAGATTACTTTGGTTGGATTTGAGGGGTAATGCTTTATTGCAATTGGATGTAAGAGTTTTGGATTAACGTTTTTAATGATAACGGAAAGGCTTGAAATTTATTTCATATATATATATATATATATATATATATATATATATATATATATATATATATATATAATGTAAGTTTGTGTATATTGTACATTACAAAAATTTATTTCATTGTAATACAGTGATATGAAGGTATGTATGCGTCAACATGGCTGTAAGTACTTTAACAACAGTACATTCGGCACCCTGTGTGTTACACAATGGTTGCCTTCGAAATGCGTCCTCACGACTATCATGTATGGTATCAAGATAAGAGTCATTATCGGGCAGGTGGAAGCGATTCTCAGCATTGAAACAGTGGATCAAGTTTTCTTACCATGTTTTTATCAACTCGCTTTCTTGTTTGTTTGTGTGTTTGTTCAGTACAAATCTTGCAATCGATTTTTAACTAACTTCCCGACTAGCTAGTCATTTGAAACTTTTAGAACAGCTCAGAATACGATGACAATGCATCCTTTTAATACTTTTAGCCCGAAAAAAATCTTAAGGTGGCTTTTCGATCGAATTCAGCGAGGTAGTCAAGGATTTAAATTTTTCATTCCTTCAAATATATTGCACTGAACCAACCATATACCTTTGATAAGGCAATAAGCCTGTCTCGCAGCGTTATCGGTAAAGGTATTTTCAGGCTTACCTAATAAAATTCCGCGGGCATTCTGTCCGGCAGAAAAAGTACACAGAACCTGACCTCCAACAAAAGGATGTAATTACGCACTTAGGAGTACATCCTGCCTTCTAACACCCGAGTACAATTCTGATTTGTTTGCAGTCGTGAAGACTTCAACCCGGATTCCAGTCACGTATTCTTGGACCCTAAGCCCTTTTTTAGAGCGTTTAATTAACGCTTCACATCATATTTCAATGCCGAAATTGCTCTGGGAGGCGCTTGGGCATTTTAAGGAGAGCGTGGAGTTCAAATTTTCACACCCGGAGATTTTTTTTGAAAGAGAAAGTCTCTGCTTACAGAAATGTACATAGATAGCAGTTAAAAAATGTGATATAAGTTCGTTAAAACGAACTCGGATAATATTCTGCGGTTGGCTAATCTGGTTTACTCGGTGTTTTTTGGTTTTGAGTATTAGATCTGTTTTAAACCTTATCGAAAGAAATGCGAGGAGGTCGAAATAAGACTGGCTGTTTTGAAAAATTCATAACTTTTTGTTTTTGATTTTTTTTCAAATTATTGAGGATTCTGTGTCTGCTTAGACTGTGCAAGAACGAGTCAGACTTTTCTTTTATTCCTCTGAGTGGTCTATTACTTCAATTTAAAGTCAATACAGTCAGCATTTCACTGTCAGGACAGCTTCCAGCTTCTGTACTCGTCGCCATTCCACAATAAAGTGAAGATCTCCAGATTGTAGCTGTAACGGATTTTAATAAACGGAATTTATCTTCCAGTGTATCTGTACAAGGTTCAAATACTACACCACCCTGTCTCATTTGGGAAACCCTTTGCATCTGATACAAATTTCAATTAAAACACTACAAAATAATCTATATATATAAAACAGTTCCGTAACTGATTCATTCATTCATTCATTCATTCACTGACTGACATACAACGCACAGACCAAACCGCTGGACCTAAAGGGCTGAAATTTTGCATGGCGATTCTTCTTATAGTGTAGGGGTGCACTAAGAAAGATTTTTCAAAAATTCTTCTTAGATTTTTTTAAATTAAATTTTTAAGCTGTTTTTTAAACTTTTTTTACGTTTGCATTTAAAATAATAATTTGAGGGTTATAAAATTTATATCACGAGAAAGATCCTAAAAATTCCTTTA
Source organism: Dolomedes plantarius (assembly GCA_907164885.2). NCBI lineage: Eukaryota > Metazoa > Arthropoda > Arachnida > Araneae > Dolomedidae > Dolomedes > Dolomedes plantarius. The sequence goes on from OU015491.1 coordinate 225,815,357, forward strand.
AAATGAAATTTTTTTCGAATCTTTACCTCCAGTTCCTGATTTTTGGTGAATTTTTAAAGATTAATTTTTAGAATTTAATTTATTAAATGCTGATCACGTGACTTCCTTTTCTGGTACTTTAAATAAATTTATCGTCACGTGCATAAAAACTAAATAGACAAAAAATAATTTTTTTTCTTGCTAATGCGGCAGACGATTCGACATTATCCAAAAAAATATTAAAATACAGTAAAAGAAATGTTCTAGAAACTGTACTATATTAACTGTACTATATTCTTTAGCATTCTTTATATTAGATTTAATTTGAATATCTTCTTCTACATTATTTTGTCTATAAAAATATCCCTTACAATTTTTTTATAAATATATATATATTTTACATCAATTATATACATTGATCGTCGTATTTATTATATATATATTGGCATTAATTGCATACATTGACCGATGTTTTTACTTTGAATGTACTCCGTAGCGAAGTGCGGGTTTTCAGCTAGTCTATACATATAAAACAGTTCCGTAACTGACTCATTCATTCACTGACTGACATACAACGCACAGACCAAACCGCTGGACCTAAAGGGCTGAAATTTTGCATGGCGATTCTTCTAATAGTGTAGGGGTGCACTAAGAAAGATTTTTCAAAAATTCTTCTTAGATTTTTTTAAATTAAATTTTTAAGCTGTTTTTTAAACTTCTTTTACGTTTGCATTTAAAATAATACATTGAGGGTTATAAAATTTATATCACGAGAAAGATCATAAAAATTCCTTCAAAATGAGATCTTTTTCGAATCTTTACCTCCCTTTTCTGATTTTTGGTGAATTTTTAAAGATTAATTCTTTAGAATTTAATTTATTAAATGCTGATCACGTGATTTCTTTTTCTGGTACTTTCAATAAATTTATCGTCACGTGCGTAACAACTAAATAGACAAAAAAAATATTTTTTTTCTCTTTCTAATGCAGCTGACGATTGGATATTATCCAAAAACAATGCATATCCCTTACGATTTTTTTATAAATATATATATATATATATATATAGATATATATATATTTTACATCAATTGTATACATTGATCATCGCATTTATTATAAATATATATATTTATTTTTTGGAATAAATTGCATACGTTGACAGTTGTATTTAATTTGAATGTACTCCGTAGCGAAGCGCGGGTTTTCAGCTAGTTACAAGATAAAAAGAACTTTTTATATACCATGTTTTTAAATTTTCTGTTGAATCATATAAACTTGACAATTCTATGTATTAATAAATACTTTTTAAAAATTTTTTTGATGAATTATCCCATCAACTTGAAAGAAAATGAAGTTAATTGGAAGTTAACTTGCGTTTAACTACTCATTCCCATCCCGGCCGACAGATGGCTGCACCAGTCTACAAAACAAAATTAACTGAAAAAGAATTCAATTCTGCTTAAAGATGGCTAAAAGTATTAAAATAATGCATTGTCATCGTGTTCTGAGCTATTCTAAAAGTTTCAAATGTCTAGCTAGTCGGGAAGTTAGTTAAAAATTGATTGCAAGATTTGTACCGGACAAACACACACACACACACAAACAAGAAAGCGAGTTAATAAAAACATTGTAATAAAAATTAATCAAAATCGAATGACATAATCCGTCGAATTATTTCACCAATTCCACTTAGGTTGGGGTTATATATGAGGGATAGTCCAATAAAAAAAATAATTTTTTTTTTAAAATTTAGAAAAGAAATACTCTTATATATTTTTTCTACTCAGTCCTCCATGACGGGCTGTAAACGTGTTCCAATACTTCAGGAGTGCATAGATACCTCTTGGAAAAAATTCTTCCGACGGCGATTGTAGCCACTCGTACATCGTCTGCCTCGTCGGACTTGAAAAAACCTGCCTCCCGTTGCTTCTTTGAGTGGTCAAAACACGTGAGAATCACCGAGGTCGAGGTCCGGCCAACACAGAAGTGTGGAAAACACTCAGATCTCAAATGTTGGATGGCTGCAACAGTAGAATGGGCAGTAATGAGGTCGAGCACTGTCATGTTGCAACAATTCACCTATACTCGGAAGTCCACGTCCTTTCGGCCAGATTTAAGGACGTAGGTGGCTCTTGAGGACATCTGCATGCGTTGTACGGGTGACAGTTTCCTCTCTGGGTATGTAGTGCTTCAAAATTACCCGTCGTTCATCCTAAAAGACGGTTAAACACAACCCGTCCCGTCGATAGCTGTGTGCGAAAATTTTCGGCTTTGGTACGAAGTTATGGCGCCATTACTAGTCCATTCGTTCAATTGCTGCAATGGCAGACATGCAGAAAGTTCATTACTTGATGAATTTCCATGGGTTTTAACAATTCACTACTAAAAAAACCCCGGAGAAACAGAACAGTTCCTCTTTGGTGCATGTTGCAAGCGAAGCCACCCGCTTTACACTGCTGCCGAGTAATCCTGTAGCATTCCAGCATCACGATACCATCTGCCGTCAACTCTTTGACCATGAGTATCAAAGTTACCATTTTAAAGAACAATCACGCGATGCTTCAAACTTTAAGTGTATTTTTACCATGTTTTTATTAGCTCGCTTTCTTGTTTGTTTGTGTGTGTGTGTGTTTGTCCCTTACAAATCTTGCAATCAATTTTTAACTAACTTCCCGACTAGCTAGACATTTGAAACTTTTAGAATAGCTCAGAACACGATGACAATGTATTATTTTAATGCTTTTAGCCATCTTTAAGCAGAATTGAGTTCATTTTCAGTTATTTTCAATTAATTTTGTTTTATAGATTGGTGCAGCCATCTATCAGCCGGGACGGGACCGAAAAGTTAAACGCAAGTTCACTTCCAATTAACTTCATTTTCTTTCAAGTGGATGGGATAATTCCTCAAAAAAATTTTTAAAAAGTATTTATTAATACATAGAATTGTCAAGTTTATATGATTCAACAGAAAATTTAAAAACAGGGTATATAAAAAGTTCTTTTTATCTTGTAATTATTAAGGTTTTCATTTGGCTCAACCTCGTATTTCCGGCTGTTGTCATCAAATACTGTAACTGATGAATTTCAGTTTAAGTTGAGGTTTTTACCATCATTCGTAATTTTTAAATTCCACTTTAAGTTCGTCTTAAAACGTGTTCCAAATAACTGACCATCAAACTCATCCTAGTTTTCAAAAGATAACCGTAGTTACTCCCAATCGCTCATTCAACGTTCCTTGCGATATTGGATTAAACCATAGAAAATCCCAAAATGTTGTTGCGTTAAAATTATTTTAAACACATCAAAGTCAAATCATTTATCATATTCTGATTAAAGAACCTTCCGTTATCTATTAGCCTTTTAATGATTGCTCCCGTTATTATGTTCTTGAATTATCTTGTCGTAAATGTTGAAAATGAATGTTGGTATATTTTTTTATTCTTCACAAGCGGGCTTTTCATCTTGAAGTGTAATTTCTCTTTTGTGACAAGTTCCCTTGCACATACAGAATATACACTTATATACATAGCTAAACAAACAAACACACACACACAGAGAAAGAGAGAGAGAGAGAGAGAGAGAGAGAGAGATAAAACTAAATTAAACGATAACGCTTAAGCTGCTGTCAGGAATCGAAAATAATTATTTAATATACTTTTTCCTTGTATCAAGAAAGTCATGATTTCTGAATATTTTGCTAGGGCTCGCTAAAAACTTTTATTGAAAATTATAAAATGAAAGCTTGTAAAGCTGTCAAAATAATTCATTAAACGTGTCTCACTTTAAACGTGACTAAATACCACTCGCGAAATTTGAATAAATTTCCCCGCCTAATGCAAGCTGGCTGGGATTAATCCGGCCAATTTCCCCTCCGTCACGCCAAGAAAAGCCGCCTGGATGTCAAACACTAAACCCCTCCGTCCTCCATTATTTTCGGCCTTTTGTAGGCAACCGTCTCATAACGGCCGGGGCATCCATATTGGATTTTTACCTCAACAAATACTCTAATACCACCCCCGCGGCTGCAGAGACGAGATTCTAACCTTTTTCGCTCCACCAGATGTCGCCAGCGTCCCGCCGGACCGATCATCCGGTGTCCGGGATCCCTCGTCCGGGCTTAGTGGGAACACAGTTCCGGCACAGTCTCGATTTGATCAAGCTGCGGAGTGGTCCGACTCTTGTGATTATCTTGTGACGATAGAGTGGGGTCGTTCCTGACAGTGCGACTCGTGGACTAAGCCGTTTTGTGCGGTTGATTTGGTGGTTACAGTTATCTATTCACACTCGTGTGTCGGCCAGTAGGTGAGTGTCGTTTCATTGGAAAAACAAAAAAACACACAAAAAAGTTTCTTTTGGCTTCTCTTCCGTGTGAGTCGTGTTACAGGTGTTTTATTTACAGCTATAGGACGGAAGGTACTCAGAGTCCGCTGATCTATTGTGAGGGAACAGAAAGGATGGAAAAAGTAGAGTAATCGATAGGGAAATATGCGAAAGTCAATTTAAACGGGGTTTGTTTGTTTTTTCTTCGAAATATCACAGGCGGATCGAGATTTTATTTTCTTTAGATTTATGGATGCTCGCAAAAGGTTTTAAATTACTGAAAGGCCCTTTGTAGGGACAGTCTGTGAAATATGTACGTATTAAACATTCGAAATATTTAACGTTAACTATTAACTAAACTATGTGTTTACAGTTAGAAAGAAATATTGATAAACTGCTTTTTTCGTTGTATAAAGATTTGCGGTTTTCATTCAGATGGAAAAAAAAACTTTCATTCGAACAGAAGTGTCGAAAGTAAATAAATTCTTTTCCTTAGAACTTCCCTATAAAATCCATAAATTACAATGTTTCTTTTCGTGATTTCAAATTCTTTGTTGTAATTTGAAATTGCGAAATTACTTTTAAAGTAGCGTATTTCAATGGCTTATATATATATATGTGTACGCAGTACGCACACAGACATTATAAGTCATTGAATTATTCCACTGTAAATGTAAAGGAATTAGAAGTTACGAAAAGAAAAATTGTCATTCCTAATATTTTAAGAAAATGCTAAAGAGAATACGAGGATTAGAAGAGATTCGTTATCATCATCCTGAAAATAAATATTCTTAATTTTTTTCTAGTTAGGGCCACAAACAAAGTTTACACTTACGATATTCATATATGTTTATTCAGTATTAAAAAACTACCAATAAGAACATTTCCAATCTTCAGTATTACAAAATCAAAGGTCAGAGATGCGGAATCTAGTTCGAAAGCTTCCAAAATAACCTGCAAAACACAATCCCTCCATCCTTATGAAACAAAATAAATATATAAAGTCCAAAATCTTGAACAAATATTCAAATAATACTTATTGAATATATATAACTGTATAAATATTTTGGTTTATTTAAGTTTTTGAGTACAATAAATAATTCTAGGCATTTCCTCTTCATTAGGTCCAGAAAGAATAGTTATATATAAAATTTAAAAAAGTGCAAAGAGTCTAAGTTCAGTACACAATGGTTAACTTCCCCAAAAGTTTAAAAATGTAAATTAAATTCAGATATACACATGTTTTAAAAATATTTCAATTCCAAAAGTCGGAAGATCAATGGATTTTTGATATTACAACAGATCATCTCATGTCCTCTCTTCTCTGTCTCTCTTTCTCTCTCTCTCTCTCTGTATATATATAAACTCACCATTATTATATACATTAGACAGTTCTAGGAAGGAAGTAAAATTGATTACCGCTGCATTCATAAACTCTTTTAAGATAGACGCAAACTTTCAGATGTCATTCTTTATTTTCGCTCGAAAGAAAACACACAAATTTACTTAGATAGAAGACGCGATATTAATAAAAGTTTAAAATCAGACTTTTAACTGTTTAAAGCAGTTTAGACTACTCTTTCTCGGCCTGTTTTGAATTTCAACTTCTTATTCCTTCTTAGCCAAGTAACCCTACCTTATTGGCATTAAAAGCAATTTTAATATGGTAAAGAAATCAACTTGTAAATTAAACCTCAAAACTTTTTTCCACAAATGCAACATTCTGTGACATCTTATAGGATTTGCGTCTCATTGCGTCGAATCTCGTGGTTTTCACGTCCTAATATAACCAAGAACGCAGATAAAACTGCGATATGTTAAAATTAGTTGTAGTAAGAGATAATTGATATTACGTTTCGCAAATAAAACTAAGTTGCCTTACATTGTAGGGAATTCGAAAAAAACTGTATGTTTTTGAAAATTTTGAAAATTTGAAATCATTTAAAAAAAATTTAGAAAAATGTCAATATTTACCTGGCGTGGTTTTCAAATATGACAAACCTCTGCTTTTTTTGCCAAGGAAATATATTCTGTTTAAAAGTAGAGAGGTACATTTGTGGGAGATATTTCGGTGGATATTCTGTAGATCGTAGAAGAACGACACGTGTACATAAATTTAAGACACCATTTACTGAAACTGAAATTTTACGATAACAGTTATATCGATTACGGACAGTTTTACTTTTAATAAAAGTATCTTGCAGATATCTGACCAACAAATCCCAAGAGCTCCGATTCTAATTAGAGAAGAGAAACAGCGCATCTCTCCTCTAAATACTAACTACAGTATAGTACAATTAAAATAGGATTCATGCATTTAGAGAGAATTTCACTGAGGATAACTTTCTGAGATAAAAATTCATTTCCGGGAAAATGCTTGAATGTCATTTACTACAGTTTTAAAAATACTAGCAGAATTTTAAAATCCTTAGAATCCATCCATCTTTTGAGTACGAAGGACAATATTTTAAAGTGTAGCCGTCGTAACCTATCAAATAAAGCTCCGTTAATTTAAACCAGAAATAAACGGTAAAGGACACGCCGACGGTAAACTTTTATTTGGTTGCTTACATGGAGCACTGATCAGCTTATCAAGCTTCCAAAGCGTCGGCCCGGGTTCGAATCGTGGCCAAGGCATGTTCAGGTATGTATTGTACCCTCTCATATAGTTACGTGACGCTAATTCACGTAAAGGGCTTCTATAATAAACCAGATTGCAAATTTTTCAGTATGTATGGGTAAACATCCACAGGATAATTCTCTACCGCAATGAAAGGAAAAACGTTATTCATCTTAGAAGCTTATCGAATTGATACGTAATTATGTTGTTCCTGCTTCAAACATGACTAACATAAATTAAATATTCTTGCAAACAGGTGTCCCGGAAATATATGTATTATGTTTTATGCTTACAGAGAACATGTTATAATATATATTTCGGAAAGAGAGATTAATGCAATTTGAATATTAAATATACAAATTTTATCGTCATATTTATTAAAAAGACTTTCAGCTATGCAATTATCTATATATATAAAACAATTCCATCCGCTGGATCTAAAGGGCTGAAATTTTGCATGGCGATTCTTCTTATAGTGAACGGGTGCACCAAGAAACATTTTTGAAAAAATTATTCTTACATTTTTTAAAATTAAATTTTTTAGCTGTTTTTGAAACTTTTCTTTCAGTTTTCATTTAAAATAGTAATTTGAGGGTTATAAAATTTATATCACTAGAAAGATCCTAAAACTTCCTTTAAAATGAAATCTTTTTCGAATCTTTACCTCTATTTTCTGATATTTGGTGAATGTTTACAGATTTATTTTTAGAATTTAATTTATGAAATGCTGATCACGAGGTTTCTTTTCTTTTTTGTGATACTTTATATTAATTTTGCGTTACGTGCATAACAACGAAATAAATTGACAAAAACAATATTAAAATACGTAAAAGATAAAATTTAACCACTAGACTAATGGAGATGGAAGTTTTTTAAGAACTTAATTCAAATTAGTATGTTTTATGGATATTCAACATACAAATTAATTGCATACTTTGACCGTTGTATTTAATTTTAATATTTTCATCTACATTATTTTGTGTATAAAAATATCCGTTGCGATTTTCTTAAAAAAATAATTTATATATATATATTTTTGGCGTTAATGGCATACATTGACTGTTGTATTTAATTTGAATGTACCCCATAGCGAAGCAGGGGTATTCACCTAATATATATATATAGTTTGTTAACGTCTGCAATTCAGTTTTAAAGTTTTTTTTACGACTTTAAAATTAAGGTGTATGAATTGCATTTTGAAGTGTATTTTCGAAATTTTTGTTTCCAAATAATCATTATAAAGTAGTATAATATTTAGAACCTAGGATGCTATCTTCTGAAAATGATTTATTTCTCATTTATAAGCAAAACAATTTTCTTTAATTTAAGGGAAAGTATCATATTTATACGAGGACTTGATTTTAGTTATAAAAAGCATGAAAAAACTCATGCTCCAAAGAAAATAGCTGTAATATTTTTTAACAAGTCAAAAATAGAATTTATTTATCATTTCCTATTATATATTTGTATAGTGGTCGTTATCATAAACGACCACTATACAAATATTTATGACTTTTTACCGTATGATTACTGAAAAGTTTAAAAGCAAACTGGTTCCGAAATACATTTTGGTATAAGTACTAGAAGACAAAATTAATGAACCAGAAATTCCAAATGCCAATATTTATGACTGAGAGCTCTTATATATGCGTTAATAGTTAAATTTAACTTGAATTCAGTTTTGGGTTATAACTCTTCTCAACATGATGAGTGTAACACTAAAATTTTCGATTAGGGGAAATTTAAAATGCGTTTGTTAACTTTTGATGGTAAGAACAGAGATTCAATATAAAACATTGAGCCACTCGAAAGATTAATTAGAAATGCTATACATAATTAACATTTTGTTTCGTAAAGGGGAAAAAAGTCTTTTAAGTACAGCATATTTTTACTACATCTAGTTCAGTTACCTTTTATGATACAGAAGTTTTAATGATTATAATTTCATGCAGTAGTTCATATTAAAGTTGTGTAATTAAAGTTGTGTAAGAAAGAAGATTATTAAAGTTGTGTAAGAAAATAATCTAGCATTGAAACATTAGACACTTTGATTTTTATGACTCTTTGAAGCTGTTGATGTATATGCATACTTATATACATACATATATTCATACATATATGTGTACACATATACACATTTATATATGTGTAGATACTTATATATACATGTTTATAGTGTAGATACTTATATATACATGTTTATAGTGTACATACATACGTACATATGTATGTACAGACATACACACACACATACGTACACACACACATACACTCAGATATATATATATATATATATATATATATATATATATATATATATATATATATATATATATATATATATATATATATACATGCATACATACATACATATATGTGTACACATATGCACATTTATATACGTGTAGATACTTTTGCATATATACATGTTTATAGTGTACATACGTACATATGTATATACAGACATACATATACACACACACACACACACACACATATATATATATATATATATATATATATATATATATATATATATATATACATGTATGTATGTATATAACTTTATTATCTATTCTTCAGGTGTTTTTTGTTCTGTCTTAGATTCCTACGTCAAAATTCTTCAAACATATAGTAGTTATACGCTGCGTAACATTTTATTGTCCGTAACAACATTGCAAAAGTTTTATTGAAAAGCATCCACCAAGTCAACCTCTTTCACGATCAATTCAGAACATTTTGGATAATTATTACACGTGGGCGATACCTCAGCCCTAAAATATTTAATTTCTAGATAGGGCATGTAAAAAAAAAGAAAAAGAATGCCGAAACGCATCCCATGTTCTTCACCAGCGATAAAGAAAATTATTTGAGTTTCATACGGAGAATTTTTGCGGGTTGTTTTATTTTATTTTTATCTCTCCCTGTACGGCGAGATCATAAATCTGATTGAGGCTCGATTCGGAGGAGGGAAGAGTGTGTAAGCTAAGAGGGAAAAAAATCTGAACTGGTAGTATTATGAGTAATGAAGTAAGAAAAAGGATGTAGGTCAAACCGCACTTAACTCTCTCGGATGTAAGAAGCAAACGTTCAGAAAACATGGTGGCATGTAATAGGTTGAACGATTCTTTCTCTACGGCTCCGTTTTCAAAAATATGCCAGAGGAGTATTTTTATGAGTGGTTTTTTTTGTTGGCCTTTATTTGGCGTGGAAATCTGATTGAGGTATGATTGAGAACAGGAGAGAGAGATTTTTGGGGAAAAAATTTAGCATGGGGAATTGAGATGTAAAGGGGAAAATGCAGATAAAAATGGAGATTAATTCATTGTAAAAGATGTTTGATGAATATTGTGGTAGAAGTAGTAACTACAGCTAAAAAGGATTTCGCTGCGGGATTTTTTTTGTGACTTTTATTAATAGGAGAATTTTACAAATATGATTGATTCTTGATTGTGAGAAAGAGAAAATTCTTATAAAGTGTACCTTTAGAATTATATATGACTGATAAAGACAAAAATACAAATAGAATGGTGATTTATCTGATTGAGGTATTATAGAGAATGAGAAAGAGATTTTTGTAAAGAAATTAGTATTAGGAATTCAGATGTAAAGCAGAAAATATAGATATAAATGGAGATTAATTCATTGTAGAATATGTTTGGTGAATACTGTGGTAGAAGTAGTAACTACAGCTAAAAAGAATTTCGCTGCGTGATTTGTTTTTGGTATGGCTTTTATTAATACGAGGATTTTACAAATATAATTGATACTTGATTGGGAGAAAGAGAAAATTCTTATAAAGTGTACCTTTAGAGTTGTATATGGCTGATAAAGATATAAATAAAATGGTGATTTATTTGAGTGAGGTTTTATAGAGCAGGAGAAATAGATTATGGTAAAAAAATTAGTACTAGGAATTCAGATCTAAAACGGAAAATTTAGATAAGAATGGAGATTAATTCGTTGTAGAGATGTTTGGTGAATACTGTGGTAGAAGTAGCAATTACAGCTGAAAAGGATATTGGTGCGTGATTTTTTTGATATTTTATTAATACGAGGATTTTACAAATATGATTGATACTTGATTATGAGAAAGAGAAAAATTCTTATAAAGTGTACCTTTAAAATTGTATTTGACTGGTATACAAATAAAAATGTGATTTATATGATTATGATATAATAGAGCAGGAGAAAGAAATTATGGTAAAAAAATTAGTATTAGGAATTCAGATGTAAAGAGGAAAATATAGATAAAAATGGAGATTAATTCGTTCTAGAGTGTGTTTGGTGAATATTGTGGTAGAAGTAATAACTACAGCTAAAATAATTTCGCTGCGGGATTTTTTTTTTGTATGGCTTTTATTAATACGAGGATTTTACAAATTGATTGATACTTGATTGTAAGAAAGAGAAAATTCTGATAAAGTGTAACTTTAGAATTGTATGTGATTGATAAAGACAAAGATACAAATAAAATGGTGATTTATCTGATTGAGGTATTATAGAGCAGGAGAAAGATATTATGGTAAAAAAATTAGTATTAGGAATTGATATCGAAAGCGGAAAATTTAGATAAAAAAAATTTTCAGGTAGTCTCTTCTATCTCTTCTAATGAAACTACCGCGGGTTATTAACGTAGGATTATTTATCGTTGCCTACCTCTTTTGTATGTATGTATGGGTTATATATATATATATATATATATATATATATATATATATATATATATATAAATTTTGACGCATTTTGGTACTTTTCTGTTTAACTGTTTACTGCTTGCCTAAGCAATACAGACTGGGTTTGGTGCGCTGCCAAAATTATAACTTGCGAAGCCGGACGATTTTAGCATCTAGAGTTTTGCTTACCGGAGGACCGTTATGGAGGAATGTAATTCTACGTTTAAAATGGAGATTAATTCGTTGTAGAGTACGTTTGGCCAATACTGTGGTAGAAGTAGTAATGACAGCTAAAAAGAATTTCGCTGCGTGATTTTTTTCTGTGGCTTTTATTAATTTGAGGATTTTACAAATAAGATTGATACTTCATTGTGAGAAAGGGAAAATTCTGATAAAGTGTACCTTTAGAATGTATGTGACTGGTATGCAAATAAAATAGTGATTTATCTGACTGAGGTATTAAAGAGCAGGAGAAAGAGATTATGGTAAAAAAATTAACATTAGCAATTCAGATCTAAAGTGGAAAATATAGATAAAAATGGAGAATTATTCGTTGTAGAGTATGTTTGGTGACTACTGCGATAGAAGTAGTAACTAGAGGTACAGTGAATGTCTCTGAGTGATTTTTCCCTTTCATTAATAAGATAATTTTACAAATAGGATTGAGACTTTATTGTGAGAATGAAAAAAATTTTAAAAGTTGTTCTTTTAGAATTGTATAATGCTGATTAAAATGAAGATATAAACAAAATAGTAGTTAAACTGATTAAAGTATGATAGAGCAGAAGATTTTGGGAAAAAAACATATTTTTTTAGAGAGATTTTGTTGAAAAAATTATCATTAGGGATTGATATGTAAAGAGGAAAATACAGATAAAATACAGATTAATTTATTGTAGAAGATGTTCGATAATGTCGCTAATGATAGACACAACATTGATAAACATAATGTTAATATCGACTATATAATATTGATAAAGACGGAGATATAAATTAAATGGTGATTTGTCTAATTGAGGTATGATTAACAGCAGGAGAAAGAGATTTTGCGGAAAAAATTTAGCACCGGGAATTGAGATGTAAAGAGGAAAATATAGATGAAAATATAGATTAATTTATTTTAGAGTATGTTTGGTGAATACTGTGGTAGAAGTAGTACCTAGACCTTTTGTTTTTACCGAGTGATCGACGTCGATGAATCTATCGCAAAGGGAGATTTTGCTCTGTGATTTTTCTTCCTTTTTTACTTCGATGATTTTATGAAAATGATTTTATGATATGAGCCCTAATTGTGAGAAAGAGAGAAAACTTAAGGAGTGTACTTTTTGAATTTTTTAATATTGATAAAGACGAATATGCAAATAAAATGGTGACTAATCTGATTAAGGTTACTAGAGCAGGAGAAAGAGTTTCAGTGTAAAATTTGGCATCAGTAGTTGAGATGTAAAGAGGAAAATGTAGATAAAATGGTGATTAATTCATTTTAGAAGATGTTCGAGGGATACTGTGGTAGAAGTATTAAACAGATGTAGTTTTTATCGATCGATTGATTTTGACAGATCTATCGTTAAAGACTGTTTCGCTGAATATATTTTTTTTGCTCTTATAAATACGATTATTTTACAAATATGATTGAGACTTTGATTGTGAGAAAGAGAAAAATCTCAAAAGGTGTACTTTTAGAATTGTATAATGTTGAGGAAAACGAAGATATCAATAAAATAGTGATTTATCTGATGAAGATACGATAGAGCAGGAGAAAGAGATTTGGGTAAAAAATTTAGCATCAGGAATTGCGATGTCAAAAGGAAAATATAGATAAAATGGAGAATAATTCATTTTAAAAGATGTCTGAGGAATGATGTGGTAAATATAATAACTACAGCTAAAGAGGATTTCACTGAGTGATTTCTTTATTTTTTTTTTGCTTTTATTAATACGATGATTTTACAAATATGATTGTGACTTGATTGTGACAAAGAGAAAAATCTCAAAAGGTGTACTTTTAGAATTGTACAATGTTGAGGAAAACGAAGATATAAATATAATAGTGATTTATCTGTTGAAGGTACGATAGAGTAGGAGAAAGAAATTTCGGTAAAAAAATTAGCATCAGGAATTGCGATGTAAAAAGGAAAATATAGATAAAATGGAGATTAATTCATTTTAAAAGATGCTTTAAGAATACTGTGGTGGAAATAATAACTATATCTAAAGAGGATTTTGCCGAGTGATTTCTATTCTTTTTTTCCTTTTATTAATACGATGATTTTACAAATATGATTGAAACTCGATTGGGAGAAAAAAGAAAAATGTCAAAAAGGTGTTTTTTTTAGAATTGTATAATGTTGATGAAGGCGTAGATATAAATTAAATAACGATCAATCTGATTAAGCTATGATAGAGCAGGAGATTTGGGGAAAATTTGTATTTTTTTTAAGAGATTTTGGGAAAGAAATTTAGCATTAGGAATTCAGATGTAAAGAGGAAAATTTAGATAAATTGGAGATTAATTCCTTGTAGAATTTGTTCAATGATAATATCAATAAAGATAGAGATAATACTGACGAACATAATATTCATATGGATTATATTATATTGAAAAAAAACGAATGGTGATATATCTGATAGACGTATGATAGAGTAGGAGGAAGAGGTTTGAAGAAAACAAATTTAGCATCAGGAATTGAGATGCAAAGAGGGAAATATGGATAAAAGGGAGATTAATTCATTGTAGAAGATGTTTGAGGAATACTGTGGTAGAAGTAGTAACTATAACTACTTTTTACCGACCAAATGATGCCGACAAATCTATCTTTGGTAAATGTAGTCCTCGTTTTATATACAGGGTGTTTCAAAGAGAATCATCCGATTTAAAAAATATAACTATTCATCTTTTTATCCGTTTTGATCGAATAATGTCTAGGCAGAAAGAGGGAAATCTCGAGTTTCACGCAGTTGCCGACAAGTAGCGCTAACGCTCTTCCTTCGCCCGCCACTTCAGCGTTTGTAAAGATGGCGACTGCACAACAGAAATCATTTTGTGTTCTACGCTTTGCGAAGTGCGAGTTCGTAGAAACTGTTCAGCGTGATTTTCGTCGACAAAACCCGTAGTTCCTACCTCTTAGAGCATTAGGCGATGGTTTAAACAATTCCAAGACACGGGTTGTCTGTCACTAGTCGTGGAAGCTGTGTATGCAAACATGCTCGCAAAAGTTTGGGACGAATTTGCCTACCGTATAGACATATGTCATGCATCCAAAGGTAGGCATATGGAGCACCTTTAATTTGGTTTGTAAAAAAAATACAATATTATTAGCCATGTAATATAAAATTAATTTAAGTTTCTATGTTCAGTATTTTTCATAATATACTCATTTCAAATAGGGTGATTCTTTTTGAAACACCCTGTATATTTACCTAAAAGTTAAATATAGATAAAATGGTGACGAATTCATTGTAGAGGATATTCGATGAATACTCTGATTGAACTATTTAACAGAACTTCTTTTTTCTGTATACGTTGACAAATCAATTAGAAGGATTTTGCTCAGTGATTTTTTTTAACACGATGATTTTATAAATAAGACTGAGACTCGATTGCGATAAAGAAAGAAAACTTAAAGTCTACTGCTAGAATTGTATAATATTGATAAAGACGAAGATTTAAATAACACGGGGATTAATCTGATTAAGGTATAATAGAGCAGGAGAAAGAGTTGTGTAAAATTTGGCCGTAGGAGTTTAGATGTAAAGAGATAAATATAGATAAAATGGAGATTAATTCATGCTCGAGGAATACTGTGGTAGAAGTATTAAACATAATTTATTTTTACAGATTACGATGAAAAAACTGTCCGGAGGATTTGGCTGAGTGATATTTCTTAGATTTTTTTTTACTAGGAGGATTTTACAAATATGACTGGAACTTGGTTGTGAGAAAAAGAGAAGACGGTTAGTTTTGAATTGTATAATATTGATTAAGAGCAAGATATAAATAAACTGGTAATCTGATTGAGAGCTACTTTTTACCGACCGGTTGACGTCGACGAATCTATCGCTAAAGGGGATTCTATTGAGTGATTTTTCTTGCTTTTTTTCTTGCGATGATTTTACAAATGGCATTGAGACTTTACTGTGAGAATGCGAGAAAAGTTAAAAAAGTGTTCTTTTAGAATTATATAACATTGGTGAAGATATAAATAAAAAGGTGATTAATTCGTTGTATGAAAGGTTTAATGATTTTGTCGGTGTTCAGGGTATAACTCTCGGCCTATGGAGAATTTCGAGGAGTGATTTCAGCTATTTCTTTTCTTGGACAGGAGAAGGAAAACGCATAAACCTGATGGAAATTTTGAGTAGAAGTAAAAATATATGGGGTAAAAGTTTTGAACTTGAGAAGATATTATGAGTTAGGGAGTAAGAAATAGTTTACGGGAATGGAATAGCATATAGAAAGGGAAAAAGCTGGATTAAAATAGTTTTAAATTGATAAAGCCTTACGAATATTGAAATATCATGAGGATACATATAAAATGCTATTTCAAGGGAAGAAAAAAAGCAGTACAAGGTTCACTTTTTAATTATTAACTAGAAACAGACGGGTTTGAATGGACTCTTTCAGGCTCTGTGAAATTAATTATTATAATCCATTTTTTGAGAGATGCTTATGAAACTTGTGTTTTATAAAAATAAATTGGAAGCGGAAATAAAGTGAAAGGACTCTCATAGCGATGTTGACAGAGTATAATATATTTTCCTTTCTAAAATTTTTAAATTTAGCCGATTACATACGCTACAAGATTTAAAATTAATATTTTTCTGTGTGGGTACCGAGGTAGTCTAGTGGTAGCGCGTTCGGCATGGGACTGTGTGTGTGTGTGGGGGGGGATCTCGACGAACCCCTTTCAATACCTTCGTGTCTAGGCCTATGCTTAGGGGGATATGGGCACGTTAAATCTGTAGACCGGAAATTGCTTCCAGAAGGTCAGAGTGGGTGAGAGAAGGTACGAGCTCCTCAGATGTCGCAATGTGGGTGCTGAGGTGGGCTAGGTGTTTGTGTTGGCCAACCTCTACGGTGCCTCCATTGAATGCACCCAATGATTATCGCGGTTAAAGTACGAATGTCTTCACTGAAGTGCCCCGCATTGGCAAACAACATATTTTTCTGTGTATTCTCAAATGGCAAAGAATCTTGAAGCCCCGCAAACGGACCACTGGTTGTTGATGGCGCTGTTTTTTCCGATCCTCTCTCTTATTTCTGTTCTATTTTCTCTCGTCGCGTGTGACGTCAGCGTACTAGGCATTTTCCAAGATTTTGAAGTAAATACTGTTTCTTTCCCCGAATAAATTCTTTTTAAACTCATATTTCTTGAGATGCCACTGTAATACAGCACAACACAACACAACAAATCGGAAAACGTTAACTGCAGTACTAAACGAAATAAATGCTTATTTACTTACGTTTCCTGAGAGACCATTACAGTAAAACACAACGAACAAATCGGAAAACGTTATTATAAACAGTTGTTTGAAATTTGGATATATTTGTGTCGCAAACTGGTTAGCCATCTGATGTTCATTAAAATAAAAAAAAATTCTTTTATCTCATAAATCACAGCTGATTCTGGGTGACTGCAAAACTATTGATTTTAACCATGCCACTTTTCCCTTTAATTTTCTGACAACATTATAAAAATCTAAATAACTTTTAAAGTATTGAAGATACAGCTTTGAAATTTGGTGATCATATATAAAAAGGTAGGGACAATAATTTGAGCCAATAAAAGAAAAATCGATATTTTGACGATTTTTAGGGTATTGTGTCCCCTTAATCACTATTCATGACTTGCATGATTCAATTCCTAAGTGAATTCAGGTGGTATTAAATGCCATAGATGGTCCTATGCCATATTAATGAAGAATTTGATGTTATTCCTAAATGTTTCCATTATTTTGATAACCACATGTATATATATATATATATATATATATATATATATATATATATATATATATATATATATATATATATATATATATATATATATATATACATATGTATATATACATACATACGTACATATATATAGATACATATATACATAACACATACATTCATATATACATACAAAAGATGTAAGCAACGATAAGTAATCCTACGTTAATAACCCGCGGAAGTTTCGTTAGAAGAGACTACCTGAAATTTTATTTAGTCAATTTCTAATTTAGGAATTCAATTATCAATGGCTCGTTAGTTGTGGGGAGCTACATGACACCCCATTTCAAGAAAGGGGGGCTGTTTTTATCCAGTAATATAATTTTAGGCGAAAATGTACGTATTACTTAATCATAAAACACGAAAAAAGCACCGAGAAGCGTTCAGTTTGAGGAAGATTTTAAAAAATGGCAAATTTTGAAACGTAGTAATGACAAGCTAGATGGAAGAAACGTAGATGAAGGGAACTTTTCGATATACAATTTCTTCCTTCCTATACTTTGGTAATGAACTCAACATTTGAAATTTAGATTTTTCAAAAGATTTCAACTAAAAGAATTCAACTTTTAAAGAGAGAAATGTTTTATAATCCTTTTATAGTTTGAAAACATAGAATGTTAAACGTGTAAAAGTGAAACAAAATGGATATCTTGAATCCAAATTTCACTTTCGTTAATGGGCATTCAAGACGAAATAATTCCATTGAATTTTACTAAATTTAGATATAAGAATATGAAAGAATATATTTTTTTCATTATGCATCCGTCTCGAGTTTAATGTTCCCGAAAACATATTGTAAGAAGATTAATAAAAGTCGACGTTCCCGTCAGAAAATTCAACGCGAGTTATGGCGGAAACGTTAGAGAAATAACTTTCTTTAGTAAACGGTTTAAATTTACATAATTCTTTCCGTGGAATAACTTTTGTTTCTCCCCTTCCCCCCGAATTCCTTTTAATTTACTGCGGAAAAGGACTCTGGATATAAATGTTCCTTTCTTGTTGTCTCATTGTGCATCGATCTTAATGTACTTCTGACTCTCTAACACACGCAGTCACACGCACACGTATACACACACACATATATATATATACTTATGTGCATACATACATTAAATGTGTGCATATGCATACTTATAACCGAATAAATAAATTTTATATATATATATATACATATATATAAACATATATATATATATATATATATATATATATATATATATATATATATATATATATATATATATATATATATATGTTCTTGTGCGGTCTGTTTTGTTCGGTATATGTACAAAATGCCATAACGTGAACAAAAAGTAATAAAAAGTAAGAAAGTAACTGAATTAAGTAAAAAATTAACTAAATGGGAATTTTAAGTTATTTAAGTGATTTTTATCCACTACATAAAAACAGGTTTTAGTGTACATACATATATATATATATATATATATATATATATATATATATATATATATATATATATATATATATATATATGTATGTATGTATATATATATATATATATATATATATATATATATATATATATATATATATATATATATATATATATATATATGATAAAATTCGAACGCAATATTATGCATTTATAATACATATAAAAGTTAAAAACAAAAACATTCTTATCGATTTTAGTGAATTTTTAAATTATGCAGGTTGTAATGAATATTTATATGTCTGCATTGAAGTACCTAAAAGCTATGTCAATGGTATAACGCCATAATTTCCTGATTTTGGGTTATATTAATATGCCTTTCAAGCATATAATCATTTTTATCTTTTCTAGTACAAACAAAGATGGCAACATTAAAATTTCTCAAATTTTTTTGATGAACCCTAGTTAATTATACCAACCGTAATTCTTCAATCCAGCTGAAAAATGTTTTATATCAATCATGGTCTGATTTTATAAACATGTGACAACTTTACCATATACGGAGGATCACTCAATCTTTCCCGTTTAAGATAATGTATGACAGACTTCCGGTTACCAAAATATTTGTTGATTAAAAAACTACATTAAAGATTTACACAAATTAATTCGGTTACGTTTCATGTCGCGATAGCAAGTCTATTTCATACATCGAAATAACACAGAAGGAAAAATATGATATCTAGAAGTAATCTATATATATAAAACAGTTCCGTAATTGACTGACTGATTGACATATAACGTACAGACCAAACCGCTGGATCTAAAGAGCTGAAATGTTGTATGGCGATTCTTATTATAGTGTAGCGTTGCACTAATAGAGATTTTTTAAAAATTCTTAGATTTTTTTAAGCTAAATTTTTAAGCTGTTTTTGCAACATTCTTTAAAGTTCGCATTTAAAGTAATAATCGAAGGGTTATAAAAGTTATATGACGAGAAAGATTATAAAATTTCCTTTAAAATGAAATCTTTTTCGAATCTTTACCTCTATTCTCTGATTTTTGGTGAATTTTTAAAGATTAATTTTTAGAATTTAATTTATTAAATGCTGATTACGGGATTTCTTTTCTTTTTGTGATACTTTAAACTAATTTTGCGTCACGGGCGTATCAACGAAATAGACAAAAAATATATATTTTATTCTTGCTAATGCAGCAGACGATCGGACATTATTCAAAAAATTATTAAAATTCAGTAAAAGAAATGTTCCTCAAACAGTACTATATTAACTGTACTATATTCTTTAGTATGTTCTGTTAGATTTAATTTCAATATTTTCTTCTACATTAATTAGTCTATAAAAATATCTGCTATGATTTTTTCATAAATATATTTTTTTGTTTTATTTTACATGAATCGCATACATTGATCGTTATATTTATTATGCACACACACACACACACACACACACACACATATATATATATATACATATATATATAATATATATATATATGGTATTAATTGCATACATTGACCGTTGTATTTAATTTGAATGTAGTCCTTAGCGAAGTACGGGTTTTCAGCTAGTTTTAAATAAAGTAATTTAACTCCTATACATAACAACATCTCGTTACACCATTGTCTCTTCACGAGCAAAACCCGCCCATATATGATGTCTTTTGATGATAGGAATCCGATAATTCATTTACAAAGCACACTGGGGCCTCTAAGACGAAACTATATAATACATTTATAATCCCCCATCTGCAGCCGTGAGCTAGCTGAACGGTGCCCCATATTAAACGTACGTGATTAACCGACGCTCTGAAGTTCAACTAAAAACCCATTACGGGCGCTACCATACCTGTTACGAAAGTCTCATTTTTAAAGGAAATACGGAAAGTTCTCCGAGAATTAAGCTCTTTAGTTAGAAAACGGCGCTGTCTGGGGAGAAAACAAACTGGTCATTTATAATTTTTGGGGGTCTCGGTACTTGTTAGCTAGCAGGAGAATGTCAGAATTAATTTATTGCATTTAACGCTTTCAAAATTTCTTAGTACGAAAAATTCCGCTATTGTCTTAACCGTGTTAAAATGTTTTATAACATATAGTCAAATTTGGAAGTTAATAATCGTGAAAATAATTACAAGATTAAAAAGAACTTTTTATATACCATGTTTTAAAATTTTCTGTTGAATCATATAAACTTGACACTTCTATGTATTAATGCTTTTTAAAATTTTTTTGATGAATTATCCCATCAACTTGAAAGAAAATGAAGTTGATTGGAAGTTAACTTGCGTTTAACTTTTTGTTCCCGTCCCGGCTGATAGATGGCTGCACCAGTCTACAAAACAAAATTAACTGAAAATGGATTCAATTCTGCTTAAAGATGGCTAAAAGTATTAAAATAATGCATTGTCACCCTGTTCTGAGCTATTCTAAAAGTTTCAAATGTCTAGCTAGTCGGGAAGTTAGTTAAAAATCGATTGCAAGATTTGTACCGGACAAACACCCATGCACACAAACAAACAAACAAGAAGCGAGTTAATAAAAACATGATATTGAGCTATGTCAGAGTAGAGGGCGAGGTAGTTGTGGTAAATTTTAAGTATTTGTCAGCATAATTTTGTTAATATTCTATTGGGACACAAAAGTTTTTTCGCATAAATTTTCTTATTTGGGAATATGTGAAGTTCACTGTTCCTTTTACCCTACGGTAATGTATATACTAAACAATGAACTCACCATTAACAAGATCCGAAGAGGATTTCTACACTAAACTATTTACTACAACACAATTAGACTACATAAATACCGTACTCATTTGCTAGCAGGCAACGGGGAATTATCTATCGCGTGTGTTAATCCCGCCAGTTATATTACGGAAACCTTATCAGAATTCAGCTACGCCACTGCTTGTACATACGCCACACTAACCTTTCTGTCTTCACTTTATCGCCAGATCGCTGGAACGATAGTTAACTTCAAAACGCCTTCGGTTGATAATATCCGGCTGGTGTACGGCAAAGCGATCTTCACTCCAATTGTTTTCGTCCGCGCTCACCTCGGTCCGACCTCGCCTCGTAATGTTTATTCTCTCACTGTCAAGCGTGTACGCTACCCACGGGGATTCCCGTCTAGTAGAACAGCGCCGCTCATTTGCATAAGACGCATCCTCTTCTTCAAACGACGATTTATTTAAACCAGGGGGGGGGGTTAATTTTGATTCAATACCTCACAAATATATAATTGCAACGCACGATTTGAAGTACACTGAACATCCATTTAACCGTTTGCGGTTTATCCGTGCATTTCAAGGGAAAAAAGGTTGGGGAACGGAATGAGTATGAGATGTTGGCTAGAATGCCAACATGGCTTATAAACGCAGAAATATTAAAGACACTTTCAAGAAGAGAAACTGAAATTCCACTGAGGTTTTGTTATTACCTTAAAAAGGCACATAATAAATATTATAACAAGATTAAGAACACTTCACTTCAGGGAAATGAAGATTCCTGCAGATGCCAGTATAACATTCCCAAATTGTAGAAACTGTTCTGAGACTGAGCTCACGCCAGATCATCACCTGCCCTGCAATATTTACGGCTCTGCAGACCTCAGATGACTATCCACAAAATTATATTCAATACTGGTTCTATAAATTTCTTGAGCTGTGTTTACGGCTCATGGTCCAATATAGGCTATCCAATGGACACGTCATCAACTAACCATTTTCTTTATACTTCCGAATATTTAATTTTTTAACGGTATAAGCTTATTTTTGGATATTCCCTGTTTACCCCTTTTCCTTGCAAACCAGTGTACTAATAATCCCGAAAAAATATAATACCTTTTTATAAATATACCGTCAGATGGGGTTACTTTGTGACGAATTTTAAGTTTTTTTCCTGTGCCAACCGATCAGTTTTAAAAGCAGCCCAAAACGAACAACCGCAAAACATTAGTATATCCTTTCCTTACGTAGTAATGTATTGCGTTAACCCGGATCTTTAATTACCATTGAGATATTGAAGTTAAAATGTGTCACAAAGTTGCCCAGCCGAGTGGGACCACTTTGTGACATCTGTGTTTTGGCCTTGAAATCCAAGAGGAAAAATTACTTGACACAAAGTTAGACAGTAAAACGCTTATCAAGAGCTTGATACATAGTTATGTATACCTATTAAAAATATTGGATAGCTTTATGTATATCTTTGGCACCAAGGAGATCTCGGGTGCCCAGGGCAGCCATCAGTTCTTTGAGAAGACGAGGAAATTCGTCTTTCGGCACAATATGCTCCTTCGGGTAGTTTTTTCCAGATAGTCAATACTTCCTTCTCTCCAGGGGTATTTTAGAGGACGGAAAAATGCAACATCGAGGGGCCGGAGGAGGTGGGTCGACTTTGTGGGATATTTTGTTAGAGTATCAATGTGTTACAAAGTAATCCCGTCACCTTTCGATATTTATGTTATGTTCTCATATCTGTCGTAAATATCCCTACACAAAAGTTGTATTGCTCCATAATCTAACCAATATATTGACAATAAATAATAGTTACCTGTGGTAGTTGGTTGTATAAGGTGTTAGCCTACAGCACACAAAGTTTTCGAAGTTTGAGTCAAAAGCTTGACAACAGGTTTGAACAATACACTGGCCAGTGAATCCAAATACTGCATAGAAGCTTTAGACACTGGCCACTAGGTGTCTCTGTATGTCAGACAAGCTGTTGGCACTGTTCTTTGCCTTCCCGATATCACGTGCGTGGCGCAAGATCCGAAATACGATAAAAATTACTATGTGTCACAAAGTTAGCCCTGCAGGCACAAAGTAACCCTTACGGTATATATATATATTCCTTCCACATTTAAGTTCATAATGGAAAAATATATTTATTGATAAACTTATGATTATACACACACACACACACACAAACGCATACGTACATCTATGATATAGAGCTCAGTAAATTAATTTACTGTATTTGCCAGCTTCATTTTATGAATGTATGGGTTAAAACCCAAACACATCATGTCATTTAACATATTTGAAAGCTAAATTCTGCAAATAAATTTCTGAAAAACAAAGCACAACATAAAAATATGAATATGTAATTCAAATTTAACTGCATACCAACTTATGTTAAAATCGATATCTCAATGTGCTTTTCTCAATAAGCCTTTAATAAAACTGAAAGATTCGAGGCTTCGAAACACAATGCTATGCTAGCTCAGAGATCAATCAAATCTAGATCCCATTTGTTGAGTCACGAGCATAAAGAGGAATGTGCTAAAAACTGTAAAATTCAAACTCAATTGCTTGAACCCCTTCCTCTTCTTTGTGCGTGTTTTATGTTTTTTCAATCCTTTAAAGTTAATTCAAAGCTTTTATGAAAGAACTGCCAAACAATCCATTTATATAAATTTTCCAAATGCTCCTGTTTTTTGCATTCTTTTATTGCGAATATATTTTTTTTCAAAGAAGTTGATGTTATGAAACTTTTCCATAAATACCACCATATTAGCATCTACAACGTAACAGACAGGAGTCATGGACTTCGCAAGCATGACTAGGCGGGAGAGTGTTACGTGACAACACAAGTGTAAACGTTTTTCGAAAAAATACAGTAGGTCGTTCAATAAATGTATGGCTTGTTCATTTTGTCCACCTCATGTACTATTTGAGTTTTATTTAAATTCGTATGTCATGGTAGTGGCCATAAAACAGGGAACTGACCATTCGCCCTTCTCTGAACAATCTTACATGTGCATTCCCAAGATAGAATCGTTAATTGAGGTACACAAAGATTTATAAATATCGTAATTACATCAATAAAAATAATTATTTACAGGTCATGCCGTGAAATTTAAATAAGTATGGTATTATCGCTCTCTCTCCCTCTCTCTCTTTCTCTCTCTCTCTCTCTCTCTCTCTCTCTCTCTCTCTCTCTCTCTCTCTCTATATATATATATATATATATATATATATATATATATATATATATACACACACATGCATACATACATATATATATATATACATATATATATACATATACTTATATATATATATATATATATATATATATATATATATATATATATATATATATATATATATATATATGGGAATTGTATTATCCCAGGGCTCCAGCTATGAGCTATATGTCGCCGTGTACGCTATGCGACGACAGCGCTATTAGGTTTTAGAGAGATGGAGTGGGAAAAAAGTATTTGAGGGGAGAGTGAGATTGGGTCCCGACCTGGTAAGAGGTGCCGAAAGCAGCAGACGGGCTGCGACGGGAGAGACAGTCTCGAAGGGGGCATGACGTTGGCTCCTGATAAGCAGCAGACGGCGGCTTAGTTAACCCTATCGCGGCAGACGGCCGGATACTTTAACCCATTCTGATTGCGGAGGCCTGGTGCGGCCTGACGTGTAATTTTATATGTAACGTATTTCTACAACCGTAAATAGACCTAAGTGTCAATATATAGTGTTTGTGTTTTAAGCAGTGACTCTGTCTTTCATTGAGTACTGTCTGAGTATAAGAGAGTCTAGTTCCGCCGTGCAGTAAGCGGAAAGGTTTCTATAAGACTGAAAACAACTACCCCTAGACACCGACCGCAGTTTCTACATATATATATATATATATATATATATATATATATATATATATATATATATATATATATATATATTGTGCTTTTAATATGTTTCCCCCCATCAAAATTTTGGTATGAAAATAATCCTCAATATCTCCCTACCATCGAAACACGAATGAAGTTCTAAAAAGCCAAACCAATACAAAAGTCTACTGAAAGGGTTTACATTTTTATATCGAAAGAGAGTATTTATTTCAAAACTAATCAACCAATCGGGAACACTGCAAATCTGGATGCTCTCTTAGCGAAATAAATACATACTTTCAAAACGCAATAAATCACCCCATTAAAAGAGGAAAAGCGGGACTGAAAAGAGAAAAATTATGCATTAAAATCCAAGCAGAGCTGGAGAGGATGATTCTTATTGGATTTTCTTTTTAATATACGGGACCAGGGAAAAAAAAAGCGGTAGGGATTCTTTTCGTAGATAATACCATTTGTCTGTAATTCCTTTTATTTTTTCACTTCTCAGTATGAAAAGTAATTACAAGCCTTAAAGAACTCTCATTAAATATGTCTGGGGAAACCGTCTACTTTATTATAATGCTTTTCAAAGAGTCTTTTGTAAGTTCGCTCTTTTTTCAACGTTTCTTTGGCGATATGAAATTGATAGGATTTGGCGATTATTTTATCTCGGAAAATTAGATAGTTTTTGCCCTCCTGTCGGAACAATCACTTGATAAATCTACGACATGCTCTGAAAGCTGCGATTAGGAGACTTTTTACAGATCGCGAGAAAAAAAATCTTTATACGAATTTCGTTTTTTAAAAAATAAATGTGTTTAATATCCGTCTCTTCGCCTCAAAGCATTTATCTTAAGCCGGGATTTTTAAGGACGCCTGTACACAATGCTGGAGACAGTTCGCCGAGAGACGATAAATAAAATTAGCTGGTTCATTAGAGTTGTTGATTATAAAAATCAAGCCCGGCCTTTGCTTTTAATTAAAAACGGTTCCGTGCAGTTATTTGTAATTTCATTTTTAAAGAACTAAAAACTGCGATAGGACAAAAAAGAAATATCAACCAATTAGCTAAAATTTTATTAATGTAGATATTATTAATCATACCATCTTTAAAAAAAATAAAACTGGAATGGTAAAGTGTGAGAGGTCAGTGGGAAAATGTTAGCTGGAGTAGCATTTAATATTGGCTTTCGAAAAATATGTAAACAAACTCGACCATAGAAGATGGAGGGGGTTCGTGAAGTTTTTCTCGATTATGAAAAGGAATAAAAAGTTACTGCGGACAGTTCTTGATAGGGCAGGGCCGCCCAGAGACTTTACGGGGCCTGGGGCAAACTTCTGTTGTTCCCCAAGAAATCTGATTAATCGAATAATTTTTTAAATTTTTTTTTGGGGGGGGCCCTTTTTTCAGGAGATTATTTTGAATTTTGAAGTACGGTACAAGTTTCAGAATTTTCTTTCGGAGGAAATCTAATAAATAATTTTAAAAAAAATTTTTCGGGCCCCTCCGGCAGTTGGGGGCCTGGGGCAAAGTGCCCCAGTTGCCCCCCTCTGGGCGGCCCTGTCATAGGATGCAACAATTTTTGTTGTTATAAATATTTGTTGTTATAATTTTATTATTATAATTTTTGTTGTTATTAAGGTAATATTTTAAAATTTTGCAACAGAAATTTAAAGGAAGTTCTAATATTGCAAAATCTTTTCGTTTCGATTCGACTGCTTGGTTTCAGTGGATAGCTTCAATCTTTAAATGCTGACATCTACAATTTTTTTTAAATTTTATTGAGCCCTCCAGGTTATGTTGAAAAGGCCCTTCTTTGGTTCATAACGGCAACACATATGCGAACAAGACGAGGTTCTAGTTTCGTGGTCTAAAGATGTGAAGACTAAAGAACACAAAGAAACATTAGCTAGGAACTTTAAAACACATTTGACTACGTACTGCATAGGTCATACAGCTACTCGGACAGATGCTTCAAATGAGTAAAATGTTAATCAAACAGCAATCACTGTGATATCATTGGGATATCACCTATCTCACAGCCCAGTGTGAAATATTTTGCATTAGTTTAATTTGCTTAACTAGTGGTTCATAACGATGTTCAAAGATGTATGAAAACTCTATTGCTTCTCTCTAGCGTTAAATATGATGGCCTTTATCATTCAAAATGTATTATAACCTGTTAGTTTTACATCAATTCGCTTGAACACGAAGTGACTCAAATATATTTTATAATATTTAAAATAGTCATTCCTAAGTGCGGTCATCACATTCTGTTTTAAACTTAACCTACGGTTCGATGTTCACAGGAATATGTATATATACAAACATGAAGACACACACCCACATATATACATACATACATATACATACATACATATATATATATATATATATATATATATATATATATATATATTCCATGTCCAGGACGGATAAGGGCACATTAAATACGTAGACCGGATTTTTACTCTATGAGGTCTGAGAAGGTGGGAGAGAGTACAATCCCCACACATGTCGCCCCTGAGTGTGATTGATCCAAATTAAGGTGTCATCTGGCTCAATCGGACTTCGACTCTTGTGGTGCTATTACAAACCGGAGCCGTAAACACTCAGACCGCTAACCTGTATGGACCTGGGCTGCAATATTTCCGCCCAGCGGGCATTCGAAACTACAACGTCAAATATATAAATTAATAAATTAATAAATAAATATAAGCCTGCCGTGGGGCCCCCCCAAGTTAGTTCCCAAGTATGCTCGGTACTCATTTTATCGACCCAATTAAGGGAAGTAAGGCTGTGTCGACCTTACCCAGTCGGAGGGTCGACACTCACACACACACACACACACACACACACATATATATATATATATATATATATATATATATACATATATATACAGGGTGTAACGAAACTCTTGGGCAAAACTTTAAGGGGTGATAGTACACATCAAAACAAACAATATTATATAAGAAACTTAGGGTCCCAAACGTCTTCCAAAGGAGATAGACGCCATTAAAGTTTAGGGTCCGAAATTTCAAATGATTATAAAAAACGGAAAAATGGGTCAATTCGTTAGCGGCTTTAGCTAAAATTATTCTTTTTGTCAGTTTTTTCTTGAAAAATAAATTTAAAGATAAAGTAAAAAAAATGTCGATAGAGGGCGCTTTAGACTTTGAAGTAACGAACAACTATTTTTTACCGTTATTTTTTTTATCACATTAAATGCTTTCAAAAGCTTAGCCTTAAACTTAAATTATGAGCTCAAAATCTGATTCGTTGGGGGTGGTTAAGTAGCGCAAACGGAATTGTGTTCAGGAGTTGAAATTTGAAACTCCCTCCCTCCTGAACAGAGTTCAGTTATTCCCGATCTTGGTGTCGTAGGACTTTGTGTCGTAGACCAGGCAGCAACTACTACCTCCTAGACGTAAAATAAACTAGAGAGGGATGACAAAATTAAAAAATTTATTCATAATACTAGACATGAGCAATTTCTCCTCTCGAAATAAAAAAAAACAATTTGATGTACGCACGTCGTACGCATGAATGAAGGTTAAATGAATGATGACACGTAGAAAATGGTACACGCAAGATTTTGTTGTGGAATCACAAAAACTGCTCGAAAGAGCGCCCACCAGCAAGGATGCAGGCCTCACACCGCCGGCGGAGGGACTTTCGCACATTAGCAAATACCCCGGGCATCTCCCGGATATCGCCTGCTACGACGGCAATTCTCGCAACCAGTTCCTCGTTGGAGTCGACAGGGCTTGCGTAAACAAGACTCTTCATATGGCCCCAGAGGAAGAAGTCTAGACAGGAGAGGTCAGGCGAGCGTGCCGGCCAATTTACCGGACCACCCCGTCCAAACCATCGCCCTGGATATGCTGTATCCAATGCACTTCTCACATTTGCGCTGAAATGTGCAGGCGCTCCATCAGGTTGGAACCACATACGAGCCTTTATGTTGGCTGGAACACTTTGCAGCAGAACTGGAAGCACCTCTTGTAGGAATACCAGATACATTTCACCGTCCAGGCGCCTTGGCAGAAGATATGGCCCGATCAAATGATAATGGATAATTCTGGCCCACACATTGACGCTGAAACGACGTTGATATGAATGAGGGCGGGTAGCGTGTGGGTTAGTGTACGCCTAGTTGTGCCCAGTTGTGAGCATCGAAAATCGTGAATAACTGAACTGCGTACAGGGAAGGAGGGGGGTTCAAATTTCACCTCCTGAACACTGTTGAGTTTTCGCAACATAACCACCCCCAACGATTCAGATTTTGAGCTCAAAATTTAAGTTTAAGCCTAAGCTTTAGAAAGCATTTAATCTGATACAAAAAATAACAGTAAAAAATAGTTGTTTGTTACTCCAAAGTCTAAAGCGCCCTCTGTTGGCATTTTTTAAACTTTATCTTTAAAATTTATTTTCCAGAAAATCTTGACATAAAGAATAATTTAGGCGAAAACAGCAAACGAATCGACAAATTTTCCCGTTTTTTATGATCATTTCAAATTTTGGACCCTAAACTTTAATGGCGTCTATCTCCTTTGGAAGACGTTTGGGACCCTAAGTTTCCTATATAATATTGTTTGTCTTGATGTGTACTATCACCCCTTAAAGTTTTGCCCAAGAGTTTCGTTACACCCTGTATATATATTATTTTCAATGGCTGAGGAAAAGAGCAAAAAGCAAAAAATTGAGTAGACGGTAGTAATTGACGACGTAGTTGTCTCACCTCCCATTATCTGACAACCCTCGAAAGTCCTCTGAGAGCCCCAAAGAGATGCGGGATATATATATATATATATATATATATACAGTGGAATCTCTATCGATCGTTTTTCAAGGGACCGATTGAAATGAACGATAAATGCGGGAAAACGATAGATGCGGAAACATAACAAAGCAATATGATCGTTGGGACTGGATAAAATGAACGACACATACGGAAAAACGATGGATCCGAAAACGATCGATCGAGATTCCACTGTATATATATATATATATATATATATATATATATATGTGTGTGTGTGTGTGGGGTGTGTGTGGGTGTGTGTGAGGGGCTACTTTTTTTCTTTCTAAAAATTATTCTCATTTGACTTGCTCGCTATATTTCCTCAGGACTTGCAATTAAAATAAGTAAAGGACAAAAATTATTTTGTTTACTCCGAGAAACAATTGATTTTTCATTTAATTTTCAAAGTTTCCTGCCCGATGTCACTTTTTACGAAGTTTACATATTAGAAGTAGGGAATTAAAAAAAGACTCATTTAAAAAAATGTTTCTAGGCCTTTTTTTTTATCGCAATCTATGCAATTAAATCGCATTTCTGAACACGGTCCATGCATTTAATTTAAAGTTAGGCTAGTTAAAAGTTTTTTAAATAAATAATTCTCTCCTCGAGCGAGGAAGAGAAGGAAAAAAAATATCGATGTTAAAATTGAAAATTTTCCTTATTTTATTTCAATAACGTCAGGATTTCTACTGCAAAATAGCTGGAGAAAAGAGAGACGGCATTCTAAACTCCAGGCAATTAGATGAAGCCAAGCTTAAAATGAAAAGGGCTTGAAAAGTCAAAAGTATGGCATTTACAGTGAAGTAATGAGTTTTTTTATTTTCTTATTTTATTTTTTAACTCCTGCTGTTGTTGATAATTTCATTTTTCGCAGAAAATAATTTTAGGAAATAGTTTTTTCCGAAGTGCGATAAGACTGCATGAAAATCTTGTTTTCTCCCCTAACGGGTTTATTGCGGAATAATTTATTCCCGCACAGCAGATCTGCGCGTAAAAAAAAAATTAGAAATTTTTGTGAAAAAAGTTTTATTACTGTTTTTTTCTGGATATATCTATTGTATGGAGAAAATAAATTAAGAAAACCCGAGATAACATGAATATTAATTAAAGTCTTAGAAGTTTTCCTTCCCAAAACAATTTTTTGCCGGCACGAAGCTCAATTTTACTTCATGCGATTTTATATTAAACAGGCATGAGGATTACACGCTTTATACTTTTACACGGGGTCTAAAAATGGCAGTTTCGTTATAACATTCATCACCAGATGGCGTTTATGTATATGGCTATTGTGAACGGAGAATCCCATGGGCAAAAAAGACGTGTTCAGAGTGAGAGAGTGGAATTGAGAAGCGAAATATGAAGAATGTGCAAATAAAATTTAAAACCAACAGGCTTCTAATGTTTTCTTTTCCAAAAAAAAACAAAGAAAAAAAAAACACTTGTCTGATACAAAGGTTTCCTACCTTTCATATGGACGCCCTTACATTTAGAATAATACCTGTTTAAAGCTGTAACGTTTCTGCAGGAAAAAATGCCTAAATTTTCTACGTGAATTGATGTGAATCATAAATATATATAAATATGTAATATGCCAACGCAATAGAACCACGAACATTTAAAAAAAAATTTTTTCTCTCATTTTTTCTATTCGGAAAAAGAAAATACAGTGGAATCTCTATCTATCGTTTTTCAAGGGACCGACTGAACTGAACGAAGAACGCGGTAAAACGATAGATGCGGGAACATAACCAAGCAATATGATAGTCAGGACTGGGTGAAATAAACGACACATACGAGAAAACGATGATTCGGGGAACGATCGACCGAGATTCCACTGTATATAATTAGTTCATGCGCATCTCTAATAGACATGAAAATTCTCTACCCTAAGTTTTTTCACAATTTTTCTTTAGGAAGGTAAATATGTATTTAAAATAACTTTTCGTATGCATATAGTTTTTTTAATAAGAAAATAAATCATGACTAGTACACAACATTTATTCTAATTTATTTTCTAAAATATATATTCATTCCTCTACAATACACTAACATACATCATAAAAGTTTCTTCCACAGGGTCTCTGTTTTTTCTGATTGCCTGTACACGAGTTATCTTCTAAAACTACCATTAATCCCTATTTCTAACATAAGACATTGAATTTCTTCCTCCTGTTTCTCTGATAAAAGAATATACATTATAACAAATAAATGAAAAAAAAAATCCAGGTAGTCTCATCTAACGAAACTACCGCGGGTTATTCACGTAGGATTACTTATCGTTGCTTATCTCTTTTATATGTATATAGGTGTGTATGTGTTATGCATATATGTATCTATATATATGTATGTATGCATATATATATATATATATATATATACATATATGTATGTCGAAATTTTGACCCATATTGGTACTTTTCTGTTTAACTGTTTACTGCTTGTCCAAGCGATTCAGACTGGGTTTGGCACGCTGCCAAAATTTTAACTCGCGAGGTACGGACGGGTGGTTTTAGCGTCTGAAATTTTGCTTACCGGATGGCCGTTATGGAGGAACGTAATCCTACGTTAAAAATTACACTTTGCTGATTAGCATACTATAAATAACGGCTTGAATTAAATAGTGGCTTGAAGCATGCCGCTATAAATCACGTACTTGACATGAGGCGATCCGAAAGCCTAAGGTAGTACATTTTCTGTGTATTTTAGAGAAATTCTACCAATTAACACGAGGCTGCAGGATTAACCTTTTCACGTCATGTTTAGGAATAGACTAGCAGATGGGAAAGAGACCGAAAAGTATGGAAATGAGGAAATGTCTCCTTTGGCGTATTTAGATTCAAGCAAATGATTGTATTAGAAAAGAAATTATTAAGCTTTCTTTGGTTTCCCATATCCTTACCTGGGTCATCAGTTGGAAGAGGGTACGTGCTCCCCGGATGTCGCGTCTAAATTGTGGTGGCGGCAATTCACCAGCAGGAATTCAACCCCGGAAGGCGTTGATTCCTTTAGGGATGCGACATCGATGTCGATGTTTTCAAAACATCGATGTTTTGGTAAAACCATCGATGTTTTAAACATCGATTTATTGAAGCCGATTTTTTTTGAAACATCGATGTTTTGTGCTCGATGTTTTACGTTGTCTCGATGTTTTTTTAAAATGAAAATGTACCATAATAATCAAAAAAAAATTAACCACGTAGCTTAATTTCCCTCTCAGTAAATGCAAGTCTGAATTCTGAAAAGGACGAATAGAAAAGGGGGAACGATTAAACACAAATGGCAATGAACAACCAATGAATAATAATTATATTGCCCAATAGCCCAAATAATTGTTATTTACAGTAAAGAAAAAATAAGCTTGTTCAGTTTTCCCCCATACGTTGGTTTTGCATCAGTACTTCAAATTGGTGTAAATATACGTTATTTTCTTTTGTATTATTTAATTTGAAAATAAAAGATTTGTTAATAAATTGCAATAATTTCTTCTTCAATTTTCTGGTAAAAGTAATAAAATGTGTAATGAAAATTCCGCGATATGCGCTGACTCTAGCAACTAAGTTTTTGTCATTTACTGTCAGCCAAACCTGAGAGTAAAATTACACCCCCCCCCCCCCCCCCGACCTCCATGACAAACAGAAGTAACATTAATCTTTAGAGGTTACTAAACCAGTTTTAAAAAATGAAAGTTCATAAACATCGATGTTTAAAAATATCGATGGTTTTGGGGCGATGTTTTATTAGCATCGATGTTTTAATATTGAATATCGATGTTTCAAAACATCGATATTTTGTTGTTGATGTCGCATCCCTAGATTCCTTTGCCGGGTCCTGCCTGGTTCATTGGATACATTCGAACCTCTCGAGAGCATACCTAGAATCCCTTCCTGAAGGGGACTCACGACTCTTAAGTCGAGGAAATAAGGCATATTTTCATACTTTTTGATTCTTTGTAACTATTTCAATTTACTCCTAATTTTCCCAAATTTTATGTATATGATAAATTGATATATTTATTTTAATAAACAAATTTTCAACTCTCAAAATAATTTTAAATATTTTTTTTTAAATGCTTTAGATATACCTTGTTTTTTAAGCATTTTTATTGTATACTGGTCTGCGCGCAGAACTATGAAATTAATTTTACACTTAAATGCATAATTCCTGTTTTATATTTAAAATAAATAATTCAAAATGCAATTGAACTAAAACAATCAACATTGAAATTTTTTTCAATTTTTTTAAAACTGTTCAAAATATACTTAAAATTCCCTTAAATTTTTGCATTAATTTACCCCTGAAAAGATAACAAAATACGCAGCGATTCCAATAATTATAGTTCGGACGCAATAAAATAACATGATTATGCAGTGATAAAAATGTCATGGAATTATGTTTCATAGTTTTTGAGATATCAGTTGCGGAATGATGCAAAATTACATTTTGAGAAAAATGAGTTTAAAATTTTTCTTACCATAAACTTGATCAGTAATTAAATATTTTGACTATCAATATCTCCGGAACTAAACGGAAAATTTTCATGCGGTTTGCTTTATTTTGTTCAGAAATAATCAGGTTTTAACATATATTTTTTTTCAAAAAATCGAATGTTTTAAAGATTGAAGAGTAATGAGTTCCCTTAACGTACCAAAAATCCTGTTAACCACGGCAAATTCGGAGGCCTTATGCAGTCGATGGTAAGAAAAATAAGTTACAAATGTCTACTCTGCCAGCCTTGATTTATAACTCGCAACTACGGTTTTGGCGTCATAAATTTTGCTTTCCGGAGGACCGTTATGGAGGTATTTAATCCTACGTTAAAATAAACATGCTCAGAAATAACTCTGAAAATACCAAACTAGTTAAAATAACCGCGCAATCAAGAATAGTCTAACTGCATTGTTGGTAGTTATAATGTTAAGTGCGATTTTGTTTTTGTGTCGAAATCAATTTGTATGTATCTTCGGGTAACTTTTCCCATTGCTAGGCTTGAATAATACGTGCATGATATACGTACGATACACGCGTGTCTTATCCAAAAATTCAAAATCTGGTAAATTACAAAATCTAAAATATTTTGAACTCCGAATTGACTTATTACGGGCGAAATTTTCAATCTGTCTTAATTTAGTATCATTGTGTTAATGATAAATTTTAATGAGTTATGTAAGAATAAGTGTATAAAATATTAATTATGAGAATTACATAAACAAGTCATCCCATATACATATCTTGCGTATGCATTACACGTTTGTAAGATATACGTATTTAAAATAAAGCTTCAGTCCCTTTAGTGCAGTCAGTTTTCCTCTTCTGAACCATAATATTTAGCTTAGCGATTTGTAGCTGTTGAGTGTACAAGTAAAAGGTGCAATTCCTTTCCTTCAGACAACCTGCTCGGATTCTTCGGTTTTTATTATCATTATATATATATATATATATATATATATATATATATATATATATAGAATGATACTATTACTAAACAATTTCGAATATATAAATTTTGATATGTTTGTTGCAATTGAGCAAAGAGCTGCAACTTGTGGGTTATAAACAATCAAAAGCATCTGTGACGCAAGGTTGAAGGATTTATAACATAAGTTGAACATGGTGTTGAAGAAGATCCACTGCTGCTTCCTTAGTGCTTCCTTAGCTTGATTCGCGGAAGCATGCGTAGCCTTTGAAAATTTAAATAGTGTTTTTTGTATTCTAGTACAATAACCAATGCCTCAAACGAATGCTGTTTGCAAAAAAAAATATTGTTTAGTTGTGGGGATAAACCCGCCAAAAAACAAATAACAATTATTTTAATTAAAAAAATTCATGTGTGCTTACATGTATTTCTTTTTTATCATTATAATTTTTTGGATTACGGTACAACTTTATAAAATTAATTTCAGTTACACAATGGACCTTTATATAAGTGAACAAATATTATTGTAAGATATCAATATATTTTATCAATATATAATTTTAGATATGTTAATATTTTTTTTTGTATATATCAGCCCCTCTAGTTTTCCAGCATTTATCGTTTTGTTCAAGAGGTCTCTTTAAAAGCGATAGATAGAGGTTTCACTATATATATATATATATATATATATATATATATTAGTGAGACTTCTCTAGCCGGCCACTCCTATTCGACGGTCAACCCTCTAAGCAGATATATTTTGTTCAGAACCGATTAGACTCCATTGAACAAAAGTTATGGAAAAGACCCTTTTACAAGGCCATCCCACAAAACAGCCACTTTTTTCGAAACCATTACTGGCTGCTGTACAGAAGTTTCTCTCTCTCTCTTTCTCTCTCTCTCTGTCTATATATATATATATATATATACATATAAAGTACACATGCATATTATACATATATAATGCATGTATGTATGCATTGCTGATTTACCACCTCGATTTTCCCGAGAAAGACGACAAAGAGCTCATTTTTACATCTATCGCCGAGAATCTAAAATTTCAAGACACTTTGGGGTGTGTTTTTCTCCGTCGAACTGAGATATCCTGCCGAAAGATTAATACTTTTCCCGGAGAACATTAACAAAATTGTAAAAGATGCCAAGTCCAATCGATATCGGAAAAGCGTCGTTTTGACAGTTTCGAGTAATTTATTGTTCAGATTGTGTGCTTTGCAAATTCACCTTGCACCGTTATCTTATTATTTCGTGCATTATTTATACCACTCAAGACTTCTGTGCGCGCAGGCATTATTAATGACGAGTGACTTGCAGTTTATTAGAAGTTTGCGCGCTTAAAAGTTGGAATTAGCTCAACATGTCCAAGGCGTGTTTACAAAATATACTGCGTAGCTGTGGTAATGTGTCTTTGTCTGTTTAAGATTAAAAGCTATTAGCTCAGTTGATGGATTTTTTTGGAAATTATTTTCCAAGTTATGAGACCTTTATAAATGAAAAATGTTACAAAACATTATCAGTATAAAAATGGACTTTCCTGCTTAACCCTCCAGCGGGCGCGCCAAGTTTTGAAACACCAGCAGGCGCGCATGGCACAAAGTACAATGTCTCTTTCAACCTTGATTATTCCTTTTGTATTAAACATTTTTTTTCAAATTGAAAATAATAATTCTGCGTTTTATGACAAGATGTAAAATGTTGATAATACTGAGATATAGTTATAATTAAAGGCCATAGAATACACAAAAAATCACCTTATTTCAAAACTGTCCGGTTTATTAGATATAAGGACAACTTGCGAATTGATTCCTATTATGTCCAAAAACCTAAAAAAACAATGAAATTGCCCATCTTCGTAATATGCGGGATACCATGTAATAGCTGCACGTTTGTTGGACTACATCAACTCATGCTTTTGTCGTAATGTAATCCAGTATAATCGCGGGTTTACCACGGTTAAATCACGACTAACAATGAATGGAAAGGAACACAAGGGTCAGAAAATTAGACACAGATTAGAAAGGGACTTAGAACATTCAAACTTTAATTATTAAAACAAACCATTCAAAATTACGAAAATTTTGCAATTTGTACACGGGCGCGCCCGCTGAATCAAACTCGCTCCCTCCAGCATGAGGTCTTTAACTTTCGTTGATTACCCTTTTTCAAAGTGTTGTCATTTAAGGCTCATAATCACATCTAATGCACATGACCTGAGAACGGTTTACACTTGTTGCCATTCCTACAAATTACCTTAGATTTAAGAATATTTTTACATTCATCTCATTGGTTCTCCAGAATCATCTTGTGAGTACCAGTAATTAAATTTGTAAATTGTTTCTTTTTTTTTACATCTTCGACACAATGCCGAGTTCAGTAAAAGAGTTGTATATTCTCAAGTCCAGTTTCATATTCAATTAGATGTGTTGTTTGCTTTCATGCATAGCATAATGAAGAACGTTCTCACACTGTCACGTTTCGATAAAATTTTCTGATATTACAAACTCAAGGAGACTTTTGTTATTTCTATGCATTTGGCGTTTATTTTTTTCAGTTTTAGCTCCAACATGTTGTTGTTGTTGTTGTTACTTACGGCAATTTTGGAACTTAATCCATTGCACTTGCAGCCGTGACTGCTAGCCATTAATTTAAGGGGGAACCGTATAGGTGGCCAGCATTACCCCTTACAAATCGGTCCCGTAATTTAGAACCGAGTCACGTGCCGAGACCGGAACACTTGACCCCGCACCTCCAGAGGTAAATTTTGAGAACTTGGAGGACTTGGCAGCCACGACGGATTTAACGTGCACCAGCCGCCATTAGTGTACACGGCGATGGATTTGCAGCGACGGGCACCGAATCAGAGACGTTCAGATCACTGGCCCTCTTCCCTTGCCAATTGGGCTATTAGCCCCAACATGTTGTAGCTGTTTATTATACCACAAGGTCCAACCCCAGCTAGACCAAGTCTCTGAACCCATGTACCTTCATGAAATACAGAATCACCAGAGGATCAGCATAAAAATCTACCGCAGTCAACCCCACAGAAGCAAGGAGATGACCAGGAGAAGACTGCTTTACATTGCACTTGTTGCATACTAGGAAGACCTTAGGCCCTCGATTGTAAATAAGACATTGCTCCCAAACTACTATTAAACTAATACTCAGCAGAGACGCCTGACTTTTGAGGACTAGCCATAGGGCAGATCTGTAAATTTATCCTGTTTGGCTATTGTATTATCAAGTATATTCACTTTTAAGTGGTGGGTTCATAATCAAGTTTTAAAATGATACTCTTTGAACAAAGATCCTACACCCTCAGGTGTTTAAAACACCCCAGTCACCTTTTGTTACACGAAGGCTAAACTGACCGAGTTCTACACTTTATGGCCGGTTCCGAACCTGCTACAAATATTCATGACCAGCACGGGAGTCGTGGCCACAGGCTCCGTTCCTAACGGTCAGCGATCTACATGCGACCACTGTCCGGTTTCATCACCTATGGATCCCTTACTAATATCTCACGCACAACCAGAGGTCAGAAAACATAGTTTGAGAGAATATTTTGCTCATTCAGTATTATGTTCTTACTTTCGTCAAGAAGGTAGAAGCACTTCGTATTATTCTCACAAGACCGGCGTCCTGATAGACTTTCAACTTGCCACGCCCTCAAATGCGATGTATGGTTTTACAAGCGATTCTTAATAGAAGCCGGTCCAAGAGTTTATCCTTTATGTGGTGAACTTATGACCATGAACTGTACACTTAGCGGATACAAAAACTCTTCACACAGTTCGAGAATTGAGTCATTCTTTACAATTACATATTTTCCATTCAGAGATAGATTACAAAGTCGAAGATCAGCAAATTTGTAATTACTGGTGACCTCTGTCAATTCACGACTGTTGACTATTTCCTTTATGCTTGCATCTTTATTTCGTAATTTTGATCTTACCACTATCAAATGTAACCTGATAGCGTCTTTTGCTGGTTATTTTTTGTGCAATGCTCTTCATTTATCTCTGAAAGTCTTCAGCTTTCCTTTTTTGTCCCGCTCGAAAAATCGGTACTTACGGAAGTTTACGGCCCCCTTGGCGCCTTCGTGATAAATTTATCGCCAAGACAGAAATATATATATATATATATATATATATATATATATATATATATCTGAAAGATTAGCAGCTAGTTTATTTAAAATTCTCTGGTCGCCAAAATGGCTTGGCTCCTATTTGAATTTTTTAAACTGAAAGAACTACATACACTCGTCATGAATATACAGTGTTCGAGGCAACATTCAATATCAAATGAAATGCTGAAGTGTTTATTTAAGTGGAATTTCCTTACACTCTCTTGAGAATGATGTAAAACAGGAAATCTATCGTGGGGACAAATGAGATTTTCCCCTGCTGTCTGAATTTTTGAATATTTCTCACAAAAGGCTGTTGAAGAACAAAAAGAGAATGAAATACCACGCTGATAAAAATTGACCTCCGGAAACTTGAAGCTAGTATTGGATTTCTCAAAAAAATTTATCAGGAGCAATAGACACTATAAATACAGTTATTTGCTTTAATAAATTGCATCATGTCACACACAGATAGTGGGTACATTTATACGAGATGATGCCCTTGTCACGTGATATCTGTATCAAAACTAACTGCAGACAATATTCTTTCATAAAGCACTTGCTGTAAAAAGGTAAATTATGATTGCGTATGGCGTTTCTTGGCAAAAACGATTTGAGAGAGGAAGGTGAATAAATTTTCAATGACTGAAATTCGCCAAATGTTTCTGCAATTCAGCCAAAGCTAAATTGTATTTTTCACTATACCTTTTAAAATATATTTCTCTAACTTAAGGTCAAACCAAAGCGCAACTACATACGTTTCAAAAGATGGAAAAAGAAATGAAATTAGGACTTTATAAATGCGCTCAGTATCTTAAAATACTTTGTTTCCCATTTTTAGTGTGTATAAAATAATACAGGGTGGTCATGATGAAACTTTGCTGATATATGGACCTCTAGCGGCTGTTCCGTTCAACCGATCGAGATGAGATTTCAGATACAGTTATTCTGAGGTATGAGCTCGGGAGTCTGTGAACGGCAACAAAGTGGCGCTCACCGTTACGGTTATAGGTTATCGAAATTTTTACCGTTATCGAAATTTTCGAATAGCAACACCCACTTTTTCCCGTCGAAAAGTGCTCAGCGCATGCGAAAACCCTTAATGGCGTTGGAACGGTACGTGTATCACAAAAAAACGGACGCGTTATGCACGCACAGAAAACAGCTCTACGAACGGCCAACAAAAACACGATGATGGCACCCATGTGGAAAATGTGTAATACAAATAAAAGTTTTCTTTTGTCCGATCTGTGTTGTCATCTGTGACAGGTGTCTTGCCTCTATCATATGCAAATTTCCTCCGCGCGCCCCGATCATGTTTTTGTTGGCCGTTCGTAGAGCTGTTTTTTTGTGCGTGCATAACGCGTCCGTTTTTTGTAATACACGTACCGTTTCAACGCTCTTTAGGGTTTTCGCATGCACTGAGCTTTTGCGATGGAAAAAAGTGGGCCTTGCCATTCGAAAATTTGGAGTGTCTGTACCTATAACAGTAACTGCGAGCGCCACTTGGTTGCCGTTCGTAGAATCCCGAGCTTATACCTCTGAATAACTATATCTGAAATCTTATCTCGATCGGTTGAACGGAACAACCGCTAGAGGTCCATATATCTGCAAAGTTTTTTTATGACCACCCTGTATATTATTTTTTACAATGATGTAAAAAATTAATTTCGTGTTTACGCCTGATATGGGCACGTTCAAGCTACAGGCCGGAAAGTCCATTCGTGTGGTGGTGTAGGGATTTGGAGGAAGGTTGGGGCCCCCCCCCCCCCCCAGTTGTCGCCCCTGGGGGATGCTCGTTTCAAAATTGTGGTAGCACCCGGCTTAGTCGGACTTTTACCCCTGTGGTTCCATAAAACCAGACGCGCATTGCTAGCTCCGCAAGCCTTCTATGGACCTACTCTGGACTGTGCTAGCCTCAACGGATCATAAGAAATAACGATAACAAGAAATTATAAAAAGTAACATTCTGTTTTAGTTTCAATAGTATAAAGTTTAATTTAGAATTCTTGAATTAAAATTTATTGTAAAAATGTATAAGGAAAATTAAATGTCATTATAAATAAATCATTTGTTATTATTTATAGATCCCATATCATTAGTATTCCTGTAACAAAAACTAACGATATTTTTGTCTAAAAGCAATCGTTTTTGACAAAACATCTATAGATATCTCATTTAATACACCATCTCAATTACCGTTTTCTTCTTAGCAGATGTTTATATTTCCTCATGAAAAGATAATCTCGGAAAACTTGCCTACTATTCATATGTGTACATCTTGTTTTCAGTCTAAAGATCACAGGACTTTCATGTTTATTACAATACAAAATTATCTCTCACTACACGACAAACTGTTTGTGCGAATTATTAAAAATATTTGAACACTTTTTCGCTTTTATATTGAGTAAGAATTTTTTTTTATAATTTCAAGAAAAAAAAATTATAGCTAACAAAAATATGAGTATCCACATATATTAAAATTTTTACAGAGTTTATAAACATTTAAATACATAATTGAGCATTCCAATCT
This sequence comes from Dolomedes plantarius, assembly GCA_907164885.2. Classification (NCBI taxonomy): domain Eukaryota; kingdom Metazoa; phylum Arthropoda; class Arachnida; order Araneae; family Dolomedidae; genus Dolomedes; species Dolomedes plantarius. The sequence continues at coordinate 225,857,871 of OU015491.1, forward strand.
GGAAGAGCAAGGAAATATTTTTATATAGTTCTTTGATTTTATTTCATTTTATTCTCAGTCCTAACACAAGAATACTTCACAGTTCGCAAATGGAAGGGAGTAAATAACAAACCATTTCCCTGCTTTGAGAGTAAAAACTTAAGTTTTCTATCCTTCAATTTTTGTCGAATATGACAACTGTTGTTGCCAACTTAACGGATAAAAATCTTGGAATGGTCCTAAATAAAAACAAGTTATAGTTCAATACTAGAAAGTCTGTAAATTGAAAAGAGCAAATGCAAAATTCCTTTTTCTCCAAAGAAACAGGAAACTTTCTCTGGAAAATCATTTTCTTTCTCGAAGATTTTGTCGACTGTTCAACCATTATTGCAAAGATAGAAGAGCAAAACATTGACAGGAAACGGGCCATAAAGGAATGCTGAGAGTGAAATAGAAGTGTAAAGCAATCTTTTAAGTGGAAGGAAGCAAACGGAAACAAAACCTTACTCTCGTTGAAAATATGTTTTAGACGAGAGTATATTTAGCCTTTTAATGCTTATTAAATGCAACCACCAGTAGCGCAAAGTTTTAAAATTTCCCGCCTAACTTATCTTGAATGATAAAAATTAAGTAATTCAGTGTATATAAAAAAGAAATCGATATTAACGACGTGTAAAAAGGATTCACATTTTGTATGAGTTTTATTTGTGACTAAGTAAACATTTTTTACGTAGGATTACGTTCCTCAATAACGGTCCTTCGGAGAGGAAAAAAAATTGTCCTGCGCCGCGAGTTACAATTTTGGCAGCGCACCAAACCCAGTAGCAGTAAACAGTTAAACAGAAAAGTACCAAAATGCGTCCCCCCAAAAAAAACAAGAGGTAAGCAAATGATAAGTAATCCTATTTTAATAACCTGCGGTAGTTTCGTTAGAGGAGACTACCTGAAATATATATATATATATGACAGGCAAGTGGTTTGCCTGCTCTAACATCTTTAAAATGCAGTCATCATCCGTTATGTTGGTGGCGAGTGGGAATGCGAATTGAACAATACCTCAGTCCACACGTTAAATTACTTTATTGCGTTCTTCTTAAGAACACCACTCTCTAAGTCTTTTCCCCTAGTTTGCCATTTTAACATTCGGTGACTCCGAGCAGGGCGACCGCACGCAGCGAGTTCCCAAATCAATCTGCGTAGTTTTAAGTAAAAAATCGCGCGTCTACTCTCCTGGCACATGCGCAGAGCCCAATCTAGAATTTTCTAGAAGCATTCTTCCCGCCAAGCCAGTACATTATCTAAAAATAAACTATCTGCATGGAACTTCATTCCACCGTGAATCGAAGGTCAATTACTGAAACGGGAAAAAACCTTTTCTCTCGACACGTCTTGGCATATGAAACTAGCGGCTTTAGCGGCCCCTTTAAATTTAACTTAATTATTCTTTACCCAATTAATTCCTTACATATATATATATACATATATATATATATATATATATATATATATATATATATTAAGAGAGAAAATGTTTTACTAGAATTTATATCTACGACTCTTACATTTTTGCATAAGACTCCCCTTTAAAATGAATCTAGAGAACCCAAGGATGGCTTGGAATAAGTCCGGAAACTTCTGTTCTTTGGACAGAGGAGTTGACGACCATTATACCATTCATTCATGTTATGAACGTTGAAGTTTACAGCTTGGAAATCACAAAAATCTCTTTTTAACTAAGAGCTTCAACAGAAAGGGTGAACTAAGCAATTTATCATTCAATTATGGCAACCTCATCTTTGAACTCGAGCTCGCACAAGAATGAAACGGCAAGGATGAAACTCTTGCTAAGCATGGAATAAAACACCAAAACTAGTGACACAAACCGAAAGCCTAACTAGTGAAACAAGCCGAAGTATAAGAAATATCACAAATTCAAAAGCTACTGCGTGCTTCCATACCAGACGGGTGTTTTTTAATACTTGAGCTAGGTGTTGTAGTTGCTTATGCCATTTTACCGACAGCAACATCAGATCAAGTCCCGAAGGCCATGGACGATGAAGGTACGGCTTCTGTTTTGAATTAGCACCACAAGGGTCGGAGTCCGACTTGGCTAAATGACCGGTCCCGTAATTCTGAACCGAGTCAAGAGACGAAAACCGGAACACTTGACCCCACACCTCCAGAGGTAATTTTGAGAACTTGGAGGACATTGCAGCCACAACAGATTTTACGTGCACCAGCTGCCATTCGTGTACACGGCAGTGGATTTGTCAGCGATGAGCATCAAACCAGTTACTTTCAGATCACTAGCCCGCTGCTCTTGCCAACTGGGCCACTGCGCCACTTGAGCTAGGTTCATACTGTATGAGGAAATCGACTGTATTAGGGATCCACTTACTTTGAACCGCAAGTAAACACCAAAGAGCCACGTAAACACCAAATACCCAAATCCTTTAAAAACTCGCAAAATGTTCATTTATAAGCACTTTGCTCATACTATACAGTTTGTTTCGTTAGTTGCAGGCTACGCTGCTCCTAAACTGATCCGCAAATGTAGTAATATATATTCAAAGGTAAAGGCAGTGACGATTACCTTAAATCCTTCAGCCACACTGCCACATCCTTAAGGGCGATACCGAGAGAAGGCTGTTTTCTATGCACACTGCATATCTACTGCGGACCGCAGATAGGCTTAAATAATAAATCTTTTACGAAATCTTTTAGTCATTCTGTACACTGCCTACATTTTCCCCATTACTGTGGCAAAGGTGTGTTTTTTCAGAAATCGACAAATATATTCCCGTCATTTGAAACAGAAAATAGAGTATGAAATCTAAAGAAATTTTATTCCTTAGCTTATTAAATAATCCCCTGTTGTTTCGGCAAACAGATTAAAGCCATTTGTATCAGTATGCATCAGTTTCCACTCGGCAACCAAGTTGAAGGGCTGTCCACCTAGCCACGGAATTTCCCCCCCATTTTTATTAACATGTTTTTATTAACTTGCTATCTTATCTGTGTGTTTGTTTGCGTGTGTGTTTGTCCAGTACAAATCTTGCAATCGATTTTTAACTAACTTCCCGACTAGCTAGACATTTGAAACTTTTAGAATAGCTCAGAACACGATGACAATGCATTTTTTAAATATTTTTAGCCATCTTTAAGCAGAATTAAATTAATTTTCAGTTATTTTCAGTTAATTTTGTTTTGTACACTGGTACAGCCATCTATTGGCCGGAACGGGAACGAAAAGTTAAATGCAAGGTAACTTCCAATTAACTTCATTTCCTTTCAAGTTGATGGGATAATTCATCAAAAAATTTTTTTTAAAGTATCTATTAATACATAGAATTGTCAAGTTTATATAAATATAAAAATATGACATATAAATATAAGTTATATAAATATAAGTTATATAAATATATGAAATATAAATATAAGTTTATAGAAAATTTAAATATATAAAAAGTTCTTTTTATCTTGTAATTATTATTAATGTATAGCAAACAGAGACTACGTTTTAAGTCACATATATTTTTTTTACGACAGAATTCTAAGAACCAAGCTTCCCCCCCCCCCCTTTTCTTACTTAGAAGTCGAATTAAGAGTATTTAAATTTTAATGGATGCCAGTTCTTTCGCTGAACTGTGATAAAAATTTTTTTTGACTTTCTTTAAATAATTTGATTGTTTTATTCGGGTTTTTCGCTACTCACTGATTGTTTGAATGGATGCTGATTAAACTTTTTAACGTGTCCACTTTGACGTAGTAGCTCATTTTTTATATGTTTTCCCCCGACTCTCGAGTCACGTGTCATCATAAAATACAGCTGTTCAAAAAAAAAAAAAGAAATAGTTTTTTAAAATATATTCTTCTTAGGTATTCACATATCCATAAACGCGAAATATTTTATCGTTATGTCTCTCTGAAGAGCTTTTTTATTCTTCCTACCGATGCACTAGACTGTGAAAGAAAGGCAGCTTCATGTTTTTCACATTCTAGGTTTACATTCACTGCATGTAGGTGGCGCTGCCGTAGATGCAAAGCCAGTTGCCCCTGCATCACGTTGTTGCCTCGGAGTAATGGTTTTTATGCGATTCTTTTTCCTCTTTTTGTAAAGGACACTGTTATTTTTTATTCACTTTATTAAAATGCTGCATTCTCAGATGTCGCTTCCCATATTGGGTACACTTTGGAATCTAAAGTATTTTAATTTTTTTGGGGGGATACTTTTATAAAAGTAAGTATTTATTCAAATCTATATATATATATATATATATATAAAACAGTTCCGTAACTGAGTGACATACAACGCACAGACCAAACTGCTGGACCTAAAGGACAGACATTTTGCATGGCGATTCTTCTTATAGTGTAGGGCTGCACTAAGAAAGATTTTTGAAAAATTCTTCTTATATTTTTTAAAATTAAATTTTTAAGCTGTTTTAGTAACTTTTTTTAAGTTTACATTTAAAATAATAATCTGAGGGTTAGGAAATTTATATCACGAGAAAGATCCTAAAAATTCCTTTAAAATGAAATCTTTTTCGATTCTATACCTCCATTTTCTGATTTTTGGTGAATTTGTAAAGATTAATTTTTTACAATTTAATTTATTAAATGCTGATCACGCGATTTCTTTTTCTGGTACTTTAAATAAATTTATCGTCACGTCCATAACAATGAAATAGACAAAAAAATATTTTTTCCCTTGCTAATGCGGCAGACGATTGGACATTATCCAAAAAAAAAAAATTAAAATACAGTAAAAGATATGTTCCTCAAACTGTACTATATTATTTAGGATGTCCTATTAGATTTAATTTGAATATTTTCTTCTCCATTATTTTGTCTATAAAAATATCTCTTACGATTTTTATATATATATATATATATATATATTACATTAATTGTATACATTGATCGTCGTATTTATTATAAATATATATATATATATATATATATATATTGGCATTAATTGCATACATTGACCGTTGTATTTAATTTGAATGTACTCCGTAGCGGATGCGGGTTTTCAGCTAGTATTTTATATTTGTCTGCAAATAAGGGCAAAGCTACGTTTAGTTCTGAGAGAACGATTTCTCGACAGGGGAACTCATGAGCTCGTAGATATGATGCCAAAAACCGTGTAAAGTGTCAGCGAGCATAGAGTTTATTGCACCGGTTTGCTTAAACCGAAGTCATAGTCCGATTTAAAAAAAAACATATTTAGTGCATATGCGTTTAAAACAAGATATATATGTATGCATTGTTTTTGGTTAAATTTATGCCCCTGTGTTTCATTTGTTGATAAAAAAAAAATTCGAATTTTAGAATCCACAAAAAAAGATATGTTTGGTAGATCCATTTATAGTGTTGTGACGATCGTCTCCCAGATCTATCGATGCTGAATCTCTCTCTGTCTCTCTCACACGCATGGTTTTTATACATATAGACCATATAAACATACATGCATTGTATACATGGCTGATTTGCCACCTAGATTTTCCCGAGAAAGACGACAAAGAGCTCATTTTTACATCTATCGCCGAGAATCTAGAATTTCGAGACACTTTGGGGTGTGCTTTTCTCCGCCGAAACTGAGATATCCTGCCGATACTTTTCCTGGGGAACATTAACCAAATTGTAAAAGATGCCAAGTCCAATCGATATCGGAAAAGCGTCGTTTTGACAGTTTCGAGTAATTCATTATTCAGATTGTGTGCTTTGCAAATTCACCTTGCACCGTTATCTTATTATTTCTCGCGTTATTTATACCACTCAAGACTCCTGTCCGCGCAGGCATTATTAATGACGAGTGACTTCTAGTTTATTAGAAGTTTGTGCGTTTAAAAGTTAGAATTAGCTCAACATGTCAAAGGCGTGTTTACAAAATAGACTGCGTAACTGCCATAATGTGTCTTTGTCAGTTTAAGATTAAAAGCTATTAGCTGAGTTGATGGATTTTTTTTTCGAAATATATTTTATAAGTTAAGAGTCCCCTATTAATGGATCAATGGCCGCTCCAAGGGGGAGGGGCAGTAAGGGTAATCCCCCCCCCCCGCGAAGAAAGCCCTGCGTATTTTTTTTTTCATAGCCTAAAATTATATAATCGTAGACCTAATACTAAACAAGTTTTAATTTAAAATGAGACGATGTTTATTTCTTAAATATATATATATATATATATATATATATAAAACTAAGAGCGCCCCCCCCCCAAAAAAAAAAAACAACAACTCTGGATTGGAGCCACCTCTGTAATGGATGTGGTAATATTTCGGTGTCTAAACCATGTTTTCTAACGCGGAGACGGTATTCTTTCAACTGTTCTAACGCGGCGATCTAAGAAACTTTCATTCTACAAAATCCGTTCCTAAGAATACGTGCATTTCATATTCACACACCGCACTATCCATTGAAAAATAATTAAAACTTTTCGTAAGAGTCTCTAAACTGCAAATGATAGGTGTGTAAGAAAATTAAAATTTTATTAAACCTGCTCCCTTTGAAGTGGTTTTAATTTAAGCAAAACGCGCATCGTAGATAAGTTAAAATATAGCCTACCCACACAAAAGGAAAAAACAACCCATTGCATTCGCTAATTATTCATAATTCAGCCGCTCTAAACAACGGTTTAATTAAAAATCATCGAAGTTCGCAAAGAAGAATTTTTTCCCCTCAATTAATTTTTCATAATTTTATGTTGCATGTTATTTAAGATAAACTAAATCTCTCCCCGAAATTAAGATTTTTCTGCTATCTCAGAGCACGATTAAACAGCGATTAATTCGTTCTTCAAGAAAAGCATCTCGGAGCAAAAAGGGGAAAAAAATCCAATTGCCTTCTGAAATGTTCCATATCATAAAAGCTTGTTTTTCACCGCTTGCGTACTTACGAAAGCATGGCTTCGCTTTTAATCGTCTGAGGATTTAACTGTTTTTACTTTCGGGGGGCCTTTTGTTTTCTTTCCGGGGATTTCTTCCAGTGTGGCAACATAACTTTATAGGAGTCGAAGAAAAGTAATCTTTCATTGAAATTAGCTTTTTTTCTTTCTTTAAAATCTTGTACGAGTAAAACTTTTGATGTTCAATTTACTTAGGTTTCTTGTTCTTCAAGGCTTTTTCTTTCGACTTAATTTTTTTTGAGGGGGGGGGGGGGAGTTATGCTTAATATGCATGAAATTAATCACTGAATTTCGCTCGTTCTGTTAAGGGTTTATTCACTCTCAAAATATACAGGAATAGGTTTCTTAAATCGTTTACTTTAATCATAACGTATATGCGCTAAAATATTATGAATTCCATTAATTCTTGCGTATTTTATTTCTTTCCATTTAAGCTTAATGTTTTTTTTCTTACAAGCTAAGTTTTAGTTTAAAGAATTTTCAACGAGTGCGTTGAATAAATAAAAGTTGTTTTTTCGGGGGGATGGTAACCTCAACTACCTTTAAGGCTGCTGGGGGGGGACATTATATATATATATATATATATATATATATATATATATATATATATATATATATATATATATATATAGGTAAGTATACCTAATATGAGACCCCAGCTTACTGCCACCTGGCGACTGGAGCGTAAAACAGTAGTCTATTGCATCATTCGTAATCGGTGAGTCAGTCGAGTGTTTGCAAGCGCACACAAAGGTGCAATATTTTTTTTCCTGAATGTGTGCTCGTCGACTTTTTTGCATCACCATTTTCATTGGCTGTTTTCACCTTCAAGGCAAGACTTTTATTAAAACTGTTAGTACTGGATAGGTAGCTATAAATGTGGAGTGTAAACACGCCTGTTTGTTTTTAAGCTATTGTCATTCCTAACCTAAAAATTTCGTTGGCGTGTTCAACATTATGGTCGTGCCCAATATGAGACCCCAAAGCAAACCTAATATGAGATAGGGTCTCATATTAGGCATTTTAGTTTTCACTCTCACAGCCTTGTTTTCTCTGAAGCTGTAGATGCAATGACGCCTAGGCGAAATCGACAACCATGTAGCAGTAGTGACAATATGTAAGGTATTGATCAAACAACAAGTTCAAACCAGTACTTAGTGACTCCTGAAGAAATAAATCCCTTGTCTACGTTACCTGAGAAAAACACCTCGAAACTAAGTAGGGCCCGTAAAGCCGATATTATCACATCATCGCCCTATAAAAATAAATTGATTGATAGCATTAATAAAAGAACTGCAGCATATTCGAAAAAAGAAACTTTGTTTCCTACAGAAAAAAAGGAATAGACCTAAAACATAAGAAATCAAAGGATAAACAAGGCAAAGGGGATCAAGATAAAAAATAAAATCATAAGGAAACAATAAAGGGAAAAGGAAAAGGGTTCGTTGTTCCGTTTTCCTCGGTTCGTTAGGATTGAATAAAATCTCTTCAGAAATTGCGCACAAAATAAAATTTATTATTCTGTAAATTCTTAAGGCGCATTCACAAATTCAAACAGAAAACACGTAACAACTGTCTTCTATACAGCAAAAAACTCTAAAAACACAAGTAAGGACCCAAGAGTCTTCATATGCATACAAAAACAATACGCATACGCTTCAATACTTTAATACAAGAGACCCAACGCATTTTCAACACATTCAATTCTCAGCAGAAAAAAAAACTGAGTTCCAATGCCAATGTCAGGTATATTTATAGACTTCCAAAGAGCCCTCTATCGGTCGGCCAGCTAGATATGGCTAGAAACTTCTAGAAAGGTCTAGATGCCAAACTGACGAACATTTGGCGCCATATCGACAAATGGGACGAAATGTCACCAATTGTGGCGACAAAAATAAGTCACCAAATCCATCGCAAATTTGGCGATAACTCTCATATTTGACATGATTACCATAGACTCGTAAAATTCGTAACAATATTGTATATATGATATTGAAATATATTGAGTTGAATTAAGTGTAGGGTCTCTGGCATAAACACTCAATTGTACTCAAAATTTATAAACAATTCCCTCTATTTTAAAATGTTATGAAATGTTTACAAAAATTATGTTTTCATAATTTTATATAACATTCGAACTAAAAAATCTGTATTTAATCAGTACCATATACTTGTGGAAAAAATTAACCATCGCCCCTGAAGGGGTTAAGTTATTATTAAGTTATTAAAATTCATTAAATTGTGTAAACTTAACAATGTTTGTCATTATTGACTCTGGTTTTAAACTGTACTATACCGAAATTCTCTGTTAAATATATTTAAGCGAGCATATTACGCTTAAGGGACGCTTAATATTACGCTTAATATTACGTTAAATTAAAGTAAATATATTTTTAGAAAAACTAAAAACTGGTGCGTAAATGAAGAAGATTCTTTAAAAAAAATACTAGATACTAATAAGAAAATCTTGCACCTTTTTGAAATGGTAATTACTTTTTTTAACTCCGGAGTCATTAACGCGAACAAATTCAGTGAATTCTCTCTCAACTGTAGTCACAAGATTAAAAGAATTAAAAGATTTTGAATTCTAACGCTTTTTTACTTCACGAATCATTAAAAATGAGGCATTTACAATGAAAGCTCGCTTAAATATGTTTGAAGCCCTTTTTTTTATGTGTGTGTGTGTTTGTTGATAAATGCTAATCTCTCCTAAAACAAAGAATTCCCCAAACACTTAAACTGCCGGTGTTAATACTTCAAACAATTTTCAAAATCCTGCTTATTAAATCAAAAATCAATCTCCTTCAGAGACAAAAACGCGCGTAAAAAAAAGTAAACAATTATTGCTTACATTATCTCCTCTTGCAGAAAAAGCTATTTAACTCAAGTAATTTATATTAAATGAAATCACGTGACACGGAAAAAAATAAATAAAAAAGAATTTCCCCGAAAATGCATCTTTTAATCCTTTTATCAAAAAAGTAATATCTTCGTTTACAAGGGAAAATAATCAAAGTTAAAAATGAAATTTCATTACTTCGTTCTACGAACAGGAAACTGTGCCATTCGAAGTTCTTCCGAATTTAAGCATGGTTTCATCTTAATTGCTCCAAGTTTTAATTGCTCTCTTTTCTCGAAGCTCCATGCGTTTTTTTAAAAAATTATTATTGCTGATATCCGGTGGCAACGTTAATGAAATTTTAAAGGGAGTTTTAGGTTTGGGGATGCTAAAGGCATATAATTTTTGAAAAGAAGAAAAAAAATGGTTTTATGTTTTGATACTATTGGGAGCGAAGTAGACTCTAATGCGTGCACTTATCAATTTTTATTTGATATTTTGTAATTGTGGGGAGGTTCTAAAACGTAATAATGAAATGCAAAAGCAATTTATTTCAAGTGTAATTTGGCAAATTCCAGTAATGTATTCAAAACTTCTAATGTTACGGGAAATTGCTGCAGAATACCATAAACTGATATGTTGAAGCTTATTTTAGACTAGCCGAAAACCCGTACTTCGCTACGGAGTACTTTCAAACTAAATACAACGGTCAATGTATGCAATTAATGCCATATATATATATATATATATATATATATATATATATATATATATATATATATATATATATATGTCAAAACATAACTGAACTGTCAAAATATAGATGAGAAGTACGGGGAAAGGGGGCCTAAAATAATAAGAATCTAATATTTCATTTACAAAGCGCGCGTATTTTGCTGTGGGGAAAACCATCTTTTAGAGGCGACTTGAGCGCAAAGCGAATAATTCTAGGCTAGAAGATTTATTTTTAGAAATGTAAAGTTTGGGCGCGAAGTCAAAATTACAAGTTCAGCAATATTAAAAGTCCAGATGACCAAAGGTTGAGGTCTGCATCTGCGCGCACAGCAGGCGCTCGGAGGGAATTGGGTTTTTTCGCGCCAGATTGGAGGCGAATTTCGTTCAGAGCGGAAGCTCGTGGCTGCGTGCCGAATAAGTTATCAAAATGGCGAAGCGCGGTAATCAACCTGGAGAGTGGTCCACTTATGAAGTTCAATAAAGCTGGATTTATCACGAATTAGATTACTTCCTTAATGGCCTCGCCACTCGCCCATTTATTTTAATATACGTATTGACTGCATCAAATCGAATTTACACAGGAGTAAAACACGCTGCCCTTCATATATATATATATATATATATATATATATATATATATATAATAAATACAACGATCAATGTATGCAATTGATCTTAAAAAAAATAAAAATGTATTTATAAAAAAAATCGTAACGGATATTTTTATAAACAAAATAATGTAGAAGAAAATATACAAATTAAATCTAATAGAACATACTAAAGAACACAGTACAGTTAATATAGTACAGTTTGAGGAACTTTTTTTTACTGTATTTTAATATTTTTTTGGATGATGTCCAATCGTCTGCCGCATTAGAAAGATAAAAATATATTTTTTTGTCTGTTTCGTTGTTATGCACGTGACGCAAAATTAGTTTAGAGTATCACAAAAAGAAAAGAAACCACGTGATTAGCATTTAAAAAATTAAATTCTAAAAATGAATCTTTGAAAAATCACCAAAAAATCAGAAAATGGAGATAAAGATTCGAAAAAGATTTCATTTTAAAGGAATTTTTAAGACTTTTCTCGTGATATAAATTTTATAACCCTCGGATTATTATTTTAATGCAAACTTTAAAGGATGTTACAAAAACAGCTTAAAAATTTAATTTAAAAAAATATAAGAGGAATTTTCAAAAATCTCTTTTAGTGCCTTACACTATAAGAAGAATCGCCATGCAAAATGTCAGCCCTTTAGGTCCAGCGGTTTGGTCTGTGTGTTATATGTCAGTCAGTGAGTTACGGAACTGTTTTATATACTATATAGATAATCTATTTTTACTGAGAAATTTTTTTCTTGTTATATACAGAATTCTTTGCCAATAAATAAACTAATACAAACATCAGTCAAAGCTATAAATAACTTATTGATAGAAATCACTTTGCCCTTGGGAATAATTTTAACCATAGAAGTTTGAATAAACTATAGAAACCATATTGAAACCATAGAAGCTTTATACCATAGACAAAGCAGGGAGATCCTATAGAAGTTTAAATATAGTATAGAAACCATAGAAACTACATTTTAAGCATAGAAGTTTGAAAGAGATAAATTTCACTTTTCTTCTTAGTATGTAAAAGCTAAGAAATCAAATTTAGAAATCATGTTTTTTTTTTTAAATTAAAATGGATGTTCGAAGTTTCCCTTTGTAAGTCTTCAAGAAATTGAGACCTTTCTGTATTTTTTATCAACAAAAAGTGCTTCTGACGATATTTTCCTTCTTGTAGTTGATATTGAAAAGCGTCCAAGTTGTACCATCAGATGCACTTTTGAATGCTAAATCAATATACTTTTCAAGTTGAAAGTATGTGATGGAAAAATACATCTCAAACGCTTAGAAGGTTAAAAAAAGTATTCAGCTTATACCCGGTAAACAACATAAAAATGAATTTTTACCATATTTGTATTAACTGTTTGTTTGTTTGTGTGTTTCTGTGTTTGTCCAGTACAAATCTTGCAATCAATTTTTAACTAACTTCCCGACTAGCTGGACATCTGAAACTTTTAGAATAGCTCAGAACACGATGACAATGCATTCTTTTGATACTTTTAGCCATCTTTAAGCAGGATTGAATTCATTTTCAGTTAATTTTGTCTTGTAGAATTGTGCAGTCATCTATCGATCGGCACGGGAGCAAAAAGTTAAACACAGTTGATTACGCATTTGAAATCTCTTTATTACGCATTTGATAATTTTCTTTCAAGTTTATGGGATAATTCACCAAAAAAACTTTAAAAAAATATTTATTATTACATAGAATTATCAAGTTTATATGATTCAACAGAAAATTTAAAAATATGGTATATAAAAAGTTCTTTTTATCTTGTAATTTTTCAACTGATTTTAAAGCATTCGGATCTAAATTAAACGATTTTACAAAATTGCTTGTACTTTTTGTAGTTTGAAATCGAGTGCAAACTCAAAAGCTTCCAATCCTGCAAGAATATAAAAAAAGAACGTTCTTTAAAAAATGCATGAACTAATATAACTTCTGTTTTTTTAGCTTTCTTTTTTAGCATGGATGCTTGTAGTCTACTGGCATCAGCCATGGACTAGTCTGTCTGTCTGGCCCTTTTGCAGCGGCGCGAGGGGATCACGTCGTAGTAAAAACTTACCACTTCGATCGGAACATGATTCTTTTCCCGCTTAGTGGGAATATCTGCCTGCTAGGCAGATATAGATGGACTATGTCTTTCCCAGGTATTCCTAACTAGACATTCAGAGGGTATTTGTGGTTCATTACTTTTCATGGTAGACACAGTCGTCAAACCATTTCTCCTTCATTTTTGACCAGCTTCTATTCAACAGGACCAATTATCTCATGTTATATTACTGTTCGTTTTGTACAGGCATTTAGTGAGTCGAACGCGTCATTGGGTTGTGATTTTTAATTTTTGCTCCAATTAATCTAATTTTTACCTCAACCATAGAATGCTGGCTTTACGAATCACCCTTCCGCAGTGAAGACAAGAGGTTGACTGAAGCAGGTGTACACTCGCAATACCCAGGGTTGAAAGGCGGGGGGGGGGGGGGCAGCGTTGAATAAAGCAACCACACTTACCTGAGAGGCAGATGTTCCCACCAAAGGGTTAAACATCTTTTAAAAGCCCGAGAGGTTTTCATAAGTTATCGAGCATACTGTTTAACTGTGATTTTTCTTTTTCGGGGAAAGAATTATCAAAAAGGACTGTCCTTAGCGATGAACAAACTGCTCGCGAAACCAAATGAGTGTAAAGTCTACTTACGTATCGATTGATCTTAAACGGTCAAATAAAACGGCGAAAACGATACTGCATTTTTATACGTCTGTTGTTAAATATGTAGGGGCCCCGGGTCGCCCAAATTGGTAGGCAGATCTGTACTGTTTGTCGGATGCCCAGGCCCTTGCTAAACATAAACCAACAGGGGAAATAAACCATCGGCTGAGTTTGCAGGTATTGCTACGCAGCTTCTGGTCTTCAGGTTCACCAAGCTTATGGACTAACTTCCGAGAAGCATTATTATTGTGTTGTTGAATATGTGTACCTCCAGCGTACCCAGAAGCCTTGGACCCAGGTTTGCCCTTGTCATTGTCTGTGCCTTGCTGATGAGCTCATAAATGCGTTGAGAGGATATATTAGCACTAGTAACCCTTACTCCGAGGGCGTGCACCATGCCTTTTAACTCCTAAAGTTAAATTCGTTTGAACTACGTCAGATGACGTCTCGGTGAAGCCACCTCTTTGGTAGACAGTGTTCTATGAATTCGTGACGAGGACATAATAAACAAAAGCGGAAATCGTGAGAGACTTCTACCTGTTGCCTTTATAAACTACGTCACGAATAACGTCTTACTTTTTGGATTTTAGCTCAATGTTAACCTATGGAGCAAATGTTTCCGATAATTGTAGACATGGATTTCAAGAATTGTTGTTTTAAATTGTGCTCTGTAGCAGATTGATAGAAAAAATCTTTCTCTATCTCATTCATTTTAGAAATTTCAACCCCCAGAGGAAATTATGTGCGTTTTCTACGAATAATTCAAATGGAAAATAATTACTTGCTTTCTTTTAAAGAAACAAAATTTAACTAGGGTAAAAATTTTCTTTCTCTGTTATGGAGTACAATTAAAAAAATGAAATCTATAAATCCAAGCCGCCAATCATTGAAAACATTTTCTCGAAAAGTTAATATTAAGCAAAGCGAATCCATGGCCACTGCCCAAAAGCTCTAAGAATTTTTTTTCCATAAAATAAATATTACCTAAATAATTATTTTATACTACTTATGTCTATATTACTTTCAAAATTACAATGCGTCCTAAATACATTGAAAAAGAAAACAAAAGTACCTTTCATTAGGACGCATTAGCTTCGAAACAACTGCCGTAACATATTTACATACACAACTAAAGCTCCGCTAATTATACAGAGAAAGCATTTTTCGTGACAAAACAAAATCCATATTTGCATTCATTACGTTGCTCTCAAAGTGAGATTCGAACAACAATTTAATTGCATTAACTGCGTTTGAAAAAAGATAAAATTCTTCGTTTACAACTTAATTTATTTCCTAGATATGTTTTGTAACACGGGTATCGACAAGGAATATCATGTAATTTATTTCGCTAGACAAGTTAAAAAGAGGATACTTTCCTTTTGCTCGAGTGGTAAAGAAGAGATAATTTAGGAAGCGTTGTTGATTATATTGGATGGAAAATAAACACTCTCTTCCAGTTATGTTTCGATGCAAGGCGGCAAGTGAATTCTTTCCATCTTAAAAAAGATGGATGGAATTTATTTATCTTCTGGCTCGTAGACGCGACATCTAACAAATTAAAACTTAATAAGATTAACCGATAACGTTACATTAACTATTACATCTTAAGACGTAAGTGATATTTAGTATTTAAATACGTGATTTAAGAGCAGCGCTTTTCTGTTCTTGAGCGACTTTAATGCGCTGGGGAAAATATCGATTTCTATTTTTTGGAGCGAAATTATTTAACGAAAAGGGATAAACAAGTATAAGGTTCTAAAATCCATAGCATGTTAAACTATGCAAAGATTAGTCTCTGTATTGTGAATTTTTGAAAGTATCCAATTCTTTCGTAGTATGTATATACTACATGAGTATACAGAAGTTAATTCTGTCAAATAACCAAATTAAAATATTGATCCGTTTTGCATGTGTCAAATATATGATAAATTAGAGAAGTATAGCTTTAATACTCAAAAGATAAAGTATATATATATATATGTGTGTGTGTATATATATATATATATATATATATATATATATATATAGTTTGCTTATGTTTGAATATGTTTCTTTGCTTTACCCACGGCTGATGAGCCAAGCAAAGACAGAGGATTTTTCTGATTTGATTTTTTGATTTTTTTTCAGTCTAATTGCTTAACATTTTGTCTTTTGGGTGTTGATTCACCTATGTTGTTATCTTTTGGGTGCTAATGCACCTGTGTTTTTGTTCTTTAAGTATTAGTTGCTAGTCTGCGTCATGCATATTGCTATAGTATTTGCATATTTTGATAGATGATATATTCGTGCTTTGTGGTTAATATCTGCTTTAGCGCTCTTTTACTCACGTTTTATATATATATATATATATATATATATATATATATATATATATATATATATATGATTCCGAAAGAAAGTGGCCGTCGAATAAGGTGTAATATTATTTTTATAAATATATATGTGTACAACGACATATTATATATATGTCAACATATATATGTATGTAATGCCAAGAAAATAATTTAACTACCAATTTTCAATGTTCATGGTGTGACCTATGAGGTACCTTTTTCTACTGGTGCAGTTCCCATGTTTTAATTTATATATTGTCCTCAAATAACTATCTCGGAAGTGCGATTCTTCGAGGACGTGTGAACAGTCCATTGTATTGGAATTCGAAGGAAGGCACATTTGTTGGGCTTGAGCGGACCTACTATTCTCTTACATTTCCGCTATGAAGAGAGCACTTAAAGTGATGTATATTTGCGTTTGTAACATATTCTCTGGACGTAGAAACGCGGTGACACATCGGCTGGGTCACGAAACGGAAAATGGCGTAAAAGAGAAGGATAAAATAAAACAATGGAAGTGGTGAAAGGGAAGTGATAAAATAAAATAATGTGTACGTGAAGATTGTGTTTTATATCGATATATCTCCACCTCTGGCCAACGACGGTCGGATGCTGGTATTCGGCGCGCTGCCCGTGGGTTCGAGTCCCAGTGTAGGAATGTATGTCTTTTAACCGTTCGAAATCGACTTTAAACTGTAGGTCCCGGTCTAGTTTGGCTTTGCGTAGCAAAAGTTGACCGTAGTGCTGCTCTAAATCAAACAACATGGCCTACAACAAGTACATATTTCTACCTGACTTTTAATTTATATATATATATATATATATATATATATATATATATATATATATATATATATATATATATATATATATATATATATATATATATATATATATATATATATATGCATACTGTTGCATCACGGTAGGTTTTTAAGGTTTCTATCTGAGGCATTATTAAAATTACTATTTCTGAATCCATGACTAAGAAAGACAGAGTCCTAATTAAAATGCAAAGGCCAATTTTAAAACAAAAACTTAACATGAAAATTTATTTACAAAAAATTTTTAACATTAAACAACATATTCAATTAATTTAAGTGCAGATTCACAGCGTACGCTCCCAGATCCATGGTCTAAAAAGGAGCTACCAAAAAACACGTCTGCTCAAATCGATGTTACATGCCAATCTCCCAAAAACACAAAGTCTCTCTCTACCCCTCTGCTTCAAAACTTCGGTGGTGGTCGCCTTCTTAGAAATTGTTTTCCAAAACCGGGGGGGAGGGGGCAGATTATCATCTGACAGCTCTTTTTAAAGCCGAAACTTTATTATATTCCCGTGAAAAAGTCGCAAAGAGCTATTGCTAAGAAAGATAGCTTTACGACGATGGTGGGAGACGCTTCTTTGAGAACCCGATATGCATGGGCTTAACTTTCAGGCCAAAACTCTGGCGGCATGTGTTGGTATCATTGTTTAATCCCCCACGTGTTCAAAAACGGTGGGAGCTGGAAAATGGTATTCCCCAAAAATATGTAGCTGGTCCGTGGGGTGTGAGAACGCACCCCCGTAAAGGCGTGACGTCACAGCTTATATATATATATATATATATATATATATATATATATATATATATATATATATATATATATATATATATACATACATATATATACGCACAGCGAAACTTACAATGATCACCCCTCTAAACGGCCATATTTTGTTCAGAACCGATTCAAGTCTCCATAGAGCCAATGTTATGAAAGAACCTCTTTTTGACGTTAAACCCCCTCCCCTAATAGAACGCCACGTTTTTTCGGCTCCATTACTGGTCACCATAGAGAAGTTTTACTGTATATATGTAATGATTTAAATATCATTCGAAAAAGCATATATACTGCGATTCCTTCCACATTAAAAAGAAACAAAAATTGTTACGATATGCGAGGGTAATTAACCCGAATAGCAAATATTTTGATTCATTTAAAGTGCGGTATTCGTGTATTCCCTAAATATCCATAGGGAAATCGCGCCTCTATGATTCTTTGCCCACTGAATCATTCAGAATGTTTAAATACACATTAAATTCATTTGCAGAGTAATAAGTACTCGAAAGGGACTTATCTCCCGAACTCCCTTACGTTCCGCGTACGCAAATATTATCAACTGTTGGTTCCTCAGCTCCCGCAGGCACATAAATCAGCTAGGGCGATCGCCAAAATTCATTTGGCGAAGTGTGATTTTACGATTCATTGTACATCATGCGAGAGAAAAAAAAAAGCTGTTATCACCGAGATCGTTATCCGAGTAGATCATTTCCCGGGGATTCCGAAAACGACACACAAAAAAAATTGAAGGTAGAATAAGGTATCATATGGCGGTCGAAATTCGAGAGCGTAAGAAATACAAACTGCGGCGTGGCCCTTAAAAATGATTTAGAGTCGCGGGAGGTGCTTTTTATGAATGCAATTTCTGATCTATCTAAAGTGAGAGAGAGAGAGAGAGAGAGAGCGGTTTATTACTGTGTCAGATAAGGGACAGAGTTATGGCTGGTTTGGTCTCGTATTTTTTTATTTATTTATTTAGAGATTTTTTAGCGGGCATTTTTTTTTCAATTCTAGAGAGAATTTTCTACAAAAATTGTCTCAAGCGGTGATGTATTTTGATAAAGTGTCTTAGATAGAAAAGCATTCTTTTTAAGGCCAATCGGAGTTCTTCATGCTAGATATTTTAAAGATTTTGAATACAGCATTTTTTTTTTTGCCGTCGAAATAAGTGTTTCAAAATGAATTTGATTTTATAGTAAGAGATATATCAACAATCCGGATTTTTTTTAAATCAATAGAACTCAATGAGGTTTGATATCATTTTTTAAGTTTATTAATCTACTAGCTCAGTAATGTAACAGTAATTTTAAAATTTTAAAAAAAGGAGAAGCATACATTTTAAGAAGCGCAATTAAATTGGCCCCGTCGAAAAAAAATTCCCCGGAACTTAAATTCGTACAATCTATGTACTCTTTAACCCTCCAGCGGTCGCGCCCGTGTATAGAGTGCAACGTTTTCGTAATTTCGAATGGTTTGTTTTTACATGTAAGGGTTGAATGTTCTAAGCAGATTCTATTTATAGCTACACCCTTTCTAATTCAGGTCTGATTTTCTGACCCTTCTATTCCTCTCCCTTCATTGTTAGTCGTGATTTGACCGTGGTAAACTAGTGATTATACTGGATTGCAATATGACCAAAGCGGGAGTCGATGTTGTCGATTCAGTGTGCAGCTATTACACGGTATCCCGCATATCACGAAGATGGATAACCTCATTGTTTTTTTAGGTTTTTGGACATAACAGGCATCGAATCGCAAGTTGTCCTTAGATCCAATACACCAGTCAGTTTCGAAATAAGGCGATTGTATCTGCATTCTTTAGCCTTTAATTGTAAATATATCTCGATATTATCAACATTTTATATCGTGTCATAAAAAGCAGAATTATTATTTTCAATTTGAAAAAAAAAGTTTATTACAAAGGGAATAATCAAGGTCGAAAGAGACGTAGCACTTTATGCCACACGCGCCTGTGGGTGTTAAAATAATTACAAGATAAAAAAGAACTTTTTATATACCATGTTTTTAAATTTTCTGTTGAATTATATAAACGTGACAATTATATGTATTAATTAACTTGCGTTTAACTCTTTGTTCCCGACCCCATCGATAGATGGCTGCACCATTCTACAAACCAAAATTAACGGAAAATGAATTAAAGTCTGCTTAAAGATGTCTAAAAATATTAAATGAATGCATTGTCATCGTGTTCTGAGCTATTCTAAAAGTTTCAAATGTCTAGCTAGTCGGGAAGTTAGTTAAAAATCGATTGCAAGATTTGTACTGGACAAACACACACACAAACAAACAAGAAAGCGAGTTAATAAAAACATGGAAAAATTGGTGCGACAGCTGAAGGGTTAAAAGCTTTACAACAGCAAAAGATCTAGCATGATATGTGTAAAGAAGACAAGGCTTCAAATATTTGAATCCTTTTCCTCGAAAGACCACTGGCTTAAACATGTAAGTGCAACCAATTTCATGGGGAAATATTACGTCCCTTGGACCTGGTTTCGATCTTATTATGGGCTATTCGGCAAGGCATAGTCCATGAATACGTTGCAGGAGAGGAATTCCGTGTGCGGACTTTCTTCAAATTTTTACGTGTGATTGACAAAGTGCAGTCATCAAAACCCCATTCGGTAAGAAACATCGTCTATTCCGTAGAAGTGTGGTTCAAAATTTAAAGCTCAAGATGTGGTGAAAAAATGAATAAATCCTTCCAAACGGGCCTTTTTTAAAGCAAAACTATACACCTCGAACGTACAGCAAGCGTAACCGATGATTTTTGGAACTAAGTTCTTTTATGCGGCTTACAGTAGAGTGAACTGGCAGAAATCGTCACGTAAGGAAAAAGCGTTATGCCTCTCCCAGGCGACCTTCCTTAGTTTGCTATTGCTGGCTTGTGGCGTTCGCTTTTGGCTCCCACCCTGTCACCGTGAGTTCGATCCTCATTGGTGCGTTTTTCACCTCCTGCACTCGCAGATGTTCAACTCCGGCTTTTCTGCTATTTAAAATCTCAAAAAAAGAAAATTTTCTTATTTAGAATTTTTTATATATAATTTATAATTCATTATTTTATATTTAATTTTTAACAATTGACTATTTTTCCTAAAATATTAAATGAAATTTATTGATTTAAATTCTTACTTTACATTTTTGCTTTGAAAAAATGATGAAAAATAAAAATAAAATATACAAACTAGAGAGAGAGAGAGAGAGAGAGAGAGAGGGAGAGAGTTGGTTGGTTGGTTGAATAAAAGCGGGCTGCCCTTTTTGGCGTGACAAAAATACACTAATATAATCAATAGTACACTAATATAATCAAATCTACATATGAAATCACTTTTAGAGTTGAAAAAATAACAAAAGGAACTTCGTTCGTGACGGGGGTCCCCCGATCGCACAATTTTTTTTTTCATCTCTGAACATACTTGTAAAATTAATTGTGTGCCAACATGTCGACAGATTACTTGTTCCATTTATGTTTGAAGATTGTTATTTTAGGCTGAGTTTTTAACCTTTACCGAAGGAAATATTTCTTCACCAGTGGGAGTCATTATCATGGATGGCCTAAAAATGGACAAATTTTGAAATAGTTCTTAAGCAAGCTATATTGCTAAAGCTACATTTATAGATTCTATACGTTAAATCTCACGCTATTTGTAGAAAGTGAGAAACGAACGGTATATTCTTTACAGTGACGCACATAAAACCAAATGCTTGCGAAGTAAAACAAAATAAATGGATTTCTTAAGACTTTGTTTCCTCCTACAAACAGTTGATCTCCCACTTTTTCAGACAAAGCTTATCTCCCAATTTACGCAGAAATGTCATAGGCTCTATTTTCTCTCTCATAAAATCTTGTATTTCAGCTATTATAGATAAGAAAATAACTGAAACAGGACGTAACACAGTTTAACAAATTTTTATGATGAAAACTTTAATCGAATTTTTATATATATGTATATATATATATATATATATATATATATATATATATATATATATATATATATATATATATATATATATATACATGCATATATATATATATATATACATGCATATATATATATATATATATATATACATATATACATATATACATATATATATATATATATATATATATATATATATATATATATATATATATATATATATACACACATATATATATATATATATATATATATATATATATATATATATATATATATTGTTTGCTATTAAATCTGAAAGTAGAACTTAATGTCCAAATTACACAGGGAGGCATTTATAAATTACCATTTTCCACATTTTATTAATGAGCATCTTAGTATTGTTGGAGTGTGAATTTTGTGACGATTTAGTATTAGGGACTGGCAACAACGAAACATTTTTTTGCTTGATATATTAGTCCAAAAGATAAAGAGAAATCATGATTAATTTTTCCCTGAAATTTAAACATGGGTTTACACAGAAAAGGAAACTAGAAGATGAAAATTTGAATACGGCACCATTTTTTTATTCATAATTCTCCTATTTCGAAAACTTCATAATCCATCGTACTGTATTTGTTTCTCCCTCGCACAAAATGAAACGTATACGTCATTCAAAATAAATTAAAACTATGAGGAATTTTGTTCACAGAATAATAGAATTTTGTAAACATATATCATTCCGTTTTAAACGTGTAGTTTTAGGAGAAGGAAAGAAACAAAGGGAGAGAAAGATTTGAGAAATGCATCTTTTTTTTTTCTGTCTGCGAAATTCGATAGCATACTTATTGAATTGATGTTTCTCGTTCACACAGAATGAAATGTATTAGTTATTCAAAATAAATGACAATTTTCGGTGAAGTTTACTTTCGTAAATAATCCAACCTTGCTGTCACAGAGGAGAATTCAACATTATTTTAGATTCTTTTAGATTTTGTAAGTTAAAAAATGAAAAATCCTCTTTTTATTACGGAGTACCATTCTTTTTAAAAAAATCCTTCAATCCAAGTCGATAATCATAAAATATATTCATATACTAGCTGAAAACCCGCACTTCACTACGGAGTACATTCAAATTAAATACAACGGTCAATGTATGCAATTAATGCCATATATATATATATATATATATATATAATAAATACAACGATCAATGTATGCAATGGGTGTAACAATAACAAAAGAATATATTTATAAAAAAACCGTAACGGATATTTTTATAAACAAAATAATGTAGAAGAAAATATTAAAATTAAATCGAATAGAACATACTAAAGAATATAGTATAGTTTGATGAACATTTCTTTTACTGTATTTTGATAATTTTTTGGATATGTCCAATCATCTGCCGCATTAGCAAGAAAATGAAATTTTTCTTTGTCTATTTCGTTGTTATGCACGTGACGCTAAATTAGTTTAAAGTATCACAAAAAGAAAAGAAACCACGTGATCGGCGTTTAAAAATTAAATTCTAAAAATTAATCTTTAAAAATTCACCAAAAATCAGAAAATGGAGGCGAAGATTCGAAAAAGATTTCATTTTAAAGGAATTTTTAGGTTCTTTCTCGTGATATAAATTTTATAACCCTCAGATTATTATTTTAAATGCAAACTTAAAAAAAGTTACAAAAACAGCTTAAAAATTTAATTTAAAAAAATCTAAGGATAATTTTTCAAAAATATTTCTTAGTGCACCCCTACATTCTAAGAAGAATCGCCATGCAAAATGTCAGCCCTTTAGGTCCAGCGGTTTGGTCTGTGCGTTATATGTCATTCAGTCAGTTACGGAACTGTTTTATATACATAGATGATACATTTGTAAACTGTCTCGCACTAGTTTTTTTTGTTACTGTTTCAAATGTAGTGTATTAATCAATACATATCATTAATATGTATATCCAGAATATAATGCATGGAATTTATGTAATGTAACGTATCGTATGTGTTAATGTACCTATACGCTGCGTTTTAAAAGTTAAATATAACGTAACAATGCACAACGTTTATGAATTATTTATTATCAGCTTGGCATACATTATTTATGTCTATGAAATGCAAGTGTAAGATATATGTTAGCCATGCATATTTTAAGCTTTTCTTCATGGGTGAATTACTGCTCATCCTTATAACTTTTTGTATTGCAGATGGGAATAGAGAAATGCTGAATTTCTATCACGCTAATATGTATATAAGGGAATACTCTCTCCCAAAAACCTTCTGCCCTGAGGATAACTCAGGATAGATATATAACTGAGAAATTGGAGCCTTCGAGAAGGGAAAATTTGAGCATCTTCCTCTACGTAAAATGATTTAAGGCCGAAAAAATTCTTTTTCATGGGCGCTGCCTCTGATTTATTCTACAATATATATTATAAAAATATCGGGTGTTTGTGGGAATATTGGAAGCTGAATCCAGATGGAATTCCGACATATTTTTTTTTCGAAAACGAAAATCCAATAAATTTTTATACGAACATGCAGATTTTATGAGAATTTATAAGACTAATCTTTCCGTTTCCTAGCTATCTAAGTTTATCTTCTTACTTCAAACGTGTTTCCTGTACGACGTTCGCTTAATATAAAATTAAGATGAGTTGTGAATTTAAACTAAAGATGGATTTAAATTAAAGATCCCAACTTGACAAGAAATTTTAAAACAAATGGAGAATACATTATCTTTAGTAAACAACTCAAAGTTAGCCATCGAAAGTTATGATGAATACGAAGACTTTATGCAAAATTTACAAGATTATGTTTCAGTGTTACTCTATTTTCTTTTCAAATTACGTTAAAATGTGCATATTTTTGTTTGTGCTTTTTATGTAACGCTTAGTTACGCACTCGAGGCTTGCTTTATTTTATGCAGTGCTTAGTAATTCCCGCTTAGAAATGAATTGATGAATATAACATTAGTTCAATGTATTCCAAGGCATTAAAACTGCCTAATGGCCAATAAGACTCTTCTGAAAATTTCATGCACGCTCTGCGAAAACATTGGAGAAAGCTTTTTCTCGAAAATGGTTGAAATCTGCGTCAGTTGTTATAAAAAGAGTTATTGTCACAGTGTTTTTTAAAAACGTAAAGACATTTAGCCTTTTTGGAGATAATTTGCTCCTGCTGTAGAGTATTTTCTGAGACTATTTTGTCGTTTCTTTTCACAAAACATTAATTATGATAAAAGTAATTTCCATACTGTTGTGAATTTAATGTCCATTTTTCGTTAAAATAAAAGTAAATGTGTTAGAATATTTAAAGAAGATTTTTGGTTGAGGGATTGACCACTGTACAGAAGAAAGAGAAAGAGAAAAGTCTTGCTGTGTACACTCCTAAGGGAAAAATTTAATTATTTATTAATAATTACTTATTCATTATTATTTAATTAATGCTTATTTATAATAAATTATTTTTTTATTTTTAATTACTTCTTATGTAAAATCATTTAATTGTTTATTATTTATTATTTTTTTAAAAATATTAAAATATGAAAAAGTTTAATTACCGTAAGATGAGGGGGTTACTTTGTGACGGATTTTAAGCTTTTTCCTGTGCCTGCCGATCAGTTTTAAAGCAGCCCAAAACGAACAATTGCAAAACATTGGTACATCCTTTCCTTCCGTAGTAATGTATTCCGCTAACCCCTATCTTTAATTACCATTGAGAAATTAACCCCTTCCTTCTCGCTCCCATCAAAATTACGGGGTGAGGTTACGCCTTCTATTTCTCGTGCCCGTTATATTTCCGGGCTGGAGTGTTTAAATGTAACGCAACAAAAAGGTTAAAAAAATCCCTTTCATTTACCCTGAAAATTTTTTATTTATTATTTTACATGCCAGATGGCAGAACCAGACTATTTATAATGTAAAAAAAAAAACTAGATGTGGCAGATCAAGAAATAAATGTAATCCTCCGGAAGAAATAGGCACATTTATTACCATTTTCTTGAAAATTATGCGATCGTTAAAGGGTTATTGCGATTATGCGAAAGTTAAAATGTGTCACAAAGTTGCCCCGCCGAGTGTGACATCTGTGTTTTCCCCCTGAAATCTAAGAGGAAAATTTACTTGACACAAAATTAGAGAGTAAAACACTTATCAAAAGCTTGATACACAATTATGTATACCTATTGCAAATATTGGATAGCTTTATCTATATCTTTGACATCAAAGAGACCTCGGGTGCCCAGGGCAGAAATCAGTTCTTTGAGAAGATGATTAAATTCGTCTTTCGGAACATTCTGTTCCTTCGAGTAGTTTTTTTCCAGACAGTCAATACTTCTTTCTGTCCAGTGGTATTTTGGAGGACGGAAAAATACAACATCGAGTGGCTGGAGGAGGTGGGTCGACTATGTGGGTTATTTTGTTACAGTGTCAATGTGTCACAAAGTAACCCCGTCACCTTTCGATATTTAGGTTATGTTCTCATATCTCTCGCAAATATCCCTACACAAAAGTTATATTGCTCCATAACCTAACCAACATATTGACAATAAAAAATAATTACCTGTGGTAGTTCGTTGTGTAAGGTGTTACACTTCAGCACACAAAGTTTCCGAACTTTGAGTCAATAGCTTGACAACAGGTATGAACAATACACTGGTCAGCGAAGACAAATACAGAGGCTGTTCGCACATTTTTTAGACGATTTTGGTAAGCGGTAATAAAAAATCGTTTGCTGCAAAAGAAATAATTCCAATTGTACTATGTTTTTAAAAGTCAAAATTATCGTCTACGGCTTGAAAGTTTTGTTTTTATTCAAAATGGCGTTTTTAACAAAGCAGTGGTTCGAAAGTTACATTTATGCTCTTTCCGAAGAGAAATATGCATACACCGTTATCCAAAAACGATGTGAGAGTCAAGGTTTTGTGATATCTAAAGCGTCGATAGGTAATATCGTCAACAAGAAAGGAAAAAACGTCAAATTGGAGCCTCAAGTGGGACAAAAATTCCAAACAAGTATCCAAGGAAAAAACGGACATCTTCGACTATTGCAAAGGTACGTTGTTTAATGTTAAAAGAAAATCCCCCTAGTCAAAGGACAGTTGCAAAATCATTAAAATGCAAGGTGTCCACTGTAAAGAAAATGATAAACGTTGATTTAAATCTTAAGAAAAAACGCAATGTGCATCGTCTTCTTCCAAATCATATCGCTGAACGCAGAACACGCTGCAGAATTCTATATGAGAAACACTTATCCAAAGAAAAATGGAAAACAATTGTCACAATAGATGAAGCATGGGTGTATTTAAATGATTGCAACAAAAAAGAGCCATTTATTATCATAAAAGGGGAGAAAAAAATTTAAGTACATGGTTCAAAGAATCGAAAGAAAGTTTTTCTAAGGGATTCATGATTGTTGCTGGTTTTTCTTATAATGGCAAGTTAAAAATAAAGAGAGTGGAAAAAAATGTCAAGATTAACTCCAAATACTATCAGGAACATATTTTATTGCCAATTTTTCTGAATGAAATACCATCGCTTTACCCACAGTGCCATCAATCTGTGAGACTCCATCAGGACAAAGCTAGCAGTCACACATCAAAATCCACTGTAAATTTTCTAAAAGAAATGGAACAAAAAACTGGTATCAAGGCCATACCCTTCACTGATATCCCTACTAAATCTCCCGATGTATCACCTATGGATTTTTGTGCTTTCGGACTTTAAAACCTGCATTATCCAAACGTCGTCCCAAAATCCTTACAGGACTCTGGAAAGCTGTTCAGGAGGAATGGGATAGAATACCTCTTCTGACACTTCAAAAGGCATTATTATCCTGGAAATTGCGGTGTCGAAAGATAGTTCAGAATAAGGGATGTCAAATAGAACATTTAAAACACAAGAATTTTATGTAATTTAGTTTTGTGAATACAATATACATCGTCTAAAAAATGTGTGAACAACTTCTGTAGTGCTAAGTAGCTTCGAACACTGGCCACTAGGTGTCTCTGTGCCTACCCGGTATCACGGTCGTGGCGCAAGATCCGAAATACGAAACAATTACTACGTGTCACAAAGTTACCCCTGCAGTTACAAAGTCCTTCCGTCTTACGGTACTTTTTGGACCCTTCTCTGTACTCTAAATTACGTGTTTTAATTTCCGCGTATTTGCCTAACATATGCGTATATCAGCCAATCTCAAAATTCCCTAAATATTCACTATCATCTGTTTCACCATTGCGAATAATACAATGGTTTTGAACACATTGTAAGAACTTTTACGAGCTGTACTAATGAGGTTGCCACGAATCATTAACGGTGCGTCAATTATTTTCTCTCCCGTAAATTTCATGAAGGATTCCAACATTCAGTTCTTAGATTCAGGCCTGCATGAACGTGGGTTTATTGCCAAGAATCCCCCAACCAATGATTCTGAATGCCTGCCTCTACAGTTTGAAAGAAATCTTACGATCTTCCCTCATGCCACCACGAATCATTAATGGTGCGTCTCCAGTTCTTACCTTCCGGGGTTTTCATGAGTAACAGCAGCATTCATTTCTTAGATAAAGGGTTGTATGAACCTGGATTTATCGTTCCCCTGCCTGGAATTTCCCTTTCCATTCGAGCTTATGACTGTACTATGGACTGTGGGTAAATGGATGTCCAAAGACAATTTAAGCCGTGATAAGTGTTTTGAGTGACCTCTAAATTTCACCAAGGATTATTCCTCGGACTGGACACATGCAAAATGCAGTATAATTAATGTCTTGTACTGTTGTTGTTTCCAATCCCCTTGGTGTAGAAAAGCCTACACCAATTCCAAAGGACCTAGGTCCTCAAATCCTAGGTACTTGGCGAAGGGTAGTAAGCATTTCACTTTAAGGCGTGGTACCACTAGGGCTGCAGACTGACTTGACCTCGAAGAACATCAGTCCCGTAATTTTGAACGTGGAGAGACAAGTGACGAGTCAAGTGACGAGACTGGAACACCTGACCCCGCACCTCCGGAGGTAAATTTGAGAACTTGGAGGACATTGTAGCCACGACAGATTTTACCTGCTACGGCCATTATTAGTGAACACGGCGATGGATTTGCTGCGACGGGCATCGAACCAGGGACGTTCAGATCACTGGCCCGCTGCTCGGTGACAGATATTAACAGTACACCGGGCCACCGCGTCTTCTCTTGTACTGATAATATCTTGTTTAATTATTGAAAAAACAAAACTTTTTCTCTCTAAATTCCCGTGCACCTGCTTTTATCTGTATCGATTCCAAAGATATACTCTTCTATTCGAATCTAGCCGACCGTTACTTATCAGCAACAAGAAATAAAGAGACACGACACGGGGCCGTAAAATGTAGCAGATCCGTTTTTACGAGTCTTTTTTTTTCTGTGGGGCGGAAAGTGGACGCATTGCTCTGATTTGGAATCCTGCTGTTACGGATTGTCGGGGGGAATAAACCTGGAAATTGGAAGATTTTCTGAGACGACATGACGTGATCCAAAATAAGCAGATGTAAACGAAGAAGCGGTTTTATATTCAATGGGAAAAGTGTGTGCATTCTTTTTTTTTATATATCCGGCAGAAATTAAAATTTGGTGGATACTTAATGAAGATCAATTCTTCAACTAGCATTTCTCCCTTTGGAGGTGGGAATTTATAGGGCGGCTGAACTAAAGTTATTAAATGTTTTCGGGCACGAGTCCCTCTGGTTGTTAGAGTGTCGGAATTGCTCTCTAATAGTGCCCGGTTCGAATACCGACAAGGTCACTTAGTGCTCTCGTCTAAGCCTTCTTATAACTTGAATCTCTAGGCTGGAAAAGTCCTTCAGTGCTGTTTGTATTTTGTTTATAGAGATACTCGGCAAGTACTTAATAGGGAAGCACTTGATGGATGCGAATACGTATATGAAACAAATGGTAAAAAATTCAAATCAAGGCAATATGTGAGGCTTACAATATGGGACAACTTATTAACTCTCTGAGCATTTGAGAGACTATTTTTACCATGTTTTTATTAACTCGCTTTCTTGTTTGTTTGTTTGTGTGTGTGTTTGTCCATCAGTCCAAATCTTGCAATCGATTTTTAACTAACTTCCCGACTAGCTAGACTTTTGAAACTTTTAGAATAGCTCAGATCAGGATGGCAATGCATTCTTTTGATACTTTTAGCCATCTTTAAGCAGGATTGAATTTATTTTCAGTTAATTTTGTTTTGTAGACTGGTGCAGCCATCTGTCGGCCGGGACGGGAACGAAAAGTGAAACGCAAGTTAACTTCCAATTAACTTTATTTTCTTTCAAGTTGATGGGATAATTCATCAAAAAAATTTTAAAAAAGTATTTATTAATACATAGATGTCAAGTTTATATGTTTCAACAGAAAATTTAAAAACATGGTATATAAAAAGGTCTTTTTATTTTGAAATTATTCCCGTTTATTTCTTTCTTTTAGCTGGTTGAAGCGTTTCTAAAGCGCTACCAAACTAGAGGATTGGTATCCAATCCTGTAGTTTGGTATTCAAAAGCGCCCAATTGAACAATTTGAGACACTTTTGAACATCGAATCAAGGATAGAATAATACGTCACAAATACTTTTCAAGTTGACGTAACGGAAAAGTACATCTGAAACTCTTAGAGGGTTAAAAGCATAATGCAGAACAAGTCGTGATGAACTAAACTACGCTTTCTTACTTTTATTACGTGGGCTTGGGGCGGCCCAGTGTGGTACAGCACGCTGGTTTTCGGTGCTGAGGGTGCTCGGATCGAATCCTGGCGTCGAGCCACGAAAAATGCCTCCGTTCGTGTCGTCCCTTCAGAGGGGGTAATGCTGTCCGCCTATATGCTGCCCCCACAATAAAATGGGCAGTAATATTGCGGCGTAGTATAGGCGAATGTTTGACGACAAGTGCCTCCGCATTGGAAAAAAAAACTTTTATTACCTAAGAACCCCGGTGGTAGCACGAAACCTCCCTTCAGCCAAAAATGTGCACTCACTATTACTCCACTGAGTCCGAGCTAGGATCCTTCATACAAGACTCAATTGAGTCAGTTGGAGAAAGGATATAGAACTGTATTGGTTAAAGTAAAGAAGTGGCTACCGCTTGGCACGATTTGGCGAGGTTTACGAAATTCGCCAAATTCACGCTAAAAGACGACGGTAACAGTGACATGGCGGACAACAAAATGCCGTGTCTATACAGATTATGCAGTCAGTTTTAGACAATTTGAACGGCATAAATATTTCAGAATAAATCCTAAAGGACATTCTTTCCTCATGAGTGAAATTAAAGAACAGGATGTTGTAATACAAATGATAAAAGGAAAACTGATTCAGGCTCATTTTAGTTTGACAGTGCTAAACACTTGGCAGCTACGTCGCTGAAGATAAATCCGTTAAATACGATTACCTGTTATATGTTTTGCATTCAATATTATAAATGGATAAGATAGCAATATCTTCGCCGCACGGATCGCCCGCGACAAAAGGGGTACACGATTCTTTACGAGAGCCCTTTTCTGTAATGATTTCAACATCTTCCTGAATAGGAACTTCATTGTCGCCTTTCAGTGTGATTTTGACGAATTTTGAAAACTTTGTCAAACCGCGCCAAGCGGTACCCACTTCTTTAGTTTAACCCTGCATTCTAACTAGTGTCAGAGTCTGCGTGTTCCAAGCTACTATGGAGTGGTTGAGTGAAAAAATCCTCTTTTTATTATGGAGTACCATTGTTTTTTAAAAAATCCTTCAATCCAAGTCGATAATCATAAAATATATGCATATACTAGCTAAAAACCCGCACTTTGCTACGGAGTACATTCAAATTAAATACAACGGTCAACGTATGCAATTAATGCCAAACAAACACACACACACACACACACACACACATATATATATATATATATATATATATATATATATATTAAGTACGATGATCAATGTATGTAATTGATGTAAAAAAAACATATTTATAAAAAAATCGTAAGGGATATTTTTATAGACAAAATAATGTAGAAGAAAATATTCAAATTAAATCTAATATGACATACTAAAGAATATAGTACAGTTAATATAGTACAGTTTGAGGAACATATCTTTTACTGTATTTTAATATTTTTTTGGATAATGTCCAATCGTCTGCCGCATCAGCAAGAAAAAAAATGTTTTTTTTGTCTATTTAGTTGTTATGCACGTGACGATAAATTTATTTAAAGTACCAGAAAAAGAAATCACGTGAACAGCATTTAATAAATTAAATTCTAAAAAAGGATCTTTAAAAATTCACCAAAAATGAGAAAATGGAGGTAAGGATTCGAAAAAGATTTCATTTTAAAAGAATTTTTAGGATCTTTCTCGTGATGTAAATTTTATAACCCTCAAATTATTGTTTTAAATGCAAACTGAAAAAAAATTACAAAAGCAGCTTAAAAATTTAATTTAAAAAAATCTAAGAAGAATTTTTCAAAAATCTTTCTTAGTGCACCCCTAAACTATAAGAAGAATCACCGTCAGCCCTTTAGGTCCAGTGGTTTGGTCTGTGCGTTCTATGTCAGTCAGTCAATCAGTCAGTCAGTGAGTCAGTCAGTTACGGAACTGTTTTATATATATAGATGAAAAAGAAATTCCTCCATCAGTTAACATTGAGCTGAACGGTCCCATAGGGCTGCCACTTAGCAGTTGTAAAATACAATTTTACATTTTAAAATTTATTGATTTAGCATTACAATTATAATTATTAAACCGTTTTAGATATGTTGTTGCTTATGCCGCTTGACCGACAGCAACAACAGATCAAGTCCTAATATAGGCTACGGGCGGTAGAGTGCGGCTCGTGTTTAGACTAGCATAGCAAGGATCGGAGCCCGACTTGGCTACGGTTGGTCAGCGAATTTTGAACCGAGTCAAGTGGCTGGACCAGACCACCTGACCCAGCACTCCCCAGACGTAATTAGAGAAATTACATTGCAGCCACGACAGATTTTACGTGCACCGACCACCATTATTGGATATTACGATAGATTTGTAGCGACGGGCATCAAACCAGAGACGTTCAGATCCCTTGCTAACTGGGCCATTACACCCAACTTTATAGATTTCCAGTCTATTTTGCAGTTAAACGTTCTGATGTTTAAAAAAGATGTGCCTACAAGTTTAAAAATGTAAATGAGGATAAATAAGCCAACAGCGTGAGTCGCTGTAAAAGAGTGTGTTTTTGATTAATTTCCTTAGTTCCGAATAGTATGAGGTTCATATTGTCTATATATATATAAAACAGTTCCATAACTCACTGACTGACTGACATATGACTCACAGACCAAATCGCTGGACCTAAAGGGCTGACATTTCGCATGGCGATTCTTCTTATAGTGTAGGGGTGCACCAAGAGAGATTTTTGAAAAATACTTAGATTTTTTTAAATTAAATTTTTAAGCTGTTTTTGCAACATTTTTTAAAGCTTGCATTTAAAATAATACTCCCGAGGGGTATAAAATTTATGTCGCGAGAAAGATCCTGAAAATTCCTTTAAAATGAAATCTTTTTCGAATCTTTACCTCCATTTTCTGATGTCTGGTGAATTTTTAAAAATTCACTTTTAGAATTTAATTTATTAAATGCTGATCACGTGGTTTCTTTTCTTTTAATTTTGCATGACGTGCATAACAACGAAATAGACAAAAAAAATTCTTGCTAATGCGGCAGACGATTGGACATCCAAAAAATATTAACATACAGTAAAAGAAATGTTCCTTAAACTGTACTATATTAACAGTACTAGATTCTTTAGTATGTTCTATTAGATTTAATTTGAATATTTTCTTCTACATTATTTTGTCTATAAAAATATCCGCTACGACTTTTTTTATAAATATATTTTTTCGTTTTTTTTACATCAATTGCATACATTGATAGTTGTATTTATTATAAATATATATATATACTTATTTTTGGCCTTAATTGAATACATTGACCGTTGTATTTAATTTGAATGTACTCCGTAGCGAAGTACGGGTTTTTAGCTAGCTTTATATAAATTTTCTAATACGCATGAGAAAACAAAATTGAAATTAGAAAGAAGACCTGATTAGTAAGTAATTCAATTTAAAAAGACTCCTTATCGCCACAGATTTAAAATATATCTTTTAAATTCTAGTTTCCCTTTTATGTATAACTACACAATATTCTTATTAAATTTATGGTATGCCAAAAGTTTTAGTATCTGACCCAAAATTTTCCTATTTCACTTCTTTCACGGAAAAGAGCTGTATTTGTCTGCCAGTTTATCTTAATTTGATTATTTTTGACGCAGTTTAACGCTTCGCTTTTATTTAAATTCAGTGTCCTTAAACTTTTTTGTATTTCTAAACACATCCTCACCCGGTATTTAGATATATTTCTAACTATTCTTATTTCTTCTTTTAAAAAAGTTAAAAAGATAAAAGGATTTCGGCGGGGTAGAATCGCAGAAAAAGGAGAACAGCATTCATTCTTTTCTACCATTCGCGAACCCCCTCGGGGTTTTTCAGATATCCCCTTTTCTTTTCGCTGTCTCGGTAACCTTACAAAACTGAAATCTAAAGATTTCCACCAAAATATTTCCACAAACCATATTTTGGTTCTTCTGGGAAGTCATTTTCTTCTCTACGACATTGATAAGGCTGTTTGTTGACGCGGTTTATTTATCGCACGTATTTACATTTCGCATGAACATTACCTTGAAACAAATTTATATGTTTACGACTAGCTGAAAATCCTCACTTCGCTACGGAGTACATTCAAATTAAATACAACGGTCAATGTATGCAATTAATGACAAAAAAAATATATATACATTTATTTATAATAAATACGACGATCAATGTATACAATTGATGTAAATATATATATATATATATATATATATATATATATATATATATATATATATTTATAAAAAAAATCGCAAGGGATATTTTTATAGACATAATAATGTAGAAGAAAATATTCAAATTAAATGTAATGGGACATACTACATAATGTAGTACAGTTAATATAGTACAGTTTGAGGAACATAATATCTTGTATTGCATTTTAATATTTTTTTGGATAATGTCCAATCGTCTGCCGCATTAGCAAGAAAATTTTTTTCTATTTAGTTGTTATGCCTTTGACGATAAATTTATTTAAAGTACCAGAAAAAGAAATCACGTGATCGGCATTTAATAAAGTAAATTCTAAAAATTAATCTTTAAAAATTCATCAAAAATCAGAAAAGGGAAGTAAAGATTTGAAAAAGATCTCATTTTAAAGGAATTTTTAGGATCTTTCTCGTGATATAAATTTTGTAACCATCAAAAACTTAAAAAAGTTACTAAAACAGCTTAAAAATTCAATTTAAAAAAATCTAAGAAGAATTTTTCAAAAATCTTTCTCAGTGCACCCCTACACTATAAGAAGAATCGGTTTGGTCTTTGCGTTGTATGTCAGTGAGTCAGTCAGTTACGGAAATGTTTTATATATATAGATTAATAGGATAATGCATGAATACCCGTGCTTCGCGATAGAATACCATCCGTCATGTCAGTTGGTTAATTTAATTTGAATTAACTTTAGTAGCAAAGTGTTGTATTCCACAGAAGAGTTCACCCCGTCATTGAACGACCGTGATCTGGCATTAGCGCTGCTGTGTACTGATAGGCGTCGCGTTCTTCTAACTTTTTCTTTCTGAGGAGGGGGCACGGATTGAATTCTGTTAGGGCCCTCCTCAGCGCACTGACTACCGGACGGTTCTTAAAATATGATTTTTTAAATTGAATAACAATAGAATTGATGTTTGAGTAGTATTCAAAAGTTATACAATGAGAAAAATAAATATAATATAAATAAAGCGAGAAAAAAATATAGCGTCGAATTTTTGCTATGGATCATATTGTTAAAAACTCTGTGTTAAAGCTAAAGACATAATCGGATTGAAAAAGCGGGAAAAAACCAACTTTCTTAAAAGGTTTCTACAATTTTCCGATTTTAAGTGAACTTCTATTAACGTTTTAATTTATTTCAATTAAGTTGGGGGCCCCCTGACGCTACGCCTATGTGTGTACTACCTTATTGGATTCACTCACCCCCAGTGTTGGCCCAGTGGCACAAGATGCCCCGCAGTCCAAGAGTTTGTTTTCTACATTCATAAGCCTATAAAAGTCAATATAATTGTCAATCAATCAGGTGAAGACTAGATTCAATGTACCGGGTTCAATCGTTGGGCACACGAATCACGCGTCACTGGGGACACGATATTTTATGTTTGCATTCATCGTGATGATGAGAAAGATCGATGAAGGCAGTAGTTAAGTGGGACAAAATATCTTTTCTTATCCTTTGAGTCTTTTATATACCATATTTAAGTTACATTTGATATTTTATGTGTTTTTTATTCATTTCCGATAGTAATCCGGAAATAAAATGAACTTAGAGGGCCAACCTGCCTCGTTCGATGGGGCAGATTGGCCCAGTGACTTGATCTCCTGCTGAGATTCATATAGAAACTATTAATTAATATTTTAAAAATTTTCTCATACGTGGTTATGCTTTAAGATGTGCTAATTGTACAAGTTTTGAAAAAAATTAAAAATTTTAATAAATTAAAAAAATATATTTTGAAGAAAAAATGGGCCAACAAGTCCCTGTCTACCCTATTGATTGATAATAGCTTTTACGGTCAATTATTGTACCTGTAGCTGGTTATGCGAAACTATTTAAATTCAGTGAGAGTGAAATTAAGTAATGAAACGGCTGCGTAAGGACGAGAGATACAGGTACTGTTGCAACTGGTATCGAAATGGTTGCATAGGGACAAGGGATACAAGTACTGTTGCCACCGGAATTCCTAATTAAAAAAAGTAATATTAAAAAAATATTTCAGGTAGTCTCCTCTAACGACACTACCGCGTGTTATTAACGTAGGATTACTTATCGTTTGCTTACCTCTTTTTTTTTGCGCATTTTGATACTTTTCTGTTTAACTGTTGACTGCTTCTGGGTTTGGCGCGCTGCCAAAATTATAACTAGCGACACAGGACAATTTTTTCTCTCTCAGAAGGGCCGTTATGGAGGAACGTAATCCTACGTTAAAAATTAGTAATTATTTATTTAGTACCTGAAAGATTCAAAAACATTTTCTCATGCATGTACACGTACACACCCACCCACAAACTCATGTATATTTATGTATGTCTCCAGTTTATTGAGTTCCAAGATGTGCAAAAGACGAGTTGATAGTTAGCTCTTAGATAGGCAGGAAAGCATATTTCTTCTGTATTTTGTGACTGTTCCCAGGGGAGCATAAGGCTTATCCCCCTTTTGCCGGCACAAATAAATGGCTATAAAATGCAAATTGATCAAGAAACCAAAGTCGAAATTTTTTCAAATATTAAAAGTTCTCTAAGCTATCATTTGGCGAAATCTAAACACCTTGGCGCTGTGTACTCTACGGAGAGTAATTACGTATTTTTTTATTACGAAATGTGAGGATAAAATTTCATTTTTTTTGTATCCCCTAAAGTTTAAAAAGAAAATCGTCTTGAAGCTTTTTTTAACCTTTTTTTAAGAAGGGTAAAAAACTGACTTTTTTTTTATCCACGCTAACCATTTCTGAATTTCTTTAGGCGATAACCTCCCTTTTTTCCGTCTGTCTTATCTCCCTGGAATGAAATCTCCGAAGACTTCTATTTTTTTTTTCTTAAGAATGGCGCAGCTCTGCAGCATTTACAGTCCCCGAAGGATAAATCGCCAGCTATTTTATGTTTGATTGGAAATATTTCATGTCCTCTGCGTCTTTTCATTTTTTTCTTATTATTCTTACTCTCTCGAATTTTTGCAAAGAGTAAAAATGTCGGGGTTTAAAATCCGAACATTCTTTGATTACATGTTTGCTTTATACGCCCTCGACACTTTATATATTTTTTTCAGTGATACCAAAAAAAATGGTGAAATGCTGTGTGGTAATGAAATAAATAAAAAGTTTTATTGAATTCTGAATAGGAAATGAGATTCCTTATGTTAGTATATAAAATTAGCTAAATCTTAATCAAAGTAAATGCACTAGCAAAGAGATTCGAGTAAGAGTATCCTATTCTGTCTTACTGCCAGTCACGCTGTAACGTTCAAATGTCTTTAATTCTGTTTGTTGCCATTAAGAGAAAACGAAACAGTTGCATAAGTAGTTATATTTTTCTGGCATTATTTTCTCGAGCATTTCGCGTTTCTCATGCAAAACCGTCTGCTGCATTACTATGACGCAACCGTCAATCATGTTAGGGCACATAGGAGTCTGGTAGCGGAAGCGTTAAAGTATTGAAATGTTTAACCAATGACAAACCTCCAAACGATTAGCAACGAAATTTTTAAACCAATCTCGTCTATGATTGGTTTATTTCCGTCTCAGCGCCATCTTTCCTTTTTACGCTTTCGCTACTGCGAAAGCCCGATGTTTATATCTGAGCAGTTTCATGCAAGAGTGTGTTCGATTGTATGTTTTTCTTGTTCTCTTACAAATGGTTGTTTTAAAATTTTCGTTTGTTTGTTTCTCCTCTAAAAAAAAATTCATTTTCGAATATACTACTGTGTCTGCTCTGTTTTTAAATGGAAGACCAGCCAACACTGTTAATGGGAGAAATGGCCACCGGGATTAAGTTAGGATTCGGGATTAAGTTAGGGGCAAGACGACACTTGCAGGTGCAGTTTCATTTGAACTCTCAAATCTTGACTTCGCGAGTCACAAACTAGTCATTCTGAACTCTCAGTTGGCTTTTCTGCGGGACTCAATTGGGATTAGACTGACACAATTCGCCTATGAAGAGATATGTTACAGAAGTGATGTCACTGACAGGTAGTTCTGCGACTCGTTTATTATGAAGACCAAACTATGTGGTTGTCAACCACTCAGAATGAGAATATTATAGCAGCCGCGACATTACATTAAGCCGTAAATGCAGATGGCCGTTTTGACTTAAGGCTACTGTGTACTAACCTATTAGATTTGTTCACCTCACTGTTAACCCCTGGAGAAAATGTGTCTACTATTGACAGCACCGTAAATGCTGATCCTCCAATAAAAATGGTATTTTCAGATAGCCCGAACTCTGACCCTTCCAACGGAATTAATTTTATAAATTGTGTCTACCAAAGGAGCGTTTAAAACACACTAAATCAGAACCCCCCTCCAACGAATCATTTAAATTTTAATAGAGTCGAACCCCGTTATAGCGAACCCGGTATACCAGTAAAGTCAATAAGTTCTGAGACTACCGTCCCCCCTCACGCCCGGTGTGTGAGGGAACCGAAATAACGATGTCGTTTGCAAGTCTGGTTATCTGCGTACGCGTGAGACGTCACATGGCTCTTTGCACAACTGCTAAGCGCGCAGCTCGCCATTTGGCTGCAGACTGTCAGCCTATGATGTCGATGTAGCAAAATGTCCTTTTTGGAGCAACGTTGCAACATTAAATTCTGCTACAAATTAGGAAAAACCACTGCAGAAACGTTACGGTAACTGCAAACAGCGTATCGAGACGAAGCTATGTGCAGATCGAAAGTTTTCAAATGGTACAGCTTGTTTAAAAATGGGAGAGACGCTGTTGCAGATGATCCGCGAAGTGGGTGGCCAGTGACCCCACAAACGGAGGCGAACATCCAACGGGTAGGAGGAGTGGTTGTTTGGTTGGTTGAAGTTTATTGGCGCAAGGTCCAGAAAGGACAACCTGCGCCAAACACAAGGTAACATCGTCAACAAATGGTATGTACAGGTTCATCGTCGTCTCCGAGAGGCAATCCGTGGTAAACGTCCACACGTTTGGAAATCCAACATGTGGATGTTGTAGCATGACAATGTCCCGACGCATCGATCCCTGATGGTGCAACAAGCTCTTGCTAAACACGGCATCACAGTTCTGCCACATCCCCCGTATTCCTCAGACCTCACTCTTTACGATTTCTACCTGTTCCCGAAACTGAAAGATCGCATCAAGAGCAAGCGGTTTGCAAATGCCGAAGAAGTGATGGCAACAGCGACAACCGCTTTACGACAGCTCTCACGCAACAGTTTCCAGGACTGTTTCCAGAAGCTGTGTCAACGCTGGCAGAAGTGTATAGTTGCGGAAGGACATTATTTTGAAGGTGATTGTGTTCAGAAGACTTTGTAAGTGTATTCATTGTTATAGTAAATAAAGTCCCCGAATTTATTGACTGTACGAGTATAATGAACTCAGGGGTATAACGAACGAAAATTTTGGTCCCGCTGTTTTCCTATTGTACGTATAATTTAATTAGCATTGTGTCAGTTTAATGTCATCGATTTTAGTCTATTTAATTCATTAATGATCATTTTTAATAGATTTTATCATTTTTTAATACATCGTTATTGAATACGCATTGCAACTAATGAGTTATACATTTTGTGAACTCTAGCATTTTTCTTAACGGTTCGGATACAGCGAACCACCGGATGAAGCGAACAAAACATTTGGTCCCTTGAAGTTCATTATAACGGGGTTTGACTGTATATTATTTGCATTTTTTAAGCATTCTTCAGGCGCATACACAAATTCAAACAGAAAGCACGTACTTCTATACAGGAGAAAACTCTAAAAAATGCAAGTTAGGATAACAGAGTCTTCAATACAATACACGCCTAACACACTTTCAATACATTCAGTTCTCAGTAGAAAAAAACACCGAGTTCCAATGCCAATGTCAGTTATATTTATAGATTTCCAAAGCACCCTCTATCGGTTGGCCAGCTAGACATCTCCAGAAGCTTTCTGAAAGATCTAGAAGGTTGGCGACATTTGGCGCCGTATCGCGAAATTTGATGACCAAATTAAGTCACCAAATCCATCGCCAATTTGGTGATAACTCTTATATTTGGCGAGATTACCATAGACTCGCAAAATTCGTAACAATATATAAAAACGCCAGACTCGGACCAAAATCGGAATGACAGATTTAATATCAGTTCTTTCAATAATAAAAGATGTGCCATCGTTAAAAAAAGTGATTAAAAGGGTGATAAAAATTATGTGTAAACGAGATAAAAATATGATATATAAAAGTGTAATAATTTAAAAAGAAGGAGGATATATAAATGTGATAAAAGAGAGAGATGATATATAAGGTGATAAAAGAGATTTAATGATATGAGCGGTGATATATAAATAGGTAAATAGCACTAGAAGTTTAGCAGTAAAATCAATAACAAAAACAAAGATTGTCTATAAAACCGGTTGAAAACTAGAAGGCTAATAGAGAAGGGTGATGTCTGATCATTCTTTATATGTGTGTCTTGGAGGAGACATTCTAAAGTATACTAAAAGGGCGTAGTTTAGGGATTTTTTTTCTTTGAAGGAACCGATTACAGTTACAAGGAAATTATATTTTAGTGAGTGTTCAGTTAAAATTACTCATCTAAGAAAATTTCTAAGTAAAAATGGGAAGAAACAATTCACCTGCAAAAAGTAGCATAGAGAAGAGCCGTATCGTAACTACATGTAATAAACACTTCGAAGCACGAGCGAAGAGTGACTTCGGGAAGAGCGGTGACATAACCACAAACAAATCTAACGCCAAAAAATGACGGGCGACCCAGCGTAAGCGACGTGACATTAAAGGGAGTCAAAGAGGAATTAGCCTGCTTGAAGGATGAAATAACCCAAACTAACCTAGTTGTATGTAATGATGTAACTGCAAACAAAGGGCCAGTGGAAAGCGATGATGAACATACAGCCGGCAATTTGGTTGAAAGCATAATAGAATCACAAATAATAGCTGAGCACGTTAAATACATAGACCGGAAAGTCCTGTGATGACAGTGGGGAGGATAAAGTAGATGTCGCCCCTGGGATGCTCGGACGAAATTGGGGTGGCACCTGGATAAAACGAACGCCGACCCTTGGTGGTGCCATTATAAACATGAGCCGCACCCCTCAGCCATATATTGACCTGGTCTGGAACGCTCTGGCCAGGGGCATATGTCACAACACACAAAGAGGCAACAATTGATGTAACCCTAAACAAGGGTTACTCTAAATCTATATAATGTTACTTCAGGGATTTCTCTTTGGCGAAACAGCAGTTTCGCCAAAGACAAAAATTGATAAATGCAAGTAGAATAATTTAATTGGCGTTATTCGGGGGAAAATGGGGTACATTGCGTTTTAACCCTTTGAGGGACGCTGTTTGCACAGTGCAAACGCTTAAATCTAGTCTTTTTTTTCACTTGCATTCAATGTATTCCAGATAAATGAGCAGAAAGAGGGTTAGTGCTGCCATCTGTTATCAGTTTGAAGGAGTAAAAATATTTTGCAACCTTTAAATGGGACTTTTTTCAAGATTCTTCAGGTTAAAAAAATCGGAAAAAAGTCTGCACCATGCAAACGGTGGAGGTTGTTGCCCCTGAAAAAGTTAAACGAGGATAACTTCCTTTGGTGGACGAAATTTCTAGAATGGATAAATTAGCCCAGTAAAAAAGGAATTCCTTTTTCGCTTACGAAGTACAATTAAATAAACCTTTAAATCCAAGTCGACAATCTTTGGAAAAATATATCCAATATGGTGAATCCAATATGGCTATTATCTAGTAGACTTATCTACGGCCGAATTTCCTTAGGTAATGTAACCTAACACTTTTTCTATTTCTTTTGACTCAAAAGGTTAGAAAATCTGAGAAAACCTTTTATATAAATATTTTAAAAAATACAACAGAATGAAACTTTTGCAGAACCGTTACAGGTCCCTGGGGGTAAAGAATCAGCCATTTTCTGTTTGATAGGAAATATTTCGGATTCTCGGTCCTTTATGCTTTTTCAAGTCCCTCTCCCCTTTAAAACAAAAAGAAAAACCATGAGATAAAATCGGAACCTTCTAGTTTCATATTTTTTTTTTGGCATTCAAAAGACAATTTTATTTTTGATGAAAGATTTTTCTCTGTTAAGCTTCAAATGTTAATTGAAGTTATCGTAACAAAGAAAAATTCATAAATGGGAAAAAGTACATCTGAGGGGTTATTATAAAGCAATAACAACGACTCAAAAGCAGAAGAGCTAAATCGCACGTTAAGCAAAGATGAAAAAGCGTTTGTAACATAAGAGTGTCAATTGCACGAGTTTAGTCTCGGGGTTTGTTGCTGAACAGAGTGTTAAAAGTTCTACTGTAAATATAACTTTTTTTTCTAACTGAAATTTATACTTTCCTATTCTAAAAATTATTTTCGTTATCATTTAGATTATTTCCCTCAACGAATTTCAGTATGCCATCAGTGACTACGTTTGACTACAAACCTCGAAACGAAATTTCAATGAGAAAATGTTAGTAACAAGACATTGATGAATCAGATTAATATACTATTTAAGGGGACAGTGGACCTTCCAACCTAACTTTTTTTGTTTTGAATGGATTTGCTTGAAATTTGAATATGTGATTAGTACTATAGATATGTAAAAGTGGTTAAAATTTAAAGATGAAATATTAATAATTTATGAATTATGAATTATAAAATATACCAAAAATTGGTCTAATTAAAAATGTTTCATGCACATTTCTTTTGCATATGATATGGTAATTTTTATTTACAGGATACCTTATAGAACTAACAATGAAACTTATGGATTATTTTAAGCATTCATTAAAAATATAAAGAGTAAAAATAATAATACTGAAAACACTCTTTTTATTAAGCAAAATACCTATAAATCATCTTTTCAAGTATAAAATTTAGAAATTCTGAGCTACGAAGCATAATTATTTTCAATAAGATTTATTTGATATACAGTTAAGTATATAAAAATTAAATTTCAAAGCAATACAATAATTAGAAATGCGCCTGGAGCAGTTTGAATATTTGTATGACCTGAAAATTTTTATTTTGAGAAAAACACATTAAGTTATTGCTATTAATAACCAC
Source organism: Dolomedes plantarius (assembly GCA_907164885.2). NCBI lineage: Eukaryota > Metazoa > Arthropoda > Arachnida > Araneae > Dolomedidae > Dolomedes > Dolomedes plantarius. Next base: position 225,901,443 of record OU015491.1, read on the forward strand.
ATAATACCTAAATTAAATACAAATCCCTATAACTAGGAAAGTAATCACAGAAATCAAAAATTCTTTTTGCAACACATTCCTACTTGCCCGTAGTTTCACTACTCAAAAAAAAAAAAAAAAAAAAAAAAAAAAAAATCGAATTTTTGGACAAATTTCACAATTTTGAAAGTCCACTGTCCCCTTAATGTATGTCAGATTAATATGCATGGTGTCAGGCCTAAAGGTACCCAAAAGTCATGACATATTTTTACGGAAATACCCATTAGAATTGAAAAAAAATATTTAAATAGACAAAACATCTCACCAAGTTTTAATATCAATCATAGATTTCGAACATAGTAACATATATTTCGATGCGTGCCCGTTTTGTAGCACGACTAAGGCCGTCTGCACACGGAGCAACTCAAAAGAAACTGATAACTGACTCAAATCGCAAACCAGTCCGTGATGAGTCGCAACCTATGTAATTGAATGGAGCCACGCACACGGCGCAACTGGTTACAAACCCGTCGGACGGGTCATCACGGACTGGTTTGCGATTTGAGTCAGTTATCAGTTTCTTTTGAGTTGCTCCGTGTGCAGACGGGCTAACGTGTAAATTGTAATCCCGTTCTCTCCAAGTGTTTCGTAGCATACCAGGTGTTATTAGACTATTTTGCTTGGGGATTAATTAAAGTCGTTGTGTATAAACAAAATATTGAAACTGTGGATGAGTTGAAGAAGCGTATCATTCAAGCAATTCGTGTAATAACTCCTGATATGCTACGAAACACGTGGAGAGAACTGGATCACCATTTAGACGTTAGCCGTGCTACAAAAGGTGCACACATCGAAATCTATGTTACCATGATCGAAGTCTATGACTGATATTAAAACTTGGTGAGATGTTCCACCTATTTAAATATTTTTTTTAAATACTAATGGGTAGTTCCGTAAAAATAAGTCATGACATTTGGATACCTTTAGCCCGGACACCCTGTATTTAATGTACGGAAACGCTTTAAAAAGGTACCCGAAGGAGTTAGCTATCACATATTTCCATACCACACAATGAAAAAGAAGCAAACCAAAGTTATCTAATTAATATTTCCAGTCCTCAAAGTTAAGGGGTGAGAGAGATGATACGTTATAACAGGGGCGGCTCCAGTCCAGAGTTTTTTGTTTTGTTTGGGGGGGGGGGGCAACGTCGGATCTTAGGGTTGTATATAATGTTTGAGATTAGCAAGAACTAACCGTTCTCCTTTCGCCTAAATAAACTTAAAATAAATATGACGCTTTGAATACCAATCTTTTATTCAGAGTGTAAAAGTTGAGGCTTGTTTCTAACACATATATATATATATATATATATATATATATATATAATTTTTTTAAAATTTATTATTTATTTATTTATTTATATGTATGTATGTATATATATATATATATATATATATATATATATATATATATATATATATATATATATATATATATATATATATATATATATATATATATATATATATATATATATATATAAGAAATAAACATCGTCTCATTTTAAATTTAAACTTATATAGTATTAGGTCTACGATTATATAATTTTAGGCTATGGAAAAAAAATACGCAGGGCTTTTTTTTTGGGGGGGGGGGGCAATTGCCCCTAATGCCACCCCCTATTGGAGCCGCCAATGTGTTATAAGATGTAGAGAGTTTACTTACTCTCACTGTATGGTTTACAGTGTACGAATGCAAGTGATGTATTAGATGGATCACTTCGAAAACACATTTACAGTGCTATTTTCTGCTACGTCATCGATAAATCAAAGGAAGCGAAACAAATCAACTGCGTTATTTTTTCATGCCAGAACATTAAAATAGTTGATTGGATAAGACTTAAAAATCTCTTTTCCAAACTGTTTACGTTTATGTTCATCTTAGGACATTTTTATGAAAGCGAGACTATTTCTACTCAAATTGTTTTATGTCAGACATTGAATGTGCGGTTATTATTTTGGATTAATATATCTTGTAAATATCGATACAAAGGAAACTAAGAGATGCCAGTGTGCCAGAAGTTAAAAGTCTCCTAATTTGAGTTTCAATTTATTCTCTTTACATTCTGTTAACGGAACATGAAACTCGAGAGATTTTTTTTACGATCAAAGTATACTTCCATACCTCAAACGGACAGTCTTTCCATGCTGATGATGCCACAGTACTAATACCAAAGAGTAAAGGCCAGTTTACATAGAATCCGTCAGCGTTAGCGTTACTCTTATTGGCATATTTTAAACCAATCACAGGCTTTAATATTTTCTTGGCTAATTGTTTGGAGGTTTGTAATTGGTTAAATATATTTAAATACGATTAACGCTGGCCGATTCTATGTGAACAGGCCCTAAGCTGTAGAGAGACATATCTAATTTCTTGTTGCAGATTGTAGACTGCAGATGGCGCATTTCAACATTTATACAGTTCCATAAAAATAATATCACACGGGATGAATTCACGAACCTGATTTATTGGGATTAAACTTTATGATGTTTCAAGATATATACAGATAGCCCTCCTATAGCACGGCATCTTACAACACGGTTTCGCTGTAACACGATAAGATAAATCGCGGGAACCCTCGTATAACACTGCAACCTTTAACACGGTTTCGCTCTAACACGATAAAAAAATTGCGAAAGCCTTTGTACAACACTGTACTTCTATTATAGCACTAGATAGCATAATTTTCGCTTAACTCATTTAGAAACTAAATTACCTTAAAACAATGACTGGAAGGAATGATGAACTATAGTGGTTTTACATGAAAATGTATAAACAAATTATAATTTATTCATTTATAACTCTATAAAATTACATGTAGGCCTAAGCTTAGCTGATAATCTTGAATCATTTTCCCTTCCTCTGAAAGAAGCCGAAAATTCATAAGGCATCTGCAAAATTGTCTATCTCCATACCGTGAAGTTTACAATGATCTTATGTATGAACCAGCAAGCGAACCAAAATTACAGATTTTTTAAAGAGGATAAAAAGTGCAAAAATCTAAATGAAGAAAAAAGTTCTGAAAGTGAAGGTTATATCGTACAATCGAAAAAACGTTCTCGTTTGATTGTTCTGAGCTGTGATGAGGGAGAAATTTATTAAATGAAAGCCGCATTAAATGAAAATAATATATTTTTGTTTCTTTTCGTTTTGTGTTATACACACATTTATATTTTTAATAAAAATTAAGTTGCTTATATGGAATTTAAAAAAAAGCTTGTTTTAATAAGTTTTCGAAACGTAACCCCCCCCCCCCCTTTTGAACTGTCTCTGGGTTTCATATAACACGGTTTCACACAACACGGCATTTTTTAGGAACCTATCTACCGTGTTATAGGAGGGTTACCTGTATTAGAAATGGATAAGACACCCAAAATGACGTCATTTTTGCGTAACACGTCGATAAACGGTGCAATAATCGTGATTCTAAGGCCGTCTGCACACGGAGCAACTCAAAAGAAACTGATAACTGACTCAAATCACACGGCGCAACTGGTTACAAACCCGTCGCGCCGTGTGCGTGGCTCCATTCAATTACATAGGTTACGACTCCTCACGGACTGGTTTGTGATTGGAGTCAGTTATCGGTTTCTTTTGAGTTGATCCGTGTACAGACGGCCTTAGGCTCATGAATTGAAATTTTGCGTTCAAATGGACTTCCAGAACGTTTATTATCATTCATCCGTTACAACGGATTCATTCGATTTGCCACGATTGTTACGTCATGGAGCGGGAAGTTGTTGAGATCAGTAATCTACAACTTTGGCATCTCAACTATCGTATTCTTAAGACTCTATTTACTCATCATTTACATCTAGGAGGTATTTATGATATTAAATATAGAGCTTATCCAGCTTTTTTAAAAACTTTGTCGAGCCAAAATGGTATCACATCGATCGAAATCTCTTTACCAGTTTACCTGGTTTTAGACGATTGAGACAAATAAATAGTGACGCAAAGTTCTGGGAAAATCCTAATCTTATAAAAAGTAATTACGTACCTTATATTTCAGAAATAAAAAACTGGTTTTTTTTCAGTCCATTCTAAAGTAAAAAAAAAACTATCTGTCGATTTCGATTTTTTTGTAAAGAGAAAAAAAAAAAGTCGACCTTTTATTTTTTTGCTCGCGTTAACCATGTCTGAATTTCCTTAGGCTATGTATAAATCTTTTTTTTTCCTTTCAGCTATCTTATCTCGCAAGAATAAAATCTAAAAAAACTTTTAAAAAAATAAGCAGACATTGCTCAGCATTTACAGCTCCTTGAAAGTTAAACAGCAGTTAGTTTAGGCTTCATGTTTATTGTGTCCTTTGATATTCTATCGTTTGTTTGAGCTGTTTCACTTTTAACATGCAAATAAAAGTCACTGAAAAATACAACAAATTGAGCCTTTTTTTATGGTTATTTTTATGATTAAAATATCTTAATACTTCCTTAGGAATACAGAAGTTGATTATTCCCAGCGTCTTATTCCATCAAAATATTTACTGGGCATTTTATTGACCCATTTATTGGGCACCTTACTTTAGCAATATTTGAAAACCCAACATCGATTCGTTAGTAGTTAAATCGAATTTCAGCATACAAATTGATTTAATCTGGTTTCAGGGAATTTTTATTGTTGAACGGAGAACAGGAATTATAATCAGTGAAAAGAGAGGACAGTTCTAACCACCGTTTAGGGAATTTATCTGTAGATTTTAATCTAGTGTTTTCAAATAATTTGAATTCAATCTTCTTACTTACATTTCATTATGATAAGGGGGAAATACATGAAGGACAAAGTCAGTACTTAAAAAATTTTTTTTCACTAAAGTAATTGAGAAAAGTTAGTAAGAAATAGGCAGTTGAAAAAAGCAGGTTGCTGAGGATGATAAAACACATTGGTATTTTGCTCCTTAAATACAAAATAAATACGGGATTTAAGAGTATCCTCACTGTACTGATATCCCATAAACTGCAGTAAATAAAGCATTGACAAATAGAGAAAAACTCCAAACATCGATTTAAGTCGGTTTTTAACTCCAAAGTTAAACAAAAAACCTGGTAAATTTAAGATCACGTGGTAACATAGTCCATTTCATAGAATAAACATTTCTCAAATATGTATGCTAACTCAGTAACACCTAATTAGTAACTTTCTATTCTAAGATGTTTTACGCACAGAAAAGTGAAGAAAAATATTTATAAGATAATTATTTCACTGTGGCTAAACTGCATTGTACTGTCCCAGGCGATTATCGCCAAACATGACAACCAAGTTTTACGATTTCGCTAGAAACGTCAAACTAGGTGATAAGTAGCTGAATTTTGGTATTTTGGCGGGAATATCCTTAATTTTTTAGCCTCAGAGGGTTATAATAAAATTTGAATTCTTTTCGGTAATGCTTCGTTCGTAAGTGGTTGAAGTTGAATGCTTTAATTTCGTAAGATATAGTTGAATGCGTATTTTTATTTGTTCTGTTTAGATAGAGTATGAGTGTTATATTTGCAAAGGACGTATACGTGGTTTTATAAGTATAAAATATGGCATATTGTTTTAAAAGTTCTTTAGTTAAGCCTGAATTGTACGCTTCCACGGGATTTATTGGCAAACATGGCAGTGAAATTAATACAACCAAAGCCCATGTATGGTTTTTTTGTTTTACTGATTATATATCCAGAGGGGTAGACAGATCCACGCGAGGTAACAGTATTTATTTCCGTATGGCAGCGGCCAACTCTCGTTACGAGGTTTATACAGCTAGCGGTAAGTTTGTTTTAAGACTGCGCAGTATGCGCTTGCATTTGAACTCTCAATACGATAGTCGACTTTCCTGCAACACGGAACGAAGAACGACGAAGGGAAAATTAGACGTGCTTAAATCTCCCATTCTATAGCAAACCCAGTAACGCGCCAAGCCTTTGGCGCAAAAATGGCTTGGCGAGAATTTAGTGAGAATGCGGGACAGTACCATTCAGTTTTACGATAACTTTTAATATAAATTCCACAGCATTGCCACTGTCTAGTAATGTCTTAATGGTTGAAGCTCAGTTTTTAGGCAAGAGTGATGGAAAAGCAAAATCATAGCAAAATCGAAGAAAAATAAAGCAAAATTATGGATCAAAGATTAGATTTTAATACCATTACGGAAGAAAGAAAAATTGGCATTTTGGTAAGAAATACAATCTACATAAACCTGGGGGCATTTGATTGACTAACGAGCTGGAAGTAGATATAATCGACCTGGTGAAAATTAATCTACCATTGGATAAGCAATTTAGGAAACTTTGACTGTAAGTACACTGCTGGCCACCCAAATTGCAACACCAAGAAAGACAAGAGATATCACAACAAAATTTATTTTGTAGATAACATGTTGACCAATTATGAAATGATTAAATTTATAGACTTCTGTGAAGTGTGGTTCCTGCCAAAATCAGTAGCCAGAGTAGCCGCCATTGTTGGAGATCACCGCTGCCACACGCCTCGGTATTAATTCAAAGAGACTTTGGATGAGTTCTTGGGGTACAGCAGACCAAGCAGCTTCCACACGTTGCCAAAGTTGATCTGCTGTGGCAGCTGGGGATGGAATCTGGGTAAATCGTAGAGCAACCATGGACCACATGTTTTCTATCGGCGAAAGATCCGGAGAGCGAGGCGGCCAGGGACGCAATTCAATCTGGCGATTGACGAAGAACCGTTGGACAATGCGTGCCACGTGTGGTCACGCATTATCCTGTTGAAATATGTCTGTGGGCAAGCCCTGAAGGTAAGGAAGGAAAACTGGCTCCAACAACTCGGAGATGTAGCGCTGGCTGTTTAAAGTACCTGCAATGCGTACTAGAGGTGTGCGAGAGTGATATCCAATACTGCCCCATACCATAATACCCGGTGCAGGACCAGTGTGGCGGTGCATAACGCAACTGTTCAGCATCCTCTCTTCACGGTGTCTCCAGACTCGAATGCGACCATCGTGGTGTTGCAGACAGAAGCGGGACTCGTCAGTAAAGACAATTTCATTCCATTCTGCCGTCCACATCCTTCTGTCATCGCACCATTGGCGGCGGAGACGTCTGTGGTTCTGCGTCAAGGGTAGACAAAGCAATGGACGTCTTGCGGACAGACCACTCTGCTGTAAACGGCGTCGAATGGTACGCGCAGACACTGGATGATGCGTTACAGACTGCATGTGCTGTGTTATGGTTCGTGATGTGACTGCGCGATCCGTCACTGCCATGCGCACAATTTACCTGTCATCACGTGAAGTGGTGCGCTGAGGTGGATGCGATCGAACACGCCGGTCCGTCGTACCCTCTTGCATCCAACGATCACATATCCGCATTACAGTTGTTTGGTTTCGTCCAACACGACTACCGATTTCCCTGAAAGATAATCCACAATCTCGGTAGGCCACTATCCTTCCTCTGTCGAACTCGGATACTTGATCAAAAGATGATCGCTGTTTTCGACGAGGCATAATTGATCGTTTTTTGAAAAAACCACAAGAAAAACACAATTGCCGAACTTGAAATCATCGAAATTTCCAAGCCTTAAATAGCGCTTTGAAGTGGCGCCACAGGCGCGCGTGATGTGCGTCTGCGCTGAAATTCTAATCATTTGCATATCTCACCTCCGCTAATGCATGTTGTAAATTTCATGTTATTTTCATGTTTCCTTCAGGGTGTTGCATTTACAGTGGCCAGCAGTGTATATTTAAAGCCCTTACACATATTCTGAGGGATACTGTTTAGTACTTTGCCCTTGTTCGAAAAGGGATACAATTTCGGTTCAGCTCTGGAAATCGGAATAAAGGTCTTGCAGTGTAACCTTCTAGATACCAACTGCATTTACGTGTTGTCAAATGTATTCTGAATTATTATTTCCAATCTTTCTAGCCGTCAACTCGGGTAAAATAAAAAATAAAACACCTTCTCTGTTGATTTAAGTGTGTTCCTTACCACCAGAACTATTGAAAGTAACCAAGTTGCTAGGAGGTTAGCAAATGCTTGATTATGATTTATATAGGTGTTAGGTTCGAAGCAGCACACTATTCAACTAGGCGGAAGAAAAGAATGTATTCAAATGTTTTTTAGCATTCCAAAATTAGCTGATATTATATGAAACTTTATCTATTCGCTCGAATTCTCGGCTTGTTAAGTGGTTACTAATTAAAAGGGGAATGCTTTACGTCACCAGTTACATAAAATAGTGTTGTTTCGCACTGTATTATGCTATTTCCTCTTTATTCTTGGGAATACCATAGCGAACAAATTGCTATTTTCTTTTAGTTTTGAGGTGTGGGCATGGGTTATGAATTTCTCATACCACTTCGCACAGTGAATGAATCGTAATTTTAAAAGAAATTCAATTTTCATAAGAGAGCAATCATTGAAAGGAAATTTCGAGTGATTAAAACCTGGCGGAACTCAACTGCAAGTTAGTTCTGATATCAGGCCTAATTACAAACATACGAGCTTTTATTTGTCTAAGATTCGCCCCGTCTCGCCGTTTCATTTCGAAAGATTTTCGCATCACCGCATTACCAAATTTATTTCTGCCACTGTTGCAACGTTTTACATTCTGATCACGTCCCGGTCCGATAATATCGTCCCCCAATCTAGCTTTTATCGATACACGTGGAGGAAGGCTTAAGTTGATACACTTCGGGAAATTGCGCCCCGGGAAGGCACCGATCGTATATTTGCAGTTCCAGGAAATACTTAAACAAATTGCGCAAAACCCTTTACATCACTCTGCGCTAGTCGAAACAGTGTGAAAGAGGCTTGGACGTAAATGGAGACGACTGTTAATAATTTGAAATACCTTTTTTACATTTGTTCTTCTCTGTTTTCTAACTCCATACGGAGGAATATTTTGCGAGATAAATATGTAGTGTTTTAAGAACAAAGAGACTTAAAAGACGTGCAAAGCACGCATTTCGAAAAGAAAATTCGTGTGGTTCGTTACAGTAATGAGCTACTTTAATTCATATTCACGAAGAAATTAATTACTCATGATTTAAACGCCTACTTTTATGCTTGTAAGCTTCTTATGCATTTGTAAGCTCCTTATTTAGTATTTACTAATTATCTACTATACTACTTAGCGACTTATGAACTTGTAAAGATGCACTCAATAACATAATTAGCATACTTAGATGTTAGGCAAACTATGTGTGACCGAAATAAGCGATATACCAATGGAAACTGAAAAATTGACGCTTGTCTTGGAGATATCCTAAATGGTAATCCACCCTTGTGTATCTACCTCAAACTGGTGCAGTGATGGCTATAGGAATGCGTCATCCTTTAACATAAAATACTGGCCAGGTTTCTCACACGCTATCTTGAGTTATCGCGATACGGTTTGAAGATTACCTTCATGAATTCATATGTTTTCATATTTTACTGGTATGTAGCTTTTCAGAGGACTTTTTACTATTATAAGAATTTTTACGCGGTTTCTTGTTTAAACAATTAGCTATTGTCATAGGCCAAAAACCCCTTTCTATTTTTGTTGTGAAAAAATTAATGTTATATAAATAACTACACACATGCAGATGTGTTTCTATCACGCGAAACATATTTTCACCTGGGGCCAATTCGTATGCAAAAACCTCTTGCACCTGTTTACACACTGAGGACAGGTGACATATAATAATGACTTTGTATAGGCAGTGCTTGCGGACAAGGAACGTAAGATAATCTCCATTCGCATCGTGGAAGCACGTGCTATTCTATAATTAACGCATGGGATCTTCTCGCAATGGAAACTTGAGCGTTTATTTACACTTTACTATTTTATTGGAATAGTTATTTGACGCCCGGTGGCGTAGTGGTTAAAAGCTTCAAACTGCCACACCGTAGGTCCAGGGTTCGATCCTGCCAATGGGCACAAGTTCGACTCAACCTTTCATCATTTGAGTTTATAAAATGAAGAACCAAGCATGCTTGGGAACTAAACTTTGGGGGTCCCACGTCAGGTTGACCACCTGACTGAGACATATGATGTAGGGCACCCCAACCCCATGGTCAAGAAAGCGGAGAAGATAACCGTTGGCCTTGGTCCACAGCGGCCTTGGTCGACAGCCATCTTTAAGCAGACTTGAATCCCTTTTAAGTTAATTTTATTTTGTAGACTGGTGCAGCCATCTATCGAACGGGACGGGAACGAAAAGTTAAACGCAAGTTAACTTCTAGTCAACTTCATTTTCTTTCAAGTTGATGGGATAATTCATCAAAAATTTTTTAAAAAGTATTAATACATAGAAGTGTCAAGTTTATATGATTGCGCCATGCGTTTGGTTTTTTTAAGTTTAGGAATAATTTTTTAATCCTAAGAAAAATAATAATCCGAATGATAACAATTTTCAAAGAGATATCCTTCAAAATTCGTGAACATTTCTTACAATAATTCGGCTGAACACACATTTTCAACGTTTACACTAATTAAATATGAACCTTTTTTTGTAATACATCGGAAAAGCCCATATTTTCTTAAAAACATTTCATTACATTATACGTCGGAAACAACGGTAGGATATGTACACAATAAACACCAGGAACAATGAATAGACCTGCATAAAACGCCTTCTAGGTTCTAGAATTTCCTCCAGATTCTTCTACAAAACACCTTTTTTTACCATATTTTTATTAATTTGCTTTCTTGTTTGTTTGTGTATGTGTTTGTCCAGTACAAATATTGAAATCGATTTTATCTAACTTACCGACTAGCTAGACATTTGAAACTTTTAGAAATAGATCAGAACACGATGACAATACATTTTTTAATCCTTTTAGCCATCTTTAAGCAGAATTGAATCCATTTTAAGTTAATTTTATTTTGTAGACTGGTGCAGCCATCTATCGAACGGGACGGGAACGAAATGTTAAACGCAAGTTAACTTCCAGTCAACTTCATTTTCTTTCAAGTTGATGGGATAATTGATCAAAAAATTTTTAAAAAGTATCAATACATAGAAGTGTCAAGTTTATATGATTCAACAGAAAATTTAAAAACATAGCATATAAAAAGTTCTTTTTATCTTGCAATTATTATTTACATTGGAGATTAGCGATTGCTAGAGACATAAAAGACAAAGCAAGCCGTCTCGAGAGAATTCACTCATCTTCAAAGCAAATTTGTCAATAGAAGAGTGTGCGAGTCAAGTTTTCACAACAATCTTCCACTCGTTAAAAGCTAAGGGAATTCCCACTGTGTGTGTCTGACACGGAAATTCCTCCAACCTTTTAGAAGGGGACATCTTTTATCCTCCAGTTGCCCGTTACGCGTAAAATTTGTGAAATCCCCGCCAGAGAATGGAGGTAATTAGAGAAACCGTGAAAGGGTTTGAATTTTAAAGGGCCATCTGTCATCCTGGGGGGATTTGCCTCGTAGAGGACACTAATTTAGCGCCTCGAGGATTTACGCTGAACGCTAGGATATAAAATATACAGGTGGGTGTGAATAACGTCTTGAAATGGACGGCTATTGTTACGTGCTTGTGAGTATAATAGCTGGTTAATTATAAAATATTGTGTAATTTTACAAGTTTGGGAAATAGTTTAATTTTTGATTTGGGGTAATACATTGAATACACATTTTACGGATTAAAATATTTCTTCCTGGATTTTCTGGATAACATTTCGAACAGTACGGAAGCTTCCCTATCTTTCACACACACACACACACACACACACATAGACAGACGGACAGACAGACAGGATATATATATGTATATATATACACAGGGACTTTTTTCTGGGGGTATGCGGGGATACGTCGTATCCCCAGCTTTTTTTTCAAAGTGTTATTTTGGCTTAGCCAAATTTTAAGAAACTTACGAATCAATTATTAATATACAACAAAAAGTATTTTTTTTTGGAATTGCAAGTATTTTGTTCCCCTGTGACGGGACGTGGGAAAACACGGTACTAAAATTACGCAGCTTTATTTGAAAAAAGTATACCCACCTATTTTTTTAGAATATATATATATATATATATATATATATATATATATATATGATAATACACACGCATTAACATTTGAAGGAATGAATTTAGGATGATTTGACGCATATCAATTAACAATGGCACATGGGAGATGGAGTCGTCGATCAGAGAAATATAGAGGGAGTCGTACAAAACCTCTATTCAGATTCAGAATCATAATGGCAGATTTCAGGAAATGAAGATGTCAGTTTAGCACTAGTGGCCACCGGACTTATCCGGAGATCGGATGAAACACGTAGACTGGCACCATCTATCGACTGGGACGGGAACAAAAAGTTAAACGCAAGTTAACTTCCAATAAACTTCATTTTCTTTCAAGTTGATAGGATAATTCATCAAAAAATTAAAAAAAAAGTATTTATTATTACATAGAATTGTCAAGTTTATATGATTCAACAGAAAATTTAAAAACGTGGTATATAAAAAGTTATTTTTATCTTGTAATTATTTATCACTAGAATTTACCTAAAAAAACTGCAAGAGTATACTTTTATTTCAGTGAATACATATTAACTAAATAAAAACAGAACATAAGCCCATCGATCATCATTTGGAGCCGTTTCACTGTAGCTTCCGCCCCTCCGTGTCGCTACGGCCTGCTGCATGGAGAGAGCAAATCTGTGTGCGATGTGCCGACTTTTAATGACTCGGTACGTTCCTTCCGGGCAGAATCAGGGGACCCCGCAGCTGTCCGAACGCTCTTTTAATGAAGTTCACGGGCCGACAGTATCTTTTGCAGCGCAGAGACAAAACGGATCCGGCCACAAAAGGCGAGGGAGAAAGCTCCGTGTTTGAATACAAAACTAATCCGGGGATAAACATGAATAAAAGATGATATTTCGTTAGCTGGCATTCGCTCGTCATTATAGTGTAAAGTTTAATGCCCGCGCAAGGCCGAAAATCCTTATGCCTGCGCTGATGAGCAGGAAGCAGGCTGAACACTAGGCTGAATAGCCATGTGCCCTTTGATTATACAGTAAAATATCATATATACGGACTCACTGGGAATATAGACAATCGAAAATCCGGGTAATATGGGTAATAAGCAAAGCAAAATCCTTAACTAAGCAGACTTACCGTTTCACGATAAAAAAAAACTATGTTATCACGATAAAAAAAACTATGTTTTGTTACAAAATTACATAGTATTGTTTACAAGACATTAAAAAATATAATAACAAGATAAAAAGAACTTTTTATATACCATGTTTTTAAATTTTCTGTTGAATCATATAAAATTGACAATTATATGTAATTAATAAATACTTTTTAAAAATTTTTTTGATGAATTATCCCATCAACTTGAAAGAAAATGAAGTCAATTGGAAGTTAACTTGCGTTTAACTTTTCGTTCCCGTCCCGGCCGATAGATTTCTGCACCAGTCTACAAAACAAAATTGACTGAAAATAACTGAAAATTAATTCAATCCTGCTTAAAGATGGCTAAAAGTATAAAAAAAAATGCACTGTCATTGTGTTCTGAGCTATTCTAAAAGTTTCAAATGTCTAGCTTGTCGGAAAGTTAGTTAAAAATCGATTGCAAGATTTGTAAGGGACAAGCACACAAACAAACAAGAAAGCAAGTTAATAAAAACATGGTGAAAATAACTTTTCACGTCATTTCTTTACAAATAATTGGCAAGTCTAGTAAAGCTCTCTTAGACTCAACAAAAGGCATTTTATAACCATAATTTATTGTACATTCTATACAGGAACCGTACATCGAATCAAACTAAGGATTATTTGGCTTTCTTGTAGTCACGTTCTTGCTATCATAGTTGAAAATTATTACCTCACGTGAACATTAAATAAAAATGTCTACAAATCTGGTCCGAATTATCCGGAGATCCGGATCGACAAGGGCCAGATAAACGACGTTTTACTGTACTGTATTTTTTAGTCATTTCAGTTATGCCAAGTACAGTGCAACAAGAGTGCGTATATAGGCTTCTTGGGAACGTCGACCGTATTTGTCCACGATGATGTCCTGCACAATACTTTCACCTCAGCAAAAAGACTGCAGGTCACTTTGCTGAAAACTCTTTCTCCCTTTTCAAAGGTCCCAACCGCGAGGCAACCATCTTCTTCGCTGGACGCGCTTTCTCGCTTTTGTCCTCTGTGGCCCCTGATTCTACACCTGTCATCTAAACATTTTATTTTTCTTTAATATGAGCTATTAAAAAAGAAAATCGATCAATACATAATCGAAATAAAGTGGATTTGCTGAATCTCTTCGAGGCTATCTTGATGACGTCATTACTGCTATACGCCTCAAACCATGGAGTGACATTATGGAAATTATACATCTACAGGTAGTTTCTGGTGAAGAAAATATCTACCTATCTTCCCTTCACCAACTCCTCCACGGAGCGCAGACATATCCTCCCCTACTGAAGGATATTATTGAATAATATCCAGCGAACAGGTAGTCCCGGACCTAGGTTCCGCCCTGTGTATGTGCTCTTCTGCCGAGGCATAACCAATGAGTATGCAGACGTAATTATATTTTAGTACTAGCTGAAAACCCGCGCTTCGCTACGGAGTACATTCAAATTAAATACAACGGTCAATGTATGCAATTAATGCAAAATATATATATATATATATATTTATAATAAATTCGACGATCAATATATACAATTGATGTAGAAAAAATATATATATTTATAAAAAAATCGATAGATTTATTTAAACGTGACGATACGTTTTTTTATCGTGACGATACATTTATTTAAAGTACCAGAAAAAGAAATCACGTGATCGGCATTTCATAAATTAAATTCTAAAAATTAATATTTAAAAATTCACCAAAAATCAGAAAATAGAGGTAAAGATTCGAAAAAGATTTCATTTTAAAGGAATTTTTATGACCTTTCTCGTGATATAAATTTTATAATCCTCAAATTATTATTTTAAATGCAAACTTAAAAAAAGTTACTAAAACAGCTTAAAAATTTAATTTTAAAAAAATCTCAGAAGAATTTTTCAAAAATCTCTCTTAGTGCACCCCTACACTATAAGAAGAATCGCCATGCAAAATGTCAGCCCTTTAGGTCCAGCGGTTTGGTCTCTGCGTTGTATGTCAGTCAGTGAGTCAGTTACGGAACTGTTTTATATATATAGACTGGAGTGATTTCGATTAACTGTATCTCCTGTAAGCAAGTTATAAATATCAAGGTACGTGTGCTCAGTAAAAGAGTATTAAGTTAAGAATGCATAACTATTAAAAATAAAATATTTTTAAAAGTGATAGGAAAATTTAACTATTAAAATTAAGTTTTTAAAGTAGAGAAAATATAACAGAAAATAAATGAGTACGCTAGAGGAAAAGAAATTCCAAAAGCGGAATTCCTCTAAATTTTTTCTAGTGACCGACAAAATGCAGTCTTCCTACCCGGATCGCTTAGAATCATGGTCTATAACGAAATGGGATACACAATTTAGAATGAAAGAAGATGGTAATATGCATTGAGACTTTTTTTTTACCTGCGGCGATAAAGGACTGTTATATGAGCTAAAAAGTACGTGAAATAAAAATCCGGCCATAAATGGCTGAACTATCAAAGAAAATAATTTTGGGAAAGGGCAGTTTTGCAGCGAACTGGTAGATAAGGAAAGTTTTGCAAATAACTACTTGAGCTTGATTCAAACAGCGTTGTAGGTAAGGGCAGTTTCAGCAGGTAAGACAAACTGCTAAATTCAAAAAGGCTAGAACGAAGGAAAAGGTCTAGTTTTGTTAAAAATTTCTGCAGGGGACAAGGGAAGTTTGTGACGAACACTGTCCTGGATACAGCGTATTTTTCAGATAACAACCTATTTTAATATCGAGTTCCTTAATGAAATAGAGTAGAGTTTTGCTACATAATGCAGCTACACCGACATGCAGAAGTGCCATCTTAATCAGGGCTTTTGATAAGAGTATTGTCGAAACTCACACCCTAATTACCATGTTTTTATTAACTCGCTTTCTTGTTTGTTTGTCTGTTTGTCCGGTACAAATTTTGCAATCGATTTTTAACTAACTTCCCGACTAACTAGACATTTAAAACTTTTAGAATAGCTCAGAACACGATGACAATGCATTATTTTAATACTTTTAGCCATCTTTAAGCAAATTTGAATCCCTTTTCAGTTAATTTTGTTTTGTAGACTGGTGCAGCCATCTACCGACCGGGACGGGAACGAAAAGTTAAACGCAAGTTAACTTCATTTTCTTTCAAGTTGATCAGATAATTCATCAAAATATTTTTTAAAAAGTATTTATTAATACATAGAATTGTCAAGTTTATATATTCAACAGGAAATTTAAAAACATGGTATATAAAAAGTTCTTTTTATCTTGTAATTATTTCTAATTAAAATAGATCGTGAAATGACGACCATTCTTCCCCGAGGCAGTTATTTATCAAACAACGACGAAACACAACAGCATCAAGGCTAAAGCGTTGCGTGTACACCTATTCAAACCGTCCTCAGCAAATGTTCGAAAAATGATTCTCTAGCGGGCAGTGGATTAAACCTAATTAAATTTTCAAACCTTTCATTCCGCAATACTCAATTACAAAGGAATCCTTACGCGGGAGTTGTTAGTCTCCTAACGAAAGAAAGCCATTAAGATGCACTCCAACACAGAACTTGGGCTGGGATTCAATAATTCAGTCCCCCCGCTGCGTATGCAATATTCAAGCTTTTCATCGCAGCTTTTCTGCTCTGACATCACCCGCTTAACAAATTAGCTTATTCTTAATCCGGTGAATAAAATATGAGATCTCTTTTGCTAAGACCCTTTTCCCGTGGTCCGCTCCTTGCCTAACCCCAGAGGCTGTTTTGAAACATTAACATGTGCTCTGTGGTGTGTTCCGTAAATTTGTGAGAACAAAGGAACAGACAATGAACATCCGTTTGTACGTATGTGTTAGAATGAGGCTAAACCGCCGAAGTCAACTCCATTGATTCGTGTCATTCAATCTGATTAACCCTTGTAAAGCGTACTTACCCAACAACTAACCATGACCTCACAATGCACGTATTACGGCTTCTTAAGTTAACTGCCGATCAAGGCTGGTTAGTTGAGTTAGTAACTGTTTATTTAATTGTATATTATTTCTTTCATCTCATTGAGAATGAGTATAAGTGTATACCTACCACCATCACGGCGATGATGACTTATTATTGTTGCCGCTGGTGTTCCTTTATAATGTTCTAGTTGGTATACCAATCTTGTTGATATACCAATCTAGTTGGTATACCAATCTGACGGGTAAACCCGTCAAAACATGACGGCAAGATTGCAGATAAATGTACTAATACACAAATTATACTCAACACATCATTGCCAAATGTTGATAATTATAATAATGCGCAAAAACAAATTAATTTGTTTAAGCGGCCTCGTGTTTAGTGAGTATCTAAAGCAAGGTTTAAAAATGTCACTGCGCAGAAAGAAAGTTTTAAATTTAAATTATAGCTAACTAAAAAGCGCGAAATAAACAATTTCCATCAAGTTTAATGCTATATTTCACAGACATAATTATCATAAAAATAAAAATGGCAGAGAGAAATCTAGAGAGGCTCCTCAGAATAAACATGTTTATCATTAAAACATGTCACTGACCATGCACAGGAACAGTGAGTTTCTAAAGCCAGATTTAAACATGCCACTGAGCATGCGCAGAAATTAATTTTCAGTTGTAAATTATCACTAATTAATAGAAATTGCGGTTACAAAAACCAAATTTGACAAATCTACAGATTACAATCTTTCGTTTAAGACCAAAGTTAAGTAAATGGATGCAGTAGTTTTCTCTCACGGACTGCCCAAAAAGTCGGCTTAGCAACTTAAATATTTAGATACCGCGAGACATCGGTTCCAGCCGTGTAGTATACAAATTCCTCACGGGTTGCTAGTATCGTTCACTTTGATGTTTACGTTTTCAATAAGTCAATGTTCATTTTATTCTTGTCTCACTTCATTAAACTGCCTCGCTTTATTGAGCTAAAGGGAATTATTGAACCCTCCATGATTTCATAGTATCAGTATGCATATTGAGAATGCTGGAAATTCTTCATATTGGACGACTCCCTTTTGTACGCATGCATATTAAGAATGCTGGGCATTCTTCACATTGCATAAACCGGGTTCGTCAGAGTCTGCTTTTACTTTATAATGTATCAGAAAAATAATAGATCCCCTTAGAATTCCTGCATGTCACATTTGTTTTTTTATCCTTGAGGTCTTAAAAAATAATTATTTCCCCTTCAAGCCACCTTTATCTGACTTATTTTGCAGAACAGTTTAAATTTAGCGAAACATTTTATCATGTTTTATTATTGCCCATAAAACCTTCTGCATGTTATATTGATATCTATATGTAATAGGATCATATTATGAAGTTTTATGAATTATTCTGTAGCTTCTACTTTTGATTTTGAAACGATGAAATGTTTTTCCCATAACAATTAGTGATAATTATTTCCTCACTTCGAGTCATTTCGCCTTACGGAACTTCGAGCAATAATTATCTGTTTTCTGGTTACGAAAGAGACGCCAAATAACCTCTCTCATCGTTAATGTGATTCTAATTGACATGTAATTCGCAAATAGCAAAAAAAAAACTCTTAATTTTTGTTTCGTAGTGCCTTTTTTGTGTTGTAAATATTGTCTCTTTTATATCAATTTTCCCTGTGCATGCTATTTGAGATCAAGCAACCGCATTAAAATAAAATCATTTCCTATATTTCTTAGTTCATTTATAATTAAAAGGACAAGATACATAAAAAGTTATGTTTTCCTGGGGGGTTCAATAGGATTGAATAAAATCTCTTCAGAAAGTACACACAAAATAAAATTTATTATTCTGTAAATTCTTCAGCCGCGTACACAAATTCAAACAGAAAACACGTAACAACTGTCTTCTATACAGCAGAAAACTCTAAAAATAAAAGTCAGGATAACAGAGTCTTCAATACACTACACGCCTAACGCACTTTCAATACATTCAATTCTCAGTAGAAAAGAACACACTGAGTTCCAATGCCAATGTCAGGTATATTTATAGACTTCCAAAGTGCCCCCTATCGGTCGGCCAGCTAGAAATCTCTAGAACGTTTTAGAAAGGTCTAGAAGGTTGGCGAGCATTTGGCGCCATATTTGGCCATATATATTTGGCCCATATCGCCAAATCAGGCGACCGTTTTTATCGTCAAATTCATCGCCAATTTTGACCAATTTGGTGATGGATAAGTCACCAAATTGGTCAGACAGAGAATCAGACAGGGTCCGATAATTTTAGTTTTAATCTATGATGCAATTTACGTGGACTCTACGAACTTCTAAAAGCAGCACCTATTTCCTTTTGCCCAGAACTTTTTTTTTCCTAAGAATAATTTCAATAAAAATATACCATTTGTTCATTTATGAAGTGTAGAAGAATTATATAAACCTTTTCCTCTTCATTTGATAAGAAATTTTCTGTAGAAGTTTTTAAATAAAAACCAACAGTCAGGAGGAATTCACCTTCCGAACCTGAAATCTCGCGAAAATAATTTAATATAGTCTTTACTCAGTACATTTGATAGGAAAAAATTAACATTTTCAAAGTGAGAAACGCTTTTACCATAAACGGGAGAAAAAAAAAACCCAACCTTGAGTATCTGTTTATGGCAACGTTACGCCAGGGCAATTTACCGATAGGGGAGAGAATATGCTATGCATAAAAGAGTTCCCGTAGAAATACAAAGTTATCGGCGAAAGTTAGCCTCTTTCAGGAACAAACAAAAATCTCTATCGTCGCCAACAGCACCGACTGTAGAAATTTCTTCCACACATCCCGATACCAGTAAATAAAAGGAAAGAAAAGCTAACGGCCAGAGGGGGAAAAAATCGAAATTTTTCCCTTTTGAAAACGTGAAATGAAACAAGCTTTTTTCCCCCCTCCTTCCAGTTTCGGAAAATGGTGTACGGGACAAAGGCCCCTTTTTTTCTTTTAAATAAAAAGGAAATCTTTCAGAGATTTTATTGTAGAAACACATGATGAAAGAAAGTTCTTTTTATGGCTGGAAGAGCCAACGATGGCTAAAAAAAAAAGAACATTAAAGCTTCCAATAATATTGACTTGGCAATCGCAGAAAGAAAAGTTGAGAAAAAGGTATGATTTTTTTTGTTCCTGGAAAGTCTATAAATGTCATATAAAAGTTTAGCGTCACCCTCAGCAACGTTCCAAAGTTCTTTTGAATAAGATCTGAAAGGGACACTTGCTGGACACGCCCCCACTCCCCAAAAAGAGAATTGCGAAAAATTGTTCTAATTTTTCTTGCTATATATCTCCTGGTTTTATAGCACCTAAACAAGGTCGAGTGAATAAAACCAAACAGGGTTTACTTTTATGCTTTACAAATGGAGCCCTTTTTCGAAGCAATAAATACTACTTTATCCATCGTTGCTTTATTCTTAACTTGCCGGGCTTCCCCCAGTTATCGAATCACTTGACACTTGAATCACAGTTCACTTGAATTTAATTTTTTTCACTTTTAATTGCCAAAAAATCCCCCAAAAATCAGTACATCTTCAAATTATCTATTTATGATTAAAAAGTTTGAATTAAAAGTATGAAAAATAGGAAAAGAATTAAAAATTAGACACACGATGGAACATTTCTTTTCAGGGATTCATTTTTTAGCGAGAATCACGCTGTGTTTACGTGGCAGTTGCGTTTTGCTCGGTGGAGTATGCGTTTAGAATGGAAATATCTCTAAAACTATTAAAGTAACAGAATAAGTGTACGCAGAAAAATTATCAATATTTAAAGCTGTTTCCAAATATGTAACATTTATGTACTTTTATGAAAAAAAATACATCGATTTAGACATTTTCAAACATGGCCGAATTTTATAACGGATGCCATACCGGAAACCGTCTACCCGGAATTGTTCCCCGACCGACCGACAGACAAAGTTTTTCTTTTATTTGTATAGATTCTTGTCAGTAACGGAATATAGAAATACCATAGTGCTAACAACATTTTGTATAAAATATGGTTTAATTGCAAAGGTTTAAGTAGTTTTGTTTTCATAATTCCTTAACTCCTTTAAAAAGTTCATTCTTCCCTCTCGAAATCAGGGGTCGAACGAGCAAGTGCGCTCGTTCTTTACTTCAAAACTGGTTCTCTTTATTTATAGCATCGTAAATATACGTATATCATTAATGCTACTTTATTTCCTTTTGAAACTATGACTACGGAAACCAAAAAGAATGAAAAATTTTCTGAAGATTTTGGGATATGGGGGAAAAATTATTGATAAAAAATAATTTTTTGACCAACAATAAAAAAATTAAGTGTTAATAAAAAAATTCCGTGATAATAAAAAAAATTGCTCTAAAGTTACCTTTTCCATCCAATAGACATCAACCAATCAGTGTACAGTGTATGTTACTTGAAATTCGTCGAGGAATAAAACAGAAAACACACAACTTATTAAAATCGATTTAAAAAATATTAAAACTCACAAAAGGTGTGTTATTCTCCAGAAAACTCATATACCTTAATTTCGAAAGTGAGGCGTTTGTAAAATAAAACAGCATTCAAGGTACGTCGTAAATTCAAGCAATATCTAAACCCACGATTACTAAACATCTCTGAAATTTCGATTAAAAATTCAAATTTCTGCAACAAAAATTATTCAGCGTAATAATTTTGCACGTTTTAAAATTTTAAGAATCACTGCTAACTATTCTCTTTCTCCAGTTTCACTGAATGATTTATTTTCTCCGTTCGGAACTCGGAAAAGTAATTGCATATAATTGCGTCTCTTAATATTATGACGTTAGGAAAAAAAATATTAGGGAATAATGAAGACGGTATACGAATTACATATACAGTGGAATCTCGATCGATCGTTTTCGGATCCATCGTTTTTCCGTATGTGTCGTTCATTTTATCCAGTCCTAACGATCATATTGTTTTGTTATGTTTCCGCATCTATCGTTTTCCCGCATTTATCGTTCATTTCAATCGGTCCCTTGAAAAACGATAGATCGAGATTCCACTGTATATAGTTTAAGCCTAAATCACACAAATACCCACGTATAACACACAAAGATGAATATGAAGTTGAGTTGAATAAAGGTATCATGCGCTTCACGAACAGATAACACAACAGTTTTATTAACAACTTTAACAAATCCGATCATAATAAATACGATCATAACAAATCCGATCATAGTGGTTCCTAACCCATAGAAGTCTGCGGACCATTAAGCCAGAAATAGAATGATGTGCGGACCATCCCACCGACTTGAGGAGGGGGAATATTCCGGGGGTATAGGGGTATATCTCCCAGGCAAAAGGGATACAGGATTAACGTACCCACATTCTTATGTATCATATTCTAATAACAAAATAATTATGTTAAACTTTTAAGAAATTTTAATTCAACACCTGATAGTCATCGGATATATTCGGCCCAACTAGTTAAGCGAACATTGCTTTCAAAATCCCCATTTATTTGGCAACTTTTTTACATGTGGTGCCGGACCACTGCCGACGCTCCCGTGGACCACCTATGGTCCGTGTACCACCGGTTGGGAACCACTGGATTACAGCTAGCATAATGCTGTGACATCGTTAACGAACAAAGATGAAGTGGATAGTAACTGATGAAAAGGAACTTCCGGTCAAAGTTCAGCTTCTGACATCCGGCAGAGTTCATGATCAGAGGAAGGGGTGTCGGGTAGAAGTCGTGAGAGTTCGGCCGCCTCAAATATATGCGTGTGAGTGTGTGTGTGCAGTGGCGTACCCAGGGGGGAAAAGAGGCCCTACCCCCGAAAGAAATAGAAATTGCATTATGGATACTGATTTTTCATTATAAATATTTTTATCCGTTCATCTCCCCCCCCCCCCCATGCATTATAAAAATCTTTATCCGTTCATCTCGGCCCCCCCCACCCCCAAGAAAAAATCTTGGGTGCTCCACTGTGTGTGTGGGATGGGGGTGGGGGTGGGGGTTAGTTAACTAGTGGCTCGGGAATCAACAATCATCGCTATCAAACACCCATGGACATCGGACGATAAACGCAATATTTGTGGTCATAGAATACGTTGAAATTCCATCCGAATTAGCCGGGTTTTTTTTAAAGGAATGTAACGCAAAAATTCACTTTTCCCTCGACAGTTTTCGATGATAGGCATCCCCATTTGCGTGACAAGTATCTTAACGCCAATTCAAACTAACTCCTGTTTTGTCATCTAATTCATTAATACTGGTCCCCCAATTCTCCGGCTAACCTTCCAACTAACAGTTCCGAGATATTGACCACATTTGTTGAGCGAACAAAGATATGCTTTGCGGCGAAGATAAATTGGGAGACATCCCGCCATTAAAATTTTTGGTGTATTTATTACACTAATAAAGCTGTACGATTTTCCAAAATGCGACAGTGCAACGGAGAACGGCTCAAATGCCAACCCCTTTCTCTCAACCCCCCCCCCCCATTTGGTGATCTAGGAGATGAATTCCCAAAATGCGCAGGTCCTTTGATCGAAGGGAGTGACTGCATCTCCCCCATAAAACAATTATTATGGGGGCTCGAATTTCGAAATGGGCGATGCGCCTTTATATTCGATATATGGATCTGATTTCGCCGAGGATCGCATGGGAAGCTAATAATGGACTGTTTCATAAATCGCCTTGACCAGTCAGCTCCAGGGGGGAGAGTGATTTTAACGGGGAGACGTAAACAAACTGGGTGCATGCGTTTGTTTACGGAGGTCTAGGACACAAAATTGTTCAAATTTTTGAAAAAAAATTTATTGCATTGAAAATTTCTGTGTTCTTTTACGCTTAAAATAACGTTTAAATAATGTTTCTATCTTAATTAGAACAGGAGAAATTATTATTTTTTTTTGCAACATTCTAATAGTAGCCAATCGTTCTTTAAACCTGTAAGTGCGTTTTTCGGCATGATGGACTTTTTCCCCATTTGTCGTCTTTAAATTGTTAGAAGTCAAGAACCGTTTAAGATAAATGGTCGAAACTTGGAACATGTCTTTCTCAACTATTTTACTTTAATTTTGATTAAGTAAATTAAAAAAAAATATATTTACATTTGAAAATATGATTTTTAAAAAATAAATTACATAATTTTTTTTTGAAATTTTTAATCTAAATATTTTTAATTTTTTTAGAAATCAATATTTTAAAAAATGCTCAATTAAAATTAAAACTTATATATTTCTGTTTAATTAAATGATAAAATTTGGAAATTCGACAAATAATATTTCAAGTTATAACAATTTTAAATTACCCCACTTTTTTAAAAATTTTAAATTTAAAATTTTTTTAAAAACTTTTTGAGAAGTTTTATTATGTGATTTTGTTTACAAATTATATGGTTAACCATCACAAAAATATTCATAAATTTTAACTCAATAAATAAAATTTTTTTAAAAATGTGTCCCAGAACCTCTTACAAGAGTATGCAAAGACCCTGGATTTACTGACACGTAATCCAAGATAACGTCAGCTTTCTTCGTAATATAATGTGAAGAAAAACTTTCGGGCCTGTTTCGAATTCAAGCAGTAAAATCTATTTGTAGAAAAATATAATCTTTTATTTGGTTGTAATTTGTTTCGGCTAATCTTTTATTTGGTTACAGCTAAAATAGTTTATATTCTTTTCTACGTTCTCAACTATTTTTAACGTAGGATTACGTTCCCCCATAACGGTCCTCCGGAAAGCAAGATTTCAGACGCTACAACCATCCGTCCATACCTCGCGAATTATAAATTTGACAGCGCACCAAATTCAGTATTATCACTTGGACAAGCAGTAAGCTGTTAAAGAAAAAGTTACCAAAGTGCGTCAAAATTTTGACATACATGCATACATATATATATATATATATATATATATATATATATATATATATATATATATATACATTCGTACATATATATAGAATAACACCGAAACGACGTGGTTGACCCATACTCACCACGTACATATTGTTTCAAAAGTTCGTTCCGATGAAATTAACTATATATTGTTAGACATTAAATAATGTTACAAACCACATTTTAACTATTAATCTGTCAATAGTACAAATATAAGTTTAAATGGTCTACCGTATTTTGATGGGAGACACATTTCAGAAATTCTTCACTTCATTCGTTTAACCATTCAGCGGACGCGTCAATTTTCTGAAGACCAGCAGGCGCGCGTGGCACAAAGTGCGACGTCTCTTTCGACCTTGATTATTCCTTTTGTAATAAGCGTTTTTTTTTTGAAATTGAAAATGATAATTTTGCGTTTTACGACAAGATATAAAATGTTGATAATACTGATATATATTTATAATTAAAGGTCAAAGAATGCAGATACAATCGCCTTATTTCAAAGCTGTTCGGTTTATTGGCTCTAAGGACAACGTGCGAATGGATTCCTATTATGTCCAAAAACCTAAAAAATAATGAGATTGTCCATCTTCGTGATATGCGAGATACCATGTAACAGCTGCACATTTGATAGTGTACATCAACTCCTGCTTTTGTCATATTGTAATCCAGTATAATCGTTGGTTTACCACGTTTAAATAACGACTAAAAATGAAGGGAAAGGAATACAAGGGTCAGGAAATCAAACCTGCATTAGAAAGGGCGTAGCTATAAATATAAACTGCTTAGAACATTCAAATCTTACTTACAAACACAAACCATTCAAAATTACGATAATGTTGCACTTAGTACACGGGGGGCACCCGCTGAAGGATTAACTGCCTGAGAAGAACCATAGATAGAATTTAAAGACTTTCCTTGTGCTAGCCCATGTACTCTTAGAATCAATGCATACTATAATCTATGCCCATTTATTTGCCTCGAAACTCACCGAACCAATCTCAACATGACGCCTCCAGCTGCAAAATTGCGAACCCTCATTTGCCCGGCTTGTTCCCTAACAGGAAATACGTGGACTACCCCGGACTACATCTTCAATATATCTGAATTGAATCACAGTATTTTGGCTAATGTGCATTCATTTCTCCTCGAGTGCAAGATTGACACGTGGGTACGGGGAACCAAGGCAACTGGTAGTTGAATAATACACACGGGTCGTGAATAAGTGCGTGAACGGACGGGTTACGCTTGAGGAAGGTTCTTGATCAGGTTTACAGTTACGCTATGTTAACAGGCGTCTAAATTGCTTTAGTCATTTTACGATAAAGTATTGGGGAGCCCGTAATCTAACGGCCTATCGGAAAATGTGCTGAAATTTGCAAAATAAATCGTCTTATGAAATTGCTGACTCAAACTCCACTTTTTACTGCATTAACTAGATTAGTTATTAGTCCAAATCGTAATACCGGGACGTAAAGGGAAGCTTCCGGAAATAGTTTCCAAAGGATATATATACTCTGTCGCTAATTATCCTGTAAAGCAGACAATAATCCTCTACTGTACAGTATCGAGACAGTTAGTTAAATGTTCTCCTTTATATATACCTCTAGCTGCTAAATAATTCCTTCAAAATGTCTCACCGCTAATTCCCTTTTGACGTGTTTAATCGGTGTTTGACACAGTTATTGCGGAGAAAAGTGTTGTCTAATCTTTATTTGTAAATTCCGGAATCAGAGAAGTTATTTTTACAAAAAAAGTACAACATTTTGATGTTTGAAATGACTCTTTTCATAATGTCAAATTCAGCTTCGAAATAGTAGCAGCAGTAGCAAAAGGTAATTTTTCAGACGAACAAGGTAAAAAAAAAATCGATTTTTCGGTCATCGATTTGTATTTAAACGGCCGACCATCGATTAAAGAAATCGCCGGCCAGTAGGTAATTGCGGAAGAATATTTTTTTCCCTCTGCAGGTGGAAACAAACTCATAACGCACATGAAAGTTCTGCCAATGACAAAGCAAGAAATAGTAAAATGATCTTCACATTTCTCTGTACAAAATCGCGAGCAAAATTTATATCTTGTATAGATTTATCATATGGAGATTTTTAATGAAGTGCATAAAAGTAATCAAAATAAATGGAGAAAAAGTACCTAACTTCCAACATTTGGAAAACACGAATATCGTGTTTTACAAAAATTCATAAAACAGTTAAGAAATTAAAAAAAAATTCCTGGAAGCAGAATTATTTAGAATGATACGCATTTCTTTGGCGCAATATTTCCTAGACGAATTGTTGGTCAAAATACGTCCTGTTCTATCCAAATACGTATATAATAAAATTCGTACGACCAGAAAATAACGTTTCTCACTGTTAAAATACTTTTTAACTCAATGCGAGGCAATAATAGCGGGGCACAGAAATTAACAGAATAAGCAGAACCCTATCTTGGCCCGGAGCTTCAGCTTTCAACTGTTCTTACGCGGAAATAACATCCAGGCTTTCCCTGACAAAATTTCTTTCAAACTGGCATACTCAATCTATATATATAAAGCAGTTCCGTAACTGACTGACTGACTGACAGATAACGCATAGACCAAACCGCTGGACCTAAAGGGTTGAAATTTTTGCATTCTTCAGTGTAGAGGGGCACTAAGTAAGAGTTTTGAAAAATTCTTCTTAGAGTTTTTTAAAATTAAATTTTTAATCTGTTTTAGAAACTTTTTTAAGTTTGCATTTAAAATAATAATTTGAGGGTTATGAAATTTATATCACGAGAAAGATAATAACAATTCCTTTGAAATGAAATCTTTTTCGAATCTTTACCTCCCTTTTCTGATTTTTGGTGAATTTTAAAAAATTCATTTTTAGAATTTAATTTATTATTTCTGATCACGTGATTTCTTTTTCTGGTACTGTAAATAAATTTATCGTTACGTGCATAACAACGAAATAGACAAAAAAATATTTTTTAATCTTGTTAATGCGGCGGACGATTGGACATTATCCCAAAAAATATTAAATTACAGTAAAAGATATGTTCCTTAAACTGTACTATATTAACTGTACTATATTCTTTAGTATGTTCTATTAGATTTAATTTGAATTTTTTCGTCTACATTATTTTGTCTATATAAATATCCCTCACGATTTTTTTTATAAATATATAATCTTTTACATTAATTGTATACATTGATCGTCGTATTTATTATATATATATATATATATATATATATATATATATATATATATATATATATATATATATATTTATTTATTTATTTATTTATTTATTTTGGCATTAATTGCATATATTGACCGTTGTATTTAATTTGAATGTATTCCGTAGCGAAGTGCGGGTTTTCAGCTAGTTGCCTATAAAACTCACCCCTCTGTATAATCTTATAGCGCTCAAAAAAAGAAGCACATTCACCAACCACTGCTGGAAATCTTGTCAAAGTATTAAAACTCCTTCATCATGAATAACTCCTCACCCAGGTCAAAGGTTCATTCGATATTTTCTGGGGGAGCAGTTTATGCCGTTCTAGCAATTCGATATTCGTCTTCCCCCCCCCTTCCCCCTTTCGACAAACACACGCACTCCATAACAGCGGTGTCTCCTTGCATAAATTAATGGCTTCTGAGACAGCCACCAGCGGGGTCGATGCGGAACTTCGTTTACCTTGGAAGTAATGAAATTAGCTGTAATCGCCTGGACGAGAGGTGGTCGAAAGGAATAATACTTTCCACCCCCCCATCCCTCCCTTATGTCATAATCTCCGTTCTCGATCGGGGCGTTTATTCATCTCGAGGGATGAACTTTGAATAGGGTGAATTTTGAACGGTTAATTATGCGCCTCGAATTCGAGATTAGCTTTGTAGGGGATATTCGTAGGCTTGAGTGGAGTGTCTAGGGGATAGAGAGGGGGGGAGGGATTTTAAGCGGATCGATCTTAATTGTCATTATCAGTTGTGTCCATATTATTTACAATAAAAGTAACTTCATGAAACGATGACAGCCCAGGAAAGATTTCCAATATATGTTCAAGAATGATAAGCAATAAATTTGTATTTTATTGCAATAGCATTCGTAACTATGCTCACCGGAGGTATTTTTTAAAATTATTATGAATATTTTAATAAATATTTAATTTTGACAAAACTAAACTTCAAATATTTATACTTTTTGAAAAGTAAATGTTTTTAAAATGTCAAATATTTGGTTTATTAAATTTGTTTAAATACCCCAGAAACTTGTGAATGGACGCAATTCAAATTGTTACTGCAAAAAGGTAAAACTCTCAGATAAGCTTGTCGAGAATTAACAGTTCATTTAACTTTAAATTACTCTTCTAACTTTATACTACAGTACACGACATTATGGTTAGTAGGTAAGTCAAAAACGAACACCTTAATGTTAACCTAGTATATCCCACCCTATACACCCAATTCCTCTATTGGTTTCCCAAGCCTGTTATTAAATCTTTCTTATACCCTGGTGTCTATTTAGATTGTTGACTAGACTGGCCGCGTAGAATTGTTGCGACTATAATCATTTCTGAAAACTGAAAGCCGGATGATGGCCGAAAGACTAGGGCGCTGGCTTTCGGTACCAGAGTCAGTGGGTTTGAGTCCCACTGTTGGCATGGATGTTTGTAGCCGTTCGGAATCGGCTTTAAGCAGCAGGTACCGGCCTAAGTAGCTTTCGTATATTAAAAAATAACTGTAGCGCTCTCAACCAAACCAAACCAAACCAAACCGAAAACTGAGTTTAGTCCTTTCTGCATCATTCCTTGACAGAAAAAGCCACCCTTTCTTCGGCTCACCCCTTTCCCCTTTAAATAGTTTGTCCCATGCTTACGCCAAAAATATTAATTCGAGTATTTATTTTCAGTATTCTGTCAAAGAAGAGTTAAGGGTTCAAATCTTACTCTTCAAAGAGAACAATCCCTCCCCCTTCCCAAAATATCACATTCTTTGAAAGCATATATCGAAGCAGTTTCACGGGTTCAAAGAATTTTTATGCCTGCCGAAAGACCATGGATTCGATTCAATTGGAATAAATATCGGTTTATCAATATTTTTTCTCAAATAGCCCGAAGAGAGTTTTTTGCCTCCAAAGATTATTTCTTTCCAATTTTTATGAGAGAGCATGACACATGTATTGGATTAATTTGATTATCATTTTGAACTAAGGCAATCTTTTTTACACATCGAAACGTGGCCCTTTTTTACAACTTCACCTACACACGGCCCAGCTTTGCAGTGAAGCAAATAAATTAAGAGATTCCTGACGCGACTCTAAACTTTTCAAACTCCGTCTGCGAGTGCCTGTTTCAACAACACGCCAAGATTTACAAAGCACTAATGAAATGCACCTCTGCTGGCTGTTTTCTCGAAAGTTTTACGGGGAAAGTGCAAATACAGCTTTTTATAGCTTTCGGCAGTAACCCGTTTTATGACCCTCGAACCCAGGTCACAAAAACGCGTTTATTCGAGGTTAAGTGGAAAGAAACGAGTTGAGCCTCAAAGCTTGTTTGTTCTCTTTTGTTGTGTCTGTTCCGGAGGAATTTGTGAGGATAATATCGAACGGTTAATTGTTATTTATTGCGAAAATAAAGCATGTACATTGCTCAGTAATTATTGTATATCTGCTTACGTGTAACAGGATCGCAATCGTAGCTACCAACAATTTTCATTTAGGGAGGAAAGGGCAAAGAAAATTTTTCCCCTCGTTGTAAAGCTGATAAACTCTCATACAATTTAATAGCAAGGTCTTAGTAAATATTTACCTCAAACTCGTGAATAACTATTCTATATAATTTCCCCCAACGAAGAAGAATAAAAAGGTATCCAGAGCATAGATAAAAGAATAGGTTTATTGCTTTACAAAGAACAGGTATATTTCATTTGAGCTAAATTATGAGATCAACTTTCCCCGCCTAAAAGCGAAGTTAAGCTGTAGATACATGTTCCCTGTCAGAGACAAACGAGATTCAGCGAATGTTGAACTCTTTCAATAAAAACTTTCAATATTCATATGACCCATTTAGAGCTCTGAATTGATTCTTGAACCGAATTCATAAATCGAGTTTGGCGATTACACTTAGCTCGCAGAACCGTCTCTCTAGTTTCCTAGCATCGGTATGTTTAGGAAGGAAAAACAACATATACAGGCAAATACAACGGCGGGCAAAATAACGTTTTAACAAATAAAGTTCAGGTTCAAGTGACATTGTTATTATATCAAAATATCATTACTTTTGGTATGATTACTCTAATAACTGCCGTTACTATCACGTAATTATTATTACTGTCATTAAGAATCATATATTTATCATAATTAAACGGGGTTATTGTTAATATAGAATGATTATACTCCTATTGCTATCACCATTGTCAAATTACGACCATTACTATATTTTCCTTTAACAAATAGTTTCTGACGTTACAGTTTACACTATTATTTTAAATTGATAACATTTATTACTTTTATTATGGAAGATCCTTATTGCTAACATAACTGCAGAATCACCATTACTAATAAATTTAACCCTTCGGCAGGCGCGCCCGTGTACAAAGTGCAGCATTTTAGTAATTTTGAATGGTTTGTTTTTACATGTAAAGTTTGAATGTTCTAAGCAGTTTCAATTTATAGCTACGCCCTTTATAATGTAGGTCTGATTTTATGACCCACGTTATTCCATACCATTCATTGTTAGTCGTGAATTAACCGTGGTAAACCAGCGATTATACTGTATTACAATACGACAAAAGCAGGAGTCGATGTAGTCGATCCAATGTGCAGCTATTACACGGCATCCCGCATATCACGAAGATGGACAATCTCAATGTTTTTTAGGTTTTTGGACATAATAGGAATCCATTCGCAAGTTGTTCTTAGATCCAATAAACCAGACAGTTTTGTAGTAAGGCGGTTGTATCTACATTCTTTGGCCTTTGATTATAAATATATTTCAATATTATCAACATTTTATATCTTGTCATAAAAATCAGAATTATTATTTTCAATTTGAAAATAAAAAGTTTATTGCAAAAGGAGTAATCAAGGTTGAAAGAGACGTTGCACTTTATGCCCCGCTCGCCTGCTGATCTTCCAAAAATTGGCGTGCCCGCTGATGGCTTAATATGCGAATATATACACATCAAACTGACTCTTCGTTTGAAGAGATTTTGTATTTTTTATTCATACTTCTTTTTACGATACTATTGAAAGTTTACTAATTTTGCTAGTCCAATATTTGCCACCTTTATAGAAATACCACTCTTATAGCTTTTACCATTATTCCAGAATTACAACTACTATTAAAACTTTTATTACTATTTCAAAATCGTCCCTATTGTCACTGAGAGAGGATCGACCTTACGCTAAAAATTGAGAGCAAGAGATTTCTACTATACTGTAATTATTACCGAATTATTTTCGTTATGATTTATACCACTTTTTATGTTACTAATTTTATAATTTTAAACAAGAGAGGTAAATATTAGTCTATTGGTATGTCCCACTATTGTAACCGAAGAGAAATAAAATTTGAAGCTAGGTACTGTGTTGTTATCTATTTTTAAGTTGTTGTTGCAACCAGCACCTCCTTGGCCGAGTAAAGCTGACCAGGTCCGTTGAGAAGACTGCAGGGCGAAGAGATACGATTCCTGTTTAGCTCATGACACTACAAGAGTGGCGGCCAGTAGCCACAATTTTGACCGAGGACCCCCAGGGGCGAAGCTGTGTTATACATTTGGACGATTGCTCCACCGTATTCCTGCAACACACTAGAAAACTCTCTCGGTCAGGGCTTTGGACCTCATCTTTCTGGTGAACGAAAAGACACGACTTAGGGCAAATTTTCCTTATTCTTCCTTTTAAAATACAGGGTTACCAAGAAAGATTCATCCAATTACAAAATTTAATATTTTCCATAATTACAAATAGAAAATTTTAATTAATATGCCATTGTAAAGGAAAAATGTTAATTTTTTTCACAGGTTTTCGATATGACTTCCTTTAGTCACCCGTATAATATGATTGCGATATGCCATTTCTTGCCAAACACGTTGTAATGTTTCACTATTAATTGTTTGCAAAACAAATGCGTTGTTTAAGTTCGGGCAAACTTGTAGGCAAAGGTGGTATGAACACAAAATCTTTGTCATATCCCAAAAGAATGAAGGCCAAATTCCAAATACCAATGGGGCATTTGGTATTTGGTGGCATCGATGAACCTCCAAATGCCAATGGGGCGGTACAACATCTTGTTGAAAAATGAAATTTTCAACAATAAAAAAAAGTTACAAACTAAAAATTTAAAATTTTTCTTTTACAATGACATATTAACTATAATTTTCTGTTTGTAAGCATGGAAAATATTAAATTTTTTAATCGGATGATTCTTTCCTGATAACCCTCTATACCGCGAGATTACCAGATTCCGGTCTAATCTATGTATGGCACCAGGTTTGGTTTGGAGCTCTACAGCCAACTTTTGCTACACGAGGGCTAATTAGACCGGGACCTATTGCTTAAAGCCGATTTCGAACGGCTACAAACATCCATACCAACAGTGGAACTCGAACCCACATACTCTGGTACCGAATGCCAGCGCCCTAGCCATTCGGACATCGTCCGGCCCTATTACACTAGGATTCCACTCTAAAGCGTCATTGCATCATCTGCAGATTTCTTTCGCTTAATATTTCGGTAACTCCACTTAATATTTCAGTTTCAGACTCAAATCCAGGATGTCATATTGACTGGCCAGGTGTGTTACAGTACATTATGGGGAAGACTTCACGACAAAAATGTTCCTTCCCGTAATCGAAGTTAACCCGGACATGAACGAAGGCGCGTCGTAATGCGAACAAATCCATTCTGCGAGGGTCTACTGTGGCACGAACAGTATTAAAACGATAATATTATCTTTAAACACTCTTACGGCTTCCAAAACCGCCTGGACCATTCTGAAATTCCTTTCCCGACCCAATTATGCGATAAACGCATTCTGGAATAAATAACCTTCTCTTTCCCTCCCCCTCTTTAATTGAAAGATAAATTAAGACCTCCGCGTTAACGACATTAAAATTTCCCAGCGCCATCTTTAAGGGTCCAGTGTATTGCCGCCTTTCGAAAATGGGCTCATTAAAATTCCTCGATGCTCCGAAAAGGGCTATACTGGGGCGTTCGCGAAGTTTTAAAACGCGTTTTGGAAGAAGGGCGGCGTTTTGTCTTAATGAAATTATCGATCAACCGGTTCGGGGAGGTATTGAAATTTGATATCGAATAGAGGTCGTGTTTCTCCGTTATGGGATTTGATGAGATTTTCGTAGATCGCGGGGAGGATTGACGAGTGCGGCGTTGATACGCGAGGCATTGATGGGGTAAAACCGAAATTTAAAATAATTACGATAAAAAGAACTTTTTATACACCATGTTTTTAAAATTTCTGTTGAATCATATAAACTTGACAATTTTATGTATTAATAAATATTGAAAAAAAATTTTTTTTGATGAATTATCCCATCAACTTGAAAGAAATTGAAGTTAATTGGAAGTCAACTTGCGTTTAACTTTTCGTTCCGGTCCCGTCCAAGAGATGACTGCACCAGTCTACAAACAAAATTAACTGAAAATGAATTCAATGCTGCTTAAAGATGGCTAAAAGTATATAAAATAATGCATTGTCATCGTGTTCTGAGCTATTCTAAAAGTTTCAAATGTCTAGCTAGTCGGGAAGTTAGTTAAAAATCGATTGCAAGATTTGTACTGGACAAACACACACACAAACAAGAAAGCTAGATAATAAAAACATGGAGCTTCGTTTACCTTGATTGCATGATACTTTAAATACACTTTATATATAATTTAATGCTCAGAGTTTCTTAGCAATACTACCAGACATGTTATATGATCTCTATACAGAAAATATTTTCTTACTATTATTGTTATGGCTGACTCCATGTACGTTAAAACGTATTATTTTTTCTGCAAAAAATAATAATGATTAATGTTATAACAAATTTTTATCATTATGTGAATGCAAAAATATTTTATATTGTAACTTTTTTGTCAAATAATAAATAAATAAGGACTTAATTTTATTTTTTATTTTTCTATATAATGCACCAAATTGTTAAAACTATATCTAACTATAAAAGTCTTACTATAAAAGTTAAAACTATATCTAACTTTCATAAAAGTCGCATTTATAGGTTCATCAACTTATGCGGCCTCCTTTATTACTACCTAATTTACATGTGGCCTCTAATGGTAAAAAGGTTCCCCACCTCTGGTTTAGACTATAGGAAGTAAGAGTGATTCATGACCTAC
>OU015491.1:225941712-226121712 GCA_907164885.2 Dolomedes plantarius
ATCGTATTTCCCTTTTCCTTTTCTTGAAGACTCGTGTGGAGGGAGGAATCCAGTTGACAGTTTGAGAATTCCACCCCCCTTAGGATTGACATTTTGAGGGATTGTAATGGCTCTCTCTCTATAGGGAGGTTAAGCGCTGCCCCCAAATTTTTTATTTAAAATATATTTTTGTCAACTATTTACAGGTACATAAATGCTGATAATCAAATAAAATTGGTATTGTCAGATAGCCTGAACTTTTTTGCAAAGCGCTACGGGATTCATTTTATAAATTTCGTCCCCCGAAGGAATTTATGAACGTTTGAAACACACTATACCAGATTTTTAACCGAATAATTTAAATTTTAAAATATTAATTGTATTTTTTTTAAAAATCGAAAAATGTACCCAAATGTAAAATTTCTTTCTCTATGACGGAGTACAATTTTTTTTGAAAAATCTTTGAATCCAAGTCGGCAATCCGTGGACAAGTTTTCTCCCTAGGTTAACATTGAGGTGAGCGAATCCAATGGGGTTAGTACATAGCAGCCTTAATGTATGCGTTCATTTTGCAGATCATACCGGAAAAGCTGGATTTTTAGAATCGTTTTTTTAAAACAGGATTTAGCGTTT
This sequence comes from Dolomedes plantarius, assembly GCA_907164885.2. Classification (NCBI taxonomy): domain Eukaryota; kingdom Metazoa; phylum Arthropoda; class Arachnida; order Araneae; family Dolomedidae; genus Dolomedes; species Dolomedes plantarius. The sequence continues at coordinate 225,942,325 of OU015491.1, forward strand.
CCAAGGATTGCATTTTCAATTGCATGCTTGGAGAAGATCAGAATACTGCTGCCTCGTACGACAGAGCTTCATGGACCTGATCTAGTATGTTCTAGTCCAGGGGGCTTAGCAACAACAACCACAACAACAACTTTTTAAATTTAATCTCCAGTGCATAAACACACATTAAAATCATTAATTTTATTTTTATCGACGAGAAATAATAGTCAATATTTACCAAATGACATTAAAATCGAATTTAAGGATAAGTAGCAAAGCAAAACAATTGTGCAAATGTTGTTAACTTTCAGAAGTTTCCTTTTATATTTCTAGTAGCCAAATGGCATAGTGATGGCAATTTTATCTAGAGCCCACTGGTTCGAGTCCCACTTTTAGCATGGATGCTTGTTGCCGTTCGCAACCGGCTTGAAACTGTAGGTCCTGTTCTATTTATCCCTTGTGTCGCAAAAAAGGAGATCGTAGATCTCTCAACCAAAAACCCAAATATTCGAGATGAAAAATATTATATATATATACATATATATATATATATATATAAATATATATATATATAAATATATATATATATATATATATATATATATATAAATATATATAAATATATATATATAAATATATATATATATATATATATATATATATATATATATATATATATATATATATATATATATATATACATATATATATGTATATATATATATATATATATATATATACATATATATATATATATATATATATATATGTATACATATATATGTATATATATATATATATATATATATATATATATATATATATACATATATATATGTATATATATATAAATATATATATATATATATATATATATATATATATATATATATATATATATATATATATATATATATATATATATATATATATATATATACAGTCGAACCTCCATATATCGAAGTAGCAAATTGCCGGAAAAAAATTCGATATATAGAAATTTCGATATATAGAATTGAGCTTAATTTTATCATAATTCTCCTAAAAAAAATTAAAGGTAATTTTCGTATACGAAACTCCATTTCTAATTTATATGCGAATCCCATTAAATAAAAGTTAATAACTAAAAAATGAATTAATATGAAAGATTTATTGAGTACTACATACCTTTAAAAAAAACCAATTATCCAGACAGTGGTTACAATGATCACAGTTACATTCTTAAAAAAAAAATACGAATATCTTGCTGAACAGCCAGTTTTGCGGAAAGTTCAAAGAAATGTTCGTATTTATTCAGTCCACTAAAAACTTAATCAGGGACATTTTCTGCCAATTGAAGTCCACGACATATTATTTCAAATGCCAAAAATTGGGAGATTTTATTCTAAAGAGGAATAAAATCTCCCAATTTGTCTTGAAAAAAATTTCGATATATAGAGATTTTTTCGATATATAGAAACAATTTTTCTATGTAATGAACATGGAGATTTGCTAAGAGTTCGATATATAGAAAATTTCGATATGTGGAAGTTCGATATATGGAGGTTCGACTGTATATATATATATATGTATATATATATATATATATATATATATATATATATATATATATATATATATATATATATATATATATATATAGAGAGAGAGAGAGAGAGAGAGAGAGAGATACACACACACACACACACATATATATTCTTCAAGTGAAATAATGCTACAATGGTATATAAAATTCTGTTATAGTACACCCCCAAATGAATTTCATTAAAAACCCAATAAAGACATTTATCCCAAAAATGTTTAACTTTATTTAAAAGAGATTCCCAAGCTCAAGAGCATCAGCAAGTTTTAAAAATGTATAATATGTATCCAAAAAATGGTTTTGCTAAAAGCAGCCTAACTCGTTACTGATAAGTGGAAATTCAATTACGGGTAAAATTTAATAACTCAGGTTATGACTATTAATGGCGAAAATATATATCTAACAAAATATTTGTCTATAACAACATTTGGCTATAACAAAATATTTGTCTGCGAGCATGCATTATGCTTACGTAAAATTTTGAAACCAAGTACTTGCAATGACTTGACACTAAACATAAGTCAATAGAAAAAAAGAAATTTCAAATAATTCGACAATAATTTCTTAATAAAAATGAGCACCACTGCTTGAGAAAACTCACTTGTACCACTAAATGAGTTGAAATAAAATACCTCAAAATCTCTTCAATTGTTTTAATCAACTTAGACTAAAATAAACATCATTCCATCGCTGAAAAAAAGAACGCAGTTCGGAATAACTCCCGAAAATTCCAGTTCGCTTAAGCATAATGTTTCAGCTTTTTTGTGCGTGTTTCCTTTTTTTCCCGCGAAAAAGAAAGAGGAAAAAAAAGTAATTGCAATTCAATTTCTCCCTATCCTCTTACTTTAAACAAAAAAGAAGAAAAAAATCAAGAATAAAGATATGATAAAAAAAAATAACAATTCATCTCTGTCTCTCACACTCGAAAAGGAATTCACGCCTCACGTTCAGATGCACCAGCAGTTTGCGGAGGTGCCAATCGCCAGAAATCAACGTTTCCTCCATTTTTCCTTTCGTAATGTTGCCATCGTATATTTTAAAATTTCCAGAGAAAAAAAAAAGATACGCGAGAATAAAATATAAAAGAGAGCAAAGTTAACACCCTCACGGATAAATTTTGTTGCGCTTGTATTATATTCTGTTCTTTTCATTTTCGAAATGACAATTTTTTTTCTTGCTCGACAGATATTCTGTTGCTTCGGAAATTGAAAGCAGTTCAGCGATCCGTTATTTTATCTCGCTTTTGTTTTTAAATGTATATATATATATACTCTGTCGCTACAAGTAGCGTATGGGAAAGATCGTTATCTGTGATTTCCTCGATTCGTACGAGATGATAGCTTTAAGAGATATTGACCTACCAAGACACGTTTCGCTTCGTCCATGGATTCGTTTGCAGCCAGGAAGTTTGAACGAAATGGTCTTAGTTGTTAAAAAAAGCGTGTTTAGTGTTTCTGTCTGAAAAACACCCAGAAATAGCCTCACAATCTGAACACGAGACACGGAATTTTGTTTTCAAATTGCTGTTGAAATTTATGTTCTCATCATCGACGATTGTTAAAAGCTCAACATTGTAGAATATTCCGTTTAATTACCTATCAAAATCTCTCGCATTACAGATGTTAATTTTTCCTGAAAGATATTTTTGCATCACCAATAGTTTTTATAGAAGATTTAACAAAAAATTATATCACCATTTTAAAGACCCTCACATCATTAAGTTTATTAAAATATAATGATTCAAAGGACTGGTCACTGGATGCGGTTGTCTGAAGAAACTAACACCGAAGAAAATTTTATGGGTGTGACGGTTTGTGGTTTTGACGTGCTCATTTCATTCAAAATTCTTAACTGCAAACAAATCCATTGATGAAGTGAAACGTGTCTTGGTAGGCCGATGTCTTTTAAAGCTATCATTCGCTGTCTAACCTAAGGTAGATCAAAACAATCAATAGGCTGATTGTATTGACGGGGACTTTTAAAATTATGGAAACTGGAAAAATATTGCTGGGACTCCCTGGGAAAGCACGGGCCCACACTAGGCTCTCGTTCCAGTGATGATGATGAATAGAATTTATACCTTTCTCTGCATATACCTTTCTCTTTCCGCAATAATCCTTTCCCAGACTTATAGACTTCTCCATAAAAACAACTAAAACGTTAAAACTCTGTTTTCCCAAATAACTCTCGCACTAAAATAATTCATTATTTCTAGGTAATTGCCCTGATACCTATGAATTTTGCCATTCCAAAAATGCAGGGTATAATTTTTACAGCAAATTAAAATGTCTGAAGAAAAAAATTTTGTTATTAAAACAATAAATTAAGATTTGTAAAAATACTGACCGCATTTACGGTCGAAGATTAGCCAAATATTTCATGTTGTAGGTCAGAGGTAAGATCACAATAGCTAGAGACACCTAAGGGAGGTCAGAAGATTGAGTTATCTAATTTTTATTCCAATATATGTACTTATTATTAGATCTCAATTTTATGGCAATATATTTTAAATTTTATTAACCTACATTAAAACGCGTAATTTTAAAAATAATTATCATACATATATTATCCTTTAAGAATGGCAACATAAGGGGCCATTTAAAATGAATTTTTTAGAGTCAAAAAACATTTGTTCAGAACTGTCGTGGGATATTTAAATGAAAGCGGCAATATCGGAACATTTTAAAATTTCATGTTGCCTACACCTTCAGCCTTTTCAAACAGCGCTGGAACACTGGTTGAGTATTTAACCCAGATTCTGAAAAATAATGCAGTCGATAAAAATGTTATAGAATTAGCAATTCCTGACAAGAACGTAGTTTAAATTTTTACTCTGGTTTTTGGATTTTATTTTCACTATTTAGTAACGATAAAAATTACGCAAATAACTCCTTCAACATTTCATAATAATCTCGTCTCAACGTGGTTTTTTTTTTCAAGTTTGATATTAATCAATACTATTTTTAACGTATTGACGATCTGCTTAATTCACCAAGGTTACTTCACACTAAATTGAAGTTATGACATACCGCACGAATTGTAGTAAAACTTAGTGATTAGAAAAATCTAAAATGTTTTGCTATTAATAACAAAAAAATAAGGTCAGTTCTCGGATTTCAAAAAGCAAATTTAATTTCTTCTTTGGGTTGCAGAGAAGGCCTTCACCTTAAGCCAATAAGATTTATGGCGTCGCTTTCGATAACTCTAAATTGAATTCCTGTTTACCTCAGGCTTAATTTTTTGTTATTTATAGTGGAAGCTTTTTCTCTAACCCTCTATTAGTTATTTGAGAAGTAAAATCTATCATTTAAAATTAATACGCGTCAAGTTTGCCACTTAATAACTGCTTACTTTTAACGTTTATTTTCTCGCACAGCTGCTTCAGTAAACGTAGAATTACTTTTACAATAGATCATGGTAAGAAACATGTGAGAACGTCATTCGATTACGGCCAACAAATTTTTTTATTCATCTTCTTCATTTTACTGCTTTTCCTATAAATATTTGATACCCAGTGCTACAGTAATCTACTAATATAAAACAGTTCCGTAACCGACTGACTCACAGACTGACTGATTGACTGACTGACATAAAACGCACAGACCAAACCGCTGGACCTAAAGGGCTGAAATATTGAATGGCGATTCTTCTTATACTGTAGGGGTGCACTAGGAGAGATTTTTGAAAATTTCTTCTTAGATTTTTTAAAATTAAATTTTTAAGCTGTTTTGTAACTTTTTTTAAGTTTGCATTTTAAATGATAAATTGAGGGTTATAAAATTTATATCACGAGAAAGGTCCTAAAAATTCCTTTAAAATGAAATCCCTTTCGAATATTTTCTGATTTTTGGTGAATTTTTGAAGACAAATTTTTAGAATTTAATTTATTAAATGTTGACCACGTTATTTCTTTTTCTGGTACTTTAAATAAATTTATCGTCACGTGCATAAAAGCTAAATAGACAAAAAAATATTTTTTTTTCTTGCTAATGCGGCAGACGATTGGACATTATCCAAAAAATATTAAAATACAGTAAAAGAAATGTTCCTCAAACTGTACTATTCTTTAGTATGTCCTAATAGATTTAATTTGAATATATTCTTCTACATTTTTTCTCTATAAAAATATCCCTTACGATTTATATATATATATATATATATATATATATATATATATATATATATATATATATATATATATATAATATATATATATATATATATATATATATATATATATATATATATATATATATATAATATATATATATATATATATATATATATATATATATATATATATATATATATATATATATATATATATATATATAAATATATATAAGAATAAGATGAAAGAGAAAACCAGTAATAGCTCTAAAGCTACTTGCAGCCAGGAACAAACAACATGTAAAGAAAAGTATGAATATGGTTTTACACACATATATATATATATATATATATATATATATATATATATATATATATATATATATATATATATATATATATATATATATATATATATATATTTTGGCATTAATTGCATACATTGACCGTTGTATTTAAGTTGAATGTACTCCGTAGCGAAGTGCGGGTTTTCAGCTAGTTTCTACATAAAAATTTACAATTGTTAAGATACACATATCTCGTCAAATGATGATTGCACATTTCAAAGTTTGTTTTCTGACATAGCTACTCTTGTAAACGTAGAAATGACTTTACAGAGAGAGAAAAGTGAAAATAGAGAAATCACATCACAATAATATTTACGTAGGATTACGTTCCTCAATAACGGTCCTTCGGAGAGTAAAAAATTGTCCTGCGTCACGAGTTATAATTTCGGCAGCTCGCCAAACCCAGTAGCACTAAACAGTTAAACAGAAAAGTTCCAAAATGCTGTATAATACATTATTTTAAACAGCAGTATATCATTGAATTGTGAAGCAGTTAGTTTCATTGGTTTGCTGTCAGGGAATTTTAGCATTTCAATTCTGGTCTACGAACTTTTATTTTTTAAAAAAATGTCAGAAATAGGGTATTACTATCATTTAATGCCTGTAACAATTTTTATAATAGCTTAATGCAGACGTTTCGTATAAGATAATTTTTACCATGTTTTTATTAACTTGCTTTCTTGTGTATTTGTGTGCTTGTCAAGTAGAAATCTTGCAATCAATTTTTAACTAACTTCCCGACAAAAAATTTAAAAAAAGTATTTATTAATACATAGAATTGTCAAGTTTATATGATTCAACAGAAAATTTAAAAACATGGTATATAAAAAGTTCTTTTTATCTTGTAATTATTTCTTTTGAGGACGTTACATTCATCTGTTTTTATTGCGACCCGCACTGTAAATACAAGCCGGCATCTGACAAACACGTCGAGATGAATTGCTACATGCTCTAGCGTGAATGAAATGTGCACTGTTTTAAGTCACCTATATTTCTTTTAACGGCCCGGGGAATTATAGTGGGATTCAGTACGAGTCCGGAAAAACGGCGTTGAATGCTGTCGTGTACATAGGCGTAGCGTGCTTCTAACTTTTTTTGGGGGTGGGCACGAATTGAATTCAGTTAGGCCCCTCCTCAGCACTCTGACTGCCGGACGGTCCTTAAAATATGAAATATTATGATTTTTTAAAAATTTGAATAACAATAGAATTGATGTTTGAGTAGTATTCAAAAGTTATACAATGAGAAAAATAAATATAATATAAATAAAATGAGAAAAAACTATAGCATCGAATTTTTGTTATGGATCCTATCACTGTTAAAAACTATGTTAAGGCTAAAGACATAATCGGATTCTTTAGTTTCACAGATTGAAAAAGTGACAAAAACCAACTTCCTTAAACATTTTCTACAATTTTCCGATTTTAACTGAACTTTTATTAACGTTTTAATTTAGTTCAAGTTAAGTTGGGGGGCACGTGCCGCCCCCGTGCCCCAGACGCTACGCCTATGGTCGTGTATACGCCGGGTATGGCACGTTAAATCTGCTGGCCAGAAAGTCCCTCCGAGGGAGATGAAGGAGCGGTAAGAGAATACGGGCCCCTGAAATGACCCCCCCCTAGGGGTTCACAGTCAAAATTGGGATGTCATAAGTGGATGATGTTGATTCACCTATACAATGATTCCATTGCAAGCTACCAACCATGGCAGCGTAAAATGTCGGAAGATAAAGTGCGTGCCGCATTGGAAAAAAATATTACTAAAATTTGGGTCTCTAATGCTACCGTCAACAATAAAATTCTAGACTCTTTGTATTCGATATAGATGTATTCTTCCTTTCTGACAATTCTAGAATCGGAAAAAAAATCTTTTTACGAAACAATAATTCAAATCTCCAGGTATTTTCGTCAACTTTCCACATTTGTTTTCTTATTCTTTCATTTTTTTTTCGCAAAAGAATGTAACGCGATCTCTCTCAGCTTTTCACTAAGGAAGAGAGGAGAAAAGGAAATAAGAAAATTTGAAGAGGAAAAGAAAAAAACAATTCATCACATTTTTTTTCACTCGAAAAGAATTCATGCCTCACGTTCAGATGCGTACGCGGCCTGCCAATCTCCGGGAAAATCTGCTTTGTCTGTTCCTTTCTCTCTCTGTCTTTGTAAGGCTGACATCATTTATTTTAAAATTTTGGACTAAAAAAGGAGATAAAAGATAAGGCAGGGTAAAAAAAAATGAAGGTAAAATAGAGTTAACAACCACGAAGAGGTACAGGCGCATGCAGGTGCGAGTTAGATTTATTCCTTTCTTTGTGTGTTGCACGCAGACATAAAATTAATGTGAGAAGACCGGCGATGTTAATTTTAAAAATACATGTGCATTAATACTGAAATTGTTTTATTTCGCGTTCAAAGGACCATTTTAAGGCTACAATGGACCTTTATATTGACAAAAATATGTCCACAAAACGGTTTTTTTATCTTTCAGAAAATGATTCTGCAACTCATCAGCTTTAAATTAAAAAAAAGTATGTTGATCCGATCATTATTAAACGAGTTATAAGTATTCTTCTCAAACGTAAACAATGGAAATGTTAGTCAAATTAAACCTTCAAATGCCATTTTCTGAAAACAAGTTTTCATGTCGTTTCGGTAAGTTCAAAATTTTCCATCCGTCACAATTTTTCTTGAATTTTCATAAAATTTCATAAAATGATTATTTATATACGTTAGAATAAAACTTAGTAATCAATTCATTATACTACTTTAAAACAGCTTAAAATTTTTACAATAAAAAATTTTTTTTGATAAAATTTTGCATAAAATGACCTATTTTTATTGATTTCTTTTCTAGTGTTTATGAATATGACTGTAAATCCAATATTTCTACTAACTTATTGCTACTAACTTATTATAACTATATAAAGCTAGCTTAAGAGAGAAAATTAGATATCTGAGACAAAAATTAATGCGCATGGAACATTTTTAAATAGAGTAATTAACAAACAGATATTAATTAATATCTTAATTAATTACATTCTTATTTTTTTATTTAAAATTTCCATCTCTAAACAACACTGTATAAGTATACAAAATTTCATAGCAATTGGTTAATAAATGAAAAAAAGTTTTTCATGGTCCATTGTAACTGAAAAGTACTCCCTGCAACACCGAAGAGGTTTGAAATACACACAAATCAGATGGATGTAAAATTATATTATTAAATGTAAAGAAAGACCAAACGCATATAGCCTTTATGGGTGGTCCTCAAGCTAAAATATACGTCTCCATCACACAAGGGCAAAACATAGACTCTGTACACTTGGAGATGTAAAGCAGCAATTAATTATATATATATATGTATATATATGTATATAAAGAGATGTGCGATGTGGCATGGACTGGAATAGTGTCTGAAGGTATCCTGGAGTCAATTCACACCATGAATCCTGCAGGGCAGTCCCTAAATCCATAGGAATACGAGGGGTTGGAGATGTCATCTGAACTGCACGTTGCAAGGCATCCCAGATATGCTTAATAATGTTAATGTCTGGGGATTTAGGTCGACAATGGAAGTTTCTTTCAATGGAAGTCAGAGGAGTGATCTTGGAGCCACACGGTAGCAACTCTCAACGTAAGGGGGGTCGCATTGTCCTGCTGGAATTGTCTAAGTCCCGTCGGAATGCACAATGGACATGAATGGGTGTAGACCATAGGACCATAAGATCAAATGGCTAACTGTGTTGCCTAAGCCAGCGCCTTCAAACACAGATATTTCATAATTATATCATCGAAGAGCTGAATTTCCACAGAAAATAGAATAAGAGTTCGTAGAGTATCGTCAAATGTTCTGGAAAATGCAACACAAAAGTGAAGCAGTGAGTCTTCTGGTCATAACTTTGGAGGGTGATAAGAGCAGTTCTGATTGGATGTCTCCTGGATCTTCGAGTTGAATCGCTGGTGGGGGTGGAGTAAATGGCTATCTGTAGCTAGCTTGTAAACTTCGAAGACATACGGGTGGACTAACTCCAGACTTTCAAATAGCTCCGGCTCTATTTTTCCTTCAATAAGTCTCTGTAGTATAAATCGGTCCTTCTCGTTGAGGTCGGTGATATCAGGCAATGGGGCGGTTTTATCCGGATCCAGAATAGGAGGACTTTCGTCCGCGCAAACATCCATCCCGTCAAGATTCGCCATGGCACAGAAGTACAAATACGACTGCTCGCAACGAAAACAACAGGACAGGATGCTTATGTACCCGCCACCTGTCAGACTCGTCTCTAGACGTATCAGGGGTCTCATTTCACGCCAACTGCACACGTCCCATACCATCACAGAGAATCCACCAGCTTGATCAGTTCCCTGTTGATATGTACGGTCCATGGATTCATGAGATAATCTCCATACTCGTACACGTCCATCCGCCCGATATAATTGGAAATGAGACTCGTCAGACCAGGCAACGTATTTCCAGTCATCAACAGTCCGAAGGAAGTGTTGGCGGGCCCAGGCGAGGCGTAAAGCTTTGTGTTGTGCAGTCAACAACGGTACGCGAATGTTCCTGGAAGTTCCGAAAGCCCATATCTATGACGCTTCGTTGAACAGTTCGCACGCTGACACTTGTTGATGCCCTAGTGTTGAAATGTGCAGCAATTTGAGGAAGTGTTCCATGTCTATCTCGCTTAGAGATTCTCGTCAGTTGTCGACGGTCCAGTTCTTTCAAGGTCTTTTTCCGGCCGCACCGCTATCGGAGATTTGATGTTTTCCCGGATACCTGATATTGACGGTACACTTGTGAAATGGTCGCGGACGAAAATCGACATTGCATCGCTACCTCGGAGATGCTATACCCCATCTCACTATAACAACACGTTCAAAGTCCCATAAATCGTGATAACCTGCCATTGTAGCAGCAGGGACCGATATAACTGCTTCGCTAGACATCTGTTACCTTATACAGTCTCTACCGATCGCATCGCGTTACGCTGATTGGTTGCAAATCTCCGTTATTTGCATACGTCCGCCTTTACCACGTTCTTTGGCTCTTCAGTTTATATATATATATATATATATATACACACACACACACACACACACACATATATATATATATATATCATAGATGGAGCCATCACATGAAAAGTCTGTGAAACGTCTTAAAGAAAATAAAAATTTAAGGCCTACTAGGTAAAATCAAACGAGTTGCACAATTCGGATGTGCTTCGATTTAGAAATGAATATATTACCAATTTGCTATCCGTTCACAGTCATTGAATGATATAATTCTAATTGAGGTGGTCATAGTTCTCAGAAATGCTATTGTTTCTATCTTAATGATTAGATAACGTAATGACCTTTTACAATGTCGTGATTTAGGTAATCACGCGAATAACACATAATTGCTTGAAGTATTACCTCGCATTATAAGCTTATCCATTGAAACCTAAGCCATTTATGCAACGTAACTTTTCAAATGTCAAAGTATTTATCCTCTAACAACTTTCTAATTCTGGAAAAATAGAAGCGGCAGAAAATATTTTACTTGAATATTCAAAAACATTTTCCGCGTCGTTACGAGTTTAGTTGCATTTTCCATGTATTGAAATGCATAGTCAAAAGGATCCTGTGATAGCGAGATTGTGCTCCTTTTCAAATTTCTAATTTTAATATATTAAGGATATAACCTCTTTATTAACTTTTACGTATAGGAATGCAACTTCTTACAACTATATCGTAAGTTCTGCGTTATTTTGAATGGTAGGTAGGAGCAGCGTGCGTAAAGATCTTAATTTTTGAGAAATTCAATGCGGTGTTGTACGCAGATATGCTTTGTAAATAGTATAACATTTGCAATTTAAAAAAATTAGATTTATTATTTCGTTATTATATATATTATATGATTGCACTATATTATATGATTGTACGATATATACGATTGCACGATAATTTTAACAAAGTTTACTTAAAAGAAAGAATATTTAAAGAACGTTTATAATATTTTCTCTTCAATTAATACATTTTTTTATTTATATCATATTTTATGTAAGCGTTAAAACAAAAACTGCCATGACAATGTAAAGGGGGAATGCTCAGAAATATATTATATCTCCAAATAAAAAAAGTAAAAATTTATTAAAGATTTTAAATTTTGCAAAATAATTTGAAATGCGTATTTAAAATTTAGGGATATATAAGAGCAATTCAAATGTTTTCTTAAATTTGAATGCAGTGACTAGTTTTTACAAAAATAAGTATAATCGCGAATTTCGGGAATTTTTTTTTTCATATGAGCTTCAAGTTTAATATTCTGATGTAGCTTTCTTGTTCATAGTTATTATGCTTTTAATAAAATAAAAAATTTGGCATATTTTATATTTTGTATATTTTTGTATAGATCTATTTTTGTTATTTTTTAAAAATAAAACAGCCTAAAACTAAAAAAAGAACCCTGCATATGCTGGTCACAGTTCCGTGACATATTTATGCGATCTTATTTAATTTCATATTGATACAGCAAGCAATATCTAGTTTTTCAGTCGTTCCTTTGAAATGATGAAGCAAAAAACGGCAAAAGATTTATTTTGCAGTTTTGAAGTATTTTTAACACTGTTGACTCTAAAATAAACAGTGAAACAAAAAGTCATTTATCTATTAAAGAAATATGTTAACCGGTAGACTAACTCGCACACACGGCGTGAAGGAGTGGTAACACGGAATGTACATTTTGACATGTAACACAGAAGAAAAATTATTAGCTTCTTCAGGAATGAGATTTTTAAAACGACAAAAAAGCTTATTTTATTACGGTTTATAAATTATATGTTGACAGCAAACCAGATAAAAGCGAATAAAAAACATAACCGTTTGACCGAAAAGATTTCTGATACACTAGTTCTTTGCATTTTTTTTTCAAGTGTATGGAGTTAATCTTATATAAATTTTGTCATAACATCTGGGAAAATATTTCTGTTTTAACGTAGGATTACGTTCCTTAATAGCGGTCCTTCGTAGAAAAAAAAATTATCCTGCGTCGCGTGTTATAATTTTGGCAGCGTGCCAAACCCAGTATCAGTAAACAGTTAAATAGAAAAGTACCAAAATGTGTCAAAAAAATAAACAATAATAATAAAAAATAGCGGCAAGCAAACGTTAAGTATTCCTATGTTGATAACCCGCGGTAGTTTCGTTAGAGGAAACTACCAGACAATATTTTTTTGTAACTTTTAGGATAGTGACCCACAATTTCAGGGATGAATTTAGGCTAGCTTTGAAATTTCTTTTGTTATGGTTCACTTTCAGTAGTTAATTGATTAGGAATATCGATTCACTTTTTCTCAACTATTGATTGTGTGATGTCCGGCATATTTAGAAATTTCGTATCTGACAATATTTAAAGATTTCCGTATTTTGTGTATATTCTATAATTTTCATATTTTTTTGGCAAACTTCTTTTATGTAATTTAGGTAAGTGATACAATATAAAAATTATGTCTATTTTATAATACACTTTCACGAGATGTAAAACTGACTATTCATACAAACACCTCTCGAAACGAAATTTGATCATTTAGGATGTAAGTTTATCAGTTTCTTGTAAAATAAAATTAGAATTACAGATACCATGTTTGAACTAATATATTCATTGGAACTGATTTTATTTTACATACTGGGTATTTATTATGAAATATTAACTAAAATTATAAAATTATCGAAAAACTTTAATACATTTTTAGCATAGTGTAGGTGTCCCAAATGTCGCCTACTCTAACATTTTTTAGACATTTCATGCATTTTTTAGCTTCTGATTAGGCTGAAAACTCAAAGAACATCACTAAGAACTATTTCCTTTGGTATCAAGAGATCAACCAGATCCAAAACCAGTGCCAGTTTAAGTTATGTAGCTGAATTCGAAAAATTGAAATTTCCAGTGAAACCCAGAGCGGTTCCTAATATCGCCTACTTCTGTAAATATTACCGCCTACCAGGCGAAATTAGGGGCACTGCTAACAAAATAATAGCACCTCTGTATTCTCTGTTTAATGCACTTTCAAATGGTATAAGCAAAATTAAAATTTGGATGCACCTACCTGGTCATTCACTGGATTCTTTAGAGCCAAAATTTACGAAGACAACAGCCAAAACAACTTCGGACGCCATATAGTTTCTGTTGTCAGTGATAAGAGCTTTGTTGCTAGTGCTGCTGTTAGTACAAACCCAGAACTATAAAGCTTGTTTCACACTTACACGACTTTTATCGTCTGTCGTTTAAACGATGTCGTCCGACATTTAGCCGACCACGACACGACAGTGGATCTTTTTCACGCTTTCCCGACTGTAGTGTAAACGACATCTAGCTGAGCCGACACGCGTTCAGACGCGCGTAATGTGAAATAAAAATATATGGTGTGTTTATTAGTTTGTTTAAATATACTTCACTCTTGCAAATAAAGCATTTATAAATAAAAACAAAACAATAAATTTGAATTCATAATACTAAAAGCTTATAGTGTATATAGTATATAAAACAGTTGCGCAACTGACTGACTGATATTCAACGCACAGACCAAACCGCTGGACCTAAAGGGCTAAAATTTTGCATGGCGATTCTTCTTATAGTGTAGGGGTGCACTAAGAAAGATTTTTGAAAAATTCCTCTTGAATTTTTTAAATTAAATTTTTAATCTGTTTTTGTAACATTCTGTAAGTTTGCATATAAAATAACAATTTGGGTGTTATAATATTTATATCACGAGAAAGAGCGTAAAAAAATCCTTTTAAATGAAATCTTTTTCGAATCTTTACCTTCATTTTCTGATTTTTGGTGAATTTTTAAAGATTAAATTTTAGACTTTAATTTATGAAATGCCGATCACGTGATTTCTTTTCTGGTACTTTCAATTAATTTATCGTCAGGTGCATAACAGCGTAATATACAAAACAAATATTTTTTTTCTTGCTAATGCGGCAGACGATTGAACATTATCCAAAAATATATTAAAATGCAGTAAAAGATATGTTCCTCAAACTGTGCTATATTAACTGTACTATATTCTTTAGTATGTTCTATTACATTTAATTTGAATATTTTCTTGTACATTATTTTGTCTTTAAAAAAATCCTTACGATTTTTTTATAAATATATTTTTTGTTTTTGTTTTTACAACAATTGCATACATTGATCGTTGTATTTTTTATAAATATATATATATATATATATATTTGCAGTAATTGCATACATTGACCGTTGTATTTAATTTGAATGTACTCTGTAGCGAAGTGCGGGTTTTCAGCTAGTAATAATTATATAATTTTAGAGAAATCACAATAAGGTTTTCTCAGTCACAGGTCCCTCAGTCTCCTATTTTTTCAGCTAATAACTTCTGACAGCAATTCCATTTGACTTTGTCGTTCATAATAAAAATGTTTGAATGTTGTATTTTTATAAATAAATGTTACTGATTATACAGATTTAATACTTTCTCTATTGAGAGATTTTCTCTCGTTTGTCCATTCTCTTCAATAGACATCCCCCCCTAATATCAAGGGAAAACCCAGTTTAATGTGTTTTTAAAAAGGTGTATAAAAATCATGTTTTTATTAAATAAAAAAAATCAGATATTTTATTTAAATCAATTTTTTTATTTTAATTATGATTTTATTTTTATTTAAATTTTATGTGGTATAAACTATTATATATACCATGGATTTAAAATAATATATTATACTGCTATATAACTAATGCAGGAAGTAAACATTTTCAAATTCAAACATTGCTGATCATTGTCGATAAAATAATTTTTAATATACATCTGTGTTATATCAAACTCTTTCTGATCCATACAGTTCTTTAGGATTGCCATTGATTTCCCCCATTGTTGTCTGACTTATTCTCAGAAACAAATCTGGCCAATCAAGATAAAGAGAGTAAGTTGTATTGTCTATATATATAAAACAGCTCCGTAACTGACTCACTGACATACAACACACAGACCAAACCGCCGGACCTAAAGGACAGAAATTTTGCATGGCGATTCTTCTTATGGTATAGGGGTGCACTAAGAAAGATTTTTGAAAAATTCTTCTTAGATTTTTTTAAATTAAATTTTTAAGCTGTTTTAGTAACTTTTTAAAGTTTGCACTTAAAATAATAATTTGAGGGTTATAAAATTTATATCACGAGAAAGATCATTAAAATTCCTTTAAAATGAAATCTCTGATTTTTGGTGAATTTTTAAAGATTCATTTTTAGAATTTAATTTATTAAATGCTGATCACGTGATTTCTTTTTCTGGTACTTTAAATAAATTTATCATCACGTGCATAACAACTAAATAGACAAAAAAAATTCTTTTATTTCTAATGCAGCAGACGATTGGATATTATCCAAAAAAGAATAAATATCCCTTACGGTTTTATATATATATATATATATATATATATATATATATATATATATATATATATATATATATATATATATTTTACATCAATTGTATACATTGATCATCGTATTTATTATAAATATATATATTTATATTTTTGGCATATTGCATACATTGACCGTTGTATTTCATTTGAATGTCCTCCGTAGCGAAGTGCGGATTTCCAGCTAGTATGATATACATAAAAGTCTCCTTTCTTTTCTGTTTATATTTAAATTTAATACCCTTAGGAAAATACACAAAAAATGTTCAAAGCAATGCATGAAATAATTTTTTTTATTTAAATCGATGATTTTAAAAAAATCATTCGATTTAAATCATAATTTTTAATTACTGATTTTAATCATTTGATTAAAATAATTTACACCCTGGTTTTTAATATATTGTATTTAATTTAATAAATGTAGTATTTTACTTACCATATTCGTTTTTTTCTTGTTGGCCCAACTCTTCAAAACCATCATTTAATTCTCTTAAAACCTCGACCCAAGCACTTCTTTTTTGGATTCTGTCCTTATAGAATTCTTGAGTTTTGTCCCATAAAATTGGACGATCATGAATTAAAGTAATCATTACTTCTAGATCAATTTCTGCCATGATAAAATAACTGATTTAACACAACCTCTGTAGGTAAGGATAAATGATAGCAAAATCCGCTCCGCTGTTTAATTAACCCGTTCTGTCCCATTATCCTATGAAAGGACAGCTGAAAAATAGCATGTGGAAATCAGTATTTATTTATTGAGAATATTTTATCAACTGGAACATGTAGTGGTATGTATAAGCTTCTGACAGCGTGACAGTTATGTGTCGCTCGTCCGTCACCTGCCTCTGAAAAGTTTGTTTGGTTACCTACCGGAAGCGCGAATCCTGAATTGAGCCCATACAGTAAGTTGTGTTTGTCTTTTCATTTTCTTCTTGACTAATTGCTTCATTGGGGAACTCGGGGCCTTGGGATGTCTTTTGGGATTACCTGCATCCTATTCAGAAAGTTCCCCTTGAGGTAATTGACATGGTTAGGCCCCCTGATGACGTGACCTGTCGATTACGTTTTATAGTTCAGTTCCGGCTCTTATGCAGAATCTTGCCGTTGGTGCGTGGATGCCCAGAGTGCTTAATTTCTGTTTGTTTTTGTCTATTTTAATATAATTTTTTATCTATATATGTTGGATTATTTATATGTGGTAATGTGGCGTTGACTTTTTGTACTGGGGTGTATTTAAAAGCTTATATATTATATTAACTTAATAATTAAAGTTAGAATTACTCCTTACAATCTTTAAAATCAATTTACTTCAAGAGTTGCCATTTGGCCGTTAGTGGTTAGTACATTTTAAGATAGATGGTAAGGTTGCGTTGTGTTATTTTTAAAATGCAATAACCCATAAACATATAATAATTAAAATTTACCCTAGGTTCATTACTGTCTGCATCACTGTGGTGATTAATGAGCCAAAAGAAAAATGAAATTAAATCTAATAAAATTACTTAACCTTGGAGAGCACCTAGAAAATAAAATTATTTCACCTAAAAGAAAAAGCTTCAATTCTGCTGAAATAAAAATAAAACCTAAAGCTGAAAATCAGAAAATTTACTAAAAAGGCAAGGACCGACATGACGAAGATATACTTAACATAACAAATTTATTCCTTCCGATTACATTAACAATATCACACCAATCTGGCAATCAGTTCTATTCAACATTTTTTTTTTCGGAAATCTAATATTAAATTATCAATAATACAATTGCTATAAAAACCAACATCTATATACTCGCAACACAATAATATATATACAATGACAATTCAAAATGAAATGGCTGGCGAATTAAAAAAAAACTAAGTCATTCTAAATGCAATTGCTCATCTTAATTTAATTTTACATTTAAATTTAATCTTAATGATGTTGCTGCAGCTTAAAAAAAGTAGAGAGGTTATGGATAGAATAAAAAAAAAAAAAAACAGGATAGGAAAGGAAAGGAAAATGCAAATTCACCCGTGGCCCTCATATCATCGTCGGGATCTTAGCGTCGTCCCTGGGCCAGAGCATTCAGCTCCGACCCCTCGGTCTTTCGCCCTCGCCTCCACGTCCAGGATCCAGAAAAACTTCCCCTTGTTTTCAAACTCCCGCGCTCCGAGTCAGCACCTTGTCACCACCACATCAGTCCGGTGAAACCATCCTCCACACCAAATAGTTCCTTGATGCTCCGAGAATTGTAATGGCCTAAATGAGGGGGGAAGGCTACAGGTGGCACTCTTGCACTCTGCAATTGTTTATACAATTAATTTTTTTCCACCCCTCATCTCGTTCTTGTTGGTTAATTTAATTTCATGGCGGCCTGGTCATCCACCCGGCGATGTATCCCTGCGCGCCTTGCATCTGACCTTCCAAGATTTCTCCCCGTTCGAAAAAGGGCTTTAGCGGACGTATTGGGTTACCGATAGTGGGGGAGGCTTTCAAAACTGTTGCTAGGCGCTGGGTCATTTTTTTAAGGATAGAAGAAAAGCAAAGAATATTTCTAAGACTTTTACCATTTAAAATACAAAACGCCAGCCAAAAAACAATAAAAAAAAAACAATATGCCAACCATTCACAAGGTTCATAAATAAAACTTATTAATTTATCAATATTAACAATAATAAGGTATAACCTGTGATGATCTATTTCAAACTTAATTCTTCTCAATGTCAAAACATTTAGAGAAACTTGCGCACCTTCTCCAAATGCGATGACATTAATCAAATCAATTAATATCTGATCACCACAAGTATAACCCTTACATATATTTAGCAGAGGCTTAATAAATTGATTAAAACAAAGCACAATCGTTACTAAAATTTACTTACTTATTCACTTACTTTACTAATTTAATTATCTAAATACCCGATATTAATATTAACTTTAATTACTTCCAAAACTATTAATTATCATCACAACAGTAAATATACATAATTATAAGTAAAAATTGGGGTAATTCTTAACTTGTACAGTTTATTTACATACCTACATACAATAAGGATCACAAATACTTTAATGATCAGGCTCTTTTACGCCAGAAGTATAAAACCAGCATAGTAACTTCGATGCCCGCACTACGAATCATATTGAAGTTTGGCATCATGCCTTAAACAAGTGCAGTTGGAAAATCGCATGTTAATATTTAAGAATTCATAAATCAAGTAAAAATCCAACATGAGAACTCTGAGAATCAAATGGCATTATTGGATGCAGGCAATAAACCACCTAGAGAAAAAAACATTTCAAAAGTAATGAAAAAGTAAAATGACTATATTAACGAAGAAATAACACTGCAAGCATTTATATCTGCTGTTGGTTATCGTTTTGTATAGTATTGTTTTGTATTATTTATTATATTAATAAAACATGTTTTAATTTTAGTTTAAGCACCTTTTTTTCAGAAATATATTTGTTTTATTTTTAATATTCGAAATTCTGGCTTTCGGTGAATTCCGGTTAATTCGGAATTCGGGCTCCCGGGAATTTGGGCTTTCGGTGAGTCACCGTTTGTTTACCCGCGAGCCGTTTTATTTTTTTTTACAACGACAGTCGTACAGTGCGAGGGGCCAGACGACTGAAGCACGACAGTCGTGTGTCGTTCACACGACCACGACATTTCTTGGGCAAGTGTCAAACCAGCCGTACACTTTTCGCCCCGATAAAGTGTACATGACATCGTTTAAACGACAGACGATAAAAGTCGTGTAAGTGTGAAACAAGCCTTAGAAGTTTCTGCATTTTCTCATACATAGCGCGAATCGTACTTTGGAAACACGAGTAGGCGATATTAGGCACAGGGGCAATATTTGAGACACCCACTCTATACTCATTTTTTTTTCAATCAAAATTGTTTTTAAAATAGATGCCTGTTTCGGTGACCCTGAAGAAGTATATAATAAAAAAATAATTAATAATAAATTGTTAAAATTAAAATAATCACTAATTATAATAATTTAATTTAATAATTTTAATTTTACTAAACAGGAATTTTAGAAAATTTAGTACAAAACAGAACGATGCTATCTTTTTTTCTACTAATAAAAAAAAATGGCTTAAAAATTTGGTCAGTAGATTACTAGCCTAATAATCATTAGATTACTAACCTAAAAAATTCAAAAATTTCCTACTTCCTTATTTATGGGATATTTGAGTATAATCTAATCCTGTAAAGTGAAGAATCGACATTATGTTAATTTATTGGTAACCCCTCAAAATTTTAACATTAAAAAAATTAATGT
The DNA here is from genome assembly GCA_907164885.2 of Dolomedes plantarius. Taxonomy (NCBI): domain Eukaryota; kingdom Metazoa; phylum Arthropoda; class Arachnida; order Araneae; family Dolomedidae; genus Dolomedes; species Dolomedes plantarius. The sequence continues at coordinate 225,963,037 of OU015491.1, forward strand.
TGAAATTTTCGGAATCGCAGAGTTTATTACTGCGTAACGACCTGGGAATAATGAACAGATGGAGAGTGAAAAAGAGTCCTTAGTTTTTCAACAGATAATTTTAGGGTCCGTAGCATAATTTAACTTTAACAGTTTGTTCAAGCTTAAACACGCTAATTGCGGGACTTCGCAGAAAAATTATTTCCTGTTTTTATTAGGAAGTCGGTCTCAAGAAATTCGAACAAGAAAAATGGTCAAAAATAATAACCAAACTATTAAAAAAATGGTGCCGATGAAATTAAACGCGTTCAGAATTTAACCAGTCAGAATGAGAAAAAAAATGACGAAATTGTTATAAAATTGAGATTGAGGAGAGAAAATTTATCATAAAAATTAAACTCTTAGAAAAAATTAACCAACTGAAATAAAATATGATTTCTAGCGAAGAAAATGGCGTACGAAACTTTAACAAGAATTAAGAACAAACAGAAGAAAATTGTCTGCTGTAATTTAACAGAAAGAAAAAATACACACACTCGATAGTATGAAAAAGATTTTCGAAAGAAGAAAAATTTCGAGGAAACTTTAAACAAGAGAGATTTTTCGAAAAGTAAAAAAAAAGTTTAAGTTCTAGAGATGGATATTTCCCGAAAATTGAAGAAAGAAATTTAAATTTTTTGTAATAAGTAGGAATACTGACAAAGCAAAATGGTTAAAAGCGGATTTTATCATCTCGACATAAAGGTATAAGTTATAAAAAAAATGACGATATTTGAATACATGTAAATATCCAATACACCCATTTTTTAACTACACAAATAATTATACGTGAAAATTAAAAACGTTATGCCAAATATCATGCTGACGTCTTTTATAACATTTAAAATAAAAATCTCCATAATATCATGGGTATCTTCCTAAACTATAGAAACTAATATGAAGGTCTCAAATTACATAACATATAACTAGCAGTTGCTAGAATCACAACATTAACTTTTAAAAGCAAACAACTGCTATGCATAAGTAGAATTTATGTTGAAAAACCAATCTTTCAAAATATCACATGATTTCCAATTAAGATATATTTGTAATTAAGATATTTTCAACGTAATTATCCAATAAACACATTTTTTTTAAACTTCCCACATGATTATACCCGAAACGTTTAAACATTACGAGACATATAATGCTGAAAATTAATATAACATTATTTATAACAAAAATATCCATTTATTTATTTATTATAAATGCTCGGAAGATTGGCTATGACGACTATTCACAGTAAAGGGGGCATCATTCATTTAAGGGGGCACCGTATAGGTGGCCAGCATTACCCCCTACAAGTTGGTCCCGTAATATAGAACCGAGTCAAAGTGACGAGACTGGAACACTAGACCCCGCACCTCCAGAGGTAAAATTGAGAACTTGGAGGACATTGCAGCAACGACAGATTTTACGTACCCCGACTACTATTAGGGAACACGGCGGTGGATTTTGCGTCCGGCATAGAACCAGAGAAGTTCAGATCTCTGGCTAGCTGCTTTTGCCAACTGGGCCACGGCAATTTAATTTTAAAAAATCTAAGAAGAATTTTTAAAAAATCTTTCTGAGTGCACCCGCACACTATAAGAAGAATCGCCATGCAAAATGTCAGCCCTTTAGGTCCAGCGGTTTGGTCTGTGCGTTATCTGTCAGTCAGTCAGTTACGGAACTGTTTTATTTATACAGATAGATATACTGAACTTGATAAAAAAAGACACTCTTAAAATATCGCATGATTTCCAATTAAGACATATCTTTTTTAATAATAAAATATATCCTCTCAAAGCCATTTCCCTCTCTCATTCCCTCCTCAAAGCTGCGAAAGAGATCCCATTTTATCCGAAAAGTCGCTCGAAGAAAATGACTGCTGAGGGTCATTCATCATCACCATCACATTTTGCAAAAAAAAAAACCCTTCTGAATCAAAACCAGATGCATATGTAGCAATTTGAAGCGTTAGTTTTTCTCCATTTCTCCTCCGCTGAACAACAAAAGCCGAAAAGCTCCGAACGACTGTTGGTTTTTCTTCCCCCATCTCCCCTCTTTGAGATTTTGCTTCTTTGTTGCAGGGACTTTTTTTTTTCTACGTGCAAGTTCTCAGTTGTATCATCGTGCCCTGATCTTTACGCGCTGCTTGAATCTCTCTGACAAGTAACTTATTTTAGAGGGTAAAGATCGCCATTGATGACTGGCTGATGTTGGCTTTCGCAGAAAGATGAATCGAGATGCACTCGGTCAGCTTCGGTTGAACTTTGGAGATAATTCCCCCATGTTCGGCATTTTTGGTGATAAAATTGTTTGCTATACGTATAACTAGAGATAAGTAAATTTCGCATAAAAATATCGAAATTTCGCAACAATAAAAATGCAATATATAAAATTTCGCATTTATTCGCAACAACAATATAAAATAATTACAAGATAAAATGAACTTTTTATGTACCATGTTTTTAAATTTTCTGTTGAATCATATAAATTTGACAATTCTATGTATTAATAAATACTTTTTTAAATTTTGTTTTGATAAATTATCCATCAAATTGAAAGAAAATGAAGTTAATTGGAAGTTAATTTGCGTTTAACTTTCCGTTCTCGTCCCGGCCGATAGATGGCTGCACCATTCTCCAAAACACAATTAACTGAAAATGAATTCAATCCTGCCTAAAGATGGCTAAAAGCATTAAAATAAGGCATTATCATCGTGTTCTGAACTATTCTAAAAGTTTCAAATGTCTAGATAGTCGGGAAGTTAGTTAAAAATCGATTGCAAGATTTGTACTGGATGAACACACACACACAAACAAGCAAGAAAGCGAGTTAATAAAAACATGGTAATCAAAATTTTCACATTTAATAAAAATATTATAATTTTACTTACTTGGATAGGTAAGTATAAAAATTCTTAGTTAAAAGCTAACATTGTAATAGTCTCCACATTATGTTCCTTAAGTCTTTGCCTTCTGTCCTTAATTACTATGCTGTACATACTAAAATATCTCAGCATCTACTCTGTTAACGGGACTCTAGAGTCTTTGTATAGCTTTGTATAGCCTTTGCAAAGGTAGCAGCATTTCGTTGCAATTAAAATCTGTATAACATCAACAGGAGTCTCTTGGTCGACTACTGTAAGTAGCTGAAATACCCGCGACTTTGGCGCTCAAGAGACGTTCTTTAACCTACTAAATTGTTCCACAAAACTTGATGGTTGATTTTTACAGTTAGATTTTTAGGTTCGTCTCCGGTAAGGACAAACTGTCCGGGTGAAATTCGGAGCCAATCTGAAGGAGAGTGAGATTTCTCAGTTAAAGAAAGCGGATGGTCATTAACTGAGGTCAGCGGATGGTCAGTAATTTTGCCAATAAATTATTTCTAATATTACTTAATTTCTCTTAGAAAGCCGTTTATCACCGAGTTTTCGCCGAAAAGTAGTAAAAAAATAATTTTCGCATTTATTCGCTCTTATCGGCAAATTTCGCATTCATTCGCATATATTTCGTAAATACGAAAATTACGTATCCTTACTTATAACTTATTTTCTCCTATTATGTTAAGAACTACTCGATAGAAACAAATAAGGCTTATTCATTCTTCTTAAATGCGCATAGCATTCTGAAAATTAAAGAGGATCCAAACTTTGAAACATATATATAAATATATAAAGTGTTTTCATGTTTTAATTGTGACTTTTTATTAAAATACTTTAATTTCGTTTTATTAGATCTCATAACTCAGAAAGAAACAAAGATATTTAAGGACTAAAGCAGGAATATAATGCATATTCAGATGATTTTTCTCATCTATCCCTCGCGAATGCAATTTACATATTTTTAAAGGATTTAATACTCTAGAAGCTGGGGTGATAAATACGTAATAACGACGAGAAATGCAGCCGTTTATAAATAAAATGCAAGAAAAAGAAAGGTTCAGTTTATTAAATACAATGCTATATACAGGAAATTAAAAGACTGGATTTTATTTTTAAAAAAGAATAAAAAAAACGAAAAATACTCTTCTTAAAGGAATTTGGACACCATTGAAAAACCAATATTGGGCAGTGTGACATGGGATCAGAATCATATAACTATACCCAATTCACAAGAATACGGGCCCAAGAATGAATATATATATATATATATATATATATATATATATATATATAAATATATATTTTTATATGTATATATATTTATGTATATATATAAATACACTGCTGGCCACTGTAAATGCAACACCCTGAAGGAAACATGCAAATAACATGAAATTTACAACATGCATTAGCGGAGGTGAGATATGCAAATGATTAGAATTTCAGCGCAGACGCACATCACGCACGCCTGTGGCGCCACTTCAAAGCGCTATTTAAGGCTTGGAGATTTCGACGATTTCAAGTTCGGCAATTGTGTTTTTCTTGTGGTTTTTTCAAAAAAAACGATCAATTATGCCTCGTCGAAAACAGCGATCATCTTTTGATCAAGTATCCGAGTTCGACAGAGGAAGGATAGTGGCCTACCGAGATTGTGGATTATCTTTCAGGGAAATCGGTAGTCGTGTTGGACGAAACCAAACAACTGTAATGCGGATATGTGATCGTTGGATGCAGGAGGATACGACGGACCGGAGTGTTCGATCGCATCCACCTCAGCGCACCACTTCACGTGATGACAGGCAAATTGTGCGCATGGCAGTGACGGATCGCTCAGTCACATCACGAACCATAGCACAGCACATGCAGTCTGTAACGCATCATCCAGTTTCTACGCGTACCATTCGACGCCGTTTACAGCAGAGTGGTCTGTCCGCAAGACGTCCATTACTTTGTCTACCCTTGACGCAGAACCACAGACGTCTCCGCTCCCAATGGTGCGATGACAGAAGGACGTGGACGGCAGAATGGAATGAAATTCTCTTTACTGACGAGTCACGCTTCTGTCTGCAACACCACGATGGTCGCATTCGAGTCTGGAGACACCGTGAAGCGAGGATGCTGAACAGCTGCGTTATGCACCGCCACACTGGTCCTGCACCGGGTATTATGGTATGGGGCGATATTGGATATCACTCTCGCACACCTCTAGTACGCATTGCCGGTACTTTAAACAGCCAGCGCTACATCTCCGAGGTGTTGGAGCCAGTTGTCCTTCCTTACCTTCAAGGCTTGCCCACAGCCATATTTCAACAGGATAATGCGCGACCCCACGTGGCACGCATTGTCCAACGGTTCTTCGTCAGTCGCCAGATTGAATTGCTTCCCTGGCCGCCTCGGTCTCCGGATCTTTCGCCGATAGAAAACATGTGGTCCATGGTTGCTCTACGATTGACCCAGATTCCATCCCCAGCTGCCACAGCAGATCAACTTTGGAACGTGCAACTTTGGAACGATTTGCAACGTGTGGAAGCTGTTTGGTCTGCTGTACCCCAAGAACTCATCCAAAGTCTCTTTGAATCAATGCCGAGGCGTGTGGCAGCGGTGATCTCCAACAATGGCGGCTACTCTGGCTACTGATTTTGGCAGGAACCACACTTCACAGAAGTCTATAAATTTAATCATTTGATACTTGGTCAACATGTTATCTACAAAATAAATTTTGTTGTGATATATCTTGTCTTTCTTGGTGTTGCAATTTGGGTGGCCAGCAGTGTATATATATATATATATATATATATATATATATATATATATATATATATATATATATATATATATATATATTTATTTTTTTATATTTATATGTATATATATTTACATATATATATATATATATGTATATATATATATATATATATATATATATATATATATATATATATATATATATATATATATATATATATATATATATATATATATATATATGGCCATTCTTACAAAGGGGGTGCATGACATTTCCCGTTCTAAAGAGGAAATCGGAAAAATGGCCCCGTAAGCTAAAGGTTAAATCCTAATATTGGCAGCACTTAGCCATTCATCAGCCCTTGACTGTGTGAAATTCAGGAACCCCCTGTCGATGGTCCGAACATCTAGGGGAAAAAAAAGCTGAACAGCCCAGTTATGAAGGAAAAGGGACCCAAAAGCACGTGATAGAGAGAATACCATCTTTCAATTTAAATCTCTACCCGCGCATCACTTCCCATAAAAATAACGCATTGTTTCCGAGAGGTACAGCCCGAAACCGGAGTTGAAAATAAGCCTATTACGCTGTCATCCTACACAGGCCTGTATATGACAAGAGATGGGGGGGGGGGGTGAACGAAGTCTCCCCGTATAAGCCTCTTTTATGTGCGCTGTGTCTTCCCGTGTCGGCGAGAGAGATTTATCCGGACGAGGTGGAAGCTAATACACAACGCTGCGCAGGATACGGGATATCGCGCGGCAAAATTTAATATGACTCGAAAAAGGATAATGCCGTTATGTAAAAGCGAGAGGGACTTGTCGCTCCGAGTTCGGGAAAAAAGAAGGTGAATAAAAAAAGAGTATTCCGGAGCATCCACGAGAAGAGCTTGCGAACTTGATCTCTGCCAGAGAGAAGTAAAAGTCTGTGAAAGGGGAAAAAAAAAGTGTACAGGGATAAAATATTTTAATCCTCCGCGGCTTCAATAATCTGGTGGTTTCATGACGGTCTTCATTTCGGTGTAGAGAAAGGGGAAGTGTGTTGTTTTGTTCAGTTGGTAGGGGAGATATGTAGGCGCCCGAGGGCTTGGAGTCACACTGTTTGAAAGGTTCAGGATGGAATTCTTTCCGTTTGAAACTCGCTCTATAACGATTTTAAGGCCGTCTGCACACTGAGCAACTCAAAAGAAACTGAGAACTGACTCCAATCACAAACCAGTCCGTGATGAGTCGTAACCTATGTAATTGAATGGAGCCACGCACACGGCGCAACTGGTTACAAACCCGCCGGACGGGTTTGTTCAGGTTACTGTTTATTATATTTGCAACTGTTTATTATATTTGTAATACTGTTTATTATATTTGCAATGTTTCAAGATAATTTAAAAAAACATAAAATTATTTTTTATGTATAAAAAGTGAATTTTTTTTTAAAAATCGAGCATTTTGCAGTCGACTACTGTGCGCATTCTGTCAAAATAAATTATTAAGGCACAGTAATAATTGTTTACTATATGGCAACAATATCCACCAACATTATTCTAAAATATATTTAAAAATTTTAGTACGTGATATTATTAATTAGAAATTTCAAAAATGACTGAGTATCTTTTTAAAAATTAAAATATGTTAAGGTTAAAAAATGTTGGTGGATTCTGTTGCCTGAAGTATTGTAATCACATATAGTAAATAGTTATTACTGTGCCTTAATAATTTATTTTGACAGAATGCGCACAGTAGTTGACTGCAAAATGCTCGACTTTAAAAAAAGAAATTAAATTTTTATGCATCAAAAATAATTTTATTTTTTTAAATTACCTTGAAATATTGCATATATAATAAACATTATTACAGGCAGTTACTTAAAAATTTCATGTAAATCAAACAAAAATCATGAGTAATATATACAATCGAACATAGGTCTAAAATGGATACTTTTAAAGGTACGTAAAAGTGACCACTCCCCTTAAACGGATAGGAGACGATTCATTAATCAACACAAAAGGATATGTGTGCAAAATACCTCAACATCATTGCGTCTAGAAAGAACTGGAAAAGTTGGGCTAATATGTCAGGTCAGCTTGAAAAGTGTTGTCAGTGTAAAGCGAAATCTACATGTATTATGAGAATGACTTAGCTAAAAAAATAGGAGAGGATTAATGAAACAGTTCAAGAAGACACTCACACAAAATTTCATAACATGAATCTGTTTAACAAGAACGGGCAAACTTGTCATATTCAGCTCGCGTCTAAGTAAAAACAAATCTATATATATATCATAAGAATAATATAGTTATACGAATACGATAACTAATCCATTGAAAAGGACACCTATACCAAATCATCCAACATCAGTCCAGTCTTGAAAGGTTGGGCAAAAATGGACTAACTTGTCAAGCTGAGCTTTAGAAGTGTTGCCGCAATAAAAACAAACCTATACGTCATAATACGTCACAAATGACAATATATACGTAGAAATAGGAAATGATAAATATAATTTTTTTCATTATCAGTCAACAGAATAGAATCTACAAGAATGGATATCAGAAGGTTAAATAACCACTCCAAAATGTTACTGATAAAAGGTCCCCCAATATTCGGTATACGAATAACGTGCAAAAATGCGCTAAATTGTAATGCTAGCTTGAGAAGTGTTGCCACCAAAAAACTTACACCATGAAAAAAACATAGCTTCTTTGTTATCAACGAATAGCATAGATACCACAAGAATGAATATGATGTTGTCTAAAAATCGATCCAAAAGGACACTGATCACCCAGTATCATCCTGTCTACGAAAGATGGACACATATGTGCTAATATGTAATGCTAGCTTTATAATGATTTTTTCGAAAGCGGAGGCACTTGTCGCTAGACATTCGCCTGTATGTACACCGTGAGACTGCTGGCCATTCATTTAAGAGGGCAACGCATAGGTGGCCAGCACTACCCCCTACAAGCTGGTCCCGTCAAAAAAACCGAGTCAAGTGACGAGACCGGTACACTTGACCCCACACCTCCAGAGGTACATTTGAGAACTTGTAGGACATTGCAGCCACGACTGATTTTTCGTGCACCAGCCGCCATTAGTGTATACGGCGGTGGATTTGTCAGCGACGGGCATCGAACCAGTGACGTTCAGTCTCTCTGCCTTTGCCAACTGGGCCACTGCGTCCATAGCTTTGTAGTGTTGTCACAGAAAAAGCAAACTTACTCCATAAATGACAATATATACGGTGCAAAAAGGAAATGCTAAATAACAGTAATAATATTTTTTCTTTGTATTATGAATAAACGTCAGAGAAATCCCAAGTTAAGTGGTCGCATCTTCCCGGATCAGTCGGCTCGAAGACAATGATTCTTCGAGACCCATTCGTTTAAACGTCACTTTGCAAATTCCACTCGAAAAGAATGATTTCCGCTTTCCGAGAGCCGAGTTAAGTGCTTACATTTTCCTGCAATTTCCATTTTCTTGATGATTTCTCCCAATCATTAAAAGATCATTAGAAGATTAAACAGAAGCTCGGGGGAATGGAGTGAGGGCGGACAAAATTTTACTCATACGATTTTAGAAACTGCTTTTGTGATGCGAATTCGCGGGGAAAACTCGCTCAAATTGTTTCGATTTATCTTCCCGGCCCTCTCAATTAACTATACCGATTAAACTTTTCACGGGATTTCCTCCAAAACTCATTTATTCTGTTTACAGAGAGAATGCAGCAAGGTAGCAATAAAGGATGTTCAATGCCGTAGAAAAGTTATGTCGGAATAACTATTAAAAGGGGATTACAAAAGTTTACGTTTTGAAGGAATAGAATGGGATAAAATAAGTCAATGGAAAAAAAGAAGGAATGCACGTCGACGAACAGCTTAACGAAATTTGTGTTTGGGATAAAAACAGCCCTTCGGAAAGTACCCAGATGCAACGCCTTATAGATCATACGCTGACTGAGAAAAGCTTTTGTGGTATACGTTTTTATTTTTTCCTTGGCATTTATATGTATCACAGTTGAAGAGATTGACTCTCCCTTCGTATATAATTGGGACAAATGTCGTCAGTAGTGGGCAGAAATGTTACCTACGGAACTGAGTGCCTTCTCTTATTCGATGGTTGTATATACCTGACAAAAACTTTGAAAACTGCAAAAATACATACATGTGTACAAATGTACATACCTTATCAACATTTGTAAAACAATTCCGTAACTGACTGACTGACAGATAACGCACAGAACAAACCGCGGGACCTCGAGGGCTGAAATTGTGCATGACGATTCTTCTTATAGTATAGGGGTGCATTAAGAAAATTTTTTGAAAAATTCTTCTTAGATTTTTTAAAATAAATTTTTAAGCTGTTTTTGTAACTTTTTTTAAGCTTGCAATTAAAATAATAATCTGCGGGTTATAGAATTTATATCACGAGAAAGATCCTAAACATTCTTTTAAAATGAAATCTTTTTCGAATCTTTACCTCGATTTTCTGATTTTTGGTGAATTTTTAAAGATTAATTATAGAATTTAATTTATTAAATGCCGACCACGTGGCTTCTCTTCTTTTTGTGATAAGTTAAATTAATTTTGTGTCCCGTGCATAACAACGAAATAAATTGACAAACAAATATTAAAATATGGTAAAAGATAAAATTTGACCACTAGACTAACTGAGATGGAAGTTTTTAAAGAATTTAATTCAAATTAGTATGCTTTATGGATATTAAATATACAAATTAATTCCATACATTGACCATTTTATTTATTATAAATATATATATATATATATTTGCATTAATTGCATACATTGACCGTTGTATTTAATTTGAATGTATTCCATAGCGAAGCACGGGTATTCAGCTAGTCCAGAGGTGGGGAACACGCGGCCTTGAGGCCGCATGCAGCATCCGTGATCTTCTCTTGCGGCCTTCATAAAAGCTAGCACTTGTATTAATTAATATTTAATTATATAGATTACAACAATTTCCAAATCAATAGAATTAAATAAAGAATGGCAAGAATGTATGTACAGTGTCGGCCAAAATAAAGTTGGCATATTGAAATTGTTGTCTAAAGTCGCTACAATTGTATATTTATCCCAATGAGCTTCGTTTACCTTGATTGCATGATACTTTAAATACACTTTATATGTAATTTAATGCTCAGAGTTTCTTAGCAATACTACCAGACATGTTATATGATCTCTACACAAAAACTATTTTCTCACTATTATTGTTGTGCTGACTCTATGTACGTTAAAACGTATTATTTTTTCTGCAAAAAAAATTAATAATTAATGATTAATGTTATAACAAGTTTTTATCCTTATGTGAATACAAAAATATTTTATATTGTAACTTTTTATGTCAAATAATGAATAAATAAGGACTTAATTTTTTTGTTATTTTTCTATATAATGCTCCAAATTGTTAAAACTATATCTAACTATAATAATGTCATAAAAGTCGCATTTATAGGTTCATCAACTTATGCGGCCTCCTTTATTACTACCTAATTTACATGTGGTCTTTAATGGTAAAAATGTTCCCCACCTCTGAGCTAGTCTATTATACATACATACACATATATGACCACATAGTACATAAATATAATTTTTATTCTAGTTATTACCCTCTCCAAGTTGAACACACGATTTTAATTATGAAGAATGGTATGCTTCAAGCAGAAATCAGGACATGATTCTCGGGAAATTTATCTCCCGCTTCAATAGTTTCTCGCTCACAAACGATGAATTAAGATTTGGCAACATCTTGATCGGATCCACGCACAGGAATCGCTTTTTATGCATGCAAAATACTTCTTCGTCACGCACGTGAATTACGCAAACAAAACTCAAATTTTGTTTTAATGGGAAAAGAAAAAATAAATCTCTCCCCGAAAGAAATGAAAACAAGCGAGGGAAAAGAATGCAAATTCATGTTTCCATTTATATCTCACTTCGAATATCTACGGTGAAAAGTTAATTATGTTTTTTTTTCCTCTTCTTTTCTCTTCAGCGAATTCCTTGGAGGGGAGAGAATCGCCTCAAATACTTGTTTACAAGCCATGGAAGATTAATACGAACTGTAGTGTATATTACCTTTTAATTACCATAAAGAAAAGCACAGGAAAAAAAATTCTGTCTTTTTATACAATGAGATAAAAAAAAGTCTAGAATTATCTTTTCTGCCTTACGCATTAGGAGTTGGAGGATGTTTTAAATATCTTTTACTAGGGGTTTATTTGAAATTGCAATGCCATGTGCGACTTATTTCAGTTTATAAAACTTTTTGGAATGCTAAGTGAAAATGATCTTTGTGTAATAGAGCAACAACCGAAATTTTAAGATATACAAGGTGCGGCCATTAATTTCCAGGGCTGATCTAATAACTCCAGAAAATATTACATGAAATACATACCCATTTAATATGTTTCAAAGTAACTGCCGTAATGCACTTTTGTGCTCGGCTGTATAAGTTTCGGAAACAACTTTTTAATTCCTCTTTCGGAATGCTCTTTAATGCGGACGTCACCGTTTTTTAGATGGCTGCGACATCCTCAAATCTTGTTCCCTTCAGCAAATCTTTCAGTTATGGAAACCAGAAAAAGTCTGCCGGTGCTAAGTTCGGAGAGTATGGAAGATGCTGCATCTGCACGACCTCCTGCTGGGCTAATTTGCTGAAGGAACAAGATTTGAGGATGTCGAAGCCATCGAGAAAACGGTGACGTCAACATTAAAGAGCATTCCGAAACAGGACTTTAAAAGTTGTTTCCGAAACTTATACAGCCAAGCACAGAAGTGTATTACGGCAGGCGAGAGTTACTTCGAAATATATTAAATGGGTATCAATTTCATGTAATATTTTCTTTTGTTATTAGATCAGTCCTGGAAATTAATGGTCGCACTTTGTATATGAAGCAAAATAAGGATATTACGCTAAAGTTTTTTGATCAATAAGCTTTAAAAATGAAGGCAGTGACCTTATAAACTGTGATGCAGAGCCATTCGTACAGTTTCTATCAGATATCCGAGTACAGATCTCGTCCTAGTTATGTAGAAGTCTTCTATTTCAAGGCCCAGGTTCAAAATCAAATTGCAGCTTTCTCTCTCTCTCTCTCTCTCTCTCTCTCTCTCTCTCTCTATATATATATATATATATATATATATATATATATATATATATATATATATATATATATATATATATATATATACGTATATATATTAAGGATAAGTAAGGGACCAAGCAAGGACAAAACACGTTCCATAACGACAGTTAGGCACCATAACGACGCTTAGTTTCGTGTCTCAGCAATTATTTTTCATGCCATAAGCAAGGGAAGAAAAAGGCTTGCCGGAGATCGAATCCGGGACTTCCCGCTTTCCGGACACACCTTCTGGCCATTAGATAGCCAAATCAACTAAAAAAAATTTTCTTTTGGTATGTACCTCGTGATCACTTTCAGGTGGAGGCCGTTTATTTACTTCTTAAAACGCGATGTGGTGCAGGTCGCTGCAGTTAGGTGTTCATATTGCCAACAATTTCATGTAGGCTCTCTATTCTGCAGGGCCGAGTCTCAAATCCTAACGTATCGAGCTACGCTAAATTATTGATCCAGTTGAAGACCACAACTTCTCGACTCTTTAAGAGAAATCATAAGCATCAAATAAAAGTATTAATTGTCGAAAAACGTAAGTACGCTGCAGTACCCGAGAGTAACAGACATGCACAACTCTCTGGTATGCATGTAATGACACACCGGCCTTTGAGGTTGCCATAATAGTCTCTAAAATTAGTCTCTCACTTAGTCTCTCACTTCGATTCCCCTACAAATTCAAGACACTATAATTCACAGCAAGCCAGCCGCATCGCGTGGCGGTTAGTGTCTCGAGCTGACAAAAATTGGGCTCGTGTTCGAATCTGTATAATGTATGGATTTTCCTTTGCTGTCACATGATGCATTGATGTTTCGACTGTATGTTGCCCCTATAATAAAGTAGCCGACAAACTAGTGATTTTGATGGACATCTGCCTTAGGACAAAATACGCACTACTTTGGGATAAAAAGCAATTCACTAACGTTATTGTGGCAAATTTATTCTTTACATTGCAGGGTGGGTTAATTTCAGAAATAAACCACAAAGAAATACACGATATAATTTTTTTAAAAATAATAACCTTAGAATCAGTGTCCAAATGAGATTTAACCTCTTCCTTACGGAGTGGGATAGCATGTATCCCAAGAATGAATCTGTCTATCTATATCTATCTATCTATATCTATATCTATCTATCTAAATCTATATCTATATCTATATCTATATATATCTATATCTATATCTATCTATATCTATGTCTATATCTATATCTATCTTTCTATCTATATCTATCTATCTATCTATCTATATATATATATAACCCCCTTAATGGCCGTTCTTTCAAAGGGGGTATGAAATTTCCCGTTCTAAAAAGGGAATCGGAAAAATGGGCCCTGTAAGCTATAGGTTAATCTAACAAAACCCTTGCAAATGAAATATTTATTTAGATAGCTAATTTTTTTACCCCTCAATTTTCTGTAAACCTTATAGGCTATTCCAGATGAAGTAATGGAGTTTAGAAACACATTAACCGTAAAAATTTGCAATTTTATATAAATATTTACATTTATTAACGATTCATTAAAATTTATAAACTTTTCTTTTAAGATAATATCTTAAGATATTTTTTTCTGTATTTTTAAACTATGGTATTTAAATAATACTAATTCTACTCAACCGAACTAGTTTTAACTAAAGCAGAGAATAACTTCAAATAAGGGTCAAAAGAATGGAGATGTCTGCCAGCAAATTTCTTTGTTTTAAATCTGACGTTTTTTTTCCTCGAATAAAATTGCTTCTTTCTCTCGACTATGAGCATATTTCTTAGTGTTATATTTTAGCAGACAACATTTATTTTTATAACGTTAATGGAGTATAAAGAACAAATTATTTTTAGATTTAGTAAAAAGGTTAAAAACACGATTACACTGGAAATGAAAGGGTCGGTAACCTATAACCATCCTATATTTCGCAGTTCTTGAAAAGAATCTCAAATATTTGTCTGCGCAATTCCAGTATTAGCAGCTAGCGTTTCGTCGAAATAAACTTCCTTTCCTGAAAGTAGCTGCTATCACATCTGCAGGATAATTTAGCTGGAGATAGATGGCAAAAAATGAGTTATGTTTGGCACTTTTGAAGAATCACTTATTAGAAAAGGAGCGTAATTGAATTAGGGTTTCGATGAAAATCCCATCACCTCAATCTAATCCCATTTCCCGAATCTAAAGCAGCGAAGATTTGATTTTGTTAGGGCAACACGCAAGTGAAAGGAGATGGGTCGATTAATACGTCGATTAAAATAATCAGTTTAAATGATGCAGTCTTAATGGCAAATTTACCTCGATTGAATTTGTTGAATTATTCATTTTTATCAACATTCAAATCATCTACTATTTATCATTAAAGCCTTTCCGCTGCATCTAAACTACTCAATGGATCAGCACAACGCGATTTTTTTAATGATGCAGTGTCATTTTAAATGATTTTTCTTGTCTCATTTTGTGCGCATGATTTGAGAGTTAGAAAATAAATAGTTTATATTTAATGTCCTTCACGAAAGAGGGAGTGAAGCACGTACACAAACACGCAAAGAGAGAAATACTAGCGGGATCGTTTAGCGAAGGACTAATGGGCAGTGTATCCTATTGACGTCTCATTAGAAAAACAATCAGAAGCAATACGCATGCCTTTTCCCCATTCTTCTACAGCTGTAGATATCAGACTTGTTGTTTCTAATCCATCCAATACCATTGTTCCAATTCCAATTCCAATGTTGTTATTCAAGGTCCTTTGGACTTGGTGTAGGCTTTCCTACACCAAGTCCAAAAAACCTTGGTCCTTGGCGAAGGGTAGTAAGCAGCTTCACTTTAAGGCGAGGTACCACTAGGGCTGAAGACTGACTTGACCTTGAAGAACATCGGTCCCGTAATTTTGAACTGAGTCAAGTAACGAGACCGGAACACTCAACCCCGCACCTCCAGAGGTATTTTGGGAACTTGGAGGACATTGCAGATACGATAGATTTTTCCCGTATACCAGCCGACATTAGTGCACACGTCGGTGGTTTCGTCAGCGACGTCCAGATCACTGGCCCGTTGCCCTTGCCAACCGGGTCATCACGCCCACAGATATCAGACTTGAATTGGAGCACTGAAAGCTAAAATAGCCGTCACCAGTGTATAGGTAGCCTTGGACCTCGGTTTCGACCTTCTTCTGAGCTCCTCGGCAAGGAATAACCGACGAGTACGCTGGCTAGAAAGGAAATCCAAATGCGGAATTTCTCTAAATACTTACTGGTGCCTGACAAAGTGCAATCGTCAAACTCACTTCGCATACTGTCATCGTCTATCATGAATTGTGGTACAAGATTTAGTACGCCAGAAGATGACAAATTGCATAGAAGTGGGCTCTTTTATCTTTTGTCTTTGAGAAATTGGCGATATTTGGCAGAAAACGATTTATCCATCTGAAATGGGAGATTAAAATCTCTACTAGTAAGGGATTAAAACCTGAAGCTCCCTTGATGTTTGCCAAATAATTCGTACTTACAGGATTAGACCCATTAGAGCACTTTACACGAACGCTCTTTCCCGCATGAAACCACGATCCCGCGCGATTGAGTACATGTGTGAAGGTGTCGGAGAGGAAGGGAAAGCTGCTTTTGAGCGTACTGCAAGTTTTCCCGGGCGCAATACCGTACGCTCCAAGCACTCCAAGAGCGTACGTGTAAAGGGTACTATTAGCGCCCTTTACACGTGCCCTTTAGCGAGTGCTTGGAGCGAGCGCGCAATCCAGTACGCTCCAAGCACTCGTGAAAGAACGTACGTGTAAAGGGCACTAATACCTCCTCAAAGTAATTTCCTTCCTAACTAGTGAAATCAGGTACCCTTCATTGACTCGTAATAATTCATAAGAAGATTACTGAGAAAATTATAAGAATTACATTGTTCAAGCTGCTTAAGAAACATGATTTTACATTAAGGGAGAAAATAAAGGAATATTCCATAACCATGCATTCCATAACTCAATTTGTCTCCAGTGCGGAAATGTTCAAGCATGTCTGTAGAACATTCCATAAGTAACAAAAAGGAACCACAGAACCATCAACAACTTAAAACTCTTTACAATGTATAAAAAGAATTCCTCGACTTCCCTTTTTTGGAAATAGTCTTTAATTTCATTACGCTAGATGACAGACATTCTTTTCCGTGCCTTCTCCCTTTGTTCATCAGGAGAAAAAAATGTTATCAGCTAGAAGCGGTGGGAAAAAAAACCGAAGCTCAGAGTTCCAGGATAGGTTAATAATATCCATCATGGGCCTGAAAAAGACCTGAGAGGAACAGCTTAATACCTCTTGAGCAACTTCAATTCTTCTTAATGACGTTTTCGTTCTATTCCCACGCAAGCTTCCAAGAGTAACATTTTCTTAGGATAACAGATAACTAAAAGGAGTAGAAAAGCCGACATATCGAGATTATAAACCTTTTTTGTCTCCTACAGACTGGGGTCAAACACTCATCGAGTTGTTACAGAGATAAAGTAATTATGCCACATGGTTCTTCAAGGTTAATCTTGGTTATAAGTCGATGGAAATGTTTTTTGAAATACTATGTAATTATAGTAACAAAAATAGATAAATACGCCGTCAGGAGATAGTAAAACCGAAAATGAGCATTTATGACGTATCACTATGCCAACATATAACAAAATAAATAAATAGCATAATCTTCCGAAGGTACCGAGTGTAAAAAAAAACACCCTTGCTATAAAGGAATCAGTCATAACATATGTTTTCGGGTTATACGGTATATGTGTTTGTTATGTTGTTGAGTCCATGTTTGCTGAGTATGGTATGCTTGAAGAGAATATGAAATGCATATGTATCTGTAATACGCTATTTTAACATTCTTGTCAAAAATCATCTTGGTTTTTTTTAAATTTAAAATAAAGTAAAGTCCACATACTAAGAATGCTAAAACACGAACATTTAAGCACACGAACATTTAATTACAAGACATAACATAACACTCTATATGCTGATATAAAAGTAACGAATTAACAAAGAGCATGAACATGGTCACATGACATAGTAGGTGCTGAAAAGAAGAATCTATTTGTATGAGTGGAAGGGGAAATGAACAGTCCGTTACACTCTTATATACAAGATATTTTTCTTTAGACAAGAGCACTTGATATTTGTGCATGGTATGGCTTTGGATATGGCTCTGAAACGTTTTGTAAAACCATAGTATCTAAATATCGAGTACATTTGCTCTTGATACTGCAAAGCCATATTGTCTAAATATCAATCATATTGCAGCATATCAAGAATATCTTGTCATGTTACCTGGATAGACAAGATAACATGACAATACGTTACTATTGAATTTTTTTTGCAGGACCGAGTTTTCTAAGTATAACGAATTCGGAAAATCTGGGACAGGAAAAAACATGCTGTTATTATTTACTGCAGTATTTCGTAACGTATAATAAAATATCTCCCCCCCCCCAAAAAAAAAAAAAAAAAAAAAACCCAGAAGGTAGTATCAACTCAAAAAAGGAAAAGTACAGTAAAATATAAGTTACTTTTGTAACATGAACTAACATTAAAGCTTTTTTTTTCACGAATCCTTCTTTGTATTTCAAAATAAGGGGCTGTATTTGGAAAGTTTTATTCCGTCATACGCTACTGCACAAAATAAGAACGCATATGATTCTAAATAAGGAATTTATGGAATATAAGTTTTCGGAAATAAAATTTACTATGCCATAGCAAAGCTAAACATTACTTATACTATAAATATTACTCCAATATTCGATATTCCAAATATTACTGGCAAAAAAGATTAAAAAAGAAAGCGTGAACTCTGTGAGACGTCTCGCAATCCATACAAAAAGATCCACATTATTTGGTGGACATTTTTTCCCCTTCCCGTTTTATATGTCCTTTTTGAATAGGGAATATTTGCGACGAGAAAAGGGAATAAAAAAGAGGCCCAGTGCACACACAAAGCTCCAGGACCGGTTCAAATCATCCATCACGGGTCTGAAAAAGACCTGCGAGAGAGAGAGGCCTGATGTATCTTGAAGTACTTTCAGTGGCCCCTAATGACTGTGTCTTTTCCTTTTCTGTTTGTTCCCTTCACAGCCGAGCTTGTCCGATTTTTTTATTTCTGTTCCGATGAATAAGAAAGCCACTAACAGCGATGATGCATCAAGATTCTTTATTCTGTAAAGATTCGTCCGCTTTAACTCTTCGTTTTTTTTTCTTTTTGCCGCAATAAGGACGCGTCTCACGTTTTCTGCTGATTCACACATTTTCTGATTATTATTATTATTATTGTATTTATTGTGAAGATGTGTTTATAAATAGTAAGCTTTTATGTCTATGCCGCAGTATTTGTTTAGAACTGCAAAGGTTTGAGACTGTTTAACAGTGGGACATTAATGGACGTGAGTTATTCGTGGTACTGGATGGTTTAAATATCGATTGCTTAAAACATCTGAATTTTACCTATTGTGGTGCATATTAGCCATAAGAGTGCATATTGTGTAAAGGTTGGTGGGTTGGTTTAAGTCATATTTTTTTTTGCTACACGAGGGCTAGTTATATTGTTTAAAGCAGGGGTGGGCAAATAGCAGCCCGCTACAGATTTTTTCGTGGCCCGCCAAGACAGCCAGAAAAATTGCCAAAGACAGCCAAAAACTCCAAGACAGCCAGAAAAACTGCCAATATTTTATTTAATTTATATTTATTGATTTTTATGATACGATTTATACCTTTTCTGAACTGTGGTCGTTTATTTTCCGAAACCAAACAAAGATTTAAAGAAGGCTGGTTCTTACAGGCCCATATGTCTATTACCCGTAATGGGTAAAATATTGGACAAAATATTAACTAATAGACTGATCATTCAATTAGAAACTAAAAAGGAACTATCTGATAAACAGTATGGGTTCAGAAGAGGCACCAGCACTTCCCATGCCCTTTACAAAATACTAACAGATATTAAGGAAAATAAAGAAAACAAGAATCATACTTGCATTATATCACTCGATATACAGAACGCCTTTAATACTGTCAAAAAAAATATCCTTATCAACAAACTAAAAAGTCTTAATCTGGAAAAAATTTTTATGGGTATATTGATAAGTTATCTGACAGACAGAAAAATAATTACGAAAAAGGGGTTAATCAATTATAATATCGGCGTACCGCAGGGTTCTTCACTGGGTCCAATATTCTGGCTTGTCTTCATTAATGACTTGCTTACCGAATTCAACAATAAAGGAAATGCTAAGATTCAAGCATTTGCTGATGATCTAATCATATTGATCAACTCACCTGTTGTATATAAATTTACTAATTATGCTGCGGAAGCTCTGGGCCAATGTCATGACTGGATAGCCAAAAATAAATTGAAAATCAGTATTGAGAAGTGTTGCTACACCATTGTTCCTAGCAGAGGTCAAATCACCAGAAAACCAACTATTAAAATCGGAGACGACACTATTAAATATCAAAAAGAAATTAAATATTTGGGAGTATTCATTGACACAAAACTCAACTTTATGGGACACTTAGAAAAGGTCAATGAGAAAGCCCTGGGACTATTTTACAAGTTAAATAGAATATCTAAAAAAACTTGGGGAGCCAGGCCTGGGATAATAAAGGAAATTTACGAGACAGTATCGAAAAACAGTATTGAAAAAATCATACAGTATTGATATCGACAGTATTGAAAAAATCATACTGTATGCTGCAGAAGTGTGGTATAGAGACTATGGAAAAATGAATAGTAAATTGAAGCAAATACAGAGACCCTATCTATTATTCATCACTAAATGTTATAAAACGGTGTCTACCGATGCTTTAAATATACTGGCAGGGTGTGTGCCATTAAACCTTAAAGCTAATACAATCAAACAATTATTTAATCTTTATGATAACAAAAAGGAAATTGAAATTAATGGAAATAATTACAATACTAATAATACATGCACTAGAACTAGAAATATTAGGAAAGTGAATGAATTGGTCAGATTTGAGTGGGATAAACAACTCAGACCAAGTACAAATATTAGAATATATACTGACGGATCAAAAAAGGATCAGAAAACGGGCTCTGGAGTGGTAGTTTACGAGAACGAAAATATTCATAAGAAGATCATGGAAAGAATAGAAGGTGCCAACTCCTATACAGCTGAATTACACGCGATTAGAATGGCAATAGATTACATATTAAGAACAAATATCAAAAAGTGTGATCTTTACACGGATTCTCGTAGTGCATTATATGCACTTAACACATTAAACGATAAAGGAGATATAATAAATGATATCAAACAGAAAATTATAGATAATAAATTAGTAATCAAATTTCACTGGGTAAAAGCACACATTGGAATTAAGGAGAACGAAGAAGCTGATGCAACAGCGAAAGAGGCTACGAAATTAACGAACATCAATCATAAATATAAATGGACAAGAAATAAAATCAAATATTTATTAAAAAGGGAAGAAATGAGAAGGTGGCAGGATTATTGGGACACCAGCACGAAGGGCAGAGTGGTGAAAGAAATTTATAGTGAAGTCAAGAAAGAAAGATTAATTTCAAACTTTTATTTAAATCAAGCCATCACAGGACATGGTGCCTTTGGCAGTTACCAAAATAAATACCACAACAAATCTGATCAGTGCACTTGCCAATCTTTACAAACTGTTGAACATTGTTTATTTGAATGTCCGGACTTAATACAATACAGAACCCACTTACCTTATAATGCTCTAAACTGGGATAGGAAAAGATTTTTTAACGATTTTTATTGTAAAAAATATATATGCAAAATTGTCTCTGTACTTTTGGACCAACATTATTCTTTTCCTGATTGAATTTCTCGTTTTTTTTTTTTCTTCTTTCTTCCTCTGGGTGTTCCTGTGCGTACAAACTCAATAATGAAACAATTACTTGGTGGTTTTAACTCTTTTATTTAGGCAAAGTTATTTATACTCTATACTCTGTATAACTTATCAGAGTCTTGATAGTTAGTTGCTGGTTTGTACGCTCCCTTGCCTGAGCATTGTGCTTGTAATCTATTTACAAAAAAAAAAAGAAAAAAAAATATATATATATATATAGTTATATATACTTATGCAAAATTGCTTACAAGTGTCGGATTTATTACATTCGACTATATAATTCTAATGATTCAAATTCTATGTATTAATGAATAACTTATGTGTTTTCTACTTGTATGGTAATAGTATATACCTCAATATTACTTTTATCTAATATCTACTTACTTCTCATTACTACTTATGTCCGTACAAAAAAAAAAGGAGAAAAAAATAATAATAATAATAATAATAACAAGGGAAAATAATATAAATAAATAAATAAATAAATAAATAAAATAAATTAATAAATTAATAAATTAGTTCTAATTTTGTGGTGCGTTATGGTACTTAACTGCTGAAAAATAATATGAAACTGGCATTATATTGGGAAAAAAAAAAAAATTTAACTATGTTTCTTACTAAAAACAAAAAAAAATTTTGGGATTTATTGTCTCGCTTTAATTGTTGGATACCGTTTATATTTAGCTAAATTTAACTAATTAACAGTGCCAATTGCTGGTATGTTGGTTTTAAGTCCTTATAGTTTTTCTTGTGTTCGAAGTTGCTGGCGCAGTTTTGGACCTTCACTGTTATTCTAAGGGTGAGGTACCGGGTTCGGGCCCCGCTGATGTCGTGTGGAACTAATCTACTAGAAACGGTTTGTTTTTAGTATTTTTAATATTTAATGCACTCTTGTCACCTAGTACTTTAAAAAAAAAAAATATATATATATATATTTAATTGGCTATTTATATTTATTTAATTTAATCTAAATACTACTAAACAACTTAAGACTTATACTTCACTATTGGTTGTTTCCACAGGGGGCCTCTGGTGCTGTGGCCTGGTATCTACCCGATTTAAATATGTTTGTATCATGTAAAAGTTGTGTTTATATTCTCAAAATTATTTTATACAATCAATTTCTTGATTACTTTTATTACTTTGTAAATTAAAATATGTAGAATTCGTCAAAATTGTAGTTACCGTATGGAAATTGGTTATTACGTGTTGTTTTGCAGTCTCTGACGAGCCAAAAAAGGGAAGGGAAAATCCTTGTACATGAAATGCGTTATTATTTGAAAATAAATAGCTTTTATTTATAGTTAACACTGTGGGGTTGCACCATTTGCTGTAAATCTTAATAAAATGTTAAAAGGGCTTCGCTGACAAATTGTCAATGTAATAGGCTTAATGACTGTCACTGGGTATATTCAAACTTTAAACATCATACTTAGTCAGGCTTAGCAAATTAACACGTTATATACTAAGATAACAAATATACAAATAGGAGCAAGAACTTACCAAAACTACTACTGCTTATCCCGGGATTTAGTGGGTGAAGTGCACAAATTGAAATTTGCTACAATTGATATCAAAATACAATCAGTACAAATATAATTGCTTTTTGTGTATCCAATCAATATTCTTGGTCTAGGAGCTGTGCTGCTGCTAATTAATATGATATGGGGACTATTAATTAAATTTAAGTATGGCCCTAAAATAAAATTAAATACAATGGGAATTATTAAATTGTTTTAATTAATGAATTCTTGCGTTGTTTATTTAGAAATAGTAATTAGTTGAGCAATGTGATTATACTATGTGTATAAGTGCAAATACAAATTTTAGTTGTCGTGGTGGTTAGCACAGCGGTATGGCCCCTAGTAGTTTGTCAATGGTTGAGATGCCGTGTTCGGGCCCAGCCGATGTCGGGAGGAATTCGTCGCTAATAAATGGTGTCATGGTTAAAGAAAATAAAAAAAAAAGAGAAAAAGTAATTAAGGATCGTTTGTCCCCTTAAAAAAAAAAAAATAAATAAATAAATAAAATAAAAGAAAATTATAATTTAAATTTGAATTTATATAATTATGGTTAATTTACTACAACAACTGCTCTATAATTTAAATGTTTCCTCCGGGCTTTGCTGGGGCTCGTTCCTGGTATTCCTATATTTATTGTATTATAATTTGGGTGCTGCACCAGGGCACTAATGTTTAAATTATTATAATGCGTCGAAGTAGTGATGCAATTCTGTCACTTATTGTTTGAAACACTTTGAAATTAATATAACTATTGGTACTATTGGTCTAATTAATTATATGATAATTGGCACCTGTTGTAATTATGGTTAGAATTGTCAATGAAATTCTAAGTGTTGTGCACTACAATTCTATTACAAATTATATTGTACTATGATTATTGTCATGGGGAACTATATTGTTAAGCTCACAGAAGCTTTTCCCTATTTTTTTGTATAGTAGATTGTATTATTGTATTACTGTGTAGAATTTAACTCATCATTGTTTCCCTTTCACAATGTGTTAAGAATTTCTGTGGATGGAAAAGAATAAGAGGAGGAAAAAATGTTTCTTCTGTCTAGCGATTGTCATTAATAGGAGTAGTTTTTGTTATTATCGACGGGATTCAGATTGAGAGGCGTTTTAATTTTGCCGATTTTTCCCTGCGGGCCCTGTTGGGCCGGCGGGTTTACTGTCGGTTGACTGGTTTGGAGTATATTATTGCCGATACGCGAAAGCGTGGGGGGCTGTGGTGATGGTTTCTAATTATACCTTTTCTGAGGGGGATTGGGGTGCCTTGAGTGGATGACAGATCTGTACTGTTTGTCCGGCATCCTCGAGCCCCACAGCAATGAAAAATGTCACCGAACTTGGGAAATTAACCCTCGGCTGCGTATTCAGGTATTGCCACGTAGCGACTGGTCTTGAGTGATTCATGGGCCGATACGCGAAAGCGGAGGGGGCCGAGGTGTCAAACGAGTTATACCTTTTCTGAAATGCAAATTTAACTAATAAATGCAATAATTTTAAAAGGTGTGGCCCTACGCTAACCTGCGCTTACATAAAGTGGCACCAGGGCAAAAAAAATTGCTCTCTCCTGGTTTAAAGGAAACGAAACACCCGCCAACTGTAAACAACGCAAAATGAGTGCCGCGTGGTATTGAAATCTTGTTCCAATGTCGCACTTTGTGAATGCATTGTTGTGATTTACAAACTGACAGCGAGGCTGCTATTTAGTGGCTACATCAGGTTTTTTTGGCCTAGCATCATGCTATTGACAATTCTTTTGACAAACAGAATATATTTTGGTGGCAGCACTTTTGTTTTTATTGAGTCCTTTATGTGGGGAATCATTATTTCGTCCACCATACTATGTGGCAACTACTTTAGTGACTGCATCGCTAACCCTGTCTAGTATATCAAGGTGTAACTCTTTTTGTTATTGCATCAGTTTTTTTTGTTTAACGTGTCACGCGGTTGTTCTTTTCAGTGCATGTATCGTTGTTTTTGTATAGAACATTATGTGGCTGAAAAGATGCTTTCGTCTAGAACATCCTTGAGGTTGCTATTTTGGTAGCTGTGCTGTCGTTTTTGTCACCTAAGTATTTGCGAATATTTGTGAGCTTTGAGACAAGTATAATCATTAATCTCGGAAGTTAACGATTGATCTTTTACCTCAAAACATAAGCAGAATGTAGCTTCTTACATGTGACTGCACGAAGCAAGATAAACGTTTCATGTGGCTTTTCACTTAAAGTTTTTGAAAATCAG
Source organism: Dolomedes plantarius (assembly GCA_907164885.2). NCBI lineage: Eukaryota > Metazoa > Arthropoda > Arachnida > Araneae > Dolomedidae > Dolomedes > Dolomedes plantarius. The sequence continues at coordinate 225,988,444 of OU015491.1, forward strand.
CAAACGGTAAAATGTTTGTACGGTATCTTTTTAGCTTACCCACCTTTACACCTAATACTTTGAATAAAACAACTAAAACTACACTGAAGTGCCACTGAATTAGGGATACCTACCTAGTAACGAGTTGGGCCTCCTCTGGCCTTGATAACGGCTGCCACAGGATGAGGCATAGATTCAACAAGTTTCTGGAAACGTTCCACGGGAATGGATTGCCAAATATTGGCTAAAGCTGTCCATAATTCAGTAAGGTTCTTTGGTGCTGTGTGATGGCCTTTCACGCCTTGTTCCAAAACCTCCCAAAGATGCTCAATAGGATTTATGTCTGGGCTTCTAGGTGGCCAATTCATGACAGAGAAGTCAGAGGAATGCTCATCCAACCAGCCAGTAGCCAACTGGGACTTGTGAGAGGTACAGTTGTCTTGCTGGAAAACTCCATTACGGTGCGGATAACAGAACAGCATAAACGGATGGAGGTGATCACCCAGCAACTCTACGTACCGAATTACATTGAGGGAGGTTGGTACACGCACCAAAGATCCCAAACTGTGCCACGAAAAAACACCCCAGACCATGATTGAGCCACCATGCCTTTTTACAGTTCCAGCCAGGCATGCAGGATCCATGGCTTCATGAGCCTGACGCCATATTCTCAGCCTCCCGTCGGCGCTAAATAGTCGGAATCGAGACTCATCACTCCATGCTACTCGTTTCCAGTCCTCTACACTCCAGTCTCTGTGCTCTCTTGCCCAGGCAAGACATGCCGCCCGATTTCGAGGATAGAGCAATGGTACTCTCGTAGGTCGACGGCTCCCGAAACCCATACAGTGAAGCGAGCGTTGCACAGTCCGTTTACTGACTGTACGACTGGCACCGTCATTAAACTGGGTCGTAATTTGAGCTAATGTTTGGCTTCGCTGGCTACGTACAATACGCCTGAGCCGTCTCTCACCACGCACTGTCAAAGCTAATAGTCCTTTGCAGTTTGCCCGATCGCTAGTTTTTTTTTCACCATCCATGTATTCTTGGTATACTCTTGACACTGTCGACCTTGAAAATCCTAGCTGTCTGACGATTTCGGAAATTGAATGGCCCATGCGTCGCGCACCTACGATTTGTCTGCGATCGAAGGCGTCTAAATCAGGCAGTTTACCCATACTGGCAATTCCAACAACTAATTCAGAACAACCACAGTACGCACTATATATGCAGTTACCACAGCGCCCTCACTTGCGCATACATGATGCGCAGCGCTACACAATTTGCATAGGATTTGCTATCCCTAATTCAGTGGCACTTCAGTGTAATTCATGGCACAACAGTCCGAATGTGGACCAAGTGCTGCGGTGCCGATCTCCGCTTTCATGACCGTGGGTTTGGGGTGCCATACAGCATATGTCTCGTTCAGGTGGTCAACCTGACGCAGGACCCCCAGAGTAGGTTCCCAAGCATACTTGGTCCTAATTTTACAGGCCCACTCAAGGAATGAAAGGCTGAGTCGACCTTGCCAAGTCGCAGGATTGAACCCTGGATCAGTGGTGTGGTAGAACACTTACCAAACTACTTCACAAGCACCACTTAGGAAATATATCAATGCAGTAGCAGGTAGTCGTAAAGTTATAGATATATCAAGCATTCTATCAAAGTAAAATAAGAAAATACGAAATCAAATTACACAATCCTTACAATTTTCTAACACTTTATAAAAGGTCATACAGTTTCATCACATATCATGCCATATGATAAAGGATTTAAAAAAATGGTACATACCTATTCTTAATATTCCAGCATGAAGTATGCGAATTGCATAAAATAGTCCTATTTTACATTTTCTTATACAATATGTAGAAGCTTTTAAAGACTTGCTGATGAGTTATTGAATGACCAAAGTTAGAAACCCAATACTGATAATTTTAAAAATTATAGCCCTCTCTGTATGTACTATTTTTCGAAATTAAGATATCTACACTTTATCATTACATCAAATAACATATTGTTGGGGAACAATTCTTTTACTTTAAAAAATAGAGTAAAAATTCAGCAAGTGCTAAAATATAGTGTGGATTACATCACTCTCTGTATGTACTATTCTTCACAATTCAGATATCTACAATTAAATGATATCAAATAATAAATTGTTGGGAAAATTTCTTTACTTATAAAATGGAGTAAACATTCAGCAAGTACTGAAAAAAGTGTACAAAATTAACTATTACTGGCTCTCGGTTGCTGTGCTAGCGACAGTTAAGCCTAACTTCGCGATAATTTATGCTCTCTCTTAATGAATTATTTCTTCTTCGCTTTCTTTCTTGAGACTGTTCCCAATTTTCACTTGATCGTGCACATCGCTTTCCAGCATTCCTGATTTCAGTGCGTAAATCCATGTTGACACGCGGTTGTAAATTGCGGACGGCCGCTGATGACTGGATGATGATGCAATCTGCTAGTTGCTGCCGTTGCCATTCCGAGTGTAGAAATATCGTCGATTTTTGTGCCGCATACCTACGCGTTTTATATATATAGATTGTAAATATTCCAATATTTACTAGGGGAAATTTGCTAACAACTTCATGGATGTGACTTAGTCAATGATTTACCAACTAATGTGACTTATTCAACGCTCATCTACTCTTGCATTTTTGTTTCATTTTACCAATGCACTATTTCGTAATCCTCCATTTTTTTCAAAATAAGAAATTCGGTATTCCATCTAAATATTCCTAAACTGTGTTAACAACAGATTCAGCTGCTCAACCTGTATGCTAGACATTTAAATTTTCCCTTTAAGTTCCTCCTACTTGGCACACTATGCTTTTGGTCACCTCCTTGTGCTCTAAAGTTTGTACCAAATTTTGGGTGGGTAACTAACTGCCCGTTGTAAGTCACCAGTAAAAATTTAGAAAAATCCCGCATTAGAAATTCCCTTTATCCACCATGTTCATTGGTTATACCTTCCTGAGAAACCCATGTCAATTTTAACACAGGTCTTTCAAATCTACCTGTACATGGAGATGTATATTTTTGCTTTCTGCTACGTAAGTTTACTTTTCAAAGGTTGCATATTTTTATAAAAGGTTGAATAGAAATAATAACTAGTATATCTATATATTTAAGTTGCTAAGCCGACTTTTTGGGCAGTCCGTGAGGGAAAACTGCTGCATCAATTTACTTCATTTTGGTCTTAACCGAATAATTGTAATCTGTAGATGGGCCAAATTTGGTTTTTGAAACCGCAATTTCTATCAGTTAGCGATAATTTACAATTAAAATTTTGATTTTTTCGCATGCTCAGTGGTATGTTTTAATGATAAATACGTTTATTCCGAGGAGTGTCTCTAGATCTCTGTCTGCCATTTTTATTTTTATGATAATTATGTTTGTGAAATATAAGATTAAACTTCATGGAAATTGTTTATTTCACGCTGCTCAATTAGCGATAATCTATAATTAAATAAAATGGCTTTCTGCGCATGTCCAGTGACATTTTTAAATCTGGCTTTAGATACTCACTAAGCACGAGGCCGCTTAAACACTTAATTTGTTTCTGCGCATTGATTTTCAACATTTGGTAATGATGTGTTGGGTATAATTTACGTATTAGTAAATTTATTTTCTATCTAGCCGTCATGTTTTGACGGGTACCAACTAGTTTGTTATGAAATCCCTGCTTTATGTGTCTCCTCCCCAAAGCAGGGATTCGGGACGGATGTCATGCATTAGGTTGTGCAAGAAAAACTACCAATGAAATCTCCCTAAGCTGTTTGTATGTACTACATTTTCGTTAGCCTAGATCTATCTGTTCGTTAAGCCAATATATATCCCCTATTTCTGACACTTGTAATTCGTTGAACCCTTATCTTGAAAATTTATACTTGACAGTCTGCATTTGAAATAATGTTATCATAATTCGTTAACAGTTGGCGACATTTTGGCGAAAGATCAATCACGAGACAGGGAAATTTTATTACATGCGTAATCAACATTTTCAAAGTGCTTTTTTTTTACGCACAACAACACGCACGATGATAAATAAAAAACATTTTTTTAAAGGAAAATACAGTCAAAGAAATATTTTTGCAAGGAAAAAGGCGGTAAATGAAAAGCCGAATTCCTCGGATAGACCCAAATCATCCATCATCGACCTGAATAGGGCACTGAAGCAGCTTGATGCCACTGAAGTAGACTCCAGGCCCCCCTCTAATGACGACATGATTCGCTTTCTATTCCCGTTGAGCCCCATTTGTCTGTCTGTTTTTTTTCTCTTCCTCCTACGCGATGAATAATAAAGAGAAGGAAACCTTACGACTTGCAATGATACATCAAGTTTTTTTTCCTTTATTCCCAGACAACACCAGATTGATCCAGTTAAACTTTTTTCTCCCCCTCTGCCGTGACATTCAGGACATGACAATAACCCGAGGTGGTTATTTCTTTGGACTTATTTTGATTAGAGTTCGGGAAGTATTCGCCTTAAAATTGGTATGAATGGACAAGTAGTTAGAGCTGAAAATTTAAATTCACCTTTAGCTTACGGGGCCTATTTTTCCGATTCCCTGCTTAGAACGGGAAAATTCATACCCCCTCTGTAAGGACGGCCATTAAGGGATTTTATATATATATATATATATATATATATATATATATATATATATATATATATATATATATATATATATATATATATATACATATGTATATATATATTATATATATATATATATATGTATATATATAGTATATATATACATATATATATACATATATATATATACATATATATATATATATATATATATATATATATATATATATATATATATATATATATATGTATATATATATATATACATATATATAGATACATATATGCACACAAAAGAGGTAAGCAACGATAAGTAATCCAACGTTAATAACCCGCGGTATTTTCGTTAGAAGAGACTACCTAATTTTTTTAAATATCAGAAAGACGCTAATCATTCGAAATTTGAATTCGAATCTGGCATAAATCCTGAAAATCCCCCACAGGTGAACATTGACAAACGGCTACAACTTTACTGACAAATTACTTAAAATTAAATTGAAACGACTATGTAAGACTTCATCTTTTTTTTTAAAGATATTGTATTATATGCATAGTAAAGTAAAAAAAAATTCCAATCGATAGTTTTTACTTCTTTTATTGGATAAACTATTTCAGAGGAAATCGATATGGACGAATATGGTGATTTCTACAGCAGAATGTGACGAGATCAAATTCAATTTGTGATAATCTCCACAGAAGGCGTGTTGAAGAATATCATATGTACAACGTGATAATGCTTTAAGTGGACCCCAAACTTATAGCAATATTAAATAAATAGCATAAAATACATCCCACACACTTTCACAAACTTCAGAATACTATCCGGAAGTTTCTCTAAAACTTCCATATTCATCCAGTCCAAAAAAGGAATGATTGAGCTAATCTAAAATAAATCTACGGGGACATTAAGCTTCAGTGAAGGTTCCCTTAAATTTTATATCACGAACTCACAAATATTTTCTTTCGTTAACATGAAAGTTTGCGAAATGCATGCGACGCTACATAGTGCATAAATGATGAAGCCCCTAATCGATTTTTATTTTGTAAAAAATAAGGCCTGCTGTTGATTGCTCTCTTGTAGATTTTAGGGCGTTAGCAGTTTCGGACCTTTATTTCTGAAGTAGTATTACTAGCACAGGAGAAACATCGAAGGATTTCTAATATATTTGATTAAAAGACATAAAGGACATTTTTACCATGTTTTTATTAACTCACTTTCTTGTTTGTGTGCGTGTTTGTCCAGTACAGATCTTGCAATCGACTTTTAACTAATTTCCCGACTAGCTAGACATTTGAAACTTTTTGAATACCTCAGAACACGATGAAAATGCATTCTTTTAATACTTTTAGCCATCTTTAAGCAGGATTGAATTCTTTTTCAGTTCATTTTGTTTTGTACACTGGTGCAGCCATCTATCGACCGGGACGCGAACGAAAAGTTAAACGCAAGTTAACTTCCAATTAACTTCATTTTCTTTCCAGTTGATGGGATAATTCATCAAAAATTTTTTTAAAAAGTATTTATTAATACATAGAATTGTCTAATCTATATGTTTCAAGAGAAAATTTAAAAACATGGTACATAAAAAGTTCTTTTCATCTTGTAATTATTTGCTCTGGTATCTTTTTCACTATAGAAATTTCGTCTACCAAAGTTAATGCTGTGTGTTTAACACACAGCATCCCCACCCCTCCGAATAATCCAAATTTAATTATATTATTTGTATTTCTTTGAAGGAATGAGAAAGATAACCTAGTAAAACATTTCTTTCTCTACTTACAATTTCAAAAGCGATTCTGTAAAAACAAGTCGCCAATCAGAGGAAAATGTTTTCTGCATTGGTTAACACTGAGTCAGGCGAATTCAATACTACTACGACTCAGCCATTATGATGCTATAATTATAGAAGTTAATTAACCCTTCAGCGGTGGCGCCCGGGTATAGAGTGCAACATTTTCGTAACTTTGAATGGTTTGTTTTTACATGTAAGGGTTGAATGTTCTAAGCCAGTGGTCCCCAACCCCCGGGCCGCTGACCGGTATCGGTCCGGGGATCGAATGGTACCAGGCCGCCAGCTTAGGGCCACAAGATCAGGGTTCTCATTGATTTAGCGTTCTAGTTAGTTAAAATGTTAAATCACTTAGTATTCATTTTTTGGTGTAACTGTATTTTATTTTGAAGGCATGTTTAAGTACAACTAAATTAAAATTATTAAATCAAAACAATCTAAAATATAAACAATCAACGTCCCCCCCCCCCCTCAGCGGACCTCGGTAAAATTACGTTGACCGGTCCGCGGTGATAAAAAGGTTGGGGAGCACTGATCTAAGCAGTTTCGATTTGTAGCTACACCCTTTCTAATGCAGGTCTGATTTTCTGACCCTTCAATTCCTTTCCCATCATTGTTAGTCGTGATTGAACCGTGTTAAACTAGTGATTATACTGAATTGCAATATGACCAAAGCAGGAGTCGATGTAGTCGATACAGTATGCAGCTATTACACGGTATCCCACATATCACGAAGATAGACTCTCTCATGGTTTTATAGGTTTTTGGACATAATAGGAATCCATCGCAAGTTGTCCTCAGATCCAATAAACCGGACAGTTTCGAAATAAGGCGATTGTATATTCATTCTTTAGCCTTTAATTATAAATATATCTCAATATTATCAACATTTTATATCTTGTCATAAAAAGCAGAATTATTATTTTCAATCTGAAAAATAAAGTTTATTACAAAAGGAATAATCAAGGTTGAAAGAGACGTTGCACTTTGTGCCACACGTGCCGGCTGGTGTTCAAAAAATTGGCACGCCTGCTGAAGGGTTAAAGTACGGACCAACTTATCGTCTAATTAAATAGTTTTCTAATTGCAAACGAATGATCAATTTGAGCCCAAGGATTCATTTTTTTATTGGATGACCGATTTTCAGAAACGACAGATATATTAAAATATACTTAACTTCAAGCGCGTTGTGAGTGACATAAACACCTGGATTATCTTACTCAATATATTTGGAATCATTCATTCACGAATTTCAGTAAATATCCGTTAACCAAAAAATTTACCTCCCGATTATAGTTGAAAGAAGAAAAAAAATCTGATTTACAGAAAAGACTAACAACGGAATTCCGGTCAGTTGAACTGCTTGCAGTTTCGGCAATCAGGAGTTTCCCTTTGATCTCGTGATTGGTTCGCCGAAGAAACCAAGCCTCGGAAGCCAATCACCGGAACGCTTCCAGAATACCCCTGCTTTAAAGAACAAACATTTGCATCTCTCCCCAATTGCGAATAACCAAGATCCACTGGCCAGGATTTCTTGATGGATGAGCCGAACGTAACCGCAGTTCATTAATGCACAGTAACTTGATTAATGAATTAACTGTGAGTGTGGAGGGAGGGTTGTTGTGTCCCTAAATCCTTCGGGACGTCTCGCTTTAGTTTCAAGTGCGCAGTATTTATTTGTAATGAAGTATTTGGAATGAACTAGGGTAGGGTGGAGATAAAAGAATACAGTGACACGATAGCCTGAAAATTATTGGATTCCGTATAGATGCGATAATAACCGATTTCAACAACCAGTGTCGCTAAAATTATAGATTTATTTCTTCAAAATACACTGGTGTAAGAAATTAAGAGAATTTGCAGATTTGGTCGATTATCTCTAGAACTACTGTACCGATTTTAATGAAATTTGATATGTACATACTTTGATACAATACAAAACAAATAACCGTTCAATAATTGTAATACACACGCATGATCGTGCGTAACACTCGTTGGAGTCGGAAGGTATGAAACAGCGGTTGCAGAATAAACAAAAAAAATGGGTTAATAGATGGTGTTATTTTGCAGCAATAACTTGCATATAACTTTTCGTTCCCGTTCCGGCCGCTGCACTAGTCTACATGATGGCTGCACTAGTCTACAAAGCAAAATTAACTGAAAATAAATTTAATTCTGCTTAAAGATGGCTAAAAGTATTACAAAAATGCATTGTCATCGTGTTCTGAGCTATTCTAAAACTTTCAAATGTCTATCTAGTCGGGAAGTTAGTTAAAAATCGATTGCAAGATTTGTACTTGACAAACACACAAACACACAAACAAGAAAGCAAGTTAATAAAAACATGGTAATGAATATTACTGCTCATGAAAATGGCTTTAAAATAGGTAATTTAATGAATAAATATTAAATAGTAGTAATAATAAAAAAATAGAAAATATAACGATAATAATTAATAAAAAAATTTAGTTTTGACGTAATGATACAAATGTTTATTTTTACTTTCGTCGCTATAGAAGCTCATCATGCTTAAAACTTGAACCGTTTCGCTATCACTTACCAGCCAGATGTCTGGAAGTTACTTTTGAACACTAAACCTTCTGTAGGCGAGGTTGTCCCATCAGAGCATTTCGCAACCCTGGTGCAGGGCACACCATTCCAAAATCCGAGTACAATAACTGTTTTTCGAAATAACTAACTGGAAACTTGTGATATAAAAAATTAAGGAGCATATTTTCAAACAGACTTTCATCCTAACTCAGTGGGTCTATATTAACCGTTATACACATACCTTACTTGGATTATCATTTCAAAACCATGATGAAATATCATCTAAGACACGAGACTGAATGGTGGGAAAAGAGAATCAAAACGATTTTCATCTTCTCATCAGAGAATCTAGAAGATAAAGTTCGAAATAATTACAAGATAAAAAGAACTTTTTATATACCATGTTTTTAAATTGTCTGTTGAATCATATACACTTGACAAATCTATGTATTAATAAATACTTTTTAAAAATTTTTTTGATGAATTATCACATCAACTTGAAAGAAAATGAAGTTAATTGCAAGTTAACTTGCGTTTAACTTTTCGTTCCTGTACCGGCCGCTAGATGGCTGCACCAGTCTACAAAACAGAATTAAATGAAAATGCATTCAATTCTGCTTAAATATACCCCTGTATATAGATTATATAGATATCTCATCAATTTATGCATAAATGGATACGTTGCTCGTATGTACATCTAGTTAACTTACGTTTAACTTATCGTTCCCGTCCCGGCTGATAGATGGCTGCACCAGTCTACAAAACAAAATTATCTGAAAAAGAATTTAAATCTGCTTAAAGGATGGCTAAAAGTATTAAAATAATGCATTGTCGTCGTGTTCTGAGTTATTCTAAAAGTTTCAAATGCCTAGCTAGTCGGGAAGTTAGTTAAAAGTCGATTGCAAGATTTGTACTGGACAAACACACACACAAACAAGAGAGCGAGTTAATAAAAACATGGTAAAAAATCATCCACAGCCTGAAGTGGATGATGAGACCACGTTACAAGAACTCGGTGGCCCAGTCAAGGGATAAAGTTCGTGCTCGACGTTGATTAGTTATTGGCATCTTACTAATGCATTCACCCGTATTCCAATTTTGATGGAAATTTATCAAGAACCAATCGTGTTTAACGAGAAGCACTTCGTGACACAGTTGTACAGTCAGAGTGTATAAATAAGTATCTCTGGCGTATCCTTGAGATTGTCGATTTCTTCAGAGATCTTAGGCATGGGACCTTAAGGGAATCTTTGACCATGAAAGAATGAAAGAATGCATGAATCTCAGAGGAAGGGAGGAAACTTAGGCATGACAGCTTAAAGGTTAGGTTAGGTTTGGTTTGGTTTAGTTTGGAGCACTACGGTCAATTTTTTGTACATGAGAGCTAATAAGACCGGGACCTACTGCTTAAAGCCGATCCCGAAAGGCTACAAACATCTATGCCAAGACTGGGACTCGAACCCACAGACTCCGATAGCCAGGCACCTTAAAGGAATCTTAAGCATAGCATATCTAAAAGGAATTTAATGCGAAAAAACCATGAATTCAGTATGTGTAAGTACCTTCACACTTTTAATAGCGACTGATTATCGTTTCATGACATTTCATTCATTTTGACAACAGCAGATTTCCTGTTTGTCCTCTCATATTGTTAGATTTCCGTTGATTTTCATTGTGATAAACATCAATATTTAGTAAGTCTATAGCCGAAACACACACACACATTCCACGTGTACACAATTATCCCCCCCCTCTCTCTCTCTGTCATAGTTTTTCTATCATTTCATAAAACTCTCCCAAGGCAGTGGAAGTTTACAAAAAATAGATCATCCATCCTTCCGAACGCGAATGATCTCTCGTAAGTTCTGGGTCCCAGAAGAATATTGAAGAAGAAAGATCAAAGAGACGAGAGCTAAATGTCATTATGGTAAACAGTTTCGTTCACAAAAGGAAGGGATACATGAATTTCAGCGAGGGAATTTCCATCATCAGTCTTTCTTTGGGACACGGTCTTTTCTTCTTTTATGTGCCCCATTCCCCAAACGAAATAAATGGATAAAAATGGTCCAAAAGATTACCCGAGGGGTGGTCTCCCATCGTCCATCACCACCCCAAAGGAAAAGGACATCCCCGTATGCATGTGGCACTTCATGTATGTTCCTAATGACAGCGCCCCCTCTTGCATTAAGTACATATTTTGGCACCATGTTTGGGCTGATTTAACAGGGTATGGGTCATAAAACAGGATTTCTGGATTTTGAAAGGCTCGCGAATTTTTATGGAAGGGAAAGTTTCGATAAAACATGCTGTTACTTTTTTCTTGCATTGTGGTAATATGAAAATAGTGCTATCACAAACATCTAAAACTGTACTACCGCCCGGTAATAAGAAAGCTATGCGCATTGGTTTAAAGGATCCAAAATTCTATCGTTCACAATAGTGGTTAGCGGAGAAGTTTTCTGGGAATCCGTCGTACCGAAGTCGCTGAGACCCAAATTAAACTGAAGAAGAATATTTTGTTTGATTTTTGGGCTCGAATTTAAGAATTTGTCCCAAAGAATTGCATATAATAGTTAATAATGAAATATAATATTTGTTGCCTTATTAAAAATAGAAACTGTAAACAATATCAGTAAAAGTAAATAATTCAAAAGAAAAAAATCATTCTACGGAGTTTTAGACTGTAATTTTCTAGTTGCGTTCTTAAATCTTAACATCGTAGAAATCTTAACATCATTGCGTTCTTAAATCTTAACCCATATATTAATATTCGGATACTGGGTATATATAATCTAGCATGATGAGTATTCTTAGCAGGTTCCAGGATATTTCAAGGGTATTGAAGTAGAATTCCGTTCTGAAATATTTAAGACGTCCGTACTCTGCGTAAACATCGCAATTTGTAGTGATCCTTGCAAACACGTTGTGACGTCACTCATGTATCTGCGAAGAACCCTCCCACAGCTGCAGGATTAAAAACACCTCCGTGCGTTTCCATTTCATTCTAAAATTATGTGGGGGTTAAAAGGCTATCACATACGGTTTCACCGCCGAAGTCTAACATTCCTGGTTTCTGCGGGCTAATCCCTCAAGTTTCATCCTTACATACAGATCTGGGATCAGCCGCCATTTCTCTCGTAAAGATGTGCCTTTAGGGTCGTCAGTCAGAACATGCTGACTTTATAGAAGCGATATGTTCCCCTAAAAATGTCACAAGGATCCAGGACTGTCAGCGTGCACGAAATTCCTCGATTTCCTCTCTGAAAATCCCGCAATTTCTAAGAAGACGGCCGCCACCGGCGAAGACTTCAAGCGTATATATGCGAGACTCTGTTATTTTCAGGAGAGCCTGCAACATCTGGGCCAAAGCGGCCTTGCAGATTTCTGCTCCCCAAAAGACTAAGTTTGCCGCTATTAAAATGTTTTGCGCCAGTCTGGTGATGCTGTAACTTGCTCGAACCAACCTCTTACTTGTTAAGTTTTGTTAATAAACACTTGTTAAGTTTGTTACATCTGGCCTACCATTTTTAGATCACTCAGATACCACGCCAGTTGGACACGTTTCTGTATCAGTACGCCACAACGTGAATCGATTTCGGGTCTGCGGAAAAAGAACTTATTTCGAGTTATGGGGTGGGTTTCCCGTCGTGTGTCTCTAAGCTTGTTAACTTTTAAGAGTGATAAGGGCGAACAGTTTTATGAAATGACCCAGTCGCACAACACCAGAGCGATGATCGGGTCCGAAAATTGCCAGGTGAATTAATTCCTGTCTAGCATGCATTGTGTCATTTATCACTAGGGATGCGACATCGATGTCGATGTTTCGCTAAAAACATCGATGTTTTAAACATCGATTTATTGAAGCTGATTTTTTTAACATCGATGTTTTACGCTGTTCGATGGTTTTGTTTTTAATGAAAAAGCATTATAATAAAAACAAATTAACCACATAGCATAATTTTCACACTCAGTAAATGTAAACTCAAAAATTCTTTTCAATGATTTTGCCGTATACTCTATTGATATGAAACCCATCCTTTTGTCTTGTGTTAAAGTCATGAACTTCAGTTTTTTTTAACAAAATTATTGAAGCCTCCTGGAAGTAAATTATTCTCTTACATGTAAATAAATATGACTTGATATTTACAATAATTTTTCACATTCAACCAATTTAAATTAGAAAACATCGAGGATTTTTCTTTAAGGCTTTGGTCCATCAATTGTTTTTATAGCAATAATTTCTTCCTCAATTTTCTGGTAAAAGTAATAAATTGTATAATGTAAATTCTGTGATATGCACTGATTCTAGAAACAAAGTTCTTTTCATTTTTGTCAGCCCAATAAGAGAGCAAAATTAAATCACTCCCTCCACCCCTCCCCCACGATCAACCAAAGTAACATTAATGTTAGTGGTTAATAAACCAGTTTTTAAAAAAAATGGATGTTCAAAAACATCGATGTTTCAAAACATCGATGTTTTGTTGTAGATGTCGCATCCCTATTTATCACGCCTGGTGGAAGAGGCATAATGATATGGGGCTGTATTTCGCGATTCTCGTTGGGCAAGCATGTTCCGGTCCCCGAAGGCTAAAGAATAAATTAAGATTTAGCCGATATCTTATCGTCCAGTAACCTAGCAACAGTTCATTGATTATCACGATGATCCATTCATTATCCAGGAGGATTACGAAGTCCATACGCTGCTGACCGTATAGTGCTCTTTTGAAGCCACGAATGTCTACGAACTGGAAAGCCCTCTGTCATTTCAGTTTGTTAGAACAGTTTTCGGTCGTTATGGAAGCCGACTTGAGGCTTCACAGAGAGCTGGAATTTAAAATCGATATCCGTGTGACGAAACAGAAAGGAAACTAATTTTTTTTTCTTTTCGAAAGCAAAATCCTGCTATAGAACTAACCCATCGCTTTCTCCATCAATAAATTCTACGGGCTCGCTTCTAGCCAAATAGACAAGTGAGGCACACCACGCACATTCGACAGCCTTTTATGCGCAGTTCTCCCCTTTCGAAGAATGATTAATTTGCCAGCCAAAGGTGGCGTGACCTGCGTAATGAATCCCGAGTATTTATTTAAATGGAGTTGTGTCAAGCGGGACGCGTCTATTTGTCACACGGAGGCTAATATTTGCCATTCATATCGCGTTCCCAATCAGTCGCATAAATCTGTCTATAAATCCAGTTCCGTTTCGAGCGCAGATAGCCAGACGTTTTGTTTACCGGAACGGAATGCTGTGTGACCAACGATAACCCAGTCACACTTGTCGGCCGGAATATTGTTACGTCATAGGCAGAGCTACCCACATTTTTACTCGTATAGAGCTTTAAAATCAAACTCGAGGAGCTCTTTGGCTAAGTAAACTTGCCAGTAATGATATGTGGGGGCGGAAAGGACTTTTTAAGACTATAGGATAGAATCAATATTACGGGTTTTTCCAATACACACAGATTTTTAAATATAATAAGATATTCAGTTAAAATCTGCACATGTTGCAAATTAGCACACGTTGAAAACTATTTTATTTTTCATGCATATTAAAATTTTAAAGCATGCATATTCATACTTATTCATGCATATTCATTATTATTCATGCATATTAAAAGTTAATTCCAATTAAAATTTAAAGTACAACTCCGAAAGGTGAGTTTATGGCATTCTTATTACCCTACGCATTGTTTGTTAGTATGGTTTAACCCTTCAGCGGCCTCGCCAATTTTTGGAACACCAGCAGGCGCGCGTGGCACAAAGTGCAACGTTTCTTTCAAGCTTGATTATCCCTTTTGTAATAAACTTTTTTTATTCCAAATTGAAAATTATATTCTGCGTTTTATGACAAGATATAAATTGTTGATAATATTGAGATATATTTGTAATTAAAGGCCAAAGAATGCATGTCGTGTTGCCTGTCCTAACTTTATTTATTTGGGTTAGTATATATTCTTTAGTTCAAAAGGGGTATTTGGGTGCGTTGTGGTGTTAATCTATTTCTTTGAATACAACCCAAGGCTCTGGACATTAATTGGCAAACGAACCGGTCATTAATTTGTTTAAACTAGAGATAACCTTTCTTAAATTAAACTGGAAACAATGATAACTGACTCAAAAATTGCAATACTAAGAAAAAAGTATTTACAATTTTATATTATTTACATATTAACTCATCAATATCAATTATCTTGATGTACAGTTTACTAATTTACTGGTTTTTTAGAATTTTCATCACTTTGCGTTCAAAAACAGGTATATCATTAATCTACATTTTAGATTCAGGGAGCATATAATTATTAATCTAACTTATAGCAAAGAACTCCTATCCATAAAAATATCTTTTAAAACACTGTCCCGCACTAAAATTTCATTTAGCGAGGTGGGGTCTGAACAAGACAAAATGATTGTCACTCACTCAGTTTGATAATGACAGCACTGAGACTCGGGTACAGAAACCCTTCTAGGCATGGGGCACTTGGCTTCACTCAGTTTCTACTTCTACAGGGTCTGTATATTCGCAACTCAATTATGACGAGGTCTGCATTAGGACTCGGGCTCTGAATCTCCTCTAGGGCATGGGGTCTCGCTACTTAGGTATGGGGTGCACTGCGTCTCTAGGCTGACGTGGGTATTCTTCTACTCTTTCCAAACGATGGGGCACTTATAAGGAAAATGATGTCATCTACTTATCTTGATCAAAGAACGCTCAGTTCCGGGAAGACGCGACCGGATCTCCAATATTAAGTCGCATCCTCTTTATAACCTCGTCTCTATTTTCAAGACAGTTTCAACCAGATCTTCGTCAGCAGCAAGTATCTTCCTTCAAAACGGGATTACGATGCAAGCATACTAGGAAGGATCAACTGAAGGCAGCAACCACAAAAGCGAATCTTCTTTCTAGCACTGTCGGCAAAATCCCGGGAAGGCTCAACCGGTCTCCGACAGTTAAGATGCCAATCTCTTGATGACCTGCGATGCTAAAGCCCAGGGAAGAGTCAATCGGGTCCGCACCGCAGAAGTGAATCCTCGAAACACTCTCTAACTATTCTATACATTTGATTTTCTCTCTTTGTTGCTCACGCTTTCTCATTACTCCCACATCAACTCAGGAAAGCTTTAAAATTTCATCCACTTAGCTTTAATTTCTGTTTTCTTCATTGGCTATCCTCTCAAATCGTGTACGCCCTTCTTACATCCTTTCACGACCACCCAAGTCATCTCCACGTGTTCTGCGGTTTTGAAACTGAGTCCCCATGCCATAAATTCTCTACAAAGGGGTTTTGTGATTTAACGTCTAACCCGGTGTCAAACTCTATCTGTGTCTGAGATCTTCAGACCCCCAACTCCACTTAGTCGCTCTTAAATTGGCTAAGTCATAAAATGACTGCCCTCCTCTGTAATTAAAGTCGGCTTCTTAACTTTCTCACAAAATGTAATGGAGTAAGCCTTCGATCATTTTAACTTCCCTTAAAATTTAATTTAATTTTTCTTTCAATTCGAAGGCGCTTCATTACAATGCAGATGCCATTGTCTTATTTCAAAACTGTCCGGTTTATTGTATCTAAGGACAACTTGCGAATGGATTCCTATTCTGTCCAAAAACCTAAAAAACAATAAGATTGTCCATATTCGTGATATGAGGGATATCGCGTAATAGCTGCACATTTCAGAGACTACATCAACTCCTGCTTTTATCGTATTGTAATCCCGTATAATCGCTCGTTCACCACGGTTAAATCACAACTAACAATAAATGAAAAGGAATACAAGGGTCAGAAAATGAGACCTGCATTAGAAAGGGTGTAGGTATAAATAGACACTGCTTAGAAAATTCAAACCTTACATGTAAAAACAAACCATTCAAAATTACGAAAATGTTGCACTTTGTACACGGGTACACCCCGTGAAGGATTAAAGATTTCACCACAATTTTTTAAAACAGAGCTTGCATTGCTCTATCGTATTACGGGATTAAGGGTAGCATGTTCATTTACATCCAATCTCTCGTACTTTTTCTAGAAAATGTATTTTTGGTATATCTACAAATCAAGTACTGAATATTGAATATATCTCGCGCTTGCTGCGAAGTAATACGGTTGAAATAGAATAGAAGGAAAATGTTCGTTCAACACAGTCCACCGCAAAGGGCCTCTGTCTTGCCAGATACCTAGCCAGCGAAGTTTAACCTTAAGAAATACACAATAATTGGACAGTGGTATGCAATAACCATAAATATTGTAAATTGTGTTAACAAGCTGGTAGAGCAGAGACGGATTCATCGCATAGAAGCGCGGACTCCGAAAGTCAGTATCCTCAAAGAAAGATACATTCTGCGAATATCTATACTAATAAAGAGACAAGTGGAAGTCGAGAGATCACGTGACCGTAACTCATCCGGGCGGGCACCGATCCTCGAAAAAAAATGGCCGACAAATATACAGGAAACCGTGTAATTTTTTTTCTCATGAAAGTACATAAATGTTACATATTTGGAAAGAGCTTCGAAAACTGAAAATTTTTTTTGCGTACACTTATTCTGTTAATTCAATAGTTTTAGAGATATTTTCATTCTAAAATCACTCACTGCTGAGAAACCAAATCATCTGGTGCAGTGGTGCTGCCATCTGTCGGCAGCGACGGGAATGAAAGTTGAAAGGAATTTATTCACTTGAATTTAATACATTTGTAGGCTTTTTTTTTTCTTTTGTGGGGCCCGAAGTACATAAATAAGTTACACAGATGGATTGAGCGTAACTAGGCGAAGCCCGGCTAGTTTTTAATAAATAAAAGATTCATTTGTTAACACTACTTTGTATTTAGATCAAAAGGGCATTCAAACCTAGGCTGCGCACTCCAAGGGCTGGATTCGCCATTGTTGTAGAGTGAGCCATATGTTTAGCTTTATACAGAAAAAATATATAATTACAAGATAAAAAGAACTTTTTATATACCATGTTTTTAAATTTTCTGTTGAATCCTATAAACTTGACAATTCTATGCATTAATAAATACTTAAAAAAAATTTTTTTGATGAATTATCCCATCCACTTGAACGAAAATGAAGTTAATTGGAAATTAACTTGCGTTTAACTTTTCGTTCCCGTCCCAGCTGATAGATGGCTGCACCAGTCTACAAAACAAAATTAACTGAAAATTAATTCAAATCTACTTAAAGAGGGCTAAAAGTATTAAAAAAGGCATTGTCATCGTGTTATGAGCTATTCTAAAAGTTTCAAATGTCTAGCTAGTCGGGAAGTTAGTTGGACAAACACACACACAAACAAACAAACAAGAAAGTGAGTTAATAAAAACATGGAAATTATCAATATTCACAATTCAATCATATCATATTCATAATTCATAATTCAATAATATCAATATTCACAATAATATTTTTTTCTTACATATAGAACCAGACATCAGCAATCGGAATTTTTTTTATTTAATTCTGTAGAAATAAACTCCATTTCTGCAGTTTCAGTGAGGTGTGGGTGGGTCCTTTCTTGCGTAACACCGTCCTTTGTGCTAGCCGAAACGCCAGATATCCAGCACGTGCACTTGGGAACAGTTTTAGCTTCCGGGTTCAAAGTTCTGACACCTGAAGTAAATTCCGTCATATCTAGAGTATTTAACCAGCGCTTTTCAACCACATAAGTATAGTTATTAAGGTTCTATAATATTTAAGGTTCGGTTAACGATGCCGTTAAGGCTGTTGTGTACGGACCCTATTGGATTCGATTGGTTGTGTACAGACTCTATTGGTCTGGTGTGTTTTAAACGCTCATCCATTATTTTGGTGGACAACATTTATAAAATGAATCCTGATGCAAGGTGCAGAAAAATTCGGGCTATCTGGAAATACTATTTTTATTGGATTATGAAGCTGTCAATAGTAGAAAATTTTTCCATAGGTTAACATTGAGGTGAGCGAATCTATTAGGATAAGTACACAGCAGTCTTAATCTAAATTCGCTTAACAGCATACTCCATCACTTAATAGAGCTCCCTACATAGCTTAAGATTCGCTTAATAGAACTTATTTACATTTAACCTTTCAGCGGGCGCGCCAACTTTTGGAACACTAGCAGGCGCGCGTGGCACAAAGTGCAACGTCTCTTTCAACCTTGATTATTCCTTTTGTAACAAACTTCTTTATTCTCAAATTGAAAATAATAATTTTTCGTTTTATGACAAGATATATAATGTTTATAATATTAAGATATATTTATAATTAAAGGCCAAAGAATGCAGATAGAATCGCCTTATTTCAAAACTATCCGGTTTATTGGATCTGAGGACAACTTGTGAATGGATTTCTATTATGTCCCCAAACCTAAAAAACAATGAGATTGTCCATCTTCGTGATATGCGGGATACCGTGTAATAGCTGCACATTGGATCGAGTATATCAACTCCTGCTTTTGTCGTATTGTAATCCAGTATAATCGTTGGTTTACCACGGTCAAATTACGACTACCCATGAATGGAAACGAATACAAGGGTCAGAAAATCGGATCTGCAAAAGAAAGGGTGTAGATATAAATAGAAACTGCTTAGAACATTCAAACCTTACATGTAAATACAAACCATTCAAAATTACGAAAATGTTGCACCCTGTACACGGGCGCGCCCGCTGAAGGGTTAATAGACCTCCCTAAATCGCTTAAGATTTGATTAATAGAGCTTATTTACATTTAAAGTTTCTAAGCGCATCTGTCCAAGTGAATTCCCTATTTGTTTTACTTTATAATCCTCTGTATCTATGAATAAATCGTCCAATTACCCATAGAAATCAATAAGTGGGAATTAACTTATCAGCAGAAAGCTTTCTGAACTGTGAGCAAAATCAGTGCTAAAAAAGTACTACAAATATTCTTTAGCGCATCCTAAAGACAGAGCTTTCTAATGCGAGCTCTGTACCACCAATCTGGGAGAGTAACCGCCTGCCTGTACATCTACCGATTCTCCATCGAGAGAGATAATGGAAGCATTTTACTTTCTCCGATTAAGATGGAGTTGATAGGAGAGGTAATGGATGGTTTTCTCTGCAACCGTATCTGGAAAAGAGATATCAATAAAAGGGTATACGAGAAAGAATGTACTCGTAAACGCTGGACTCGAGGATGAGTTTGAAACGGCAAAAATTCAACATTTTCTGTATTTAAAATAACACTGTGGATGATCATCCATATTGCAACGGAATTTCACAGAAATAGATTCCCATATTTACGCACATTTATGAGTTATCTATATATATAAAACAGTTCCGAGACTGACAGACGGATAACGCACAGACCACACCGCAGGACCTAAAGGGTTGAAATTTTGCATGGCGATTCTTCTTATAGTGCAGGGCTGCACTAAGAAGGATTTTTGAAACATTCTTCTTAGATTTTTTAAATTAAATATTTAAGCTGATCTTATAACATTCTTTAGAGTTTGCATTTAAAATAATAATTTGAGGGTTATAAAATTTACATCACGAGAAAGATCATAAAAATTCCTTTAAAATGAAATATTTTTCGAATCTTTACCTCTATTTTCTGATTTTTGGTGAATTTTTAAAGATTATTTTTAGAATTTGATATATTAAATGCTGATCACGGGGTTTCTTTTCTTTTTGTGATACTTCAAATTAATGTTACGTCACGTGGATAACAACGAAATAATTTGACAAAAATTTTTTTGAAATACGGTAAAAGATAAAATTGAACCAATATACTCATTGAGATGGAAGTTTTTTAAGAATTTAATTCAATTTAGTATGTTTTATGGATATTAATCATACAAATTAATTGCATACACTGACCGTTGTATTTAATTTGAATGTACTCCGTAGTGAAGCTCGGGTATTCAGCTAGTATGCATATAATAAGTAAAATTTTGTAAACTACTTTAAGCATTTGGACTGTCAAAAGTCATTCTGTAACAGTCTGAAACTGACGACTTCTAATATTAAGTGACTGATGATGATACGTATAGAGAGATATTTAACGACGTTTAAATCCATCTTCTTATCTTGCATAATCTTGATCTAATTATCATCGCTTTTTATCGAAGGTTAAGGAAGTTTCTGGAGCCCTTTTATTCGATTTTTGCCTGTTACAAATGATGTTTAGCTGGAAATCTACTTGAAATTATTGCACATAACTTTCATATTTTGCGGCGCACGTGGACCAGTTGGCAAAGGCATGGAACTAGTAACCTGCAAGTTGTAGGTTACAAGATGCCCGTCACCGACAAATCTACTGACTTGTACACTAATGGCGGCTGGTGCATGGGAAAAATCTGACGTAATGTCCTCCAAGTTCCCAAAATACCTCTGGAGGTTCGGGGTCAAGTGTTTCCGGTCTCGTCACTTGACTCGGTTTAAAATGATGGGACCGTTTCATAGGGGGTGATGCTGGTCCACCTATTGGTGCCCCCATAATAAAGTGGCCAGCAAAACCGCGGTGATAACAGGCGACTGTTCAAAGGGACAACTTCAACGGCTTTCAATGGCTTCCGCAATGAAAAGAAAAAAACTTCGATATTCTAATGGTGAAAGAGAACTATTGATTTCACCAAAGTATACATTTACCCATGAAAAGTTAATCAAAGCTGATTTACTTTTCTTGTTTTTGTAAGTGTCACTGGAAAGGTCTTTTTTTATTTAGATCCAAATTACGTATTTTGATAACGTATTTAATATGCGTGATTAAATTTTATATAAACCGAGGTCTGTTTTTTCTCTCTGTAGTTAGCATGAGTTCTCTACTTTCAGAATTTCATTCCAAACGTGGTCATGAAGATTTGCTGTTAATATTTTTCAACGTTAAATCGCTGCTTTACAAAGGTCAACGTCAGAGAGAGCGCCCCGGTGGCTTAACCAATTAGCTATCATGTCGGAAGGAGGAGATCCTAGGTACTGAGTCCTACGGTGTCTGAAGTCTTAGGTCTTATGGAGTTGTGAAGTGCGTTGGAAATTTATATTGACTGTAAGCCCGTCTGCACACGGAGCAACTCAAAAGAAACTAATAACTGACTCAAATCACAAACCAGTCCGTGGTGAGTCGCAACCTATGTAATTGAATGGAGCCACGCACACGGCGCAACCAGTTGCGCCGTGTGCGTGGCTCCATTCAATTACATAGGTTGCGACTCACCACGGACTGGTTTGTGATTTGAGTCAGTTATTAGTTTCTTTTGAGTTGCTCCGTGTGCAGACGACCTTAGAGTAATGCTATAACGAGTCAACGATATCGACTAAAACGACCAGTTCTTTAAAAGATCAGTTTTTTTACATTAATTTATATCGCAACTAAAAATTGTTATACAGGTAACCGTCCTATAACACGGTAGATAGGTTCCAAGAAAATGCCGTGTTGTGTGAAACTGTGTTATATGAGACTCAGAGACAGTTCAAAAAAAGGGGGTTTACGTTCCGAAAACTTATTAAAAACAAACTTTTTTTTAAAATTCCATATAAGCAACTTAATTTTTATTAAAAATATAAATGTATGTAAAACACAAAACGAAAAGAAACAAAAATATATTATTTTCATTTTATGCGACCTTCATTTAATAAATTTCGTCCTCATCACAACTCAGTGCAATCAAACGAGAACGTTTTTTTCGATTGAACGATATAACCTTCACTTTCAGAACCTTTTTTTTCATTTAGATTTTTTGCACCTTTTATCCTCCTTAAAAAACCTGTAATTTTGGTTCGCTTGATGGTTCTTACATAAGGTGATTGTAAACTTCACGGTATGGAGATAGACAATTTTTCAGCTCCCTTAGGAATTTTCGGCTTCTTTCAGAAGAAGGGTCTGCATTAAAAAAAAATGATTCAAGATTATCAGCTAAGCTTAGGCCTTCTTGTAATTTTATAGAGTTATAAATGAATAAATTATAATTTATTTATACATTTTCATGTAAAACCACTATAGTTCATTATTCCTTCCAGTCATTATTTTTGAGGTAATTTAGTTTTTAAATGTGTTAAACAAAAATCATGTTATCTAGTGCTATAAAAGTACAGTGTTGTACAGAGGCTTTCACAATTTTTTTATCGTGTTAGAGCGAAACCGTGTTAAAGGTTGCAGTGTTATACGCGGGTTCCCGCAATTTATCTTATCGTGTTAGAGCGAAACCGTGTTGTAAGATGCCGTGCTGTAGGAGGGCTACCTGTATGAGGAAAATTATTCAATAAATTGGCATCACTTATTTTGGGAAGATGCAGCCAAATGGTTTGGTAGATAATAAAGAATAGCGATCTATATTTAGGAATACACTAATCCGACACCGATTTTGCGGTCCCCAATAGCCGAGAGGGAAACAGGAGCAACACCTCTTTAGCTTGCACGCTTAATTAGACCTGATTAGGACCGAGGGAGGATTAGCAACAACAGGGATGCACAAAAGATGGCAAAATTAGAACAAAAAATCACCTTAAAGCTTCAACAAACATACTAATTTTGCAAAAGAAGTTGATTTTGTACTATGTACGCAAAATATAATACATTGTACGGAATGGTTTGGAGCGCTAGGTCAAATTTTTACCATGTTTTTATTAACTCACTTTCTTGTTTGTGTGTGTGTTTGTCTAGTCCAAATCTTGCAATCGATTTCTAACTTCCCAACTAGCTAGACATTTGAAACTTTTAGATTAGCTCAGAACACGATGACAAAGCATTCTTTTGATACTTTTAGCCATCTTTAAGCAGCATTGAATTCATTTTCAGTTAATTTTGTTTTGCAGACTGGTGTAGCCATCTATCGGCCGGGACGGGAACGAAATGTTAAATGCAAGTTAACTTCCAATTAACTTCATTTTCTTTCAAGTTTATTATATAATTCATCAAAAAATTTTTTAAAAAGTATTTATTAATGCATAGAATTGTCAAGTTTATGATTCAACAGACAATTTAAAAACATGGTATATAAAAAGTTCTTTTTATCATGTAATTCTTGTTACATGAGGGCCATTATACCGGGACCTACTGCTTAAAGCCGATTCCGAACGGCTACAAACATCCATGCCAACAGTGGGACTCGAACCCACAGGATCTGAACCTAATGCCAAGCACCCTAGCCATTCCGTCATCACCTGGCCCTCTGTATGGAATGATTTAATGTAATTGGTTTGAACTTTTAATAAAAAACATAATATTTTCATAGATTTAAAATGTAATACATAAGGATGAAGTTTGATACATTTCAAAATTTTATACAACAATAACATATACGTTTTGCTTTAAGTCTTATTTAATTCTTATCTGTATATATATAAAACAGTTCCGTAACTGACTGACTCACTGACTGACATACAACGCACAGACCAAACCGCTGGACCTAAAGGGCTGTAAAAAATATTAAAATACAGTAAAAGATATGTTCCTCAAACTGTACTATATTAACTGTACTATATTCTTTAGTATGTCTTATTAGATTTAATTTGAATATTTTCTTCTACATTATTTTGTCTGTAAAATATCCCTTACGAGTTTTTTAATAAATGTATTTTTTTATATCAATTGTATACATTGATCGTCGTATTTATTATGTATATATATATATATATATATATATATATATATATATATATATATATATATATATATATATATATATATATATATATATATATATATATATTTATATATATATATATATATATATATATATTTGGAATTAATTGCATACATTGACCGTTGTATTTAATTTGAATGTACTCCGTAGCGAAGTGCGGGTTTTCAGCTAGTTATTAATAAAAAGTTTACGCTGATATAAGCGAAAGTTCTACACAGATAACGAAATCCTGACATATTTTCAATTCCTGCACCCACTCGGGGGGAATCTCCCCCTACACTCCAACCTAATGAGCTACTTAATTGCACTGGTTGTAAATACTCCTTCAACATCAACCCCTCCAACGCATCCCGAACTGACCTATTTCCTTCCAATGACATGTTTGAACCCCCTCCCCCCCCCCCCCCCCCCCCGCGAACGATGAAATATCGGTTTGTTTTGATTAATCATTTCCCACGCATTCATTTCCAACGGCATCTCCCGAGATCTGACAAAGATAGGCTACCATTAAATCGGCGATGTTTGCCCCGTAAAGTTAAATATAACAGCGCGGAGGTAAATATGGCCGAGGCAGAGATAAACAGTCGTAAAGCATAATTATGGGGGGACTTGTTATGTATGGATTCGTAACGAAGCGGGTATAACTGTAGTTCCTTTCACGGATTGGATTTTTAGCGATAGCAGTTGCGTGCGTGCGTTGAATGCTAGTTTTCCCAAGTGAGATTATTTCGGAACTTGAATACCCAATTTGCTTCCCAAATTATGGGATCTCTCGCAACACCAATTGGGCATAAACGAAAGCGGGTTTTTCTGACATTTATATACAGACATGCATATATCTGTGGCTTGGTTCTAAAAGAGCCTATGTCAAAATTGGTAGTTTCGAGAAAAAGGCATTCAAAGATATTGAACATTTTGCTGATTGTTCTATCTTCCTTATACTACGCGTCACATCATTATTTTTTCAGTTGTTCATTGTTAGTGTAAAAAACATTATTTTTATAATATAAAATTTTTATTATAAAATAGTAACAGATGAAAATTTTTTATATGATAAAAATAATGTTTTTTTTACACTAACAATGAACAAGTAAAAAAAATATGTGACGCGTAGTATAAGAAAGCTATAACATTCAGCAAAAAGTTCAATATTGTTATGAATTTTAAGAGTCTATGGTAATCTCGCCAAATATGAGAGTTTTCGCCAAATTGGCGATCGATTTGGTGATATGGCGCCAAATGGTCGCCAACCTTCTGGACCTTTCCAGAAGCTTCTGGAAATATCTATCTGGCCAACCTATAGGGGGCCCTTTGGAAGTCTATAAATATACCTGACATTGGCATTGGAACTCAGTGTGTTCTTTTCTACTGAGAACTGAATGCATTGAAAGTGCGTTAGGCGTGTATTGTATTGAAGACTCTGTTATCCTGACTTGTATTTTTAGAGTTTTCTGCTGTATAGAAGACAGTTGTTACGTGTATTCTGTTTGAATTTCTGAATGCGCCTGAAGAATTTACAGAATAATAAATTTTATTTTGTGTGCACTTTCTGAAGCGATTTTATTCAACCCTATCGAACCCAGGAAAACGGAACAATGTCTTTGAATGCCTTTTTCTCGAAACTAACAATTTTGACATTGGCCTTTTTAGAACCAAACCACAGATATTTTCTGACATCTATTCATTGTGAAACACAACCTAAATGGATTGTGAAAAATTGAGAATCATGAGAATGAGTCCCATAGTGATCGTTAGAACTTATTTAATCTAATATTACTGCGACTACAATTGCAGTTTAGCATGGCAGGGATTGATCGAGCCATTAGGGAGCATTGGAATTTAGGGCAAATTTTACGATACTGTTCTCAAGCTTGTAGAGATTCCGTCTCATACCTCATTAAATGGCTGACGGCCTTCAAGGCGTAAGTCTGGCATAAGGTCAAGGCGTAAGGTTTTTACACAACTCTTAATGAAAGTGCAACTAAATAGAGTATTACAAAAATAATTTAAAATATTCTAACTATCAGCCTCTTGTTATACTTTGTATCAGAGGGCACACGGGTACACGAATTCTAAATTTAAATTATTAAAGCTCATTACTAGCTACTAAACGATAAATGATTCATAAACCACTCACCCGAATAAATGCAAAGCCTCTAACTTTATCCGAGCTTAACAGGCTTCAAAGGCACCTGATTTTTGTCTGTTCACAAGCTTTTTCAAACGATCGTCGAAAGTCTTGATAAAGCATGTTTTCTGAACATATCCTGAACATTCTGAAGACTTCACAGGACAAGCATGTTGATGAAAGACTTCTAGCTGTGAGAATCAATCTTGATGAACGGTAGAGTGACAAGTTATAATTTATTGAAGCCATGACAATTTAAGTAAATCCCCTGCTTGATTAACTGTCAGGATTTCCGGATGAACATCATCCACTGCAGTCTTCAGATAATAATCTTTGTTTGATACATTACCTTATGTGTCATCAAATTGCTTCCAGAATCTTTACTCCGTGTTGACAAGACAAGCGACTTACGAAGAATTCAAGAAGCTGCCCCCATATTCCCCATAATAAGTATAAAATGGGAAGTTAAACATCAGCAACTGCAATATTCTAAAATTTTTTTTTGCCACATTACCTTAAGTGCCATCAAGTGTTTGACAAGGCAAGCCACAAACAAATAATTGAATCTGCCGGCATACTCCTTGAAATCAGTATAAAATACGAAGTGAAGCGTTTAGGCCTGTCAGCGTTAAAATTTTTAACCAATCATATACCGATCATTGTCCCATCTAACCAATCAGCGCCAACGAAATCTTTTACGCTGACGGATTCTATGTGAACAGACCCTTATTCTCCAGGCCGCATTGCTACTTATTTTTCCATTCGTATAATGTCCTTCGAGGGTATAAGACGAAGGTAGAGCGCAACTGCACAATAACTTTGTTTCCAGAAAGAAAGGGACACATACGCGGCGATTTATTTAACTCTAAACTAAACACCATGATACTAGACCCTAGGGTACTTTGTATAGAATAAGGAAATTAAAAGAAATTCCATGACTGCTTCTTTGAAAATCGTTATGATGCCGAATTTTATTTAAATACTCTCTGCTAAATATATTTCCGGTAATTACGCAGTTTCTTTTAACTCGCATGTTATTAAACGAATCCATTTCTTAGCATGAAAGCAATTTGCACCGTTCCATTCATTCCTACGCCTGTCGTTGTGTTCCGTTCGTTCAAAGACTCGACATTTTACGGTACCATAATGACCGTCAGAGTCGAACATTCGCTTTGGAGTGGGCGGTGTCAAATGAAACTTGTTTAACTCCCAGCTGAGAGGTAACAATCCGATAATTAAAGAATCCTTAAAACGCCTCCTGCTCCATTCCCTGGCGTTTTGATCAAAGGAAATTGGAGGCTTTAAACTGCAGATTGGAAGCCTTAGCATTGGCACAGACGTTCTTCGAAATTGTTCGAATTCTTTTCCAGGAGACCGTAAGCTTATCGACACCCTCGAAACATTTGAATGAGGGCTGATGTCTAATTGTAATTTCGATTGGGAGAGGGAAAAATTCCTTTTATGTTGCAGCAAATGTTGTGAAATTTTCGCTGCTAATAAGCAAGGCGGAGTTTTATGGATTTTATAACTTGTTTCCGTAGGGGTTGGGGTAGTGTGTTTCTTAATTAAGTCAGGAATGCGAAGTGATACCCATTTTTGAATTAATGCCATTTGCAAGATTTTCTCATAAACCATTTCAATTATAATTTTTCGTATAAAGTAATATTAAGTCCCTCCCCGCACATATATTCCTCTTTAAGCTGGGGTTTTTCTAATATGTTTTTCTAATATGAAGGTATTTATACAAATAAATGACTTTTTAGATTCTCTTTCATAATACAGGGTCATCGAAAAAAGTTGGACACAATTCATATAACCATATTTAATGGAATAATAACAATGCAAATAATTCTTTCGTTGTGTAATGTACAGAATTTAATAGAATTTTAACCTAATAAGTTTCAATATGAGCACTGTTAGTTGCTCTACACATATCAAGTCGATAATCGATCTCCAATCAGGTGTTACGGAGCATGTCTGGCGTCACTGTGGCAATTGCATTGACAATTCTCTCCCGTAACTGTGCCGAGTCCCGTACCTTTACGCTGTAAACAATGTTCTTAACGTAACCTCATATTTGTACTCCGCTAACCGCAACACACATTGAGCTTTCTCCTGAACGGCCAACATTGCACTGACGAAAAGCCGAACGAAGACCTCTTCCACCTTGCACCGCTTCTGCCCATCGTTCCATGTCACGGTTGCGTACCACTTGCATTCAGAAATCTTCGACACTTGCCAAGTTGTTTGAATAGAATATTATTGCGTTTGCTCAATTTCTTTTAGAATTATGACCTTCCGAAATGTGTCCAACCTTTTCCGATGACCATCTACTATTGAAGTATTCTTATTGTGCTGTTTTTTAGGTTTTCCTATGAATTAGGGATATTCCCTCAATTATTCCTTTTTGACTTTATCAGATACTAGCTGAATACCCGTGCTTCGCTATTCAAATTAAATACAACGGTCAATGTATGCAATTAATTCATATATATATAATAAATCCAAAGGTCAATGTATGCAATTAGTTTGTATGTTTAATATATCCATAAAACATACTCATTTGAATTAAATTCTTTACAAACTTCCATCTCAATGAGTCTAGTGGTTACATTTTAACTTTTACCGTATTTTCATATTTTTTGTCAATGTATTTCGTTGTTATGCGCGTGACGCGAAATTAATTTAAAGTATCACAAAAAGAAAAGAAACCACGTAATCAGCATTTAATAAATTAAATTCTAAAAATTAATCTTTAAAAATTTTCCAAAAATCAGAAAAAGGAGGCAAAGATTCGAAAAAGATTTCATTATAAAGGAATTTTTAGGATCTTTCTCGTGATATAAACTTTATAACCTTCAGATTGTTATTTTAAATACAAACTTTAAAGAATGTTACAAAACAGCTTAAAAATTTAATTTTAAAAAATCTGACAAGAATTTTTCAAAAATCTTCCTCAGTGCACCCATTCACCATAAGAAGAATTGCCATGCAAAATTTCAGCCCTTTAGGTTCAGCGGTTTGGTCTGGGCGTTATCTGTCAGTCAGTCAGTCAGTTAAGGAACTGTTTTATATATATAAATTCACTCTCCTGTGACTTTTGAAATATTTCCCTCCGTATTTTGCAGCATTTCTTGGTTTACCTTTATTTTAGCGGCTTTCTCTATATTTTCGTTTATAATTTCTTTTTCATTGTCCTGTTTTAGAATATTTCAGGATAGTCCTCATCTGATCTGTTCTCCAGATTTCCTCCTTATTTATCAGAACTTCCCCCATTCCCCTCCCATTTTCTGCTATTTTATTAGATTCGCGGTATTTATGAGACTTCAGTCTGTTATTTTATACTATTATTAAATTTTTTCCCGCCTAATTTTGGTATGATTTTGTTAACGTTGCACTATATAAAGTTTAGGCTATTGTAAGAATGTCACATTTTATTACAATTTCATTACGAAAGGTTTATTTAAAGTGGCCTTAGTTTTTTTGAGACGTTCGACCCTAGTTAGGTGTGATTACAAATAGGAGTTCCTGATATATTGTTCAGATTTTCGCTTAGATCAGGAACGCAAACCTAAGAACACCTCCCCTGGGTAGGTACGCCTTTATGTACAACCAAGTAAGTGATCGTGAATCTTACGTTTTCGTCTACTCCTCAGCTATAAGTTAGAACGCTATCAAAACAAACCCGAAACAATCGACCGCATTAACGTACAGGAGAATCTCTTTAATCTCGGGACAGAATCCAGACAAAACCGAAGCTATCATTTATATTCTTTGTTGTTTTGTCGATACGATTATGAGATTCATCCATTACTTGCTTATCCTGTCATCTTAATAGAGTGCATCGGAAACTGTCTACAATTCGATCGAAGGCAGAGCAAATACGATAGAATAAAATAGTAAAGGGTGGGATATTAGTAAAATCATGTTATTGCCTTTTTACTCAATGAAGCATTAAGTAATTACATCTGAACTCTGTCTGTCGCGATAAGTAAAGGACAAACGTTCAAGTTAAAAGTTCGAATAAATTATCTCCCGTTTCCCCAAGCTTTAATTCCATACCTCCCTTGATATATAAATATTACACCATAATTAAGTTTCTCTTATACTTCAAACTAAATTATCTATATATTTAAGTTGCTAAGCCGACTTTTTGGGCAGTCCGTGAGAGAAAACTACTGCATCAATTTACTTCATTTTGGTCTTAAACGAAAGATTGTTAAATTTGGTTTCTGTAACCGCAATTTCTATTAATTAATGATAATTTACTATTGAAAATTGATTTCTGCGCATGCTCAGTGGCATGTTTAAATCTGTCTTTAGAAACTCAGTTTCTGCGCATGCTCAGTGACATGTTTTAATGATAAACACGTTTATTCCCAGGAGTATCTATAGATCTCTCTTTGCCATTTTTATTTTATGATAATTATGGTTGTGAAATATAAGATTAAACTTCATGGAAATAGTTTATTTCACGCTGTTTAATCAGCAAAAATTTACAATTAAAAAAATTGCTTTCTGCGCATGCTCAGTGACATTTTTAAATCTGGCTTCAGATTCCCTCTAAGCACGAGGCCGCTTAAACACATTAATTTGTAAACACACTATTATGATTTTCAACATCTGGCAATGATGTGTTGAGTATAATTTGTGTATTAGTGCATTTATTTACTATATAGCCGACAGGTTTTAAAGAGTACCAACCAGTTTTTAAAAAAGTTACTATTTCAGTCAATGAGAAAAACACTGAAAAATACTTGGAACGTTTTGCTTCTATTCTTCATTTTCTACCTGACGTTAGATAAAAATTTATCATTAGGTTTCCTAAATGTCTTTAACAAGCGGCCTTCCAAATTAATGTCGTTCTTAGCTTTTAATATAAAGTACTAAAATATCTTCTCCGTTTCTGTCATCCATTCTCCCGTTCTTATAATGAAAAGATATACGATACTTGTATATTTTTACGGTTTCATTGATGTTGGTGACCTATGAACTAAAATATATTTCAGGTTGTCTCTTCTAACGAAACTTCCGTTGCATACCTCTTTGACGCCTCATCATCTTGGTACTTTTCTATTTAACTGTTTAATGCTTTCCCAAGCGATACAGATTGGATTTGGCGCGCTGCCAAAATTATAACTCGCGGCAATGCTGAAATTTTGCTTTCCGGAGGACCGTTATTGAGGAACGTAATCCTACGTTAAAATAATATGTAAGGGAAAACAAACATGCAGTAAAACGTATGAGTAGGAATCCGCCAAATCGAAATACTTTGGCGGTCTTTGGCAGCAAACTTTGGTGTAAAAAATAATTATATATATAATAGCCGTTGTCTCTGTATAACACTTCCGGGCTGTACTCATCTTTCAATTGAAGCCCTCAGTAAACAAACAGCCGGTTAGGCTTAATTTCAATTTCAGATGTGGATCAGAATTTTTTCTTACCTAAAAAGCAATATCTTCTCCATCAAATCACGTTTGTTCAGCCTATTTGTCTATAAAACATTCAGAATTAAAAAAAATTGGATGCTTTTAGCTGTATATTTAACAGTTTTTAAAAATCTGTTTACTTTTGCGATGAATTCTGAAAGTAAACAAACTTGAATGTGAATGAATCAAGTAGCTCAAGTATTCATATCGCGTAGTGAGCTGTAAAAAACTGGATAGCAGTCTACTACTCCAATCGCATGAAAAACTAAATAAATAAAAAATAATGAAAGGGTTTGCTTTTACAAGGTGTGGATTAAATGGAATATTGTTAGATAATTCGGAGTATTTTTTAACTTTCATATACTTTTTCCATTATGACGTCATTATTAGTATTATGACGTCCAAATGACGGGTTACCTTCTAGTTAAGTAAAATTTGGCGTCGGTTAGAAGTTTACTTAAACGGTAGTGTGTGGAAAAATCGTAAAATAACGTGTCTTTACCATGCAAATTTTGAAGTAGCGGGCCATTGTTCAGATTCCTGTCACGCTATTCAATTTTTAATAAATTCTCTAACCAACCGTACCTACAGATCTTAACCACTTAGAAACTGAATGGGCGAGCTTAGTGAATTAATTTGGGTTTTACCTGGATTGGAAAACGTAACTAGTGTACCCGTATTTATTGAATGAAATTTGCAGTGATCAATTATATTGAATATCTGAGATTAAATTACATTAAATCTCTGAGATTTTTAATATTGTCTCCTACCCCCTGCACTTAAATATAATATACGTCGAAACCTTTGAAAAATGTTTAGTTGCTTTTCCTCAATTTTTATGAATTATTCCTTTATTCTGAAATGAAACAATAGAAGGGATTCAAAAGCGTATGTAAAGGAGTAGGAATATGATTAGGTACTGTATTAAAAATTCAAACTTTGATGAGCTCAAGAAGGACTGTGCCCTATGAGAATTTAAAGAATTTGTAAAATAGAATCATGGGCTAGGGAGAATAAATTCAAATTAAAAAGCTTTTAGTAGTTTAGATTTTATCTAAATCGAGAGTGGTTAAGAATTTAAAATTTACTTCAGAACAGATGGTTTTTACACACATAAGAGAATCGCAAAATAGTGGGAAGAAGAGAAGGATTAGCGTGGTTACAAATTTAATCTTAAGTTATTCTATCCTTGTTCTGTGGGTAATCTACAATGACTGCTCTTGATTACGGTTTGTCGGTAACAAACATGGTTGGAACATGATTGACGACTAAAGAATGAATACTAATTGCCATGGAATTAGGAACTCGAATTTTCGTAAGTAGGAAAATGATCTCACTGTATTACCCATTATTTCTGCTCCTAAACATGGCCGGGACACAAAATGGACGCTGTGGGAGAGGTACGAGACAGAAAGGGAAGAATGGGAGGTGAAAGAGAAAATGCAGATCTCGTTGAAGAAAATTATTTCACGATTTGCTCTTTTCGTATTCTTCTGCGGCCACCATTTTCCTGGGACGTGTTCCTCCACCAGGAAATAATTTATGAGTTGAAGAAGTTCTTCGAAGAAGAGACTTTTCTGCTCTCGAGATCCGCGAGAAAGTTGAGGAGGGGAAGAGACTGTGAGACAGAAGTTGAGCGGTTCACTATTCTCTCCTCTCGATTCTTTTGTGGGATAGAGAGAGTTGCATTGCTCGCTCGAATGAGTTATTTTGTGGTATTTTATTCAGAATTATGCGTAGAAGGATTGCGGGGGAGCTTCAATATTATTCTTTTATGTACAGGACTTCAGGTTCTTAGCATTGCAAAAGAAGCATTTGAAATAGACGTAAAAGGACATATTTCATTATAGGCCCCTAATAACATGATATATTCGGTTACATCAGTGTGTTTCAAACGAAATGGGAAATATTTATGATAACTGTAAAGCATTTTCTTATCGAAAACATCTTTTTAGGGTGGGCTAGATTAAATGCCCCGTGTCAGTTGCCAGTTAAAACTTAAAGTAATTCCGCTGCTAAATAGCCCATATCAAGGGTATACCATGAATAGCTCCGTATTTTAACTCTCTCCCAATTTCGGGATGAACTGCTATAGTCAAGTTAGCATCGGCATGGACAGTAGATTAGAAGTTGACTCACTTCAATAGGAAAAGTGAAGTAACTACGTTAGATGGACCTAGTCCGCCAACGTAGTAGCACAGCAATGATGTACTTACGAACAATGAGGACATTTGAGCAGGAGAGAGAATGAAATAAAATGAGAAAAAATTACAAATTAAAAAAGTTAATTTAAAAAAAAAAATTATTATTATTATTATTATTATTATTTATAAAAGTTAAGTAAGTTTAAAAAGGGAAAAAAGAAAGAAAATAAATGACATTGTAAATGCGGCACGCAAGAGAGGAAAAATTGCATTTGGAAAATGAACGCACGAGCCGGGATCGAATCCGGGTCTGGCGTATTGAAGACGAAGACTGTACCGCAGAGCAAGCAATGAAGTGTGGGGTGAGATAAATTAGGGAAAGAAATACGTAGCGAGGTAGGAGAAAAAGCAAAAAGCAAATTAACCGTTATTTTTTGTGCCTTTCAGAAGGCAGTTATACAAAATTAGTGATTTGTCCTGAAAGGATTTAGCTCTTTTCATTTTAAGAAGACATTCTTTTAGATTATTAAAGATTTCGGGGAAATCTTGTAAATGGAGTTCCTTCTGGATTTCGGCAACGGTTTCATTGATGAAACTGTTGAACTTCGGTGAATTTCTGATTCAACTTCGGTGATTCCAGCTGAAGGCATCCAACTCACGGATCCTGTGAGCTCCAATCACTTTCTTCTTTTCTTTTCTTCCTTTCCAATGATGGTTCCACGATACTTACTATCTGAAAGCCTGCACTAGAGGGCTTGACCCAGGAAGTGCAGTTAGACCACTATTCCTATGGTCCTATGGTCTATAGCAGCAGTACTCAACCTTTTTTTTTGTGTCGGGCCGCATGCACATGTTTGCTACGTTACGCGGGCCGCAACATAGTACACTATACCTCATAATATAAATAACGATGTAATAAATAAAACTCGAAACCTAAATGTATTCAAAAGATTATATAAAAAAGAGTGGGACCTTTTATGCTGAGACAAACTTTTGACTACTTCAAACAAATCAGGTTTATACTTGCTACATGCTACTCCCAATACGTCATGAAGGTAAGAATCAATAAGTCGATTTTTATACACGTTCTTCCCATATTTCATTTTGGAATTGCATGATTCACAAAGATACGTGGATACGATCAACGTGAGCAGCAGGTGGCACATTTTTCTACAGTTTCGTATTTTTCAAGTATTCATTTCCAAAACTATGTTTAGAAAAACACCTGCCTGAAAATGTGTGTGAGTGTCTCGGGCCACAAAATCAAGCCTGGCGGGCCGCACGTTGAGTACTCCTGGTCTATGGTATATCATACCAAGGTATGTGACTGTTCGATACGATGGAGACATGTCTTTATTTACTAGTTGCTTTAGAATGTCTTTTCAAAACAGTATAACATGTCCGCATTTCGTGTACAAAGTAATTTGAGCGGCTCCGTTATGGAGGTATAGAATCTACTTCCATCTCCCACTCATTCGGGCATTTCTGCATTGCTTCAACGTGTCTAGAATAGGACAGAAACGTCATTCAAAGCCTCTGCCAATGACAGTGACACCGTGATGTGCAACATTTTCTTTACGTCCCATGTTTTACGACCCCTTTCGCAACACAGCAGGCATTTAGGATGACTGTTGGCTGAAAAATCAACGCGTCAGTCATATTGACAGGCTTTCATATCCATTACACCTTCATCTCTTCTTCCTAGAAGTCCTAAATATACAAGCTTACTTAAGAATATCCATATTGTTTGTCAAAACACACGTAGCACGTTAGTTGTTGATTTATCGCAAGTTTACCTTAATATCAATTACAAACTTGCTCTCCCGGGCATTTTATTCGTTTATCTCACTCTGTAAGCTAATTTGTGAACTTAAAATATATATTCTTTAAAAAATATGTTAGCATACTTACATGCTAAAATATAATTTGAAGAAAATTGTCTTTCAAGCAAACAACTATGACGGACTTTTAGAAAAGTTACTGATTAATTAAAATTGTTTCGGAGGGAAAAATCCCTCTTTTATGAAAATAATTAACTTCTTATATATTAGTAAATACACTGGTTACCAAAAATTAAGGAAAAGTCATAAAAATAGCGATTACGCAAAAAGTTACGCGTAGAATTTAATGAAACTTATATACATTATACAACACATAGGTAGGTATAAAACAGCATAAAAAGAAATCGCCAGACAATTATGGTGTTATAGAAACTAGCATATGTATACAATGAACAAATCGGATGTGTCAGTTTGGTATAGGAAAAATACCTTTAATATGGCGTATGCTCCCTCCCGAGAAGCAATACAGCACAAACAGCGATGAGTGATGCTGTCAATTATACGGTCTATGAGTTCGGTAGGATGTGAGAGCCATTGCTCTTGCAAAGCAGTTGAAGGCGTGGCTAGGGTCCTAGGAGGAGGATTGAGAGCAGCTATACGTCGTCCTAAAGCGTCTCAAACATGCTCGATAGGATTCAGGTCCGGTGATCGAGCTGGCCACTCCATACGCTGAATTGTTTCCTGCTCAAGATAAGCATCCACGATGCGAGCCCTGTGCTGTCTTGCGTTATCGTCCTGTAACGCGAAAGCATCACCTATTGCCCCGGCATAAGAGCGCACATAAGCATCAAGGATGTCATCTCTATAGGTGTGAGCATTCACATTTCCACGGGGAAAGACATGGAGGTCTGTGCGTCCACCCAAAGAGATACCACCCCAAACACAGACACTGCCTGATCCGTATGCATCTCCTTCACGGATGTGTGATGGATAAAAACGCATTCCAGGTTCTCTCCAAATCAAAATACGCCTACTATCGCTTTGGAGGCTAAACCTGGACTCATTCGTAAAGAGAATAGCCCTCCATTGATCACGCTTCCAGTGGACATGTTGACGTGCTCACTGCAAACTTTCTCGCCTATGGCGTGACGTGAGCGGGACGCAAATGGCTGGTCGCCTCGCAAAAAGACCACCTTCGTGAAGCCTTCTCTGCACGGTTGACGTTGATACCATTCTTCCAGAGCTTGCAGCGAGGGAGGATCTGCAGACGAAGCTTGTAGACGCAGTTGCGGTTCTATTCCTTCGTGCGCATAATATCTGTCATTAGCACTCGTCGTAGCGTATGGCTGTCCTTGGCTGAACCTTCTGGATGCCGAATCCGTGGTTAGAAATTGTTGGCAAAGTATATGAACCACAGATGGACTCACATTTAGTCATCTGGCCATTTCTGTCTCACCTTGTCCTTCCTCTAGTCTTCGAATAACTCGCCATCTCAGTTCTTCGGTTAAATGATGCCTGAAAGTCATTGTTACAATTTGGCTATGCCAGATGTCTAATCTCAGCCTCACAGATACAATTGTCGCCTTGCTCTGAGGCATGCACTTTTATGCTCCACGCAAATGACGTATTGCTGCAGCAGCGCCACTATTTTGCATAATGTATTGTTCAGCACCTTTCACTTAACAGCATATTCAAATTTTAAACAGATTGGCCTACTTTTGAACGTGTTATCCCTCTTTTGTGATTTTTCTTTAATATTTGATAACTAGTGTATATATGAACTCATATATTAGTAACAAATATATTAGTTTTTACAAAAAAGATGATTTTAGAAAAGTTTGAAAAAGAAAATTAAAACTACTTTAAACGTTATTTAAATATGGCGGCGTAGTGCTCGATGCGAAACTAGGCGGCTTTCTTCTATACGTCGAAATAAATCAAAATATTTTGCAATGGGTATTTACAGATTGCTCTGCTGTTTGCATGCGATCTCTCTTGGATTAAAACACTTTAAAGTAAATTCCGATGCTTAATAAGAATTTATGCTCCAGAAATGTACGCCCATAGAAAAATTTCTCCAATTAATCGGCTCTGATTATGAGTTTCATCTTAGTCCACCGCCTCCGCAGACCCTTTTCTCAAGATAGTTATTAGAGCCATCTTCAAAACTATTCCTCTCAATTTTCTCAAAGAATCCGCTTTCATGTCTTAAATAAACATTCAAAAATTTTAAGACCGCCCACAATTAGAAAACTTTCGTCTCACAATCTTGGCGGAATATCGCTTTATAAGCACCTCGTTTACTCCCAAATAACGAAATTATCATTCTCCGTTTTTATTACCTTCCCCGAACTTGCTAGAACCCTACACGATCCTCCAAAATTCTGATTAAAAGTTTCCAAGTCTTGGTTTAATAAGTTCTGGGCGAACATAATTCGGCGTTCATCACATCGGGGCCCTATTTACTCTAAAAGTCAGATAAAACTATTGGAAAAGGGACAAACAACTTCTCGTCTCCCGTAGAGTAACATTTCCGCTTGTTAATTCAAAGTTCATTTACATAATCAACACATTTAGGAAACAGGTCGCGAGTCCTGAAAAGTTTTAAAATCGGCGTTTAGCCTTCGAGATCGTTTTGAAGCTTTAAGTGCCGTTCTCCTTAATGTGAGAAGCGTGGAATTGTTACCAATATTTACATGTCAAAAGGTATTTTCGAAAGGCAATTCAGAGTGTATGCCGAGCGTAGTATTTTTCTTTCACTGCTGTTAGAAATTCTTGCATGATTTGTCATGTTCTGGAGATGATTTGGTTTAACTGAATATCATCGTGGATTTACGAGCGATGTCCTTTTAGTTTGGATAACTGTCACCATCGGAAATTTGAATTTGTGTCCACAATCTCGAAAACCACTTGCTATCATGGGTACGTTATTGCTCATTCTTAATTCTTAGTGACGTGCGGATGCGAATAAACATTAAAAGGCTTGATTATCAACTATTAATTGCGATTTAAATATTATGGTAGTGGGAATCGATCTTATTTTATTTAAAGGGTTCTACAAGTGATAAAATCAACGAAACGAGGTAAATATCCTAATCAGTTTCCTACTGAAATCAATAAAATTTATTCAGAGTACTGCAAGATTATCAGCTGATTTTAAGACTACTAAAAATAGGTACCTTTAGGAATGTAACGTGAGTTTATCATGTTTATTAACGTTCATCGCAGAGGGAAATCTTTTTGGGTCTTCGAAATTCGAACTGAGTATTAAGTTACACCAGGAGTGAACTTTTAAAATGTTAATATCTTTTAAAATTACTTTTGATAAATTTTTTTAGTCTTTCAAGTAATTTTAATAGTTTTTAATAGTTAAGACGGAGTTTAAAGTGTGGAAGAACTTGTTTTTTCCTTTTCGAGTTGGAATCTTTATTTTCTTTCTTCTTTCTTCTTTGTATCTTCTTTGTA
Organism: Dolomedes plantarius; assembly: GCA_907164885.2. Classification (NCBI taxonomy): domain Eukaryota; kingdom Metazoa; phylum Arthropoda; class Arachnida; order Araneae; family Dolomedidae; genus Dolomedes; species Dolomedes plantarius. Next base: position 226,027,885 of record OU015491.1, read on the forward strand.
TTCTTTTGCTATTATTTTTGAAAAGAAATGTTCCCTTACTTTCTCTGAAAATAGTGATTATTTAGTAATTTTGGAGCAGATTTTTAAAATTTTCTTTGTAGTAGCAATTTGTTTGTAATTTTAGAAAGAAGCATTTCTCAATTCTCAGTTATGGTCTGTTTTTGTTTTCTTATTTGTCAAGTAATTTTTATCAAATTGTTATGTCCCAGCTATTATTAATTTAGAATTAGTTCATATTCGTCTTGGCGTAATTATCTCTTAGAAATTTAGAAAAAATTTTCTCGTTCTGCCTTATTGGGATAATTCGTTAATTTTCAGAATAAGTTTGTTTCTTGTTATGCCTCTTGTAAAATTAATTCCCTTTAACTTTACAAAAACGATTAATTATTTGCTTCAGTCATCTGTTAGTATTTCTAGAATGAAGGTCTGCTCTTTGTAGTTATAAATCAGTAATTTTAGAATACACCCATATCTCGCTTTACGGCCGAGATACTTTCCGGAAAAGTTGGCCGTGAAGCGAAAAGCCGTATAACGAATCAATTATTTTGATACAAACCCATACAAATTTAATTGGATCTGTTCCAATTTTTTATAAATAATATAGTTTTTAGTTCATAAAGGATTTTATTCTTTTTAATTCCTATAAAAATGCTTACATAAAAGTAAAAAACAATGCAATAATAAACAGATATTCAAAAAATAAAGATATAAACAAAAGACAAAAGAAATCATATGCACATATGTACACATATAATAAAAAACAACATAAAATGTTTAAAAACTGTTTTAATGTGACGACGAGCATTAAGAGGAAGAATCACTAAGCTATAATATGCTGCCATCATCAATATCCGCTGTTGTGGCCGTATAACGAAACATTTTGGGTCGTAAATAATAAAAAAAATACCATTATTAAAAAAGGCCGTTATAGCGAAATGCCGTATAAAGAGCGCCCGTATAGCGAGGTATAGGTGTAAAGATTTCTGTCCTTTTCAGTAATTTCAAAACACAGCCATTTTTGCCATTTTGTCTTTCTGTGGTTATTTCTTGGTTTAAAGAACAGCCCACTACCAAGAAGCAGTCTCTAGCTTTGTTAGTTAAGGGCGGAGAAAAGTTTCAATACGACTAGATGGCTTAAAATTACAGCCTAGGCCCCTTTCCAGAAAAATACGATTTCAAGGAAATCCCCCCCCCCTCCTCCAGACTGCAATTTTTCAAATTCCCGAAATTAAAATAAATCTGCAGTTATTACAGCTTCAAGATTTATCTCCCGATAAAAGCATATTGAGTGTAATACCAACACAAGAATATAAATAAATAAGGGAAGAAAACCGCCGATCATTTGGCATATTTCTTAGTCCTGCGTCGGCGTCAATCTGTGATTTTCGCGACCCTTTTCGGCCGAATGATGGACGATTTTCCCCCCATCCTCAACACTCTACTTTTTTTTTCTCTCTCTCTCTTCTTTGGCCCTATTTATCATTTTCTCCCTTTTTGTAAAGAACTCGAAGCCTGGAAAGGGGCAGAGAGATTGCCAAGCAAGTATACATCCGTGGATTTAACCGCTGGCATATTTTTTCTTCACTTCGCTCCGAATAAAAGGACGATTTACCATAATGATCCTGTATAGAGTTGTTGCGAATATGTTTCTTTTCGAATGTTTCGGAAAGGAGAAAAAAAGGTGGGGGGGGGGGGAGAGTAAAAAGTTTGGAACTAAACAGGCGGCAAAAATGGTGCAAATATTTCTTTTGAAAAGCTTTTTTTCTTCTAGACAGCGTCTGTTTTTTTTTCCTACTCTTGGTTTTTCACACGAAGAAAAGAAAATATGATTGCTTTATAATCCGCATGTATTACCAAAGCCTAAATGCCTTTTAATATCTTGTAGCAATCTTTCTTGTACATGCAAAATTTTCAAAATGTTTGGCCACTACATTTTAATTTCAGTGATGTAGCACGTGCCTGATTTGCCAAGCGACAGCAGTTTCCCATTCTCTGCATTAGCAGTTTTTATTAAATCAACTAGACGGGCTTCGCCCAGATATCGAATCACAGTTCACTTGAATTAAAACACTTTTTCATTTTTATTTGCTAACAAATTCCCCAAAAATCAGTACATCTTCAAATGATCTATTTACGATTAAAAAGTTTGAATTAAAATTATGAAAAATAGAATAATAATTAAAAATTACACACATGATGAAACATTTCTTTTCAGTGATCCATTTTTTAGTGAGAATTACGCTGGGAATGAATCACGCTGTGTTTACACCTTGAAACATGGAGGTTACGTTTTTTTTCAGTGGAGTATGCATTTAGGATTGATATATCTCTTAAACTATTAAAGTAACAGAATAAGTGTATGCAGAAAAATTTATCAGCTTTTAAAGCTCTTTCTAAATATGTAACATTTATGTACTTTCTTAAAAAAATACATCGGTTTTAACTTTTAAAACACGGCGGTTAAGTATTGTATCGATGGAGTATGCATTTAGAATTGAAATATCTCTAAAACTATTAAAGTAACAGAATAAGTGTACGTAGAAAAAATTATCAGTTTTTAAAACTCTTTCCAAATATGTAACATTTATGTACTTTCATGAAAAAAAATGCATTGATTTCGACATTTTCACATATGGCCGAATTTCGTAACGGATGCCATACCGGAAACGGTCTACCCGGAATTGTTTCTCCGACCGACAAGGTTTTTCTTTTATTTATATAGATACTACCTCTCTTCTAACCATCGCAGCATTTTGGGAGGACCTTTTGACCAACAGAAGCGGATATGTTGCACATTTAGCACAGTGATTCTTGAATAACTCAAATTTCCAAGATCTGTTAATTCAGGTATCACACGAAGAATAAATATTAACCAAGCGATAGAAGACAAAGGGATTCAACAAGTCCATGTAACACATGAATAATTTATTGATAGAAATGTTTAAGCTTATGAGATTCAAATATGATATTTTATTCTTCACTATGCCTCGCTGTTATATAGTAAAAATGTGTTTTGTCCCTTTACTTATGAGTGGGAAATCTTTGAATTTGACACCTCGGACCCCCAGACCATTAAGGTCTATCGTCCATGATACACCTGAAGTCCAGTCAATACGTAGCAAGAGCCTGAATACGCAGTAGAGGGTTAATTTCCCATGTTCGGTGGCATTCTCCATTGCTGTGAGGCTGGAAATGCCGGACAAACAGTACAGATCTAACATCCACTCAAGGCACCCCCAGCCCCCCAAATGAGTGGGTATAACCACCAAAGGGATTTTTAAGACTTGTTACTAGATTCCTTTAATTCGTTTAAAGAAATCTTCCAGTAAAGTATTGATCGCATGGCACCATAAATCGTAAGCACAGCCAAATATAATACACTGAGCGTGAAATCTTAGGAATCTACTTTGTTTTAATAAAGAAAAACTCCCCTTTGCCTCACATACTCAATAGCTGCGTTTACATGGACAACAATAATACCCGGGATTTTCCCGCTAATAGGGAAAACCTTCGAAGTCCGTTTACATGGGACCACATTTTCACCCTGCTTTTACCCGTCTTACCGGAAGTAAAGGCCGTCACATGATTCGGCGGAAGTGATCCTCATACACCATCATTCCTTATAAATCACGTTATGGGTTCGATCCCAGCCGGTGTCATACTTTTCCAAATTCACTGTATTGCTATTTTTAGCTTTCCATCTTCGAACTCCGCATTTATCTCGTTGCGAAGTGTATGGTCCTGGGGAAGGCCTTTTTTTTTCCAATTGTTGTTCTTTTGACCTCGTATTCTTAAATTTTAAAAATAACAACAACAAAAAAGCATAAAACTTTAAAAATCCAAAAAGATTGAAAAACTTACAAAAATATTTTTTGTATTCTTATGATATCTGCTTTTCTGGGCCTCTTAAAATTATTAGTTTTTTGTTTTCCGTGGATCATTAGTCTTATCTAATTTTTCTTCTAAATTTTCTTAACTTGTAACTCTATATTTTTTCTGTTAAAATTAACTTTTTTGTTTTAATTTAACTTTACTATTAATTATTTTTCTTTTACCCGCGTTATTCTTACCTTAATATTTTAATTCATTACTTAAAATTTTAACTACTGAGCACTCCCACCTTGATTACATATATCTTGCTTACAGGAGATAAAGTCGACACGACCAATGCACTCCTCTTCTAAAACACAATCACGTCTGCGTCTATTTGTTATTTAAATGCAGCACATGTCAGTCGCTGTTGATAATTATAGACCGTTTACGATTGTTTTCTGTTGTTTTTAAAAATAAATTTAGAAAATAGATAGGAAAAAAGGAATATAAGAACTAGAAGATTGATGCGGATATTAGATATAATCGTACGATCTATGGCTTCATCGCTAAATTTAGTTTTTCCACAACAAAGAATGTGGGCAAAATTACGAAGCTCTGTTTGGTGGGAAGAAATTGTTTTAAATTCCTGAAGTAATAAAGACTGGAAAGAAAATTTTCCAATCGATAGGTGCATTTTTTTAAATTATAAGATTAATTGTAAGATACTTATTGTTTTAATAAATCCTTTTATAAAATCAAAATGTAATTTTGATTTCAATTTTGTTTCAGTAATTTTTAGTCATGTATAAATAAAAAAATCATAAATAGATATAAATAAATTTTTATCTGTGAATTCTAAGATAATTAATTTGTAAATAAATTTTAATGTTACGTTTTATTATTTATTATACTTATTAAATTTATTAATTTTACCATAACACTTTAAATGAAAATGTTATTGAAATTTTATTGAAATGAAATTTTATTTCTTATTTTACATACCAGATGGCAGTACCATTCTATTTATAATGCAATTGGGGATGGGTTTTTTTTTTAAACTAGATGGGCAGAAATAAATGAAATCCTCCGGAAGAAAATAGGCACTTTTCTACTGTTTTCTTGAAAATTATGCGATCGTTAAGGGGTTCCAGATCCTTCCATCGATCATTTAGCTGCATTTTCATGGATTCACACAAGTTCAAACCCTCCATGTTATTTACTCACAGCTTCGAAATGCATCATGGGTAATTAGCGGGTTTTATCCTGGGTCGAAGCAGGGTCGAAAATCCACCCTGCATTTTTCCCTATCGTAGGGAAAAAGTAAGAAACGACCCTGCTTTTACCCTGGTTTTTGGCACATGTAAACGGCACTATTGTTACCAATCTCAAAGGAAGTTAAACGCGACTGAATCAGAATTTATGAATTCCTTTTTACCATATTTTTATTAACTCTCTTTCTTGTTTGTGCGTGTGTTTGTCCAGTCCAAATCTTGCAATCGATTTTTAACTAACTTCCCGACTAGCTAGACATTTGAAACTTTTAGAATAGCTCAGAACACGATGTCAATGCATTATTTTAATACTTTTAGCCATTTTTAAGCAGTATTGAATTCATTTTCAGTTGTTTTTGTTTTGTAGACTGGTGCAGCCATCTATCGGGGACGGGACAGAAAAGTTACACTCGAGTTAACTTCCAATGAACTTCATTTTCTTTCAAGTTGATGGGATAATTCATCAAAAAAAATTTTTTTTAAGTATTTATTAATACATAGAATTGTCAAGTTTATATGATTCAACAGAAAATTTAAAAACATGGTATATAAAAAGTTCTTTTTATCTTGTAATTATTGACCTTCATGTGATTGAATGTGAGTTGAAACTAAATTATTGTGCGATAATCTTTTATGTTAAACATAACATTTTTTCTATCTTAGATGACAATACACTTGCACACTGAATGAAATGTTCAGTTGTATTAGAATATAAAGGTGATCGTTTCAGTGCATCAAACAAAAAATGCATCCCAAATATTTTTTATCAAAAGAAGATTTTTGAAAAGTTTTAAATGCATTTTTTTTTTCATAGGCGATAATACAGAAAAGTCCTACAGTTAACCAACTCTGAATAATCATTTATGTTATAAATTCAGATTAAACGTTTTATCTCTATTTCTTCAGACTTTCGTGCAACAAAAGTGCATGTATATCAAGGTTATAATATCCTTAACTTACTTAAATGAAATAATTTTTTCCGTGAAGACTTTTGTAAATTGAAAATCACTGAAGCAGTTTTTTTTGTAATGAGCAGCTGGGCTGTATTGCACATAACTAAACACGGAACAATCCTCATTGCATAGGACTTAAGTAGGTAGAAAAAAATGTTACTGAACTCCTACAGCGATATCAGATATAAATAATTAAAGATAAAAAGATCTTTTTATGTACCATGTTTTTAAATTTTCTGTTGAATCATATAAACTTGACAATTCTATGTATCAATAAATACTTTTTAAAATTTTCAGTAGGTAGAAAAAAATGTTACTGAACTCCTACAGCGATATCAGATATAAATAATTAAAGATAAAAAGATCTTTTTATATACCATGTTTTTAAATTTTCTGTTGAATCATATAAACTTGACAATTCTATGTATCAATAAATACTTTTTAAAATTTTCAGTAGGTAGAAAAAAATATTACTGAACTCCTACAGCGATATCAGATATAAATAGTTAAAGATAAAAAGATCTTTTTATATACCATGTTTTTAAATTTTCTGTTGAATCAACTTGAAAGAAAATGAAGTTAATTGGAAGTTAACTTGCGTTTAACTTTTCGTTCCCGTCCCGGCCGATAGATGGCTGCACCAGTCTACAAAACAAAAACAACTGAAAAAGAATTCAATCCTGCTTAAAGATGGCTAAAAGTATTAAAAGAATGCATTGTCATCGTGTTCTGGGGTATTCTAAAAGTTTCAAATGTCTAGCTAGGTGGGAGGTTAGTTAAAAATCGATTGCAAGATTTGTACTGGACAAACACACACACAAACAAGAAAGGGAGTTAATAAAAACATGGTAAAAAGTTGACCTAGCGCTCCAAACCATTCCGTACAATGTGGATTATATTTTGCGTACACAGTACAAAATGCAACTTCTTTTGAAAAATTAGTATGTTTGTTGAAGCTTTAAGCGAATTTTTCGTTTTAATTTTGCCATCTTTTGTGCACACCCTAGTCGGGAAGTTAGTTAAAAATCTATAAATTCAAACATACACTGTACCTTTCATCTTATTACATACGAGAATGTTACAGTTACTAGACAAATTTTAGGTATTTATACAAATATAATACAAACAATCACGGATATACCCATGTGTATAGATAATTGTAAAACAATAACCAGTAGCAAAATAAAGTTATTTAATACGGAATGATTCATTGCTTTTATTTTATAGAGGAACTTTGAAATTTTAAATTTTTAACTTTTATTTCCTTTATTTTTAAAATTTTAACTATTTAATTTAAATTTTATTCTCTCAATTTAATTACTACCTGCTATTATTTTAAAAATTATTTTTAAATTTTTAATTCTTCTTTTTCTGTTTTTTACTTTTTTCTTAGCTTTAAAATTTTAATTACTGAGCACATGTACCCTGAAACATTTACCCTGCTACAGGAGATAAAAGTCTCCAAGACCAAGGAACTCCTTCGAAACACCCAATTATGTTCGAATTTTACAGAGGATACCTAAGTATGGTCATTATAAGGAGATTTATGCGTGCCCATGATTCAGAATTGTCCCAAATTAATTTCTCCTACCCCCAAGGGATTGAACTGAAAAATATTAGCTTAAAGAGAAAGGTGTACTGCTCGTAGGTGTACTGCTTATGATGAGTATGACAATACTGTTCCTTTTTCCTGGGTTCGATAGGATTGAATAAAATATCTTCAGAAACTGCACACAAAATAAAATTTATTCTATAAATTCTTCAGGCGCATACACAAATTCAACAGAAAACACGTAACAACTGTCTTCTATGCAGCAGAAGACTCTAAAAACACAGTCATGATAACAGTCTTCAATACAATACACGCCTAACTCAATTTCAATACATTCAATTCTCAGCAGAAAAGAACACTTAGTTCCAATGCCAATTTCAGGTATATTTATAGACTTCCAAAGCACCCTCTAACGGTCAACCAGCTAGATATTTCCAGAACCTTCTGGAAAGATCAAGAAAGGTTGGCGAACATTTGGCACCATATCGCCAAATTTGGCGAACAAAATAACTCACCAAATACATGGCCAATTTGGCGATAACTCTCATATTTGGCAAGATTACCATAGACTCCTAAAATTCGTAACATTATAATGTATGGTAAGTAGTACTATAAAACACTTTTTATTTTGTTTTCTATTTTAATATCCCCATCACCAAAGAACATTAATCTAATTGATTTCATAAATCAATATAAAATTCCAGATCATTGATTATCTCTAAAATTATTTCTATAAATTCGTACAAATTAATTTTGGATTGAATGCTTTCAACTTTCTCTATATTTTTGAATCATCTGCGTGAGATATTAATTTTTCAGTATCCTGTTGTCTTTTAAAGCGTTACATTGTTTAACTGACTTCTGTTTCAAGGTTTTCTAATGGTACAATTTACTTTAAAAATCATAATAAGTAAATGCTAATCATGATACGGTTATAAGATTTATAGGTCTAAACCTCTCACGAAGTAAAATGAAACCGACATTTCTTAACTGTGATTACCTTGGCGTCGTTCCAAAAACCTTTTAATTGACACTTTCATGTCATAAGCTGTTGTATCATATTTGATACGAATTAAAGTTTACCTCTTCCTTAAGAATATCTTGAATAAAAATTCCAACTAAACTCTCCAGAAACTTACTTTAACTCCATACTTTCTACACAAGTCTATTTTTTTCTTTTAAAAAGGAGAAAAAAATATCCAAAGTCGTCTAACAGGCAAACCAAACCATTCATCATACTGAAACGAAAAAAAAAGAAAGAAAGAAAATAAATCACAGGCAAATTCTAGCGAAGTATTCCAGGAGCAGTTAACGACAGATATTTTTATCATTATTTTTTTTTCGCTCTTCAAGAATCCTATTTCAACTTTCTTTGTGGGAAAGAGGTTTTAAAAGAGTTCTTTTAAGTATGTTTTATTTTTTTCCTTTGAAAAGCTCCTTAAAGCTTATTTTTATAGTTATTTACATTAGAATACTCCTTTTATATCAGTTATAACTTTTTAAAAGTGTATATAATGTTCAGTATTTGTTACACTCACCAGAAGACAAACAGAATTTGAAACTGAGATCTCCAACTACTTTCGGTTTTCTCGAATAGTCTCTGTATTTCCCTTTCTTAAACTTAACTTTCTCATTATTTGTTTCGCATGATCGTTTAAAGATAGCTATGCATTTATAGTCAGAAATATCTGTAATTGAGGTCTAGGCCCATATATAGCAGTTTTAATGTAACATGTTTGGTAAGATGGCAGCGCTTAAGAGCTAGCAAAACGATACTTGGCTTACCAAGGGGGAAAAATATGAAAACTAAAAATTATTTATGTGTACTCCTGAGCCCGATTTAGAAAATTCTTGACTATAGGCACAACTCGGGATGGGGGGGGGGGGGGGCTAACCCTGATGTGGGAGTAAAATTTCCAAAATTGACACACACACACACACCAAAAAAAATAATCATGAATTGTTCTGAAAGTACCATTTTACTAATAATTGGCTATTTGAAAAGTAGAGGCCTAGATCATTATCAAATAACAAAAAGCAATACAACATATTAACTTCATCATTAAAACACCAATACAATGCAACCAGAAAACTTATTAATGCCTTATATGCATTATAACATACATATTATGAACTATATATATAACTTTAGCTATTATATGAACCAATCAATAGTAGTCAAACCTTTTATTATTAATCAAAAATCCTTTAACCTCATAATTCACTTCTTACAAATTAGAAAATAAATAAAATCAAGTGCACTTACCTTTTATGTAAATTTGATGCATAGACAAAACTAATCATTAAAAACTGTTTTATTTTATGTTTATTTGTAATCATTTTAAGCAAAATGATTATATATATATATACTCGTATATATATAATGTACACCTGCAAATACTTTACATCAATTTTTTTCTGTAAAAAATTGATGTAAAGTATATTTATTGATGTAAAGTTTTTCATACAATCAAAATTGCTATTAAAAAAGGTAAAATCGAAAAAATTTTTAATTTAGAATTTTTTTTTTTTAAATAAAAATTTTGGGGGGACCCAAAATTCGGTGGCCCCTAGGCCCGGGCTTACCGGGTTTATTGGAAAATCAGTCCCTAGTGTACTCTATCCCCGAGCTCTCTCCTCTTCTCTAGCTTTTGTTTAATTTTTTGGTAGCTAAAACGTGAAGATAATCCTTTAGGAGAATAGCTACACAATTTGGTTTGAACTCTCGGAATCCATACACCAGGGGTGTCAAACTTGCGGCCCGCGACGAACATTTTTGCGGCCCGGCCAATATATTGGCACACAATAATATATAATAAAATAACCGACGCAGAATTATAATAAGATAGGAAGAATTCGCTAAATGTTTTTTTAATGATACTCTTTTTTGCTATTATTAAACAAAATGCATATATTTATGTTGAATATACTGTAATTAGGTAAATAAACCTACGTTTCTATTAATATTGATTTTTTTTGGCGGCCCACCTATAGTTAAACCTTGTTTGTTTGGCCCTAGGTAGGTTTTGAATTTGACACCCCTGCCATACACATTCACTTTCCGCGTATCGCCAGTCTCATTCCTATGCATGAGACTACGTTAGAGGGCGTTGTCGAGAGAGCGTACTTACCCTTATCATCCTAATGATCAAGTTTGGTCTGTGATTTTTTTAAACAGCATAAAGAACATCGGTTTTCAAGTCTAAAACCCTGTGGTTTCCCGCGAGTCGTATCAGACACCACCTGTCAAGCAAACTTATTATTAGGGATAGATAAATTTCGCATAAAAAATATCGATATTTCGCAAAAAAAGTACAATATATAAAATTTTGCATTTATTCGCAAAAAATATAAATTAAAAAATTTGGCATTTTTTTAAAACAAGTAGAATTTTTCTTACTTTGATAGGTAAGTATCAAAATTCTTAGTTAAAAAATATCATTGTAGTTGTTTCCACATTATGTTCCTTAAGTATTTGCGTTCTGTCATTAGTTAGTATGTTGTAAATACAAAAACATCTCAGCATCTACTCTGTTAACGGGACTAAAGAGGCTTTGTATAGCCTTTGCAAAGTTAAGGTAGCAACGTTTCTATCAACGTTAAAATCTGTATAACATCAACAGGAGTCTCTTGGTTGACTACTGTAACCAGCTGAAATACCCTTGACTCTGGTGCTCAAGAGACGTTCTTAAATCAACTAAATTGTTCCACTAAACTTAATGGTTGATTTTTACACTTAGCCCGTCTGCACACGGAGCAACTCAAAAGAAACTGGTAACTGACTCAAATCACAAACCATTCCGTGATGAGTCGCAACCTATGTAATTGAATAGAGCCACGCACACGGCGCAACTGGTTACAAACCCGTCGGACGGGTTTTGAGTTGCTCCGTGTGCAGACGGCCTTAGATTTTTAGGCTCGACTCCGGGACGGACAATCAGGGTGAAATACAGAACAAATCCTAGAGCGTTCTCAATTAAAGACCGCGGATGGTCTTAGTTAAGCAATTATGTTAATAAAATATTACTATTATTACCTAATTTTGCTTAAAAAGCCGTTTATCTCCGAGTTTTCGTCGAAAAGGTAGCAAAAAAATAATTTTCGCATTTATTCTCTCATAACAGCAAATTTCGCATTTATTCGCATCTATTTCGTAAATACGAAAATTAAGTATCCTTACTTATTATTTTACACTAGAATGAGTTTCCCATTACCTCACATGTTTTCTGCACCTAACAGAAGACCGCAGGTCGTTTGAACATTTAAGGACTGTGTATTTTTGTTGCTTTTTATAGCAGAGGAACTACCAAATTGGAACTTTTTTTCCGGTGATACTTTTCCCCGTAATTTCTGAGTGTATAATATTAGAAATGGTCCACAATATGTATTCTCCAGGAAAGATTGCATACTAATTAAATTATTACCATATTAACTAATTTATGCTTATAATTACATATCTAGAAGACAGTTGTAAAGCCTCAACTGATATTTTCGCTCCGACTAATTTTTAAATTGTTCTCCCTGTTATTATCTCCTTGAACTCTCGACGCGTTTTTTCTTTGTCCCACTATCTATTCTATTTCCTACGTTCGTTTTCACTTCTGACCGCTGAATTTTAGCGTGCATTGCCAAATTATACTTCAGTGGAGGGATCGGCCCATTGATTGTAGTTCCCATTCTACTTCCTGAAGCTCCTGAAGGATATTATCAGCATTTGAGGCAGGGGCGGCTCCAGTCCAGAGTTTTTTTTTTTTTTTTGGGGGGGGGGCAACGGTGGCACTTAGGGTTATATATATATATATATATATATATATATATATATATATATATATATATATGTATATAGATATATATATGGAGGTATATATATATATATATATATATATATGTATGTATATATATATATATATATATATATATATATATATATATATATATGTATATATATATATATATATATATATGTATATATATATATATATATATATATATATATATATATATATATATATATATATATATATATATATATATATATATATATATATATATATAAACATATATATGCCAAGTGATGGCCGAATGGCTAGGGCGCTGGCATTCGGTTCAGATCCTGTGGGTTCGAGTCCTACTGTTGGCATGGATGTTTGTAGCCGTTCGGAATCGGCTTTAAACTGTAGGTCCCGGTCTAATTAGCCCTTGTGTAGCAAAAAGTTGAACGCAGTGCTCCAAACCATATATATATATAAGAAATAAACATCGTCTTATTTTAAATTTACACTCATCTAGAATTAGGTCTACGATTATATAATTTTAGGCTATGGAAAAAAATACGCCGGGTTTTTATGGGGGGACAATAGGGGCAAGCTATTGCCCCCCCCCCCTTTGGAGCCGCCAATGATTTGAGGGCTAGGCCCAGGCAATGCTGTTAAGCCTTTCCATTTTGTGGAGTAGTACTGATATTAAAGATGCGATACACATGACATGTCCGTAACATTCCTCCTGATATGCTAAGAGCTGCTGTTGAGAATGCAGTAAGGTGATTTAACTTGCTTTCGGAAAATAGTGGACGCCACATTAAACATGCTTTGTAACACGTTTCAGAAACGATTAAACACATTTTAAACCGATGTCTTCATGTCTTCTTTCGTTTAACAATATTGCATACAGCACCATTTCCTACCAGGTGGTGAGTTTTTGAACTTTCTTTTTTTGTTGACGGAAAAGAAATTCCCATGACCTCCTTTAAACTATTACCAAGTTTGATAACATTTGTTCCAGTAGTTTTCCTTTTATGACCATTTCAAAGTGAAACTTTGATTATAACCACCCTGTACATTTGTAAAAAATGAGGAATATAATATTTTATTTTTTAAAATTCCTTGTGTAATTGTTATATATTTGTCAAATATATTTCATTTTCTAACTTAAATTTCTGATGTTCTATAAGTTTGTAAGTTAACAGTTTTCTTATAAGATTTTTTAAAATTTTTATGATTATTGAAAAGTTTCAAAGTAGGCGCAAACTTTGAAACTTTTGTACATCTGAAAATTTATAAATGCTTCTATCTCTGGTCCTCCATAAGTATATTGACTTCGTTTCAGAAAAAGGTATGCCATAAGGTACCTGATAATATCTGCTTTCATACTCTTGACTGAATCTTGTTATGAAATCAGTTATGAAAAAGATAAGCGAAGAATTTTCAGTAAATTAATATTGGTTATATAAGTCAAATTTTCCTTTAAAATTAGTATAGTAAGATTAAAAACTGAAAAATTTACTATTCACTCTATTATATTTAATAATACCTATTTTTACACAATACGAAATTCCCAAAAGAGTAAAATAAATGGACATCATAACAGAAGTACTAGACCATTCATCATACTGAAATGACGTGAGAAAAAAATTGACCAAGGAAATTCCCATAAAGTATTTCAAAAGCGATAAACGTTATTTTGACTTTTTTTCACTAATATGTTTTTTTCCCTTATCAGATTCCAATTTTCCTTCTTTCTTATGGCCCTATAGGTTTGAGAAATAAGGTTTGAATATTTTTTTGTACATTTTGTCAAAATATTTTAAATAAAGTTAACTTATTGCGGCTTTCATTACATAGGAGTTTTTTTTATGGACGAAATATAACTCTAATATAGGCAATTCTTGAATTGAAAGGTTGCCGAGGTGATATGAAACGGTCAAACCTGTTCATAGCACTTATGTTTTTGGTCTCTCTTTTTTTTTTGGCCTAATAACTTATCATCTCTCAAAGGGGTCTATAAAACCTGTCAATATTTCCCTTATTAGATTATGCAAAGACATTTGAGCACGGAACTACAGAAAGTGGAGAGAACATCTATTCCATGCCCAATGTACACGTGCTGTGGCTTTTAAACATGTGCAGTGATTTCCACTCGTAGCTCATTCGTAAAAGCACTGAAAATAGTTATTCTTCAGCGTAAAGATAGCATTAATTCTAGGTTTCACCCCTTTTTGCAGCCGTCTGAAGTAATTGTTTATTCCTCCAAAAGAGTGTTATTAGACTGGGAGAAAGTTACAATTTTTCACACATGATAAAGAGAAGAATAAATCCAACAGTGTTGAAACAAAGTTCAAAAAAGTTGATTCAACTGTTTTGAACCATCATAAACAACCTAAATTTGTCTATGTCAATTTGTTGCTTGGACCTCGAGAACGGACCCAGAATAAAGGAAATGCGCGTTTATTTATGCGCGTAACATTTTTGTCAAATGTTAGGCCGTCTGCACACGGAGCAACTCAAAAGAAACTGATAACTGACTCAAATCACAAACCATTCCGTGATGAGTCGTAACTTATGTAATTGACCAGTTGCGCCGTTTGCGTGGCTCCATTCAATTGCCGACGGGCTTAGCTTCATCTTTCTGCGTTTTCATGTAACCTACTTATACGTGAAGATCATGACCTTCCTTCTTGCACTTTCACAATTTCATATTCAATTTAGATCTCAAAACTGAACTACTGAGATTTATGAATTAAAATCAAATTATTTATAAGAAACCTCGGGAACTAGAGGGGAAAGCCGACCAGAGAAAATCTCGCTATCAGTACAAGCGTAGAGATGTTTATATTGCATTAATTTAGTGGCTCATCCATACAAGGAAACGTCTTCGGCAGTTTTCAACTATGCCAAAATCAGCCATTCAAAATTTTGCGCCATAAACTTTTGCCCATGTGAGCTTGAATAAAGAGCAAATATTCAAGACGTGCGTTTTCTATCAAAATACCTTTAGAAGGCGCCGAACCAGTCTGTACAGTGGAACCTCGTTTAACTAGCACCTCGCATAACGAGTACTTCGCATAACGAACAAAATAAATCGTAAAAAAATGGTTCGCTTAACGAGCAACATTTCGCATAACGAGTGACGTGGAAGGAAGTCCCCTCTTCACATCACTCGGATTTTCACGTCACCAGGATCATCCACGGCCGAAAAATAAGTATTTAAGGGTAGTGATGGATGGTTCGAGAAGCAAATATCATGGGACTGGATGATATCAATGATATTGAGGAGCTCGTGGAAGAGCACAACCAAGAGCTGACCACCGAACAGCCAATAGAATTGCAGTGTCTTTCACAGCAAGCAGTTGTAGAGGAGAGTTTGTCAGTGGAGAAGGACGAAGGAACAGCAAAGAAACAATCTTCTGGCGCAATAAAAAAGTGATGAAAGCATGGGAAACTGTTTCATCGTAAGTCACAAACAATCATCCTGATAAGACGGTTGCTATGCGCGCTATAAATTTATTCAATGACAATGCGGTGATGAATTTTCAGCAAATTTTGAAGCGCCGAGAAAAACAAATGTCGCTAGATAGATTTCTAGTAAAAAAATTAGATATGTGTCATAAATTCGTAAATAATAAACTACATATGGATGATTTTCCTCCTTAAGAATTTATGTATACGTAATTTTCTTTAAATAATAAACATTACGTCTAAACATTTTGAGTATTTTTTGGCATGGAAAGCATTGTCGTATTTTACATTAATTTATATGGGAAAAATTGTTTCGCTTAACGAGTGTTCCGCATTACGAGTAAGACTCTAGAACGAATTATGCTCGTTATGCGAGGTTCCACTGTATATCGCACTAAATTCTGTTGAAAATTCATTCTCTCTATTATAGGCTGGAGCGACGAGGTATGTTTGAGACGTGCTGCGTGTTGTAAGAGAGATAAACTAAAACTATAGTTGATATTTTCCCCACATTTTGTTGGTAGTTCATTTTCTCCGTTACGGCTTGAAAGGAGGTGGGTTTGGTAACAACTATACTTTTAAAGGTGGAGAAACGTATGACCACGGATGCTATGGCAAAATTGGATAAATTCACTTCCACTGTATGTTATGTGGGTACATAATTGTAATTCATCTAATCGTGTATACTTGTGTCTAAACTAAGGAAACGGTCAGTTCCATACATTGAAATCCTGACTCTTTCATTATTATGTCAGTATTGTAGGATTCGGAAAAAAATATTATCAGTGATTTGAATATCAGAATATGAGTCCAGCGCGAACAAATTCGGTGCTCCTTTATGTGCTCTAAAAATATACTTAAATTTATATGCCTATTTTTAATGAACGGATTGCCTATCCATATAGTCTAACTAGTTGGTATTCATAGAAATCGAATCAAAGTATGAGATATTGGGAATATTCCCACCATTTGATATAGACCTATATGATAGAGACACCATGCGACGAAATCAAACATTTCTCAGTGTGTTCCTATAATATAGATGCTATACATCCAATTCATTAAGAACTCGGTTGCAATCACGGCCTAATGATGCCGAATCATCATTAGTCTCGGTTGCAGTGAATAGAATTCAAACTGCAAGAGCACTTCGAGTGTGTGTGCATGTGTAATGTACTTAAACTTGTACGTTAACATCATATTTGGATCCATGAATCAAAGCGCCACCGGGGCTAATGAATCGGGCTTAGATTTATTCAAATAAGGTAGAGAGAAGTCGGCCGCTTCGCTGGCTGCGAATATTGAATCCGAGTGAAATTTTGTGAGGCGTACGGTGCGCAAGTCTCACAGGATTCCGCCATTTTTGTCCTTGCCGAGGTGTTTTGTTCTGCTTCTTTTTATTTCACCATGTGGATGATCTGTTAAACTGTCCTCTTTAGCGATCAACTGAATTCAGCAATTAGATAAATGTATTAAATCTCAACATGCAGTGTTGTACGGCATTCCCTTACTGGTAAACGATTATGTGCAAGGCAAAATGAATACTGGATTTATTAGCAGCTCATTAAGGAAACCGAAAATTTTATTATGTAATGGACATACGTACATTACGTTCATTTAATCCTTTTATTTTTCCGTCCTAGAATTTATGTAATTTTTTCCCAAATCCTCAAAGACTACTTCTGACCCCGATTTCATCAGTAAATTGACTTCCCGTATCGATGGGGCAACATATTAGTAGTCCATCCTTCATGGCATGTAACAGTCCGGACTCCATTGTCCCCATGAGAGAATTTACCTGCAGTGATAACCGACCCCTGGATATGAACACTGGTGGACCATAATGTAAATAAGCGTATGTAGATGGTGGGAAAATTTTTAAAATGTATATGTACGGCCAACATGCTTTGTCGTACAGTATAAAAAAATCAAGAAAATTAAATGTAGAGTGGTGAAAATAGGCTGCCTTCACTCTACCGTTAATTTACAGTAAGGTATTGGAGATCACGATTTTTGTGACAGTGAGATGTCTTTGTTGATTCATGCCTTGTGGTACATTCTCGAGATGGGATAGTCCAAGATTATAGTTCCACCTTTGGCAGAAGTTCCTTATAGTCAGGTGTTGAATCATTGATATGATACCGATGGATTCATTATTGTTATTGACTGGTTGATTTGGGAGCCGCAAGCAAAGAATAACTTTGGAAGCGCCGTTTTGAAATACTTCATGACTAGGGATACGTAAATTTCGCACAAAAAATATCGAAATTTCGCAAAAAAATACAATATACAAAATTTCGCATTTATTCGAAGAAAAATATAAATTCAAAAATTTCGCGTTTATTAAAAAATAAATTATAATTCTACTTTTTTTGATAGGTAAGTATCAAAATTCTTAGTTAAAAGCTAACATTGTAGCAGTCTTCCCATTATGTTCCTTAAGTCTTTACCTTCTGTCTTTAATTACTATGTTGTAGATACTAAAATATCGCAGCATCTACTCTGTTAACGGGACTATAGAAGCTTTGTACAGCTGCCTTTGCAAAGTTAAGGTAGCAGCATTTCGTTGCAATTAAAATCTGTATAACATCAACAGGAGTCTCTTGGTCGACTACTGTAAGTAGCCGAAATACCCTCGACTTTGGCGCTCAAGAAATGTTTTTAAATCAAATAAATTGTTCCACAAAACTGGATGGTTGATTTTTACAGTTCGACTCCTCTACGGATAAACTGTCCGGGGGAAATTCGAAGGAGAGGGAGATTTCTCAGTTATAGATCTCGGATGGTCGTATTTAAGCTATTATGTTAATAAATTATTACTATTATTACCTAATTTCGCTTAAAACGCCGTTCATCGCCGAGTTTTCGCCGAAAAGTAGTAAAGAAATCATGTTCGCATTTATTCGCTCATATCGGCAAATTTCGCATTTACAGTCGAACCCCGGTACAGCGAACTCGGTATATAACGAACTCACGGATATAACAAACAAAAATTTTGGTCCCGTCGTTTTCTTATTGTACGTAACTTAATTAGTATTGTGTCAGTTTATTGTAATCGATTTTAGTCGATTTAATTCATTAATGATCATTTTTAATAGATTTTATCATTTTTTTAATACATCATTATTGAATACACATTGCAACTAATGAGTTATATATTTTGTCAACTCTAGCATTTTTCTTAACGGTTCGGATATAGCGAACAAAACCTTTGGTTCCTTGAGGTTCTTTATAACGGGGTTCGACTGTATTCGCATCTATTTTTCGTAAATACGAAAATTACGTATCCCTATTCATGACAAATTTTTAGCAAAATAATGCAATTCCTTTACAAAGGTGTCATGCACTAGCGACTGGATCCCGTAATATCTAGACAGGTCCTTGAGCTAACAACCGGGATAAAATGCCCCGGATAAAAAAAAAGCCGGACTAAACAGGAATTTAAAATATTCATAAAATTAATAATAATAGGATAGAGAATGTTCATAAAATTTTAAATGGCAACGGTCCTATCCATTTTAAAATCAATTTTTCGCAAAGCTCTTTTACATTATACTCCCATCCGAAAAATCTTCCAAATTCTCTTCCCCATCTTTTAAGCGCTCTCAAACTAGAGCCTTCCTGGGAGCACAGCAAAGAGACGGATAAAAATGGCGAACAGGAGAAAAAAAGAAAATACGAATGAGGCATTTCAGAGAATGATTTTCTTGTTCCTCATGGCCGCTCATTTATATTCTGGCCGAAATTTCCTATTTTATTCCACTTCCGTTGAGGACGCAGAATATATTCTTTCTCCGTAAAATGGGCATCTTGGTATTTCCTGCACTAGATATAGAACAGATTAGTTACTTGTTGTGGTTTACGAAAATTCTATACATCATGAATTTGTGCCCAAAAGTGCCGAGTTGAGAAATTATTCCTTCTTTGTCAGTACGCGGTGCCAGTTTAGTAAAAGTAAAAATTTTCGTGCGTTCCTTAGTACTGTATAAATTCAGAATGACGATACAAGTCCTAATTCTAGATAGCCAAAATTATTTACTGTACAAATTTTTCCAGATTCAAATTCTCTGGGAAAATTTTTTACCTATACACTTCTCTAGCTCTTCGAGTGACGTAAGTGAGCTGTCATCTTACATCCATCCTTTTTTTTTACTTCCTAACGTGGCATGCGCTTATTTTAACGACATTCGCCCATCCACATCGCGAAAAATCTTATTGGCTACTTACTTTATCATTGAAACACCTTTTTAGGTAAGCCAACATTGCTCTTTAGGAAGGAATAACTTGGGAACATCTAAGCTTTAGGCTGTCTGCACACGGAGCAACTTAAAAGAAACTGATAACTGACTCCAGTCACAAACCAGTCCGTGATGAGTCGTAACCTATGTAATTGAATGGAGCCACGCACACGGCGCAACTGGTTACAAACTCGTCCGACGAGTTCATCAACTTATGCGGCCTCCTTTATTACTACCTAATTAACATGTGGCCTCTAATGGTAAAAAGGTTCCCCACCTCTGCACTATACCACGCGGAAATCTTCTATCTTACGTTTGGTTTCTGGCATACATATGAGTATTTTCTCTTATATTTCTCTTGACTGAAAGGTTGGAGAACGAAAATCGTATGTTGGGAATAATGAACGATTTAGAAAGAAGTTAAAGACTTGTCTCGTTTTCCTGATGCGCAAAACAATGAGGTAAGTGAGGGAAGATAATAGTTTAATATTCTTGTCAAAAATCATCTCGGGGGTTTCTTAAAATTAAAATAAAGTTCACATAATAAGAATGTCAAACTACAACGCACGAACATTTAATTACAGGGCATAACAGAACACTCTACATCAGGGGTGTCAAACTCGCGGCGAAACACTGTCTCTCACTGTCGAACGTGTACGCTACCCACGGGGATTCCCGTCTAGTAGAAAAGCGCCGCTCATTTGCATAAGGCGCTTCTTCTTCTTCTTCAAACGGTGATTTACTTAAACCAGGGGGTTAATTTTGATTCAGTACCTCACATGGTGAGAAAGTGTAGAGTCATTAGTTTCAATTTTCAAATCTTTCTCGGCTAACAGGCTTTTGCACCTTTAACCTCTTGTCGCATTTTCTGTTTGCCGAGTGTGTTGGAAGTTAGGGTATGAGTCTTCGTCGATTTTAAGATTATTCCTTAAGTAATTTAAAAACTACCACTGACCGTTGGCACCCTATTTTGCGACTCCATGTTTCCGCTTCTGTCCTTATCACGAATCATAGACGGTAGCGTGTCAACTATACGTTTCACCCACTATACTAACGAAACACTTTGCATACACCTGTCACTACCTTCGGACTCCAGAGTTTAGTAGCAAACTCAGCCATTGAATCGCCGGTGAAGTTTAGCTTCAGGAAAAACAAAAATCTACCTTTACAGCCTTTCTCCCCCAAAAAGTAATTTTTTCCGAGCATTCGGAACCGAAAATAGTGGAATATCTGGCATCTCTTTTCAAATCATTTTCTAAATAGAGATGTTACCCTGCAAATAAAATGGCATCGGATTGAAAAGGGGGATATAAAATGAAAATAGAATAGGGACAGGGCGAATACACGACTTTCCGAAGAAAATGATTTCACTGTTTACTCGTCTTCGGTGGCCGCTCATTTGTATGCTGGCCCCGAATGACCTATTTTCTTCCACTTCTCTTGCGGACGGGGTATATTTTATCCGGTGAAGAGGCAGTTTTCGGAGAGCATTTTATTTTCAATACGAAATAGATTTTATGCTCTGGAGAAGAGGTTTTAGCCAGACGGGGGTGATAAACTCGTGCAGACTCGAGCTTTCTACAATCCCGTCGCTCAGAAAATAATTTTTTTTTAAGAGAAATGAAAACTGGAATCTGAAAAACATTATTTTCTGCTATCAAATTCATTCTTCATTCAAGATTTCTCGGGTGGCCTTCCCTTCATATTAAAATCCTTTTGATAGATTTTCAGAACCAAAGGATTTTATATTTTCCGACTAGGAAAGTAGGTACCTTTTTCATCTTAGTCAAGGATCCACCCGCACCGTGAATGTGTTGCCTACTTTATTATGGGAGCAATTATTGTATGAATATATTCTCCTGTTAGGCATTTATGCGTGTTTTCATACGGTGCATTTCGGACTGTCGTTTGAAATTTGCGACTATCATATATTACTGTACTTTTTTGTTTGTATTTTGCATAAAAAGTATTTATTAATACAAAGAATTGTCAAGTTTATATGGTTCAACAGAAAATTTAAAAACATGGTATATAAAAAGTTCTTTTTATCTTGAAATTATTTAAATTATGTTTACCACTCATCTTTTCCTATGATATCAATCATATAATTAGGAAAAAAATTGTATCAGTGCTCTGTGTATTACATTGAGAAATGAAATATGTTCCTTGTGTATAGAGGATTGCCTCTATTGGAGTATTTTAATAATATATTTGAAACTTAACGCTGGAAATATTTTGCAATCGCCGAGCTATCGAATCACTTGACACTCGAATCCCAGTACACTTGAATTTAAATTTTTTTCACTTTTAATTGCCAAAACCCCCCCCCCCCCCAAATCAGTATTTCTTCAAATGATCTATTTATGATTAAAAAGTTTAAATTAAAAGTATGAAAAATAGAAAAAGAATTGAAATTAGACATACGATGAAATATTTCTTTTCAGTGATTCATTTTTTAGTGAAAATCACGCTGTGAATGAATCACTCTGTGTTTACATCGTAAAACATGGCGGTTGCGTTTTGTTCGGTGGAGTGTGCATTTATAATTAAAATATCTCTAAAACTATTAAAGTAATATAATAAGTGAACGCAGAAAAAATTATCCCCCTTTAAAGCTCTTTCTAAATATGTAAAATTTATGTACTTTCTTTAAAAAAAATACATTGATTTTAACTTTCAAAACATGGCGGTTACGTTTTGTATCGGTAGAGTATGCATTTAGAATTGAAATATCTCTAAAACTATTAAAGTAACAGAATAAGTGTACGCAGAAATTATTATGAGTTTTTAAAGCTCTTTCCAAATATGTAACATTTATGTACTTCCATAAAAAAATTACATCGATATCGACATCTTCAAACATGGCCGAATTTCATATCGGATACCATACCAGAAACGGTCTACCTGGAATTGTTCCCCGACGGACAAAGTTTTTCTTTTATTTATATAGATTACCACGCAGCACACTTGCGTGGACCAGTTCTTCCCCAAATTAAGAAAAGTTTGTACTAAAATGAGTTCTCTTCACGGAAATTTGTAAGCTTTTTAATGGGTCCTCTTTGGTAGATGCAAAAACATTTAAGGCGAATGTTGACGCATTCACCCAAATGCAATTTTCGCATGATTTGACTTTATGGCAAATGGTTAGGGAAAACAATATGTGTATTATTTATTATTTACGAAATATCGCAAGCCGAATTTCTTCTCGTTTCTGTCGTAATTTTTAAGAAATGTTTGTAATATGGTTAATGAAACAAAATGTGTAGGTGAAATTCTTGCATTTTACCAGTTTTTGTCTGGTCGTTTATAAAAGCATTTTCTCGAACATTTCATGATAATAAGAATAAAAGCTTATGGCAAATGTCCTTATGTGAGTGAATATAGACATCCGGCTGGCCGGGCATGGACTTTATGACGTAGTACAGCTTGACATAAAATAAAATATACAACCGACGATCACATATATTAAGAACACGCAGTTATCACACAGTTACAGGAACACACAACTACATTGTTAACACCATTGTTAACTTCGACATTGACACCTTGACTCATTATCTTGTTCTGGACTTTCCTTTATTCCTGCATTCCGACGAGTCTATTATTGTAACTCGGGGGGGGGGGAGAAAAGTCAGCGGGCACGAAAATCATATTTGTTACAACTTTACATTTGAATTATATACGTCTTGAATATATAAAAAAGCTCAATTGTTCAGCGGTTTGTGTTTAAAAAGTTGATAATAAACTAACTCTTCAGAAAAGCAGAAATATTCAAAGAAAGATAAACATACATGGATATTTTGTTAATTAAATGATTTTGGATCTTAATGTAACCTAGGGCAAACAGCCATCTTTTGATAATAACCAGAGTCAAAATTCAGCCTTTAGAAATTGGGAATTTCCAAAAATGGGTATCTTTCGCAATTAGTACAGTGCGTCCGGTCTATAGATATCCAAAAGTCATGACTTTTTTTTATGGAACTACCCATTAGAATTAAAAAAAATTATTTAAATAGAAAGAACTTCTCACCAAGTTTTAATATCAATCATAGAGTTCGATCAAAGTATCATAGATTTTGACGTGTGCTCCTTTTGTAGCACAACAAACGTCTAAATGGTAATCCAGTTCTCTCCGAGTGTTTTGTAGCATAACAGGAGTTATTACACGAATTGCTTGAACGATACGCTTCTTCAACTCATCCGCAGATTCAATTTTTTGTTTATACACAACGGATTTAATGAATCCCCAAGCAAAAAAGTCTAACAACGCCTGATGTGCTACGAAACACTTGGATTACTATTTAGACGTTAGTCGTGCTACAAAAGGTGCGCATATCGAAATCTATGTTACTATGATTGAAGTCCATTATTAATATTAAAACTTGGGAAGATGTTCTTTCTATTTAAATATTTTTTTTCAATTCTAATGGGTAGTTCCAACACTTGGAGAGAAATGGATTACCATTTTGACGTTAGTCGTGCTACAAGAGGTACACACATCGATATCTATGATACTGTGATAGAAATCTATGACTGATATTAAAACTTGGTGACATGTGCTTTCTATTTAAATAATTTTTTAAAAATTCTAATGGGTAGTTCCGTAAAAATAAGTCACGACTTTTGGATACCTTTAGCCCGGACACTCTGTACAACCAGAAAGAAAATTAATAATTTCTTTTCAATCGTGAATCTAGCTTATTACTTTTTAAAAGCCTGAATATATTTATGTAAAC
This sequence comes from Dolomedes plantarius, assembly GCA_907164885.2. Lineage (NCBI taxonomy): Eukaryota > Metazoa > Arthropoda > Arachnida > Araneae > Dolomedidae > Dolomedes > Dolomedes plantarius. Next base: position 226,052,682 of record OU015491.1, read on the forward strand.
TTCTTACGCAATTCAATGGTAAATATTTGTCGTGTATTGTTTTGAATAAAATGTTTTTAAGGAAGAGCTGAAACTTTTTATTCGCAATTTTTTTAATTACTTTGAAATAATTTTTAAACCGCCGTCATTCTGGGTGTAATAGTTACTAAATTCAAAGAATACATTTTTAAACAATAATAATAAATCTGTATTTTGATAAAAAAAATAAAGTTTCAAAGATATAAAGATACCGTAAAACACCGAATATTAATTTGCATGAAGTATTAAATGCTGCCATTAGGACCTGAATTTCCCTCCCAAACGTGTATGCGCCGAATCTTGTGTACCTAACGCTTCAATCAAATCCGTCGAATATGTCATACTACTGGAGTTCAACCTTTTCGGCATAAAACGACATTGTATAGGGGTATATGTATTCACAAACAACCCATGCAATGACAGCTGAAGGCAAATGCGGCCGTTGATGTGAATTCACAGAATGTTCACCTGTATGTGGAACACAAGAGGAATCTTGATTAATGCTGAGTAAATAATTATTGTCAACGGATGGGGGCGAGTGTTGACTTCTCGTGGAAACGTACTATCTGACAGATTTTAAGCGCATTAAACGCAAAGCTTCGCTATAAAGGACATATTTGAGACGAAATGTTTTATGAGAGCTATTTTTATTAATTTCGTAAAAATATATCTTTATATTTTCTAATTAATAAAGAAGTTGTACTTCTGATAATTATATTTATTAAGAAGACGAGTTCTTAAAAATTATATAACAACTCAAATCCTATTTTGTTTATATATTAGGATGTGCCAGGAATGCAGCTCAGTTTCTTGGGGATAATTGTGCCGAAGATATTACTATAGGACAATGAAGCTTAGATATATCTATTTGCTGCAAACTGGGACAAAAACTTCACTTTGAAAAATAAAAATATATATTAAGCTGATTAAATTAGAAGACTGGAGTATTGTTTATTAATTTCACAAGAATTGTTCAACGAAATTTAAAAAAAATTTTTTTTTGATATAAGGACGAGATTGTGTATGTTAAATAAAGATAATATTTTAAAAAATCTTGTATTTAAAAAGCTTTAAACTGTGCAAAATGGTGTACACAATGTGAAAACGCATTGAAAGGAAAAAAACATCGAATACTCAAATTACAAAATTGAGAGTTTGTAATGGCCCGAGTTTGAATATTTCGTGGTGCAGCCAATGCCTGTCGCTTATTATACCACGTGACCTTTTTTCCTTTCTCTCACACACCTGGAGTTCCGTCGAGCTGTTATGAACCCATTATGAAGTCGTTATATTTTTATGTTGTTCGTTGAAAATCTTTTGTATCGCCAGAGTGTAGGGGTTGATCTCGAAGAATCATCATGTAATTGCATTCCGTTTGTTAGTAGTTAATAAGCCGCTGTAGAGTGATGTGTACGTATTAAAGGATATGTTTCCTGTTTAATGGCTTCCTGTTGAATCGTTTGTGGTGCTTCAAAGAAGAAAATTTATGACGGCTACAAACTTTTAAAAACAAAATGAAATATACGCCCAGTTCTTTAAATAAATAAATTATTTTAATTCATTTCAACTAATTTCCCATTGTTCTAAACTGTAATATTGCATGATATTATAATTACAAAAATATTTAAACTAGTTAGCTTCTTTTCATTCCGAATAGAAGCATGGTAAAAGTCTACCAACCAAGTATTATCATTATTTAAAAGTTATATCTATTCTCGTGATACTAAACCTTACAATAATTCAATAACATTCAGAGACGATTCAAATGAAAGCCTTGCAGCTTCGACTATTGTCAAAAGGCTTTTAATAAAACCGAAAATTATCCTAAATAAACTCAATTCAACTTCATATTAATACGAAATGCATATATATCCCCTAACTTTACCCCGAGGCTTCCTGACACATGCACCCTTATTTGAAATTCCACCATCTTAACGCTCTCCGATCTTCTACGTCATACTCACGTCATAATTAGACCCCGCGCATCCGAGCAAACTGGCAAATGAATCACGATATTTATTCAAATATTATGCAATTACGGCAGAAAGTAAATGCAAGTGTTTGTGAAGTCCTAAACATATAATCAAATTCGGCGTTCATATTCGAGCAACGTCCAATAAATTCGAATAAATAATTATAGCTTTCAGCAACGGAGACAGAATTAGAATAATTTCCATGAATTTGTTCTGTAACTACAGCTGTTAGAATCGGTAAGGAACATTTTCGAGGGCTAAATTGTTTGGAAGTGCTGAAAGGAATTGTTTCAGTAACGAAGGTTCCGGGGGTAATGACTTAAAATGGAAAACGTAAAATTAGGGGTAGATTCGTTATATTTAAGACTTCTTCGAGAATGCCTCCGGTTTACCTTACTATTTATGCATTTTCTATTTAAACTTCGATTTGCTTTTATTTACGCAATGTTAAAAAGAAAAAGAGAAAGCACAATACTACAGATTGAAAACAAAGATTTCTACCAGAAGAAATTTTTTGCAACAACCTGAGTTTAAATGGAATTTACTCAAAAATTAATTCTGAAATTACCGTAAAAAATATTTATAAAAAGTTTCCTTCGACGTTAAAATCATACCATGTAATCTTTAGGGGATTAAAATTTCAAGAGAGTATTACAAATAAAGTGTTCTCATCTTTTCAAATATGTGAATTTTTTTTATCAACAAACGCTCTTTATAAGAAACACGTGAAAGGTATAGTTAGGCATTATTTTTACCATCTAGAAATGCATAGGGAATACGGAATGTGAATTTTTATTATATACGAAATTTCGCAAATCGAATTTATCATTGAAAGCTTCTCTTTCCTTGATGTAATTTAAACAATTTCTTTTCGTTTCTGCCGTAATTTAATGAACGTTTCTAAAACGTTTCATAAAACAAAATAATGTGTAGGTGAAATTATTTCATTTTATCAGTTTTGTCTGGGTCATCTATTGATGTATTTTCTTGAATAAATGATGTTTCACCATAACATAAATAAAAGCTTTAATATTTTTAACCGTTTTAGATTGTTAGGTTTAGTTTTGGAAATTTAAGTTAATCTTTAAAGAATTTCCCTTATAACGAAATTTTTATTGAACAATAGGACATGACCATAGGCATAGCGTGGTCTTACTTTCTTTTTTTTTGGGGGGGGGGGGCACGAATCGAATTCAGTTAGGGCCCTCCTCAGCGCATTGACTACCGGATGGTCCTCAAAATATGAAATATTATGATTTTTTAAAATTGAATAACAATAGAATTGATGTTTGAGTAGTATTCAAAAGTTATACAATAAGAAAAATAAATATAATATAAATAAAATGAGAAAAATATATAGCATCGAATTTTTGTTATGGATCCTATCATTGTTAAAAACTATGTTAAGGCTAAAGACATGATCGGAATGTTCAGTTTCACAGTTTGAAAAGGCGGAAAAAACCAACTTTCTTGAAAGTTTTCCACAATTTTCGGATTTTAACTGAACATCTATTAACATTTTAATTTATTTCAAGTTAAGTTGTCCCCCCCCCGGACGTTACGTCTATGGACATGATTAGATAGAGTCTTACAAATCAGTTTTTACCTTGCAATTACTATATTCTAGAATTTAACAATAACGTTAAATTTGAAAGCTATCAACTAAACGCTGCTGCTTAGATAGCTGGACTGGGCAGATGAGTGCGTTTTGTACGATATACAGCACCATCCAGTGGCAACGTAGCATGAAACGTTATGCAGGCTTCCGATGAACACGATTGCTACCGTGTGTACAATCACAAATCTATCTCGTGTTATATTTTGAATTAGAGGTCTATTTATGATGAGAGTGAGCATGGTAGAAAGCTTGTTTGTCCAGATAATTGTACTGCTGTCGCAGGCTGGAAGTTTTAGGCCGTCTGCACACGGAGCAACTCAAAAGAAACTAATAACTGACTCCAGTCACAAACCAGTCCGTGATGAGTCGTAACCTATGTAATTGAATGGAGCCACGCACACGTCGGACGAGTTTGCAACCAGTTGCGCCGTGTGCGTGGCTCCATTCAATTACATAGGTTACGACTCATCACGGACTGGTTTGTGACTGGAATCAGTTATTAGTTTCTTTTGAGTTGTTCCGTGTGCTGACGGCCTAACTGTGCAGGTAAATGTTGAAAACTGTATCTATGCAGATGCAAAAACGAGTATGCAAATGCGTATACCAATAAATCTACCCACCGTTATGTACCGATTAAACTCGTAAAGTACGATAAAGATTAAAAGTCGATAACTGTAACAGGTTAAAAACATTTATAATAAATGAGGTATGTTATTAACTACAGAAACGCTTTAGGAGCTTCAGGCAGAGTAGTAGACTATAGTGGATGTAAGAGTAGAAACTATAGTGGATGGGCCGGGCCCTCCACTGTAGGATGATATAGCAATGCATAAAACTTCAGTGACCAATAAAAAAACGAAAGTAGGAAGGAAAATAGAAAGTGGGGAAAACAAAACGCTTCGATAGTACAAGTAAAGCTAAAACATGGGGGGGGGGGAAGAGACTGAGCGCACAAAGAACAGGACAAATAATTAAAACTGACGAGCAAGAATGGCACAGGGCCGTTTCTTGTTCCTGGGTCAGCAGAATCGTAATCGGCAAGATTTTTAATAAGATAATTTGGTCAATCTTTATGGAAGTTAATAGCAAGATTTTGAAGATAATTTTGAATAGTGGGAGATTTATCTCCCTATGAATGTCAACATTGCGAAAATACCATGGGGAGTGAGTGATTTGCCGAATAGTCATGATTTGATCAACAGCCAGAAATTTACTGTTGGAATCCGGTGCATACGACCAAACTAGTCCAGTATACCTAAGTAAGTAAGATTTATAAATGAGCATTTTGTTACTAAAGTTCAATTTACTATTTCGGGCAATTAATGACAGAAACGCTTTGAAAACCAAAATTGTATCTACCAAAAGACGACCTCGATTACCCTGTTTTCAGCCATTATAGAACCCACCTCTAAAATACCCCTCCTGATTTTTTTTTTTTTTTTGGCTACATTTCAGTATTTAGTGATGTTGAAAGAAAATAGTGACGAATGAAATGTAGAAGACGATGTGGTATAAATCCCTATAATTTAAGATCATTCCTTTGAATTTTTTTTTAAATAAACGGTGTTTGTGAACTCATAAGAAACATTTACATAATACAAAACATGAACACAAAGCTTTTCAATATACACAAGGAAAAATAAAAGGGCGACAACTAGTTCAGAACTCATTAATTATTCAACTTCTCGAACTCATTGAACTTATTAATTAGTTCGAAACTACTTGCCACTCTTTTATTTTTCACTTGAGACGACAAGAAGCTGTGTATTCCTGTTTAGATGTTTATAAAGTTCAAAGATAAAGTCTCACTTCTTAAACTTAAAACCCAAATACAAAAATGGCAGCAAAGCATAACATTTCTTCGGAATGAGAGTTAGAGTACACAGAGAAGATATATTCTCTTCAGACTGTTACCGAATGAAATATACCCTTTGTCCACAACAGGAGTGGAAGAAAATAGGACTCCAGGGGAATGCCAGAATACAAATGAGCGGCAGGGAGCAATACGAGCAAATAGTGAAATCATTTTCTGAAACTCCTCTTTTTCTCTGCCTATTATTCGCCTCTTTTAGTCCGTTTGCACACGGAGCAACTCCGTGTGCAGACGGCCTTAATCCTGCTGTACGGATGCAGAGGCAGAATTCTATATGAAACAGAGAGGTAACGTTGAATGAGAAAATTTGAAGTTTTTACTTAGAAATATTATAAACGAGACCATTTAGAGAGGTATTTTGCATTCTCAATGGACGACAAATTCCAGTATAGATTCTTAGTTAAAAAAAAAAAAAAACATGAAACCTTGTTGCTTATGCCCCTGGTTGTAGGTTCCATTCACCAGGTCCTATAGGCTTTTGGGCTGAAAGGGGCGGCTCCTGTTTTGAATTACCACCACAAGGGTCGGAGTCCGACTTGGCTAAATGACCGGTCCCGCCTTTTTGAACCGAGTCAAATGACGAGACTGGAACACTTGACCCCGCACCTCCAGATGTAAATTTGAGAACTTGGAGTACATTGCAGCGACGACCTATTCTACGTGCCAAACGTCCATGTCTACAGTGGGACTCGAGCCCACAGACTCTGGTGTCGAAGCTCTAGCCACTGCTCTAGTCATTCGGCCAGTGTACGGCAGGGTTGCAACCATATTGGATTCGCTCACCTGAATGTTAACTTATTAGGATTTTTTTACAATGGTTGTCGACTTTGATTTAATTTATTTGTGTACTGCGTGACAGAAAGGAATTTTTTACTTTTCAATTCAAAATTGTAAAAAAGAGCCTGTCCCGAAAGGTGAAACAAAATGGTGGCCAAAATTATATACAAAGCACACTTTGAAATGAGAGGCGATTAAATTTTATATAATCCACTTCTAAACCACATGCAACTACAATAGTCTATAGGTTGGACTTGTTTTATAGGTTTAGTGGCAATAATGAGTCGTCAAATACACAGGTAATTCTTTAGAGATTTAAAAGCTGAAATGTACGTAGCTAATTGTATGTAATAACCCTATCTTTTCATCGGATACGATGAAATTCTCGTCCTAGAATTACTTTGTATTTTGCAGTGATTGAGTTTCCTCTCTTGGAGGTTATTTAAGAAGATGAACAAATGCTACTACAGAAAATGTTGAGTGATTTTGTATAAAAAATTCCGTGTTTAGTGTCATTAATAGCAAACGGTTAATAGCAAAAAGTTTAGTGTCATTAATAGCGAAACGTTTAGTGTCATTAATAGCAAAACGTTTAGTGTCATTAATAGCAAACTGGAGTTTGTGGATATCGAGAAATATCCACAAATGGGGGTAAAACAAAGACTGATGCGCCTATTCGCATTCATTGTCTTCTCATATCGCACCCCAGCAAGAAAAGTGACACATCTAAAAAATGCACCATTTGAGAAAAATCAACTTAAGGAATACCATACAGCTTGAACTCGCATTACAATCAAACTGATACAACTGCCCTCTGTTGGACGTATTGCGAGATGGAGATGTGTCGCTTTTCGTGCACGATGGGGCACTTCATACATATTTTTCATATGACATAACCTCAAAATTGCCATTTTTTGACTTGTGTCACTTTTCTTGCCCAGGGTACGGATGTCATTCTCTTACAAATCCTTGATCCTTCCATTTTACTGGCTATTTTTACGACTGCCAGCTAACAGGGCAGACAACGCCAATTTAAATATAAACCAAAAGTAAGACCACTGGATCTATAAAAGGATTCACCGAGGAAAGGACTCGAGAAGAATCCTCCTTTGACATGTTCCGCCTCATTTCCGTTCGAAACCATCCCATTTAGATGTCGCCGATTTGAAACGGATGCTTAGCATCAGCTTATAACTTCTATCGCCAGAGAATCTTCCCAGTGATGCGTTAAAGCTATCCCAAATCGGACAAAATAGAATGCTTTCTCTAAGCCGATGCCGAATAAAATGGACGCTGTGCAGAAAGGGGAGTGGAATGAATGGTTGCCCCGAGCTTTTTCGGGGCCAGCATTCAAATAAAGAGTGCAATGATATTTTACCGGAGAAAAATGTTCATTTTGTTGCTACTTTACAATATAGATAGAAATAACTCCATATAATCATTGAAAGGATATAAGTTATGGCTATAAATATGCTGATTTTCAGATACCAACACCCTTAAGGTATCTCTAACATACAAAGCGAAATTTTTGGTCCAAATACTCCTTCTTCTCTTTAACCCTCCAACGGGCGCGCCAATTTTTGGAACACCAGCAGGCGCGCGTGACTCAAAGCGCAACGTCTCTTTCAACCTTGATTATTCCTTTTGTAATAAACTTTTTTTTTCAAATTGAAAATAATAATTCTGAGTTTCATGACAAGATACAAAATGTTGATAATAGTGAGATATATTTATAATTAAAGGCCAAAGAATGCAGATACCATCGCCTTATTTCAAAACTGTCCGGTTTATTGGATCTGAGGACAACTTGCGAATGGATTCCTATTCTGTCCGAAAACCTAAAAAAGAATGAGAGAGTCCATCTTCGGGATATGTGGGATACCGTGTAATAGCTGCACATTGGATCGACTACATCGACTCCTGTTTTTGTCGTATTGCAATACAGTATAATCCCTGGTTTACTACGGTTAATTCACGACTAACACTGAATGGAAAGGAATACGTGGGTCATAAAATCAGACCTGCATTAGAAAGGGTGTAGCTATAAATAGAAACTGCTTAGAACATTCAAACCTTACATGTAAAAACAAACCATTCAATATTACGAAAATGTTGCACTTTGTACACGGGTGCGCCTGCCGAAGGGTTAAATTTATTAGTAATGGTGATTCTACAGTTATGTTAGCAATAAGGATCTGCCACAATAAAATTAATAAATGTTATCAATTTAAAATAATAGTGTAAATTGTAACGGCAGAAACTATTTGTTAAAGGAAAATATAGTAATGGTTGTAATTTGACAATGGTGATAGCAATAGAAGTATAATCATTCTATATTAACAATAACATCGTTTAATTATGATAAATATATAATTCTTAATGACAGTAATAATAATTACGTGATAGTAATGGCAGTGATTACAATAATCATACCAAAAGTAATGATGTTTTGATATAATAACAATGTATCTTGAACCTGAAATTTATTTGTTAAACCGTTATTTTGCCTTCCGTTGTATTTGCCTGTATATGTTGTTTTTTCTTCCTAAACATACCGATGCTAGGAAACTAGAGAGACGGATCTGCGAGCTGAGTGTAATCGCCAAACTCGATTTATGAATTCGATTCAAGAATCAATTCAGAGCTCTAAATGGGTCATATGAATATTGAAAGTTTTTATTGAAAGAGTTCAACATTCGCTGAATCTGGTTTGTCTCTGACAGGGAACATGTATCTACAGCCTAACTTTGCTTTTAGCGAATGAACGCAGATACAATCGTCTTACTACGAAATTGTCCGGTTTATTGGATCTAAGGAGAACTTGCGAATGGATTCCTATTATGTCCAAAAACCTATAAAACAATGAGATTGTCTATCTTCGTGATATGTAGGACGCCGTGTAATAGCTGTACATTGGATGGACTACATCAACTCCTGCTTTTGCCATATTGTAATTCAGCATTAACGCTGGTTTACCACGGTTAAATCACGACTGCCAATGAATAATGGAAAGGAATACAAGGGTCATAAAATCTGACCTGCATTAGAAAGGGTGTAGCTATAAATAGAAACTGCTTAGAACATTTAAACCTTACATGTAAAAACAAACCATTCAAAATTACGAAAATGTTGCACTTTGTACACAGACGTGCCCGCTTAAGGGTTAATGGCGATAAAATCCAACTATTTATATTTCTAAATATATTTATATTTTGTGCCCGAGATGCCCCAAGGTATCGCTGTTTTTATATTACTATTAATTATTTCAAAATTATTAACTATATTTACTTATGGTGTCAAACCTTTCCAAGAAATGTTGTTGGCCAATACAGTGGCACTTGACAATGAAGACATGTGTATTTTAACCTCGAGTTCATTGATTGCTTTCAATGGAGGCACCGTGCAGCCAACTCACTTTTGATCGAGGCACCTTCAGGGGCGACAAAAATTCAAGATAAATTCATCATCACTCAGAAAATGGCTCTCATGAAGGAAACGATATTACTCCCTTCTAAATGTTGCCAATTGTACTGAACAACGCCCTGAAAACTTCGTGTTTGCAAAATAATTTCAGGTAAAATCAAAATAAATAAAAAAAACCCAGAAACTTACGATTTCGGAGAAAAATGCCTCCCCCCCCCCTCAGAAAAAGAAAAATCATTCAGCTAATATATTCTGAAAATGCTAAGAATAATTGTAAAATTACAATGTTTGTTGACGCTTTTTTCTCAAATCTGTCGTCTTATAAAGTAAGTTATAATAAGTGTCAAAATCTAACCTTAAGCAACACCCTGTCCCAAATTCAGATCAGACTACAATCAATGGGAAATCATTTCCATCTACCTAATTTTGATAGTTGAAGCGATCTCTAAAACAATCACAATATACCGTAACTAATAACTACTTTGTACCTTTTGGCAGTGTCAAAAGACTTTAATACTGAATAAAATATCGCTGACTTTGTTTTAGAAAATTTGTTCGAAGTCTAAGCCCGTCTGCACACGAAGCAACTCAAAAGAAACTGATAACTGACTCAAATCACAAACCATTCCGTGATGAGTCGCAACCTATGTAATTGAATGGAGCCACGCACAGGGCCAGTTGCGTCGTGTGCGTGGCTCCATTCAATTACATAGGTTGCGACTCATCACGGAATGGTTTGTGATTTGAGTCAGTTATCAGTTTCTTTTGAGTTGCTCCGTGTGCAGACGGCCTTAAGCTTTGCCGTAGGGTTTTTAATAGCTTATCGTTTTGTTTTATTAATGTAGATTTTTTTATAATTGTAGTGAAATTTCTTTAGCCGAGTTAGTTTGCTAGGGTGACGCGAAAAGTAAAACTTTAACATTCATGTCAAAAATCATCTCGGGGTTTTTTAAAATTAAAATAAAGTATAGTCCACTTAATAAGAATACTAAAACTATAAACACACGAACATTTAATTACAAGACATAACAGAATACTCTACATGCTGATACTAAAGATTCGAACTAACACAAAAACGAACTCCGGAAACATGGTCACATGACATAGTAGGTGCTGAAATGTAAAGTATCTTTGTGTGTGGGGGGGGGGGAGAAGTAAACAATCCGTTACAAAACGCTTCTTCAAGCCAGAAGCCGAGAAAAGAGGAAGGGAAAAGCGTATTCTGTTTATTTTTGTTTTGTTTTCTTTAAAATAATTATTTCAAAATCCATGGTGATCCCACGTTACTCGTCGCGTGCTGTGCTTGTAAAATGTACTATTTTACTCTTACAATGCTAGTATTCATTAAATTCAAAACTTATGTACAAAGTTTTAGTGGTGGTATATAATACATTTGTCTGAATCATAATTATAAACAGAGCTGAAGTGAATATGTTTGCAATTTTACCATTGTCAGACTCTCGTCTCCCATTCTTAAGTGGAATTGATGAACGTGAGTAATAGCGTCTTCAATGAGCCCAAAAGAAACGCAAACAGGTGTCGAACGATATACACCTTTGGAGAAGTGCGACAATAGTTAAAATGACGCAAATCATTTAGAATGATTTGTGAAATCCATTAGCGGCGCGCTTTTACCTTGGAAAAGTCGGCAGGAAAGAAAATTCGTCATGGATGGTTCGAGAAGGCGCTGAGAAGAATGGATAAAGAGAGACGCCGGTAACGAAGGGGAGAGAATAGATTTGGACTGTTGAAGGGTCAACACGAGTACGGAGAGAGGGTCTCGTACGGACTTTGAAGAATGAGCCCGGCTCTCATGAGTGTAGTAACGTTCGTAGGAACGAACCTTTGTAAAAGATTTATTTAACCAAGATATTAATGTGTCAATAAACCAGATGTAAATAAGAGTTGGTGCTACAGTTATGATTACTTCTACATGATAATGATTTGTCGGATCACGACCATAAAGGTTAACATTGGCGTAGTCGGCAGGATAAAGGTCACGACCATAAAGGTTAACAACCATGCTTAAATATTCTTTTAATTTACATTCTATTTAAATTGCGTTATTATTATTATTACTTTCCAGATATCACAGATTTCTCGTTGAATTCTGTACTGATATTTGCGTATATCTCAATTAATAATAAATAAAAGTGATCTCAGCTTGTGTTTATGCGTAACATATAACATATGTAACGAATTTCTACCGAAATATCTATATTTTGATAGTATTATTCCCATAGTGTAAATATTATTTTGTTTATTAATTGTTTCAACAGAATAGACAAGCTAAAAATAAAATGTATTGAGCGTCGAACATCAGTTGGCAAAAGTTTAGCGACAAACATTTAAGTTGGCGAACAGAAAGCAATTTCTCGCCATCCAGACAAAGCATTTGCGCCAAGAAAGAATTGATCACATGATGGGCACAGAAACGATAACTCCGCAATTGAAATATATGTAATTTTAAATCTCTTGGAAGAGCCTTTTCTCTGGTATCTAGTTTAATTTTCTCTCTCTCACTTCTCATACTAAATACGAGTATCTTCACTCTATTATTAGTAAGTATCGTCTCTCTTGAGTAGAATGAGATGCTCCTTATCTATTGCAGAACGATCGATTCCGCTCTTCTCCTCTTTCGTATTTTCCCATACCGTAACACTCGTGACGCTAACCAGTATAAAATATCTTCTGCTCATATTAATTAATGTTTACTCCCCCTTTATTCATTTTACTTTTTTAGTTCTTTGTATTTGAATGTTAATTATTCAGAACGTAACGTTTGTAAATGAAAATTTTAGAGCTATAATTAATGAAACAATGAAAATAAGCTAAAAAATAGCACACTCCAGCTGTTAAAACTCCAATTGTTAGAGGAGTTTCTTTGAACAGATTTGACATGAACTTTTTAATAATATATTTAAGCACATGAGTTAGGTCTTTAAATCATTGTTATCGCATTATATTGGTTGAATCCCCCCCAAACTGAAGGTAAAATAGTAAAAGGTGAAACAAGAACGTTAGTTTTTAAAAGCTTGCACAACAAAATTACACTTCATTTCCGCAATCAAAGGAGGGGACAGAATCGAAACGAAAATGTTGCAGTTAGAAGTTTGAAAAACTTTATTTGAAACAGGAAGCGAAAATTTTACGTCAATGCAAAGTAGAGGCCACCCACTAACCCAAATCAATCAGAGAGCATCTCTTGAAGTTGTAAATTATCCACTTCCCCTCATAACCGTGGTTAGTGCAATGACCACATCATAAACGTGTTCAACACAATGCCTAAAAGTATGAAATTTCTTACAGATTTGGAAAAAAATTTGAAAAAAACCCGGCTAGGTAGCTCAAAACAACAGCATAACGAATCCGTTAAACAAACACAGTGAGCAAGATAGCTGAAAAGCAATGGAGGGCAAATTTTAGACATGCTCACATTGGTTCACAACCGTTATTTGCATACTCTTTAAAGATGTGCATAATGTATATACAGTGTTGGTAATCTGGGACATCAAAATATCCTAAATATGGGTAATTATGTACAGTAATTAAGAAGACAAATTCTCCACTAAATGTCGCAAAACGAGGTTGAGAGAAAATGCATTATTCATATATTACTAAGGCCCTATTTATTATATACAAATGGGGCGTAGATACAACCCACACATTTAGTAATGAATTCAATTAAAACTGCCGCGCGTTGTAGTGTAAAAGGCATGAAAGAAAAGGGATTTATGTACTTCGGGGAACGAGATCATAGTTAATATCTTAATCACAATGAATGGAAAGTGTCAAAAGAAAATTCCTAAACAAGTTTTGAATAAACTAGAAACAAAAGATTGACAAGATACACTGATGTTAGAGTATTTAGTATGAACATTTACTCATTACTTTGGATAGGAAGGGAGTGCGGAATATACTATGAAACAGCTAAAATAAAGCACACAACATTAAATATTTTGGAGAAAAACTTAGTCTGAATGAGAACTGTAGGTTTTATTTCACTGTGTTTAATAGCCACAGTGATGCAATTTGGAAGCTACTCGTAAAAACTTCAGATTGACTCCAAGCTAAAGAATAAAAATAATTTGTTATGCTCGCCATTCAATGTTTGGGAAGAAGTTCTGAAAAATAATAATTATATCATCTTATGCTGGAAACGAGCACAAACTCAAAATAAAAGGAATCCGTAAAATGTTCCGGGAGCCGGACTCAAACACAAAATAACAGCGAGGAAGCTCTGTGTGACAAGCTAATGACTGCTAAGTCATGCTATAATCGGAATATTTCCAAACCCATTGCTGCGTATTTTTGCATTATTTCTCATAAAAAGGTCCCGTAATGACAGAAAATGACACACCCACGCGGGCGTACCCTATAAATGTAATACCCACACAACTCATACAGCTGCACTCGTTTATCACTCATATATCAGTTTTGACTTCGTTTAAATGGCTCTCATTGCAAATTTTTATGAGATGGGAGGATTTATTTGGCCTGCAGGAATATTTATTGGGGATATCTATTGCTGGGAATGGACAACCTTAATTTTGGGGACATTGTGCAGGAAAGTAACTTTTTATACGCCCTCGAGTGATAACAGATAATACATAAATTAGTACTTGAATTCCAACTACTACAACAATAGAAGTTCCTTGTCTTCTGTTATGATGATAATTTGTTCCCCTGGGTCTGTGAAGGTTAAAAAATTGCGCATTATTAGGATATAGTTTCATATCCCTAAGTTAATGCCTAGCATAGACATAGACATGGTATCTTAATGAGGCACCAGAGAGCAGGGCTCATATCTTCCGTATGGATAATTTTTTTGTGGCTGTATTTACGTTCTTAGTATTAAAAGAAAAGTGTTGACATTAAAAGTTAAAAAAATAAATAAATAGATAAAAATATTTAAAAAAATAAAAATAAATAATAATAATAATAATAATAATAATAAATAAATAAATAAATATAAATTTGACAAGTATTTAATATTGCAGAATTTTTTTTTTAAAAAAGGAGACACGGTAGCTGAGAATTAAGCAAAAATCAGTAAGATAGACTTGAGGTCGATCCATAAAAAATGACAGGTCAGAACCAGAAGCGCCGAGCAATTGTAATTTAGAATTTACAAGAGGTTGGAGGGAAAGTTAAGAATTGGGGAAAGAGACCAATATAAATAACCGAAGTAGCCTTAGGACACCTATATCATTTCCTTGTAATGCCTAGCAGAAATTCTGCCTTGCATATGAAAATTATTTTCAGTAAACTCTTCCGAAACTTTGATCCAGAAATAAAAAAAGTTTAACACTGTTATATCTGGAAAACAAGCTTCAGGAACACTGGCAGGGAGGAGCCATGAATAGATTACTAGAGCTTACGGAACAACCCATTTTTGGTGAACAATGATTTATTGAGTTCAAAGAGGTAAATGCTATTGTGTTATGCATCTGCTGAAAAATTCAATAGAACCTGAATTGGGAATCCGCTATGCTGGCACAAAATATCCACGTATGCGCTGTTTCGGAAGAGCAACTCTAGTTATAGATGAAAAGGGGGGGGGGCGATGGAGAAGGAGTTATAGATTTTCTGATGAGCCTGCAAGAGTTTATGCGAGCATCAGGCAAACGTTGAACCACGTTGTGTCATAAAATATTCAAACCCATTTGCATCCTGCAGAGCACGCATGAATAAGAAAGCAAAAGACCTACCAAGTCACGTAATCCTTTGCATAAAGTTTAAAATGGTTTCTTACAAAGAGGGATTTATTCCAGTCATGTTGTTGTCAGTTAGGAACAACCATCTAGATGAGTGGTTTTTCAAGCTGTTCTTTATTCGCTGTTCGAGTCGAGAGAGGACATCATGTACAGTTTTCCCCTTTCAATTAGGCACTGTTCCAGTTATATGTGTCTGATGCAATGAAGAGATGAGCACAGAATAAAACTACTCTTAGGAAGATCTGTGCTTCAAATGGCACAGAAAATAATCCAAACTTTCATAAATTAAAGTATGCATTCACCAGAAGAACGGTTATTGTTAACGCTTGGTCAAAACATTCAATCGCTGAACTTGAGCACTTTTACGAGGAACATGACAATAGAATAGACTACAGCAGGGAAGGGCAATTGTTTGACCAGGGGTCACTTTGTGGAAGCGGAGGTTAGCAGAGGGCGACACCTTTCAAAATTATTGCATTTATTAGTTAACTTTGCATTTCAGAAAAGGTATAAATTGTATCATAAAAAACAATAAATATAAATTAAATAAAATAGTGGCAGTTTTTTCTGGTTGTCTTGGAGTTTTTGGCTGTCTTTGGCAGTTTTTCTGGCTGTCCGTATTTTTCTGGGTGTCTTGGCGGGTCACAAAAAAATCCGTAGCCGGTCGCATGTGGCCCGAGGGACGCTATTTGCCCGCCCTTGGACTAGAGATTCTAAAAGTGTGTGTCGCGAAAAAAATCAAACTGTGAAAGTTCTTTAAGTATTTATTAAGAAGGTTTCGCTTATCAAGACATCGAATGGGTCGTGAAAATTTTTTCGATCATGTTCATCACGACATGTTTCGTTAAAAATTTTAATTAATGCATACCTTTTTTGAATTGGGATCGAGGCATGTATATACGTTATTTAAACTTATAAAATTATTGATATTTTAACTCACAGGCGTGTATTCAAGTACATGAAATAATTGACTGAACTAAATCTGTAGATACTCCAAAACATATCTTACTTTCACAAAAGGATTATGTGTATATCATTTGGCCCATTTTTAAATTCCTTCTTAAGACCATCCATTATTATACAATGTTATTTGTTTTCCGTCATCTTTCGCTGTTATAAAGCGCAACGCAGCAACATTTCAGAATTCGAAGTACTAGTAACTAAGATTGCGTTTAATGATTTCCCTACACTTATACAGGGGGATTATTATTTTTTTCCAAACCAGACCATTAGTTGTTGCAAAATTTATACTTTTCGTATTGAAAGTATCGCTTCTTGGTATTCTTGATTGCAACAAAAAACTCATGATATACGACTCCCACAAGGAGCAAGCTTTTGTTATTGCTGATGCCTGTAGGCAATACGAAACTAAGAGATTAAGACGTCGGCAGGGTTTAGAGGAGATTCTAGACGGATTTATCTTCTTTTTTCATAAAGAGTTTTGCAGAAAATGAAAAAGAGCAGTAAAGATTAATTTCTTTTATTTGTGGACAGAAGGAAGCCTGGGCTTACGAAACCCTCTTCTACTATTGTATAAGAAGGGATTTTTTAAAGGAAGAAATACCCACCATGTGATCAAAAATATCATGTTCATCTTTGTTCCAAACATTTTTACATTCTCGGTTTAATTTGAATTTACTACGTTATTAATAGAGTTCGTTTACAACACAATCAATGCAAAATTTTGTAGAAACTTGACACAACTGCTGATTTTGAAGTGGAGTTCTTGGGTCTTGGTGAATTTATCTCCTGTTGAAAGGTATATGTATTTCAAGGTACAAGTGCTCAGTAACTAAAATTTTAAAGTTAAGAAAAATTTTAAAAAAGAAAATGAGGAATTAAAATTTTTTTAAATAATTAAAAAATAAAAACGAGTAATTGAGAGATTAAATATTTTAAAAATTAAAGATTAAAGTAAAAAAAAATATGAAAAAAAAATTAATCAAGGTATTAAATTTAAAGATAAACTATATTCAGAAAAAATTTCATTTCACTTTTTATTTTCCTGTATTATAAAGCGGTACCTTTGTAGCATTAGTACTTATACAAACTCCATCTCCCCTTAAGGCAGGCTAACGATGTGAATGTTTACAGTTCATGATTTATCTCCTTCAATTTACGCTGCTTATACATAAATATTCAACATAGCGGTGTATGAAGCTTATATTATAACTTCTCGCCTAATATAATTTTACCATTCTCGTTTCATGATACATTCGTAACACAGCTATGAATGCGAATTCACATCACCTCCTCGTATCAATATTTTATATTTTAATTCTACATATTGAGTAAATAATAGAAACAAAAGCAAAAACACATTAATCTATCACACATTTATATAATAGTGTATATCTTTATTATACTATATATATATATATATATATATATATATATATATATATATATATTTGTTGATTATATATAACCATTTTATTGATTATATATAATACATTTTATTGATTATAAAACGGATAAATATTATTACTGATAAAAAAGTCGATAAACTTTATTAACGATTATAAAATATCAATATTTCGATATCGAATAACGACTTTGAATCACTATTAGTCGGCTTAATAATTCAGTATAATCGTATCAATAAAAAATATTTTTTCGATAAAATATCTTTATTATTAAAACGGATCATTTTGGATGAAATTTAATCGGATTTTAGTTTATTTAAGTGTTTTTGTATATAAATGCATGTACGTAAGTAACCAGGTATGTTGATGTATGTGCACACTAAGGTAGATAACTAAATTAATTCATGAAGATTAGTGATGTATAAAATATTATTTTTGTTCTGATATGTTCATATATGTAAACTGTGTTGAGCGATCATCCTTTCCTTCATGTTGATGAATGATACTTTAATCATTTTTAAGTGTCTTGCTTTGCCTAGGACACATTTTTTAAAAAGTAAAATTTAGTGCATCACGCTTAAAACCTCAAATAAAAATCGAGCTTAAGCATTTTCCAACAAGTCTTTATATTAAACATGTATAATTTAATGAATTAAACCTGAAGGGTCTAATAGGGAAAAAAAACTAATTAGATCTTCTAAAACGCTGATAGAATCAATAATTCTAAAGCACTTATACACTTATAACTCAAGAATTTCATCGAAAATGTCTTTGCAGAATTATAAAAAAGTAGCCAAAAAAAATCTCGAAAGATTTTTTTTCACTTAATATCAGACATTCATTTAAAAAAAAATATTGATCTGAAAACTCTTCCTAATTTTTTTTGTGAGATACTTTTTTTTTTACTTTCTTTCGGGCTTTTAATTTTTTCTCGTCATTAAGTCCACCGACTCAGTAATTAAAATATTAAAAACCTATGCACCGACGTAAGATTTTTGATATTCAGGTGGTCCATCACTTCATTTTTCGCCAATTAAGGACTATTAAGGAAGGGCATTTGTGTTAATGGGTGTGGTTTATTTTAAATTCAGCTTTGCGGCACAAGACCATCTATGTAAACACCTCAGCATTGATCATGACAAATAGAGGATAGTTATCTGAAGGTGATATCCCCCTTTATCTAAAAAATATGATGATAAGGGATATAACTATATTTTTCTTCAGATTTGACGAGCCTGTATTCCGCCCGTATTGGCACTCACACAAGCAAACAGTTTTCCGATGAACCCCTACACCCAAACACGGTTCTCAGGGTCAAGGTAATTGGTTTTACGAAGTTCCTAGAAAGCGCGAAGCGCCGCAGCCTGCTTTAACCTCCGAACGGATAAGATAATTTAACATGTAGTGGGATTTCGAATTAAAATTTGACAAAAGACAACAGAATTTGGACGATAAGCTTGGCTGCAGCCTAGATCAGCAATCGGTCCTAGCTTAGGCCGGCGTTAGAAAGATCCGTTACTTCAAAAAGCTGAAGAAAACCGCATGAAAACGAAAAGGTACCTTGACGATGACATTAAAGCTAATTGAAACGTAAAATTAAAAATTTACTCGTTTCCCTACGGAATAGGGTATAGGGGACCACCGGCGCCATCTATTGGCTATCGCCGCCAGGGACTACTACTTCGAACCACCAGTCTACAAGCTCTGTTCAGCATTGGATGATTACTTCAAGCGAAAAATCTCTTGTACGTTCACAAGGGCAAAGTTCTCAAATAATAACTGCCGTGAAATGAGAAATATTTCCTAATTATTCAGTAAAATTATTACTTACGTGAAACTCTTGGAAAACTCATAAAAAGAGAACAGAGCTCCTTAATATCCACGATAAAATATGATGGTTACAACTAGTCGCTTGCTGGCGTGCACCCCTTGTAAGGGTGACTCCAGTTTTAGCTCATGCTATTGGGCACAAGGGTTTGGGGCATTAGTTTCAAAGTAAAGTAGAACCTCATTTGTCCGGACTAACTGTGACCATAAGGAATCCGGATAATGCGGGTAATATGGTAAAAAGCAAAAACAAAATCCTTTAACTCAGCAGACTTGCCGTTTAATACGATAAAAAAGCTATGATTTGTAACAAAATTACATAGTATTGTTTACAAGACATTAAGAAATATGAAAATAACTTTTCCGAGTCAATCCACGTCCACACCCTGTGACACTCTAGAAAAGCTTTCTTAAACTCAACAAAAAGCATTTTATTACCATAATTTGTTATACAATCTGTGCAGGAACTGTACATTGAATCAAACTAAAACGCGAATATTTGGCTTACTTCTAGTGACGTTCTTTCTAACATAGTTAAACAATTATTATCTAATGTGAACATTCAATTAAAAAATTCTACAAATCTGATCCGGATTATCGGAGATCAGGATCAACGAGGGCCGGGTAAACTAGGATTTACTGTAAGCAATGGTTCTTTATCAGTCCGAGAGTCAAATGGGGGTGTTTGTCTGTATGGGAGTTTGCGAGTTATCCATAAAAGCAATCACACCTAATTCTTCTCGGGTCGACGAGGAGCTATTTACAAGTTCGAGACTAGTTGCCACCTCTATTTTTTTACTGTGGATATTAAGGCCGTCTGCACACGGGGCAACTCAAAAGAAACTGATAACTGACTCAAATCACAAACCAGTCCGTGATGAGTCGCAACCTATGTAATTGAATGGAGCCACGCACACGACGCAACTGGTTACAAACCCGTCGGACGGGTTTTGAGTTGCTCCGTGTGCAGACGGCCTTAGATTTTTAGGCTCGACTCCGGGACGGACAATCAGGGTGAAATACAGAGCAAATCCTAGAGCGTTCTCAATTAAAGACCGCGGATGGTCTTAGTTAAGCAATTATGTTAATTAAATATTACTATTATTACCTAATTTTGCTTAAAAAGCCGTTTATCTCCGAGTTTTCGTCGAAAAGGTAGCAAAAAAATAATTTCCATTCAATTACATAGGTTGCGACTCATCACGGACTGGTTTGTGATTTGAGTCAGTTATCTGTTTCTTTTGAGTTGCTCCGTGTGCAGACGGCCTAAGAAGCGGTGTGTTCCTGAAGGTCGTAGCCGAAAGATAAAATAGCATTAATCTCCAATAATTTAGAAATGGTCTGCAATAAAGACAAAATATTAAAAGCAATTATCTACTCTAATACAGTAAAAGCATTTAGTGATTACAACAATTATTCCCCAAAATACTCTAAAGGTCTGGAGTGCATGCAGAAATAATCCTTAATAATGAAGTAAAAGCGCACGCAGCAAAAAAAAAAAAAAATCCCCAATTACGCAAAAAGTCTAAAGTAATTGCAGAAATAACCTACAAATCAGTAAAAATCTGCCATAAATGTAACGCAATAGACTCTCAAGAATGTCGTAAGATAGCGCAATAAATTCTTATAATACGTAAAATAATCCCCAATATTGTCGTAAAAATGTGTAGCTGCTTTAAATAAGGATAATAAATCCCACTAATAACGTCTGGCAAAAGCATACATTAAAAGGGTAATAATTTACAGTTATCTTTAAAGCATCAAACATTTTTGCTTTATTATAATAGATTATCACTCTTTTTTTTTTGTTTTTTGGTGGGTTACTAAGCAGTGTGGTCCTTTATTATTTGTATTCAAATCATCCCTGTTATCTTTAAATGATAAACTATGTTTGCAAATTAACCTCGGCATGAATAAATATTATTGTAACGGGACTACACATTCTCAGCCAAATATGTTAAAAAAAAATACTTCAAATGGGAATTCGAAAAGTTCTCCTACGAAAGGGGAAAAAAAGAACGAACCTTATTGACTCGCCTTATCGAGTCCTTTCCTTGAAGGGTACTCTGTCCTCATAAATAATTTCGCTGTGCATGGGGAATAAAATTCAAATCATCACGGAATAAAGACGAACATAGAAGGGTCCAACCTCAATTGCAGAATTATTCTATCGAAGTTATTTGTTTTTTATTCCCCCCATTTTTCATCGTTTCGCTCCTGCACAGCGAATGACAGATTCCGGGTGATTTTTTTTTTACTTCTTCTTCTTACGCTCATATTTCATACAAAAGATCGGAAATGAAAGATGAAAGTGAAGGCTAAGAAGCAGGAGGTGCACTATAACCGGGAGATCGCCTGAAGAATGAGAGGTCAATTTTTGAAAAAAATAAAAGCAGAGACTTTTCAGCGATTTTAAATCTACCAATTTTTACTGATAAGCATATGAATATGTACTCAAGTTTATAGCAGAATGCTACTCTTTAGGGCGGGAAACATGGAAGAACCAAGAGAAAAGTATCTAAAGTTTTATATTGTAGACCAGGGATTCTCAAGGGGTCCAGGTGGACCCCTTGGTGGTCGATGGTGGTCGAGTTTTAAAAGGATCTATAGCAGGGGTGGCGAACCAATGGCACGCGTGCCATTGATGGCACGCAACAATATATTTTGGGCACGCCACCGATCAAAACGGTTTGCATTTAAATTAATGGATGTTATGTGGCTTCCAAAATTGATGTTTTTTACAGACATATGCCAACATTTTAATGAACTGAACATAAAGCTTCAAGGCACAAATAAAACAATTATCGTCATGATGGATCTCATTCGCGCTTTTGACGCAAAACTGCATGTTTTCAGGAACGATTTTATTACAAAAAACTACAAATATTTCCCAAAGTTGAAAAAAAAAAATCAAAGCTTTAAATGTACATGAGAAAGCAGACGAAAAAAAGTTATTGATGAATTAAGTTCCGTAATTGATTCTTCAATCAAGGATTTTTATGCGAGATTTTCTCAGTTAAAAGAATTATCGGAAACGCTCAAGTTTATTATGTACCCTGATGTGATTTCATTTGATAAACTGAACTTGCCTCAATTCGATTGGTTGGAAATTGAAGAATTTGAAATGCAGTTGATTGATTTCCAGTCTAGTTCAATATGGATTCAAAAATTTATTGAAACAAGGAAAAAGTTTGAATTGATTGAAACAGAAAGACTAACAAGCAATATAAGTAAAAATGCCAGTAACAAAATTTTGGCAACATGAAATTCGATTCCAGATACATTTAACTGTTTGAAGAAACTGGCTCATGCTATTTTAACAATATTTTCATCTACTTATGCCTGCGAGTCATTATTTTTAGAGATGAATAACATTAAAAACTCGCTTAGAAACCGTTTGGAAGATAATTCCAGTTCAGCATGCAGTCTGCTGAAAGCAACATCTTACTACCCTAATATAAGTTATTTGTCATCTAATCTGCAACAACAGAAGTTACACTAATGTTACTTTAATTTGAATTACACATATAACTGTATTTTTTTGTTAGTATATAAAGAGTTTTGAGTTGTCAGTATTTAGTTTTATTATTTTCCCAATAATCACTAAGTCAAAATTATTTGACGGCACGTTTATGGCCTCATTAAACATTTCTTTAGAAAAAATGGCACGTTGATCCATAAAGGTTCCCCCCCCCCCTGATCTATAGTATTCCAAGGTCTATTGGGGGTCTATGATGAATTTTTCGGTTTTAAAATTTAATTTAATTTTTTAGGAATATAATTATTAGATAATATCCATTTTAATATCCATTTTAATATGTATAATTATTAGATAATATCCATTTTAATATGTATAAATACAGATTTGTATAGGCCGAAGGGATCCACACATATAAAGTCGAATGTCATGAAGTTTTGTATATGTGTCGAATGGCACCGTCGGTTTTTTTTTGTGTACCAACACTAGGCAGAACTGGCGAAATCCACTGGACCTTAAACAGCCCATGGGTCCTCCCGATGCAACCAATCAGAAGCAGTTTCGATTTCTCTTGGCGATGTTTGCGCGATTACAATCTGCGTTTCTGAAATCTTGTTTATATTTGTGAAATTAAAAATGAAAAGAGTACAAAAATAATAAAACATAAACCAAATGAACCACTTTTTCTAATTTTTTTGTTCATGTTCTTAATCAAATTGTTATCTTTAAGAGTTTTATATGCAATTAGTGTTATAATTATGCTGTATGCTGTATATTATTGAGAAAATTGTGAGGGGATCGATGAAGAGAATCCTTCTTTTAAAAGGGGTCGATGTAGGAAAAAGGTTGGAAACCCCTGCTGTAGACTATACACAGCCAAACTGAACCTCAAAATACAAACTTACGTCTTGTGCACCAATCTTGTTCATTCATAAACGCATATCCATCCACATACGTTGTTGATTTTTAGGTCCCTTGGCTAGAACACTTCGGACCATACAGAGCTTGCGGTCCATAGAGGCCTTGCAGGGTCGCTTATGTATGGGTATTCGCAGTGGCGGCACACTTCAAGAATCTCGCGGTCACAGTGGTTGAGAATAACTGGTCTAGGTTAAAGGCAATTACTTCCCACGCGGGGGTGGTTTTTGAGTCTCCTATACGGTGCATACCCCAGTTGAAATCCGATTCTCCCGGATTAAATGCGAATGTCTTAATACAAATGTCCGGCATTGGCAAACTTCCCATGCGGGCACTTACGCGAATATTCGTCTAAAGATGTATACGCACCGCGCTGCCTACTTTACTACGGGAGTACCCAGTAAGTGAAATAACGTTCCTCTCCTGTTAAGGAACAACACAGAAACATTCATGTTCCAATTTTAATCCGAGCCGAAGTGGCATTAGGCTGCAAATGGAACCGCCCCCACAATGCGACACACGATATAAAGTCACATAAATTGACAGCACATATAGGAAATGGGAGGAACTCGGTGGACATGTAAACACTAGATAGGATTGGGTCGGAAAACGGATATGTATATGTTTCGGATACTATTGCCAAGGTGAATGAGGGACATGTTACGTTTGATCTTATTAAATGAATATCGTATTCATGCAATGAGGTTGCGGACAAATTGGCTAAGGAGGGTGCTGTGAGAATATGTCATTCTCCAGCACTACTTTCACTTACCGTGAACTATATTATCTCAGAAAGGCCCTAGATGGTATCTCTTGGCTGACTCTCCACACCCATTACTGGAAGAGGAGGAGGAGTCCTGGCACACCCCTTTTCATAAAATGTGATAGAAGCTCCTAAACAGCACTCTCCAGGCTTGCTAGTGGACACCTCAGGAGTCTTTCTTTTGACAAGGGAAGAAAGGTCTTTTCCATCTGCACTAAGGGCCATGTCCCAGGAGCACATTTTGGAGTGTCTGGGCCTTACCAGAGAAGATCTTTTGACAAAAACTCTTCTTGTAATTGAATGGATCTCATCTGAATTTATATTCGGATGCCAGAGGATTGACAACAACAACAACAACAAATGGATATCGAGATCATGTTAATTAGTAAAATTAACTTCGTAGTATATTTTTCAGTGTGCACAGATTCCTTGCCTTTTGACGATCCAGTGGTTTCATAACACTCAAACCTTTTGTAATATTGTTTACTGTTGAATTAAAGAATGAAATTCGACTAAGAATTGGATTTTACTGGACTAACCAAAAGAATATTTGGTTTTTTGTACTTACCTCTTCATTTTTTTCCACTACAGACTAATTATATATATATAATATATATAAGAATTATATATGTAATATATATAATTATAATTAATATACATAAGAAATAAACATCGTCTCATTTTTAATTTAAACTCATTTAGTATTAGGTCTACGATTATATAATTTTAGTCTATGGAAAAAAATACGCCGGGCTTTTTTTAGGGGGGGGGGGAGAATTGCCTCTATTGCCTCCCCAACCTTGGAGCCGCCAATGACAGAATATGTTTTTCAAAACTACTGTTCGTTTTTCCTCTACGAAAAACAAAATCTGACTCCAAAAAGAATAAAAATTCAAAGTTCAGTTTTCTGATCACATGATCAGAGCATTTTACACGAAGAGATGGTCATGTCAGACGAATCGGTGCCCGCATTTCCGCAGCTGTCTGTTTTCGAGTCATCATTTGCACTTAATGTTTTTAATGCTATTGTTGAGAAAGGAAGTAACAGATTTGGCTGATGAAAAGGTACACTGAGAGATTTGTACCTTTCTTTCAAGATGGAAAACGTATTTGTTGAAGTAGTTCTTTTAGTTTTTTGGGGGGGAATATTTGAACACTTTGTAGCATTTGTATATTTATAGGTTTTCATGAGTCATTTCACAATGCTAACATTTGAAGACAGACTGCAAAAAGAACAATGTAATGTTTAAATACCATATTTAAGTAGAATTTAATCATGTAAAGTCCTTTAGCACAGTGCTCCGCAACCGCCGTGCCGTGGCACACTAGTGTGCCGCAAGGTAATCTTGACTGTGCCGCGGGGATTTTATCGATTATAATAATAACAAAATTAACTACCACTATAGGTTAGAAATTTTTCTAAGAAAAATATTCCTCTAACTTTTTGCTAATATGTAATTTCTGTGGGTCGAAATTATACACAAAAATAAAACATGTTGTTACCATACATTGTATGTAAGCTAGAGCAGCATATTTCTGGATTTCAGTTAAGAAAGAATATCCACAAATTTTCTGACAAGGCCATTGCAATTTTGCTCCCTTTTTCTACGACATACTAATGTGAACAAAGTTTTTCGACACTGGTTCTAATTGAAAACGACAAACGATCATGTTGAAAGGGTCTTGACCATGAACTTCGAGTAGCTCTTTCTAATATAGAGCCAAATATAAAACATACATATGTTCATCAAAACAAGCTCAAATATCGCATTAATAAATTAGTTATGTTTAAATTAACTTTGAATTATTACGCTTAAGTAAAGACCAAAAGACAAATTTTAATATAAAAATTTAAAGAGAAAATATTTTTACTTGTAAACTATAACTTTATATTTTTGTTCTTGTGTTGGTGTACAATTCAAAATGGTTTATATAAAAATCAAAGGATTATAATTATCTTGATACATAGAGCTGTTTTATTGTTTTTTTATCTAATTAAAAACATATACGTATTTATTGTAATTTATGTATTTTCAAGCTTTTTCTTGTGGTGTGCCTCGATATTATCGAAAAAACATTGTTGTGCCATGGAAGATGAAAGATTGCGGAGCTCTGCTTTTCGCACACACAATGATTTTTTTATATAAATAATAAAATTTTTTTTTTCTGATTCTTATGGAATAACCTTTTATTCTTTTTAGGTTTAATGGACAATACGGGAAGGTTCAAGAATATTGTGCAGTTTAGTCGTTTTGTGTGAACTCGCTACTAAACAAAAACTTAACAATCCACGTAGACTTTCAGGTCGATACTGAGCAAGTTCAACTTTATTGTTAGGTAAGTGCAAGTTTTGAATGTTATTAACACGTTGCAAAACTTTATTAACTGTGATGAAGTCAAATATTTGAAATAAACACTTTTTCTCCCTCACTTGAAGGAAGAAGTCAAGAATTTCAATATCATTGAACGATTTTATCGAGTGCTTGAATGATTTTTTGCCTTTTATCGCCTTCTATATTTGGCTCTCTTACCATCCTGTTCTGGGGCAAAAATCAACGAGAGAGCTTCAGATTTGTTGCATGCTAGAGCTCCCTGAATGGAATGTACACCTTTGTATTGATTTCACTTCTAATTGTTGTTTTCCAAAGAAGGGTGGTAAAGGAAGTTATGAATAGTGTCCCGGAAACAATTCAGCTGTCCTTTTCTTTCTGAGGGGAGGAAGAATAGGCGAGAATTCGGCAAAATTATGAAGCCGAGGTATCGATTCCCGTCAATCGAACAATCGATTTCCGCGAACAAATGGGGGGGCGGGTTTCTCAGCTCACTTTTTATCGTTTTGCTCAATACCGGATGAGCAGGAGGAAGAGTGTCCATTAAGTGTGGCGTAAGCTGTCATTGCTTTTAAAACAGAGGGGCGGGACAACGTGGCGGAAAATTCGTTTACGGGATATGGCCATTAATGGATATCCTTTCATCAACGAATGATTGAACGACGTCTGGCTTAATTCAGCGGGTTATTTCAGAAATGGGGTGTGGAAATGGTTGTAACCGTGTAATTTTACTGTCAGTATCTGTTTCAGAGTTTGGATAAAACAGTTCGGGGTGGATCAACGAAGGCAAAAGTTTTCTATTTTTATTAAATTCTCTCGGAAATAAGAGACATAAGGCGACCAAAAATATTCTATAGATTAAATTTTAAATTCCTCAAAGGTGTACTTTTTTAATATAGGGTCGCAATTAATTTCCAAGCAAAATCTATCATCGACATTTTTTTTTACTTTGGAAAACGTTTTAAAAATAACCATTTTTCTGAGTTTCTAGGTGAGTTAAACCAACATAGAGACAACAAAGTACCTATTAATATGGAAAAGAAGTTCTTGGTGTTTTCATAGCACGTAAACGGGTAGTTAACACGGCACTTTTTGCCACGATTTCACTGTTCATTGGTGATGGGACACAGTGGCGCACCCAAGATTTAATCTTGGGGGGGGGGGGGAGTTGAACGGTTAAAAATATTCGTAATGCAATTCAGTATTCATAATGCAATTAATATTCTTTAGGGGGAACCAGGGCCCCTTGGCCCTGATTGCGCCACTGATGGGACAAAATGAAGCACTTTTTACATATTAAAATTTCTCATGTGTGACTCAGTTCTACATGCTATTTAAAAAAAAGCGGAAAATTAACACGTAGAGCACAAATTTTAGACTCAATGATAGGCAGTATTTACACTTTACATTGTCCTGAACAGATTAGCTTCCATTATTCCATTAATTATGAAAATAGTCTAGTTTATTCTGAAGTTTAGTTTTATTCAAAAGAGATAAGACCTGCCCATACTTAATCGGGAGTGTTACATAGATTCACCGTTAAAAAAAATTTAACCAATCAGAGAGCTCAATTCATTGACCACGATTTGATATGCCAAACCAATCACAGAACTTGTCACCAATCTTGGAGACAAAATAGTATCGCAACAGGTATGTATTGTGAACAGGCTATTACCTATTACTGTTGTCTGTAATGCCATAATGGGAAAAGGTTAGACTTTTATGGCAACTGTTTCTCTCTCTCTCTCTCTCTCTCTCTCTCTCTCTCTCTATATATATATATATATATATATATATATATATATATATATATATATATATATCTGTGTGTGTGTGTGTGTGTGAGTTTCTTTCTCTCTCTCTCTCTCTCTCTCTCTCTCTCTGTCTATATATATATGGGTTTGATATATGGGCTTATATATGGGCTTCAGGTAGCCTTGCGGTAGCGCGTCGGCTTTCGGAGGTAAGGGTGATCGGATCCCGGCGAGTATATACGTGTGTTTGCTTTGAATTTTTTTTATGTATCGCACTATGCTTAATAATACTTTAATTTTATACATGCAATTAGAACGGAAACAACTGCCTACATCATATCCCGTTCCAGTGATAATCTAGAGCACTTTTGTCAAATGATATATTAAAAAAAGAAATCCCTTATTCTATATCTTATTCCTACACAAGTGTGTTCAATATTTAATTTACTGGCACATTAAATGCATTTAATTTACTCACGTATATACATTTTCAATAATAAAATATAAAAATATTTTGAAAAGATCAAATATTGTGTCATTTTGAAATCAGTTTATAATTAAATATGTTAGGGAGATTTATTGAGAAAATTTGTTTTTCGAAGACAAATATTTTTTCAATCACATTTCAGAAAATTTCATTACATGAAAACGACGAGGTTTAACGGAAACGAAGAAGAATAAATAAAACGTTGAATAAATAAGTTCAATGATCAGCACAATTGTTTGAACAAAATCTACGTAGAACAAACTATCTCAATGCGGGAGAGAAACTTTCGATGAAGAAAATCTTTAATAAATTAGTCCAGTATGGAAATCGATTTTTTTTCAAAACTGCATTCGTATGATAAATTAGTCATGGATGAAAATGCTAGTATTTATTCAATCTGGTTTTATTCCGAATGAGAAGAAAAATACTTGATTACATTGTGTTTATTTTAGTCAGAGCATAGCAGTTTTTCTAAAGGTTACTTTGATTTATGGATATATAACCCAAATGACCAGACCCAAATATAGCTATGCTTTACAAGACGGGAATTTTTTTTTCGCTCTATATTTCAGCTCGTAGATTTCATCAGATAAATCTAACGAAACTGCCATCGGAAAATGTCAGCTGGAAAATAGAACATGATATAATAAAAATGTTTCTGAAATTTTTATTCAAGATCTTATGCCATGGTCTGGTTACATACAAAAGTTAGTAGTTCAAGAGTTAATCAGCAATCAGCAACAATCTGTGTAGAAGTTCCTGGGAACTGGTTCCCTCTACTTCTAAAAATAGCTTTTATTTTTTCTGGAGCTTGCCTTAATTAAATTTGGCTGTGGAGTTGTTAGTGAGTAAAAAATAGCGTATTGTGGAGTGTTGAGTTCTTCGAATTTCTGCGACCAGAGAAAGTTTAGGGATAGGAAAAAAAAATAAAGTAAAAAATGAAAGCAAAAAGGTGTTAGTAATAAAAATATTTTTTACCTTGAGTAATGTTTCCATTACCCAAGTATTAATTTTTAAAAGATTTTGAAGTGTTTTTTACCGTAAACAAGTTTACGTATTATTTTTTAAAATTTTTTCTTTTTTTTTTTTTTTTTTTTTTTTTTTTTTTTGGGTAAAATTAAATTAGAAACAATTAAAAATAGAAAGCCGACCAGAGCCTAGCAAACTGTGCAAGAAACGGAAGGGGGGAGAGAAGGTGAGAAAAAGGTGACCGGCTGGGGATTCGATCCCACAACCTACAGATTGAGAGGCGCGCGCACTAGCGCTGTGCTACAGAGGACACGTAAGGGAAGGGAAATTACCAATCAATTCGGAGACGCTCTAGGTCTCTTCCTATTGAAAGGTTTCTTGTAATCATAGTTAGAGAGATCAGTTAATAGAGTGATATTATTAGATTCAATGCTATTGTGGAAGTTAATATTTAAAGAATTAATAAAGCTTGTTAGTGGGGGAAAATTAAGTTCTTCGTAAATTTTACGATTTCTGAAGTAATAGGGGGCTTCTACAATATCTTTTATGGTTTTATTTTGAACAGCACAGATTTTAGTAATGTGATATTTAGCACAGTATGACCATCAAGAGTTAATAGTTAGCTACAATTAATATATGAATCCAGATAGGGGCGTATTTTAAATTTTCTTTTGAGAATTTGTATTTCCGAGGGTCGTGGGAGAATCTCTCACTCTCAGTTATCCTAAAAGAATTCAACTTCAGCTGTGTCTTATAGAGTACATCTAATATCAATTTAACATTTTATCTGCAATAAGTATAAATTTTATGTTTATAAAATATGTCAGCACGCAAATCAATTCTTCCATAACATACATAATATTTTACAAATAGTGCTACTCACAATGATTTCTTTATTAAGGATTTCTGACGATCAAAAGAAGAAATCTTCCGGAAATTTACAAACTACAAGGTGCGGCCATTAATTTTCAGGACTGATCTAATAACTCCAGAAAATATTACATGAAATACATACCCATTAAATATGTTTCGAAGTAACCCCCACCTGCCGTAATGTACTTCTGTGTTCGGTTGTATAAGTTTCGGAAACAACTTTTAAAGTCCTCTTTCGGAATGCTCTCTAATGTGGACGTCACCGTTTTCTTGATGGCTTCGACATCCTCAAATCCTGTTCCCTTCAGCAAATCCTTCAGTTTTGGAGACAGGAAAAAGTCTGCCGGTGCTAAGTTCAGAGAGTCTGCAGTATGCTACATCTCCACGACCTCATGCTGGGCCAATCTGCCGAAGGGAACAAGATTTGAGGATGTCGAAGCCATCAGGAAAACGGTGAAAAAGCATTCCGAAAGAGTACTTTGAAATTTTTTTTCCGAAACTCATACAGCCGAGCACAGAAGTGCATTACGGCAAGTGAGAGTTACTTCGAAACATATTTAATGCATATGTATTTAATGTAATATTTTCTGGAGTTATTAGATCAGTCCTGGAAATTAATGGCCGGAACCTTGTATTTTTATTTTTGCGTAGCATTTGTTTAAGTATGTAGATTCCTTTAATTCTCTTCTGTCAGGCTTGGATAAGACTTTTAATTTCGGCGGAATTCAGCTTGTATGGTCATGGTTTCAGTTCGAGTGCGATTGTAACTAAAATATGCCAGTGCAAATCACGAATTCGGTGGTACACCTGCCGTCAATAAATACTGAAGCAGAATTACCACTTTCTAAATGCAAGGAAAACGCTCTCGTGGGAGGAGCTACAATTGCAAATATGTACACCTCCTTTGTACTCAACGACCTTGGATCCAGGCCTTGCTCTTGTTATAGGTTTTTAGTGTTTGTTGGAGAGTCGACAACTTGGACGAAACCTAGGTCCAAATCTCCTGGATACGCTGGAAGTGTATGCATTTACATGATAAATACTCAGAACAAACAGTAATATATCAATACACCAATTCAGTGAAGGGGAGTTGGACAGTGCGGAAAGTATTGCTTTTCCGGCCCGATGTTATATCTTCGTTTATGACACTCACATATTGCCGTGTAAGAGAAAATGAAGAACACATTAAATCAGAAAAAGTACTTAATAGTTTGTACATCTATACCTAGTTCATCAGAGAAATCGTTTAAAAAAATTAACACTTAGGTAAACACAACATCAGAAACAACAAAAAATTTCAGGTAGTCTCTTCTAACGAAACTACCGCGGGTTATTAACGTAGGATTACTTATCGTTGCTTACCTCTTTTGTATGTATATATGTATGTATGTATTATGTATATATGTATCTATATACATATATGTATGTCAAAATTTTAGCGCATCTTGGTACTTTTCTGTTTAACTTTTCCAAGTGATAGACTGGGTTGGGCGCGCTACCAAAATTATAACTCGGGAGGACGGATGGACGGACGGTTTTAGCGTCTTAAATTTTCCGCAGGACTGTTATGGAGGAACGTAATCCTATGTTAAAAAAAAAGGTACGAAGGTTAAATCGGGGATAGTCTAGATTTGTGTGCAAGGTCCTTAGATTTTTCCCCATTTTGGCGGTAATAAGTGCATAGGTTTGTTTTACTGATCGCTACAGCCAGCATATTCAGGGCATAGCCGGCGGTTGACGGAACCCAGTGATGTAACAGTTGGCCATTTGAGCTTACGATTTTCATACAGCCAGCGGTAGGTTTGTTTTACTGATCGCTACAGCCAGCATATTCATGGCGTAGTCGGCAGTTAACGGACCCCAGTGATGTAACAGTTAGGCCATTTGCGCTTACGATTTTCATACAACCAGATTGGCGCCAAAAAATCGAAGATGGTGGACCTTGCACACAAATATAGACTACTCCCGTTAAAGCTGCTCGGTCAAAGAGTATACGACTTTGGATCGATGTTCGGACACCGATGAAATGGCTGTTGCAATTCAGATCACTCTCAAACAAGATTCGTTGAGGTTATGAGTTTCTGAACGTTATCTGATCTATCAGTAACATATCGCCGTCCTAAATGACAAAGTCGAAAAACTAAACCTTGGAAATGATAAGGGTTAATTTATATTTCCATATTTTAGTTAATTGGAAACAATCACATTAATATTGCAATGCAGTATTTAAAGGAAGCACACTGAGCGCAGATTTTTGGCTGAAATAAAAATGAACCATATTTGTCTGTATTTCAATATCTGAAATCTCCACAGTAATGAAAATGTCTTTCCAATAAAAAGAATCATTGAACTTATCCTGATATATCGTTTACGTATATTAAGTACATTGAGTGTACAACATGTTTACGTACATTCCGTATAAACGCTATTTACGTATTACGGTATTATCAAATACGCATTTGCGCGTGTGGCCCCAATAGAGTCTCATCAATTTCTAAGTTTTTTTTAAATTTCAGAATCGAATAAGTTCATGCCTTCCATTATCTACCTGCGGTACGTCGTAATTTTTCTAAAGTAATACTTACTACGAAAGAAAAGTGAACTTAACCTCTCCCAAACATTCCTGATATTTTAATCAGACGTAATTAAAATTCTAATTCATTCGATTTTTCACTTTAATCGATATGAGATATGGGAACAAAGAACAAAGGAATCAAATGAGAAAAGAATAAATTACTTTTGCACCACCTGAAAACAAAATAAATGAACTCTTACAGAATCTCATTTCTTGTCCTCTGCTTTTCGCTCATTCCCCCCGCAGAATTAATGTCATTCCCTCTTGCGGTGTTCCTTATTTTGTCTCTGGGTTTTACTATTCTTCCCGTTCCTTTTTTTCTCTGAAGTTCTGATTTAAATAAGGGCGATTAATTATAAATCCATTCTGCGTGGAATGGAATTTTTATATAGAATTCCATTTAAGAAAAAAGAAAACACCGATAAGAGATTTTATCACAGTACCGGTGTGAGTTCTTACGTGTGGAGAAACTCGCAAAGAATCTGATAACGTCAAAGGACGGTGGCATTTCGCAGGGAGATTCATTTGGAAGAGATAGTTATATTTTAGAAGCATAAAAGGTTAAAAAAATCCAGGAATATAATTCGTGTATCATAATACAGTTTTGATAACGAGCCTAACACTCAGGTCATATAAAAATATCCCCGTGCGAAAATGGCATAATCTTAATTTTTTCTTAATCGACAATGATTATTGGTAGATTTTACAAAAATATTTCACGATGACGCCAATTTCTCCGATTTCGCCAATTGGCGAGATTTTCGTACGTCCCGAGAGCAGAATTGAGTGATGACTGGAGTGCCTTGACCATCAGGTTTTAACTCCTGTACTCAAGATGTAATGTAATCAAAGATAATGTGCTCAATAGTTAATATTTAAAGGCTAGGTAAAATGATTAAGAGTTAAATTTACTATCAAGGAGTAAGGGCCTGTACAAATAGAAAGTGTCAGCGTTACCCGTACTGAAATATATTTAACCAATTACAAACCTTCAAACGATTAGCAACGAAATTGTTAAGGCCTGTGATTTGTCTAAAATATGCCAATACGAGTAACGTTGACGCTGACGGATTCTGTGTGAACAGGCCCTAAGGCCCATAAAACTCAAGAACCCCGCCAACCTTCTGGGTCACGTAAATGCTAAAATTCTATTGCAATAGAAAACGTCCTCGGGGGTTGTTTTTTGAAGATCTAACGATTTCTCTTCTATCCTGCTAACTTATTTCTAACTTAAAACTCCTCCCACATTTATATTTACCAATACCCAAAAATTTTCCAATTAATCTCAGTGCGAATATTTTTCACTTTACTCCCGAGACATCTGTGGCATCATAGCCTAGTCGGTAAAGCGCACGCTTCATAATCTTGATCACGTAAATAATACTAAAATTCCAATAGGCTTTTGCACACAATTCAATGAAGAAAAAGCAACGCAAAAGAGCGTGAGAAAGACAGAATACCTGAGATAAATTGAAACAATTTTAAAAAAAAGTTTAAAAAATTTGCCGTACCAAAATGGAGTCATGGCGACGTAAATATATAAAATTTATGAATGAGCATCACTGTCGATTAAAAATATATGTCACGACGCTGACGCTTTCGTACGGTGACATCTTCATATGCCTCGAGCGTAAGTCCCAAAGTGTTAACGAACGACAGTTGTTTTTTTAAGCCAGTAGTTTCGATTAGCTTCTATTACACAATTTATTATGTCTGCACAAATTCATAGATACTGGAAATAAGAAATTTTGCTGAGTACTATTTACAGACACTGGGACGAGTTTCGGTTTGATTATAACGTAAGGCCATACAAAAATGTCAGGTTTTCTGGACTTGTTCTCTTTCCAGAACAATGTATGTTCGAATACTTAATATGTTCATTTAGATCACCCAGTCCAAACAAAATATCTGCGGCTCTCGTGTGCTGTTACTTACCTTTTTTGGTAGAGTGAATAAGTCTTGATGGTGTATACAGGTGATCAGGAGGTTGCATGTTTCATGCCTGGGCCAGAAATAAATAGATGAAGAGTTACGGCATAACTTATTTTAAATTAACAGGATTTACAAGAGTACTTGAAAGAAATCAATGCTTGATGATTGCAAGATTAAAAAAAGCGATTATTAGAATCAATTATTATTAATAAATTAGCGCAGTTAGAACTAATCTATACTTATATATAAAGAGAGAGCGATTTTGTACGTGGAGGGTAATCTTCAGAACCACTGTACCTATTTGAAAAATTCTTTCACTGTTTGAAAGGTACATTATTCCAGATGGACATAGGCTATATATTATGTATATCTGATCAGTAGAAATAAAGTTAGGGGCTTAATCCTAACAATCTCCATTGTTTCCGCTACTGTCTTCTACCGCTTTTTGTTCCGAAGATTTCAACGATCCTTATCGTGGTACTATCGCGGTGGGCTTCTGTTCTGACTCTAACGGTTCGAACCTAGCCGTTCTCCGGCACGCCTTTTTCTTTTAAAAATTTATTTTAATTATTAACTAACATAAAATTAATTTAAGGTATTATTTAGGTTATTATTAAGGTAAAAAAAAGATTTACAATTTATTGGCTATCAACTGGAAATTTATTGGTATAATATTTTGTTCAACCCGGACAAAGTCGGGACGGGCCGCTAGTTATTAATAAATTCATAAGTTATATTTTTTATATCTGTATTCTATAAGCCAAAATCACTGAAATTTCAGACCCACACACTTGCTCTAGTTCGCATAGACTCCACCTTCTCCGAAGAGAAGGTGGAGTCTATGCGATCCTCAAAATTTCATCGGCCCTTATTTAAGGGCCAGAAAATTTCAGGTGCTGAAAATTTCAGGCGGGAAAACGGAGCTGTTCACCATTCGAAATTTATATAAATACTCGTCAGATAGAATAAATTCACGTTAATCCAACCAACTGCGCAATTTTTTTGAAAAGGGGAAAAAAAACCCGATTATCCTTATGTAAGTCTTTATATCTACCCCTAAGATTAGATGCACTATTATGAAAAAAAATCGTAAAGAAAAGGAAACTAAAATTAGAGACTAGGATTGAAGAGGCCTGTTAACAATATTTCGTCTTGCAACAACAACAACAAATGTGTTTCTGAAGAATCTGATATTTGAGAAAAATTAAATAATGTTATGAATCCTCATGCAGAATTTATTGCAAAAATATCAAAATAGAAGCTAAAATAAACTTTAAAAATTTAGAACCTACGAAACAGTCTGCGCGTGAGGTTAAAACAATATGACTGCAGACACACACATGCACATGTTATTTACCCAAGCAGCTACAATCTTTGTTAAAATATGTGGAAAAATTCTATAGACCCATTCATGTCTGGGAGAGCTGCAAAGCAGTGGCTAAACTTTTGTCTTATGTAAGACGTAAGCCTTATAAATGAATATCCCTTAATCTATGAAAAATGCATAACAAAAGACGACTAATAAAGGGTAATCTTCGTGAAAGAGATAGCAGCCATGATTATAAAATTAAGTTAACCATAAAAGGCAAAACAAAGGGGAAACAAAAAGCTAAACATGTTAACCAAAAAACAAAAGCAAATACACTCTTGCATAACGACTTTAACTTTATTGATGCCAAGAAAAGCATTAGCCATTTTAAAAGGGAAACCTTTCAGTAATACTCCTTGAAAAAACTCGAGGCAATTGCAGCGGAATTTCGAAACAGAGAAATATAATCCGGACTTTCCGTTTTGATTGCAGAAACACCGCAAGAAACAAGCGTTTCGTAAGCCTCAAAAGTCCGAGCGATACTTTATACGTCTTCCTGCATTAGAAGAAATAAAAGAGTTTTGTTTGAAAAATATTTCTCTCCGTTTAGCGATACTTTGTTGTACTATAGACAATAAATATCTTGCATAAACAAAAACTTGGCGGAGTTTTTTTTAATGGCCTCTGAAAAGTTACATGTTTGAGAATCGATAAAACGGAAAAATTTTATTTTTTCTAATGGAAAGTTTATAACCTATGACGGGTGTAACCAAAATCATCTTTGCGGGTTTTTTTTAAATAAATGAAACCAATATATTAAAAGGAATTCAATTTATATTGAATATAAATATTTAATTTTTAATATTTTGGTTATTTCATTTATTTATTTAAACGCATGCCTTGAAATATTATGCTACGATAAACTTTTTATTCGGAGATTAATATTTTTCATTATTTGAAAAAAATGTGTCTTATTAACAAGGGAAATAAATCTTTTTTTTCACTTGTTAGTACAAAATCCGTTAGTACAAACTTTATAAAATCATAGAAAAGGAAGAAATTATTTTATTATGTTAAGACCCGAAACACAATGACCAGGGTAACAGTACGTTCCTTTCATTTATTCTTGCTATAACGATTGTTGAACATGACCTCCAGAACATTGTATGACACAGCCAAGGCGACTCTTAACATCTTGACCAACAACGCTCGATCATGTAATGATAACATTCTGAAAGCGAATGAGAAATTCATAGGACCATAGGACCATAGGCTAACTGTGTTGCCTAGGCCAACGCCTTCAAACACAGATATTTCAGAAGAATGTCAGAGGAGAGCGGAAGTACCACTGAAGAATGAGAAATCCTCGTCTATCACGGTCATTTATTGCAAGATAGATTTGCATAATTGTGCTGAATCTCTCGCACGTCAGCGCCATCTACCGGAGACTTTCTTTTTGTTGATGCTAGCTAAAAAAAATCCGACTTCCTTGTGAGCCCTTTCTTGCAAACCGCACTTCTTTATCATAATTTCTTCCTTTTTATGAATTTTTAAAGTTTTTACGAACTTTATATATATATATATATATATATTATATATTATATATTATATATATATATATATATATATATATAATCCATGTGTAATTATGCCTCTTCTCTCTTTCCTTTCTTCTTTTCTCTTACTTTAAGTGTGTTAAAGAATGCAATTCTCATTATTCTGTAATTAATCAAGACCACCTTTATTCATTCGAATTCAGTACTACTGGAAATGCGACATATTGTCCAAGCACTCCAAATAGCACCCTACTAGTGGGCGAACGTACTCGTTGTGTTATGCTTTTCTGAGAAACACATGACAAGTGCGATATCTTGGTCCAAGGCTATTTGCACGAAGAAGATAATTTATTTTTTCCTTAGGGATCAATCAATAAGAGTTCTATGCATTTTGCTCCAGTTGTGTACCTTTCTCCAACAATATAAAAAAATAACTGACGTCGTCTTTATTTTTTATGGTAAAGTCAAAGGTTTGAAAATTCCAAAGTCTTAACTTGCTCGCTTATACGACTTAACATAGAAGTTGGAGGACCCAACAATAAACCTCAGATGGAGGAACATTTTGCTCGAATTGTTTCTTTTAACGGTTGTATATCAACAATATCAGTCAACAAATAATAATAATAATAAATCGTTTTATGATTAGATTAATTTTAAAGTTGAGTAGAAAATTTTGCAAAATACAATAAAACCAAAATAAAGTTAATTAAAAAACTGGTAACCAAAAAAAACCTAATTGACGCAAGAAAAAAAAAATTTTAACATCCTATCGAACAGCAAGAGAAATTCCCTTACTATTTTAACAAACGAGCATAACTGCCAAAGTCGCAATTTATTTTACACATTAAGGAGGTTAAAAATATGTCAAGCGCTACTTTTTCTGCAGCTACACTGCCAAGCTAATTTAGTTCATGTTCTCCCACACAAAATAATAAATGCACGAAGAATATATTTACAGTATTTATGTCTTAATACAAATGAAAAATAATATTTCACAGTAGCAAGAATAAATGTATTCTAATTGCTTCTCAGATAAAGAAATTTTAGAAATTTGCCTATATATTTCAATATTATATACGTTACCTTTCGTTACTGAAAATATTCATTCCTAATTA
Organism: Dolomedes plantarius; assembly: GCA_907164885.2. Classification (NCBI taxonomy): domain Eukaryota; kingdom Metazoa; phylum Arthropoda; class Arachnida; order Araneae; family Dolomedidae; genus Dolomedes; species Dolomedes plantarius. The sequence goes on from OU015491.1 coordinate 226,092,333, forward strand.
TTCTACTTCAAAATCAAACTCGCGCCGAATATTGAAATTTTACACAGTTGCAGTGAAAACAATTTTAAAAAATCCACGGTTGTTCGCTATTTTTAACAAACCCTGGCGCTTCAAATGAGTTTACGCTTTAACTTCAAAATACACGAATATTAAATTAAAGGTAGAGTTCGGTGGCATCGTTAAAAATGGAGATGATCATGTTAATTTTAAAATTTGTTTAATAAAGATTCTTCTAGTAGTTTGTTCAGTCTGGTGATTTAAATTCGATTTACAAGTATACGTTCTGGTTTAGATAGGTATTATATACCGAGCCTGACGATCGTGAGTGATGTTCTGAATTTTCAGACTAGCATGTCGATGGAATATCCGCTACCAAAATGAATCGAGTGAAATGGTTTCAGATTATTTGGGCGTAATCAGTAGATGGTCTTTATCCTCATCATTCGTGACCTGTTGTTGTTGTTGTTTCTGATGCCTCTTGGCCGATAGTACCAGTTCAAGTCCAATTGAGGCTACTGGGCAGAGTGGTACGGCACCGGTTTTTAATAGCACCGCGAGTGTCGGAGTCCTTCTTGTCTAAAGGTCCGGTCCCGTAATTTACAAACGAGGCGAGTGACGGGACCCATGCACTTGACCCAACACCTGCAGATGTAATTTGAGAACTTGGAGGACATTACAGCTACGACAGATTTTACGGGCACCGGCCACCATTAGTGTACACGGCTGTGGATTTGCAAGCGACGAGCATCGAACCAGACACGTTCAGATCACTACCCCGCTTCTTTTACCAATTGGGCCACCACGCCCGTATCTAATATATGTTGTTGTTGATTCTAATCCCTGCTGGTGTAGCTCCACTGGACCAGATCCATGACTACATATATCCTCAGTAGGTCCATTAATAGGCTAGGATCGGTAATAATGTCCTCTCTAGATAATTTTAGGCAAGTTAGGATGTGACTAGGGGTGGCCTGCTCATTATTACACTTTTTACAAAAAAGGGTTTTCTTTTGTCGATCCAATTTTAGGGACCTCAAGTGGCTACTTGCAAACCTAGATACTGCAGTCTGCTCAGCGCTATCATCCTTGACCTAATATACACTGAGTGGCCAAATTACTATGACCAACCCCTTAATACAATGTTAGACCACCTTTTGCCCTTAAAACTGCATAAATTCTTCTAGGCATGGATTCTATGAGATGTTGGTAAGTTGTATGAGGAATTTGAGACCATATCCGATGAACTGAACTTTCCAATTCCTAAAAACTTGATGGTACTGGATACAGCTGACTGATGCCCCGTTCGATCTCATCCCACAAATTCTCAATTGGATTGAGATCTGGTAATTGTGCAGGCCAACGAAGCAAGGTAAATTCTCCGTAATGCTCTTCGAACCATCTGAAGACTTTTATGACAAGGAGCATTGTCCTGCTGGAAGTATCCATCACCGGCAGATTACACCATTAACATAACAGGATTTACTTGATCTGCGATAACACTTAAATACCCTTTGGCATTCAGACGCTGTTTTACAGGAATCAAAGGACTCATGCAATGCCAAGAAAACTTCCATCAAACCATAATATTGCCTCCACCAGCTTGAAGTGTTGTGGCAATGCCTTTGGGGTTGATGCTTTCGTGCTGTTTTCTCCATATTCGAACCCTGTCATCTGCATGGTGTAATTGAAAACGCGATTCATCGGACCACATGACCTTTTTCCAGTCATCTACTGTCCAATCCTTGTGCTCCTTTGTGAACTGGAGGCGTCTTCTCTTGTTCAAGGCAGACAGTAGAGGCTTTCGAACAGGTCGTCGGCTTCCAAAGCCTATACGGTGTAATGTGCGGCGAACAGTTCGTTCAGAGACGTTCTCAGTTTCTCCTCGATTAAGATTCCCCGCTAGTTGACGTACTGTTGCTATTCTGTTGGACTGGACAATTCTGACAAGTCTTCTTTCAGATCCAGCATTCAGTAGCCTGTCACAACCACAAGCCTGACGTTGAGATCCGTTTTTTGGCTTTGTAGTCCACTCTCTGTAAACATTAATAACTGCTGCTCTCGAACACTTCACTAGTGCAGCCCTTTTGCTGATACTGGTTCAGACGCTTCGAGCGCCTACAGTCATCCCGCGTTCAAACTCAGTTAAATCACGTCTTTTGCCCATATCTTCGCAAGGAACACGGTGCAATTGATGGTTCACTTATCCTGCATTCCTTTTTTATAGCTATCTAGCTCTCTAGCGCCAACACTGTGATTTAACAGATCATGTGCATAAAACTGTCAGGTGGTCATAATAAAGTGGCCGTTCAGTGTATGTTTAACTAATTAGCAATGATATCCACTTATTCAGGCATAAATACTTCAGTCTTACAGATATGACATAAGATTAATAGGGATGTGATTAGAGGTCAGTATGGGAACGTTCTCTAGTGACGTCATGTCAAAGTTGAAAAAAATTCGGATTTTGAAGCGTTAAGAATTTGAGTTTTTCGGATTAGGACCGTTCAGCCTATTTTAAAGATGGAGCCTCTCACATCGTTTAGTGGTTAAGTCTCGGGCTTCCGAGGTATTTGGTCGAGTTCGAATCTCGAATAAGACATGGACGTTTCCGTGCTTTCCCTTTTAAGGGAGCATTTTTGGCCCATTTACAGGGTGATTCCGTAATAAAGTAGCCGAAAAATTCGAGGTGTGGGTGAGTCAATGTCCTCAAGAGCTTGCTATTCTGGAAAAATATATTTAGCCTATATATTCTGGCCTTATATTTAGAAGTAAGCTGTGGCTACAGCCCTTCTTAAACCAACAGAAAATATCACTGCAGCTTGAGATATTTAAATAAAGCACGTACCTTCTCTCAAAGATCAATAGACATACATACGTCACGTTTCTCGAAATTTTCTGCAGCAACCTCATTTGGCGCCTCATCGCAAAAGTTGGCGATCGTATCATGTTCTTCATTTTAACCTAAAACACCATTAGTCACGTACGAGAATGAGCAACCACTGCGACAAGAAAACCTTAAGCGCGTGTAGTTGAAAACACTGTCTAAAATTTGACCAAAACTCATATATCCATAAACCAGACGATTTATTTTAAAAAAAACTGTCTAATCACTTGCGGTATAGAAGAAAAAAATCAAATAAAAAAACAAAAATCTAGTAAAAAAATGAAAAACTAACATTTCTGATACTAAAAAAGTTGAGAAGAATACACACACGGTATTAATATTCAATCTCTCTTCAAAAATATTCCTCGAAATTTTTATTCCCTTCAAGCGATGCAAATATTTCGTGTCCTTGCAAAAAATCTTTTATGAATCATCTCCACGTGACAGAATTTGCATCGAAATCTCAGTTAAGGCTCGAGGAGCTGGCCTTTCCTTGGACGACGCCGGAGGCGATGAGCCACTTCATCCCCCCCTAATCTGGCAGCTAATTAAATTTGAATTACAGAGTGGTAACATTTAATTATTTCTATACGGTCACTTTTTTCCTCTCCTAATGCATGTCATGTCTTTCAGAATCATTTATTAATATCCTAGAGATATTTTAATAAATATGCATGCCACGAATAGAAAAATAATAACATGGTCCCAAAGTGTCAAGATGGAATTAGTTTTTTCTATACGGAAAAAAAACTGAAAATAATTTTTAATATTCTTTAATATTACTTTAATTGTGAATTTGCAGCGTTTATGTTAAAAGTTCTCAGCCATTTAGGATTTATATTTGAAATTTTTAAACTAATAATATTAATTAAAACACCTTTTAACTTCTATCAACTAATTATTTTACTAAAATTTGCTATACCTGGGGTTCTTCCCCCATGATAAATAAATTATAGATAAAATGCATTTTAGATCAATTACAGACGATAGAAAATAAATTGTAGATCAATTACAGAAGATAGAAAATAAATTGTAGATCAATTACAGAAGATAGAAAATAAATTATAGGTGGATTACAGCCGATAGAAAATAAATTATAGGTCAATTATAGATTATAGAAAATAAGTTATAGGTCAATTACAGACGATAGAAAATAAATTATAGGTGAATTACAGCCGATAGAAAATAAATTATAGGTTAATTATAGATGATAGAAAATAAATTATAGGTCAATTATAGATGATAGAAAATAAATTATAAGTCAATTAAAGATAAAAAAATGAATGAACAATTAAATAAAAATAAATGATAGGTTAAAATAAATTACAGATAAATTATTGATAGAAAGTAAAGGAATGATGAATTGAAAATAAATCATAGATGAAAAATAAATTATACACAAAACATAAGGAAATAAATCACAGATAATTTGTAGAAATGACATACAGAAAAATGAGTTACAGTTAGTTCCCGCATAAAAAAATATATTAGAGATTCGAGATATAGATCTAATGACAGTCAATATTTAGGTAACTACAAACAGGCACTCATACACAGATATACGTTTGTAGGAGTCTACAGGTGTGTATAATCATCAATACTAGACGCGCAGTTTTCATACATATACGTCTATGTGTGGGCGTATATAAACTACGTCCCACACTACGTCCCACACTACAGAGTAACACACTACAGAAGGGCGAGGCATGTAAAATAGGACGTGGCTGAAATGTCCTCCAAGTTCTCAAATTTACCTCTGGAGGTGCGGGGTCAAGTGTTCCGGTCTCGTCACTTGACTCGGTTGAAAATTGCGGGACCGGTCATTTTGCCAACTCGGACTCCGACCCTTGTGGCGCTGATTCGAAACAGGAGCCGCACCTTCATCGCCCATAGCCATCGGGACTTGATTTGATGTTGCTGTCGGTCAAGTGGCATAAGCAGCAGCAGCAACAACAACAACAACAACAACAACAATACGACAGCAGATTAGTTTAGATCAAGATAATTACCGACTTTTCATAGCCATTGAAAGATGTGTTGGCTTCGGTTAGACGCTATGCCTGTTAACAATTCCTGTAGTACCCTAAACTCATTTGATCTGTATACATGGAAACTGTTTACGATGTTTACACATATACGGTTAAGGGTGAAATTTACGAGAGAACATGAGTATAGGAGTTAAGGGTATTAAGAGCTAAAAATCTTTTACAATAAGCAGTATTTTCACGGAATGAAAAGAATAAACGCATCGTTAAAAGATAATATCAGACTAGGTGTACTGTCAGTTAAGGAATGTACATTAGTAAAATACGAAAAATAAATCGTTGCGTGGCTCAAACAATCAGACTAAATTCGACATTCAGTGCCCATCGGGGGGGGGGGGGAATTCCTCAGATTGATATAACAGGACGATGATAGTTTCTTTTCGGATACTCTCAGCCTTCAGTTTTTGTCCTTTTTAACTGTTTTGCCATTGTGAGACTGGATCACACTGTGATCACATGGTGTGAAACAGGCTGAACCCAAATTTGGAAAAGCCAGTACAGATGTGACTAGTTTAAGTATGGTCGACAAAGAAGCCCGCAAGGTGACCAGGTCTGAAAGAGCTTTTTAAGATATTCATTACTAAGTGAAATGGAAAGGCCATTTAGAATGGTTATGAAATAGATGATTAGTGCATAAGGTGCGAGGCAAGATTCAGGGAGACGAATTTGACAAAAAACCGCAGACGCCGCTGGTTGGCAGGTGCGACGAAGGGACCTAGAGGTTGGTATTCCACATGTACTAACGGACTTTTTCGAGAACGAAAAGACTATTAGAGACGGAGGACTTATGTGCTGACGTACTGATGGAGCGCGGAGAATCGAGGGGACTTACGTCGCAATTTGGACTTTGCCATGATTCCCGCTCCCTGTAATCGATGTACGATGATGGTTATACTGAACGAATTACTGTATATTATGATTATCGTAAATAGTTAGCATTAAACTAGATGTACATACGAGCAACGTATCCGTTTATGCATAAATTGATGAGATATCTATATAATCTATATACAGGGTCACGACGACCCAACAGCTATTATCTACGTAACACAAAATGTGTGATCAGCACTGGCACCTTAATTTTTATTACCATGTTTTTATTAACTCACTTTCTTGTTTGTTTGTTTCTGTGTGTGTTTATCCGCTGCAAATCTTCCAATCGATTTTTAACTAACTTCCCTACTAGCTAGACATTTGAAACTTTTAGAATAGCTCAGAACACGATGACAATGCATTATTTTGATACTTTTAGCCATCTTTAAGCAGATTTAAATTCTTTTTCAGATAATTTTGTTTTGTAGACTGGTGCAGCCATCTATCAGTCGGGACGGGAATGATAAGTTAAACGCAAGTTTACTTCCAATCAACTTGATTTTCTTTCAAGTTGATGGGATAATTCACCAAAAAAATGTTTTTTAAAGTATTTATTAATACAAAGAATTGTCATATTTATATGATTCAACAGAAAATTTAAAAACATAGTATATAAAAGTACTTTTTTTCTTGTAATTATTAGCCTTTATTTTTTTCCACGTTATACTGTTTCACCATTGCCTAAAGATTGGTTCGGCCTACATTTCATATCCCCTACATAACACAAATGTGTTATGCAAGCCAAAATTCACTGGGCACGAAAGTTTCTTCTCTCGAGTTTCAATGATTCTCTTTCGTGTACTTAAACAGCTTCAAGATGCAAGTACTTAAGCAACAAAATGGAGATTTTGTTTCCCCCTTCACAAGCTTCGTAGTTACAATTAATAGACAGAAAATTCACGTAATAATTTACTTTACCATACTCATTAACTACTTCTGTCTTCGATTTTCTCCCCGTCTTTCGCTGGTTTCGATTTTGCAGTTCACTTTTGCTATTATACAGGCACACGAGGGACTTAAAGCATTATTAAATCAATTTCCTAAATAATCCTCTTTAAGTGGATCTGATAGTTTGTGATAGATTACGTTTCCTCCTCGAAACATGCATTTAAAGGCCATATTGGATTCATTCGCTCGGCTCAATGTTAACCTATGAAGAAAATTTTTCTATTCATTGTTTACTCCAAAAGATTTTTTTGTAAATTTCTTCTCCGTAATAGAGAAAGAAACTTTATACTCCGGTACGTCATTCGTTCTTTAAAAAAAAACGCAAATAATGTTTTTAAATGGGAATTATTCGGGGAATAATTGCGCTTTTAAATGTACTATTACAGAAATTATACTGAACACATCATTGCCAAATGTTGAAAATCATAATAATGCGCAGAAACGAATTAATGTGTTTAAGCGGCCTTGTGCTTAGTGAGTACCTAACGTCAGATTTAAAAATGTTACTGAGCATGCGCAGAAAGCAATTTTTTTTTAAATTGTAAATTATCGCTCATTAAACGGTGCGAAATAAACAATTTCCACGAGGTTTAGTCTTATATTTGACAAAGATAATTACCATAAAAATAAAAATGGCTGAGCAAGTCTACAGAGACTCCTGGGAATAAATGCATTTATCATTAAAACATGCCACTGAGCATGCATAGAAAAAAAAATTTTAATTGTAAACTATCGCTAATTAATAGAAATTGCGGTTATAAAATCCAAATTTAACAAATCTACAGATTACAATCTTTCGTTTAAAACAAAAATGAAGAAAATTGATGCCGTAGTTTTCTCTCACGGACTGTCCAAAATGTCGACTTAGCAACTTAAATATATTGATAAGTTCCTTTGGGGGTGGAAATTTCTTAAATGAAAAAGTTAACACAGTAATTTTTTCCCTTTTAAATTGCAATCCGGGATAGAGAGCACCTGTTAAAAGGCGTTGCTAGCAAAGTCTCTGTTTAATGCACTTTCAAATGATATAAGCAAAATTAGAATTTGGATGCACCTACCTGGTCATGCACTGTATTCTGATTCTTTGGAGCCAAAGTTTACGAAGACAACAGCCAAAACAACTTCAGACGCCATATAGTTTCTGTTGTCAGGGATAAAAGCGTTGTCGCTATCACCGCTGTTAGTACAGACCCAGAACTAAGAAGTTACTGCATTTTCTCATACATAGCGCCAATCATACTTTAGAAACACGAGTAGGCGATACAGAGGCTGTTCGCACATTTTTTAGACGATTTTGGTAAGCGGTAATAAAAAATCGTTTGCTGCAAAAGAAATAATTCCAATTGTACTATGTTTTTAAAAGTCAAAATTATCATTTGCGGCTTGAAAGTTTTGTTTTTATTCAAAATGGCGTTTTTAACAAAGCAGTGGTTCGAAGGCTACATTTATGCTCTTTCCGAAGAGAAATATGCATACTCCGTTATCCAAAAACGATGTAAGAGTCATGGTTTTGTGATATCTAAAGCGTCGATAGGTAATATCGTCAACAAGAAAGGAAAAAAAACGTCAAATTGGAGCCTCAAGTGGGACAAAAATTCCAAACAAGTATCCAAGGAAGAAACGGACATCTTCGACTATTGCAAAGGTACGTTGTTTAATGTTAAAAGAAAATCCCCCTAGTCAAAGGACAGTTGCAAAATCATTAAAATGCTCGGTGTCCACTGAAAACAAAATGATAAGCGTTGATTTAAATCTTAAGAAAGCGAAAAAACGCAATGTGCATCGTCTTCTTCCAAATCGTATCGCTGAAAGCAGCACACGCTGCAGAATTCTATATGAGAAACACTTATCCAAAGAAAAATGGAAAACAACTGTCACAATAGATGAATCATGGGTGTATTTAAATGATTGCAACGAAAAAAGAGCCATTTATTATCATAAAAGGGGAGAAAAAAATTTAAGTTCATGGTTCAAAGAATCGAAAGAAAGTTTTTCTGAGGGATTCATGATTGTTGCTGGTTTTTCTGATAATGGCAAGTTAAAAATAAAGAGAGTGGAAAAAAATGTCAAGATTAACTCCAAATACTATCAGGAACATATTTTATCGCCAATTTTTCTGAATGAAATACCATCGCTTTACCCACAGTGCCATCAATCTGTGAGACTCCATCAGGACAAAGCTAGCAGTCACACATCAAAATCCACTGTAAATTTCCTAAAATAAATGGAACAAAATCTGGTATCAAGGCCATACCCTTCACTGATATCCCTCCTAAATCTCCCGATGTATCACCTATGGATTTTTGTGCTTTCGGACTTTTTAAAATCTGCATTATCCAAACGTCGTCCCAAAACCCTTACAGGACTCTGGAAAGCTGTTCAGGAGGAATGGGATAGAATACCTCTTCTGACACTTCAAAAGACGTTATTATCCTGGAAATTCCGGTGTCGAAAGATAGTTCAGAATAAGGGATGTCAAATAGAACATTTAAAACACAAGAATATTATGTAATTTAGTTTTGTGAATACAATATACATCGTCTAAAAATGTGTGAACAGCCTCTGTATTAGGCACAGGGGCGATATTTGGGACACCCCCCCCCCTACTATAAAGAGCATCATTATTGTTATTGTTAAATTAATATGATAGTTTAAACAATTAGAGTGTTTTGGGGGATCTCTAAATCCTCATTCACACGTCTAGAAGTATGGAAATAAATTACGCATGCTAGAAGAAAATATTTTTGCAATTGTTCACCCGTTACACTATCAGATTTCTTATAACAGAAGTATGAAAAGCATTAAAAGTGAAGAGTAAACGGCTCTGCCGTTTGCACTTTTTTCCTTCGCGTTTTAAAAATCTATCTTGTGGATTTTACTTCTCAACAGATTCTCAGGAAGCTCTCGAAATTTCCATTAGGGACTTCTTTTCGATCGACTTTCGCCAAAGGCGGGCAAAAAAGTTCCCCTAATGAAGCTGCTAATTAAATCTGGATTAAGATAAGGTATTAAGTTAATTTGAAGCAATCATTTATCTCCAGTCATTCTGGATCATTGCTTTAGGGTAAGAGTTTTAATTTTTGGCTAGCAAATGCAGATTTCTTTCTCGTAGGCGAACTGGACAACAAGATCGTGTATCGGCAAATGCAGTTAGAAGGAATGAATTCGTTGCTTGCAGAGGTGTCATTACACCATGGGGATGACCAGTAATTTTGAACATTAATTTAAATCAGGAACTCAAATGAGATCATTACATAAATACATTGCCGAACATGTCATAAACATCTCTTAGAATCCACAATAAATTAAAAGGATGGCTGCATTTTTTGAATTAATTAAATAGTTCATGGTCAGACCGACTAGAACTCAGGGCCCGATTTAGAAAATTTTTGACTATAGGCACAACTCGGGATGCGGCCCCCCTAACACTGACGTGGGCATAAAATTTCCAAAATTGACACGCAAAATAAAATAATCATGAATCATGTGAAAGTACCATTTTACAAAGAATTGGCTATTTGAAGCGTAGAAGCCTAGAACATAAAATATCAAAAAGCAATACAACATATTAACTTCATCATTAAAACACCAATACAATGCAACCAGAAAAACTTATTAATCCCTTATATACACTATAACATACATATGATGAACTATACATATAACTATACATATGATGATCCGATCAATCAATCAAATTTGAAAGGATATATAAAGAAATTGCTATTAAAAAGTAATATTAAATAAAATTTGAATTGGGAATTTTGTTTCCTTTTAAATTAAAATTTTTGGGGGGCCTCCAACATTTGGGGGCCTCTAGGCCCGGGCCTACCAGGCCTAATGAAAAATCAGAGACGAGAACTGGTTCGAAACAGTTCCGAACTCAGTCGGAACCCTGTTCCGAACCCATTCAGAAAACGAAACTGTTTATATCAAAAGTCCTTACACAAACGGTATATTTATATGAAAGGTATATATATATATATATATATATATATATATATATAGAGTTTCGGTAACCCTCGCATATGTAAATTGTTCATAGGGACAGTCCCACCTAAGTGCCACCGCGCCTTGGTATGGCGATGAATTATTAATTAGTTCGAAACATGTAGTCATCCTTTTAATTTAATGGGGATTTGAAGAAGTGTTTATGACGTGCGAGCTTCCCGCAATTTCCACTATGCCTTACAGAGGTACACCCAGTGTCATCTGTTGTCAAAGGTAACTAAAAACCGTTTAAAACTTGAAGGGATATAAGATCCACGTATAATATCTGCAAATACTCGTACATGCGTTCCTTACCAATCAACGAATGTCGGAGATAACCTCATATCTATGGAACTTGTTAATACAATTAGATAATGTTTGTAAATCATTAACCTTTCAGCGGGCGCGCCCGTGTACAGAGTGTAACATTTTCGTAATTTTGAATGGTTTGTTTTTACATGTAAGGTTTGAATGTTCTAAGCAGTTTCTATTTATAGCTACACCCTTTCTAATGCACGTCTGATTTTCTGACCCTTGTATTCCTTTCCATTCATTGTTAGTCGTCGTAATTTAACCGTGGTAAACCAGCGATTATACTGGATTGCAATACGACAAAATTATGAGTTGATGTTTATATATATATGTACTAGGGGCTTTACCCTAGGCTCACTACTCTCGCTCCTCTGTTATGGCTAATAGCGAGATACATAGGGGTGATTCTCGGGGAATGTAACAGCCATTTACTGCTGTCAGTCACCCTTATGCGAAGGGGAATCAGTGTTGAATAACTGTTTCAGCTTTAAAATTCAATTAAAAATCTAAATTTTAAGATAGACTTGAAATGACATTTATATGAAAGAGGAAGCTTTCATCTTCCAGATGATGTAAATATTTTCTTTGTAAGATAAAAACCCGAGTTGCATCGATATTACATCTACATATGTGACGATATTTCCCGAAAAAGTGGGTTTAATATTTTGATGAAAATATTAGTCTGTTTTAAATTATTTTTAAACAAATGAGGTCTTGCTTGAAGGAGAAATGTCTGTAGTCTTAGATTGTAAAAAGATCAAAATTCTACGATTAATTTTTGGCGAGTTATCGTAATCTAAACATGAAAAAGTCAATATTTTTTCACAAAACATAAAATAAAAAAAAACTTAAAGTCCGCAGAAGATGAGACATGTCTTACTTTCTTTCCCGCATTTTTCTGCATCTATTGGTATCGGTGTCGACCCCATACCCCCAGCGGTTTCGGAGGAGATAGCGTGACAAGCGTTTGGCAGCGGTGGCGGCGGCAGCGCCAGTTATTTTTAGAATAGAGAGATACACCGGGTGGTCATAAAGAAACTTTGCCGATATATGGACCTCTAGCGGCCGTTTCGTTCAACCTATCTAGATGAGATTTCAGATATAGTTATTCAGAGGTATGAGCTCGAGATTCTGAGAACGGCAACACAGTGACGCTCACAGTTATGGTTATAGGTATAGAAACTCGAAATTTTCAAATGGCAACACCCACTTTCTCCCGTCGCAAAATACCCAGCGCATGTGAAAACCCTAAAAAGCGTTGGAACGGTACGTGTATCACAAAAAACGGACGCGTTATGCATGCACAAAAAACAGCTCTGCGACGCAGGACATCTGAAATTTTGCTTCCTTGAGGACCGTTATGGAGGAACGTAATCCCATGTTAAAACCCAAAGCTATCGCATAAAACAAGCCAACAATGTCGAAATATAAAATACGAGTAAAATTAACGAGTAGGGCACGTTTTGGCTCGAGTCAAATTTCCGCCATTGACGCTTGCTAATGAGAAACGGATCTAAATTCGCGCCAATTGCCGAAAAGACTTCATCAAGACCCAAGTGGAAGAGTTGAGCCTTTCATGACAAACTAGTTAATCAATTTTCCAGCTTTGTCCGACCGCTCTCGAGGCAGGAAGAAGGGGCTATTTTAATTATGAATGAATTCAAAATTGTCCTAATTTGTAAATTCGCGTCTCGCCAGGCGGCAAATTGGGTTCGCGAAGCAGAGACACGGGCTTGGGAACACTTGTTATTTACCAGACTAATTAACACTCCAAACAACGATGTCGCAATTAATGAATCCCTCAGGTAATTAGAAAAATTCTTAAATAAACTGCATTCGTTTTTAATAAAATGCAGATTTCTACACTTCCCTTGTTTTTCAGAGAGCAGACGACAAAAAAAAAAAAATGCTGTTTTTTAACATCTCCGTCGTTGGATGAAAAAATAAATGTAAGCATTAAAGCAAATTAAATGCAGGTGATGAAAGAAACTTTAACTGTTTTTTTTGTATTTAAAAAAATATGTTTAACTGCTTGTTTAACGAGATGTTTAGTAAAACTTACTGCTGCCGAGAGAATTAGTTATTGATGTCATGTAATTGAAATAAATTAAAATCAAAGAAAGAAGATAATAAAAAATATTTGCTCACGAGATGATTCTAATTAAGCAGAGAAATTTCAAGATATGAAAATAATTAAATATTTTTAATTGCTATAATAAGGGGTATTAGTATTCGAGATAACAATTAAAATTTAGTAGAAATAATTATACGAATAATTAAAATTAATTTTAAACTTAAGCTTAGATTGTCACTATTATATATTCAATACCCTCATAATATTGTTTCGTTTTCCTGGGTTCGATAGGATTGAATTAAAATCTCTTCAGAAAGTGCTCTCAAATTTATTATTCTGTAAAATTCTTCAGCCACTACACGAATTCAAACAGAAAACACGTAACAACTGTCTTCTATACAGCAGAAAACTCTAAAAACGCAAGTCAGGATAACAGAGTCAATACAATACACGCCTAAAGCACTCTCAATACATTCAATTCTCAGCAGAAAAGAATACTGAGTTCCAATGCCAATGTCAGATTTATTTATAGACTTCCAAAGCGCCCCCTATCGGTCTCCCAACTAGAAATCTCCATAAGCTTTCTGAAAGATCTAGAACGTTGGTGACCATCTGGCGCCATATCGCCAAATTTGGCGACCAAAATAAGTCACCAAATCCATCGCTAATTTGGCGATAACTCTCATATTTGGCGAGTTTACCATAGACTCGTAAAATTCGTAACATTATGTTTCGTATCTATGGATATGATATGCAACGAATGATATGTACGGATATGATATGCAACTGAGGGACTCCGATGAACATCACAAATATCTATTCGCCGTGAATGTCAGGAAATGCGTACTCTGTCACAGTCCTAATAACGGGGAACTGAGCCTGGGACCTTCTATTTTCTGAAAAAAATGTATTGTCGAAAAAATGGCCGAAAAAAATGTAATCTCGAATTAATGACGTCTACCGGGATGGTTAGTCCATACGTCAAGTGTGTCAAACTGAAGACCAGCGCTGCGTAGTAATACTTGCAAACTCAGCCGAGGGTTGATGTCCCCTGTTCGGTCAATGAATAGTATAGGCCTGGGCCCCAGACGGACAGTACAGATATGTCGACCAATTTGGACAACCCGGGACCCCAGTATCGTACTGAAAATAGGAAGGTCCAGTTTCTTCAAGAATATGCGCTGGAACTTCTAACAGCACAATTTTCCTCGCTTGACTGAAACTAAGTCCCGTAATGCTACCGCAACGGCTAAATCCCACATTAAATCAGTTTAATATGGTACTTAAAAATATTTCGAATGACCGAGAAGAGGCAGCCTGGGGCCTTGTGGTCCTAGTACAGTTGCGATGATCGTTTTCATGGTCATACCTCCAAGTCATGTCCTATACATTTCAAAAGAATCTTTTTTCTCTAGTTTTTGTAATACAGCATGTTAGGGATTTTGTAGAATGAGATCGTGCAAAAATAGTTTTTTTTAAAATCTATAGACATATTAGATCCATATTAGTAAACTATCTTTTTGTTGTACTGTGTATAAGCAGAAATAATTATGTGCTGTAATTCAAAATATTGCTCATGTCAACGAAATTATCTGGCCATACGCGACGGATATTACTTGACGGTTAATACTATTCCGTTTACCTGGGTTTGTTAGGATTGAATAAAAATCTCTTCAGAAAGTGCACACAAAATAAAATTCATTATTCTGTAAATTCTTCAGGCGCATACAAGAATTCAAACAGAAAACACGTAACAACTGTCTTCTATATAGCAGAAAACTCTAAAAACACAAGTCAGGACAGCAGAGTCTTCAATACAATACTCGCCTACAATACATTCAATACATTCAATACATTCAATACATTCAATACATTCTTTCAATACATTCAATTCTCAGCAGAAAAGAACACCGAGTTCCAATGCCAATGTCAGGAATATTTAGAGACTTCCAAAGCACCCCCTATCGATCAGCCAGCTAGATATCTCTAGAAGCTTTCAGAAAGGTCTAGACGGCAAGTTGGCGACCAATTGGCTCCCTATAACCAAATTTGGCGACCAAAATAAGCCACCAAAGTAATTTGGTGATAACTCTCATATTTGGCTAGATAACCATAGACTCGTAAAATTCGTAACAATACGGTAGACCCAAGAGAATAGCTAAATATGATGCTATTCTCTTGGTCATCATGATGCATTGCGAAAAATGGTCGTCAGATATTCCTTTGTTCTGTCAACATATTATACACATATTTAAATATATAATTTTAGGAATCAAATATACAAACAGCCACGAGCAATAAAAGAAAATCATTTTGAGTCACTCAACTACCATACATTCCTTTAGGCGTAAGTACGTGATTGATTCTTAATGCAGCGCCGGACGCTTTCTCTAGGAGAAGGAAACAAAAATTTTTAAAAAAATTTACATGAAAACTTTGAAAAGTCGGGTTAATTACTTCTAAAGTTGTAAACGGAAGACAGAAATAGATTTAGTCATTTACCATTCGAGAAGTTGTGTTTGTATATTCTTCAAGTGAATCCGATACAGTGATGTATTGCTATTTGAGTCATAAATGGCCTGCTTATGAGAAGTCGAGAATACAAAAAATAAACTATCGAGATAGAATATAGAAAGGATAGAGTGGGAGTATTGTTACGGAATCTGAACATTTTAACTATTATTTTATGAAAGAAAAAATGATGATAATGTTTGTTTCTTTGCTCTAAAATGTTGCACTACATGTTTTAAGAATTTTCACTCTTTATAAACGCTAATTTTTTTTTTATCAAATCATACGTTTCTCATTTTAACAGTGGTGTGATTGCTTATTTCTTTATAATTCAATTTTGATTTTCCTTCTATTTATGATGAGAAAATTACAGTATTTCTGTATCTACATCGTTTGACATTACTAAGAAATATACACTGATGCCAATCGTGACACGTATATTTGAGAATAACTCACGATCCAAATTTCGGAAAGGAACAGAACAGAACTTGTGAATGGAAGTACAATAACAGAGTTTTAAAAAGGAAATTTGACACGGAAATTTTGCTCGTGTAAAAATTTCAACATCTGAAAAAACTTTATACACTTCGAAAACTTGGAAAAGATCATAACTAGGGATAGCCAGGTAATGAATGAGGTCACATAAGCCTCGCTTTGATATCAATGCTTAGATTCTGGTTGCTGAAGAGTCACATATCTTGTTCACCGGTGGCTGCTAGGCACTAGCCATATTGAATACGCTCAGCTTAATTTAAAGCTATGGAGAAAATGTTTCAAATTATCGACTTCGAAAATTGCCCCCTGTAATGGAGAAAGAAATTTCCCAGTCTAGTGTCTTTCCATTCTTTACAGGAAGCGCAAACAATATACTTTAAAAATTAAATGATTCGTGGACAAATAGGGTATATTGTGTTTTAACGGGGTCCGGGACGCATTAAAAAATTTCTTTTATTTATTGAGTTAAAATTTTGAATTTTTTTGTGCTGGTTAACCATATAATTTGCAAACAAAACCACATGATAAAACTTCTCAAAAAGTTTTTAAAAAATTTTAAATTTTTAAATGTTTAATAAAAGGGGGGTAAATTAAAATCGTTATAACTCGAAATATTATTTGTCGAATTTCAAAATTTTTTCATTTAATTAAACATAAATATATAAGCTTTAATTTGATTCACCATTTTACAAAATATTAATTTTTAAAGAAATTAAAAATATTTAGATGAAAAATTACAAAAAAATGAGGCAACTTATTTTTAAAAAAATCATATTTTCAAAAGTAAATATTTTTTTCAAATTTTCTGAATCAAAATTAAAGTAAAATAGTTGAAAATGACATGTTACAAGTTTCAACCATTTATCTTTAAGGGTTCTTTCCTTATAACAATTTAAAGACGAGAAATGGGGAAAAACCCATCATGCTGAAAAACGCACTTACAGGTTTAAACAAGGATTGGCGACTATAAGAATGCTGCAAAAAAATTAATAATTTCTCCTGTTCTAATTAAGATAGAAACATTATTTAAACGTCATTTAAGCGTAAAAGAACACAGAAATTTTTAAGGCAATAAATTGTTTTTCGAAAATTCGAACAATTTTGTGTCCTGGACCCCCTTAAACACAAATAACTTTCTTTGGTGGATGAAACTTCTAAAATGAATATGATAACTGAGTGAAAAAAATTTCCGCTCTTTTAAGACCCTTTCCTGTATGGTGGGTCAAAAATTCAAAGGTTTTCAAAAGTTTTCTACTTAAATTCTATTCCCTTGCGCTATATTTTAAATATAGAATACCATTTGTTTTTATTTATAATTTTGGCTTGTAAATGGCAGCACATAACGGGGATATTCATTTCTGTATGAAAATTTGCTAAAATAATGAATAAAATGTGTCCTCAGTACTATTCAGCATTTGAAGAACTTCAAAAGCATTTATATAGGCAAGAGGGTATTAATTATAATTTTCATTGTTGTAGGTTATTTTCTAAACAAAAAAAAGATAACATATATAATATTTTTTAAATATTTATTTTTCAATTGAAATACGTGGATCAAAAACTGTCCCATCACACACTTCAGTTTTTCACCGATAGGTGGCAGCACTGCAATTTTCCTCTGTTTTGGATTTAGTTTTTATTTATTTTTTAAGTTTTGATTTGTTTTCAGCTATTTTAATATCAGACGTCTTTAGTTTGAGATTGTGCCTGAATCTAAGGTATAGAAAGAGTTGACAAACAACAGAGGTCACCCAGGACCGTTTGTGACTAGATACAAGTCCCCAGTTATAAGCGAAGTACGCTTTTACTCCATGACCACTCTACATACACTATATCTATCTATCTATCTCTCTCTCTCTCTCTCTCTCTCTCTCTCTCTATATATATATATATATATATATATATATATATATATATATATATATAAATATATATATGAATAACATTAATCATATCTTAATTCATAGTTGTTGAATTATTTTCAAAAATGATTTGTATTAAATTAGTTTTTATTTAAGGTGAATTTTCATCATATTTTAAGAAAAATTTCTTTCGCATATTCAGAATTGTAATTTTTTAAAATTGAGAAATCTAAATAATTGTGATTATATGCTTGAAATAAATATCGAAAATTTATTTTAATGTAATTGTTGACGACATTTTTTTGTATATATCTTATTTTCATTGATTTATATTATACACTGCATAACTCTCAGCATAACATCCGTAATGATGTTTGGAATGTCGTTGCTGCATGGGGGGACATACGGTATCACACCTCCCCCTGCAAAAATAAAAAAAACAGATTTTTTATTTTTTTTGGGGGGGGGAGGGGGGCATAAACTATCTAAGAATCTTTTTACAAAATTTTTTTCGAAATTTTAGTTGTATTTTATTATAGTGTTTCGCAAAGGGTTAAAGAGTATAATTAAAGAAAAAGTCTTTAAATCTTGGTCGACAATTATTGGAAAATTTTTCTTCGTAGGTTAACATTGAGCTAATCGAATCCAATAGGTTTCCTAACAACGTCATCCCAGCAGTGACAACGTCTTCCTTTTGATAAATGAATATTTACACATTTGAAATTTTTGATAAATGAATATATACACAAACTATCTCGTTCAGAAAAAAAAGTCTTATCTAAGTCGACAATTACTGGAAAATTTTTCTTTGTAGGTTAACATTGAGGTAATCGCATCCAATAGCTTTCCTAGCAACGTCATCCCAGCAGTGACAACGTCTTCCTTTCGATAAATAAATATTTACACATTTGAAATTTATGATAAATGAATATATACACAAACTATCTCGTTCAGAAAAAAAGTCTTTAAATCTAAGTCGACAATTACTGGAAAATTTTTCTTTGTAGGTTAACATTGAGGTAATCGCATCCAATAGCTTTCCTAGCAACGTCATCCCAGCAGTGACAACGTCTTCCTTTTGATAAATGAATATTTACACATTTGAAATTTTTGATAAATGAATATATACACAAACTATCTCGTTCAGAAAAAAAGTCTTTAAATCTAAGTCGACAATTATTGGAAAATTTTTCTTTGTAGGTTAACATTGAGCTAATCGAATCCAATAGGTTTCCTAGGAACATCATCCCAGCAGTGACAACGTCTTCCTTTTGATAAATGAATATTTACACATTTGAAATTTTTCATAAATGAATACATACACAAACTATCTCGTTCAGAAAAAAAAGTCTTTAAATCTAAGTCGACAATTATTAGAAAATTTTTCTTTGTAGGTTAACATTCAGCTAATCGAATCCAAAAGGTTTCCTAGCAACGTCATCCCAGCAGTGATAACGTCTTGCTTTTGATAAATGAATATTTACACATTTGAAATTTTTGATAAATGAATATATACACAAACTATCTCGTTCAGAAAAAAAAGTCTTTAAATCTAAGTCAACAATTATTGGAAAATTTTTCTTTGTAGGTTAACATTGAGCTAATCGAATCCAAAAGGTTTTCTAGCAACGTCATCCCAGCACTGACAATGTCTTCCTTTTGATAAATAAATATTTACACATTTGAAATTTTTGATAAATGAATATATACAAAAATATCTCGTTCAGAAAAAAAAGTCTTTAAATATAAGTCGACAATTATTAGAAATTTTTTCTTTGTAGGTTAACATTAAGCTAATCGAATCCAAAAGGTTTCCTAGCAACGTCATCCCAGCAGTGACAACGTCTTTTTTTCCTGACTTCATATGAACGGCGTCTTCGCTAGTCTAGAAAGCCCGCGCTGTGGCACATCGTATAGAAGGAGCAGAGTGCAAGGTTAAGGGAAAATTTGCCTTTAAACTTCAGAAGGCAGGAAAGAGAATTCCCAAAAACTGGCTAGCAAACGGAAAATAATGACCCAGAGGTCAATATATCGAGTTCGCGTTGCGCTTTAAAATGCGAAATAATCTCTGACCCGGCTCACGCACCAATAAATACTCTCGAAGGAACATGTTCAAATCACTAACTAAAAGCAGGCACTACAGCACGCATTATTCATTACAGAGTTCGGAAACCATTTATTTTCGGCTCTCCCTAATTTGCCAGGAAAATCCAGTCGGCGCGCGAACCCCCGAGATTGATTTTTGATGCAGAGGGGGGATTCATTTCTGTTCCCATAACGGAAACAGAAAGCAAAACGCCGAGTTTCGAAAACAGTGGGGGTTAATTGCTTTTATGATAAATAGCCTGCAGAAACAGAGGTCCCGGGTCTCGTTGAGACTTCGACTGGGGCCGACTTGCTTTTTTATTGCGACCCAAATCCCCTCGTCGTGTGATGCAGAAGCAGATTAATCGGAACGGGCAAGTTTAACAAGCCGGAAAACAAACACCAGTGAAATAGCGAAGTCGTTTTCCCAAGAAGAAGTAGCGCGCTTATGTGTATATTACGCCTTGTAGTTCATCGAAACGTTCAAGTTCTCAGAGTCTTGGCTCTAACATTAATCAGATTCGTTTTCTTTTATGCAGTATGAAGCACCATGACATAAAAGAGATAAATGGCTGATCATACATAAATAAATAACCAGGCACATTTATTCGCGTAACAATTTCATAGAAATTTTTGATAAATGAATATATACATAAACTACCTCTCTGTATACCCACATACATTATTCAGAAATATAATATGTGTAGGGGCGTATATTATGGTGTTATCTCTGATACTTACACTGTTAAAAGAGCAATTTACAAATTGCTCGTACTGACAAGGGTATTAATGAACATTTTATATATTAAGTCCCAGTTATTTTCTATGAAAGAAAAAAATATTTCAGGTAGTGTCTTCTAACGAAACTACCGCACGTTATTAACGTAGGATTACTTATCGTTGCTTACCTCTTTGTATGTATATATGTTTGTATGTGTTATATATGTCAAAATTTTGACGCATTTTGGTGGTTTTCAGTTTACTGCTTGTCCAAGCAATACAGACTGGGTTTGGCGCGCTGCCAAAATTATAACTCGCGAGGTACGGACGGACGGTTTTAGCGTATGAAATGTTGCTTTCCGGAGGAGCGTTATGGAGGAACGTTAAAAAAATTGATACATTGATAATAAAACGTTGAAATAAGTTCCATGACAATGACTTTTTTTTCAGTGTGTAGTGAATGTTTATTTCTTTACATGTCGTTTTTATTATTATAATGATTTTTATAATTAGGTAATTATTATATCATTTCATTTTTCCTATAATTATGATTATGGCTGGCTATAACTATTATCCTTATGAGCTTTATTTAATTAGAAACTTTCCGAAAACGTTTAATGCATTCAGTGCTTCATCTTTTTTTCTCATCATTACTTTAAGACTTCTAGCTTTACAGAAAGAACAGCTCATCTTTTTAATCGAGTCAACCTCATTCCTTTTACACTGAAACCTTATTTCAACGTTCTTCTGCTGTTTGTTTTTGCACGTTTTTAATGATTTAATGATTTTTGTTTTCATTTTTGTGTTTTAGTGTTGTATTTACAAGATGTTGGCATACATAGCGCAAAGACAATGCCTTATAACCGAAAGAGTCATTAACCGCTGATACAACTGGAAATGTCAAATTAACACTGGGCTTTGATATTCTAACTATACCATATTAAAACTTTAAAGGAAACTTTGAAAATAGCTGAAATCCCTCCCTTGGGGGCGTGGGCCGTTGGGACGATATCATATAAAAGAGAACAGAAGCTCAAATGTGACAAGAAATAGGGAATTAACAAAGCAGGTAACTTAAGATGGGCCAATGTCTGTTATTGCTGTTATTATTGTTTCTACTGCCCCCTGGCGGGAATTTATTCCAGACCAGGTCCGAATAGGCCAGCGGTCCAAATGAGACGTGCGGCTCCTATTTATAACGGGGGTCCGATTGAGCCAGGTGACATTGCAATTTTCACCGAGCAACCCCAGGGATGATGTCTGCGGGGATCGTGCTCTCTCCCACCCTCTCTGACCTCGTAGAGCAGGGGTGTCAAACTCAAAGGCTAACTTGAGCCAAACAAATAAGGTTTAACTATAGGTGGGCCGCAAAAAAATCAATATTAATAGAAACGTATGTTTACTTACCTAATTACAGTATATTCAACATAAATATACGCATTTTGTTTAATAATAGCAAAAAAAGAGTATAGAAAACATTTAGCGAATTCTTCCTATCTTATTATAATGCTGCGTCGGTATTTTATTATATATTATTGTGTGCCAATATATTGGCCGGGCCGCAAAAATGTTCGTCGCGGGCCGCGAGTTTGAGACCCCTGTTATAGAGGGATCTTTCAGGTCAACGGATTTGAATACGGAGATCAGTCCTGGAAATTAATGGCCGCACCTTGTATATTGTAATTTTTTCGCGAAATTTTGATATTTTTATGCGAAATTTACTTACCTCTAACGATGAGGGTGTAAAGGATTCCACATTATGTAAGTTGGGTATCATGTTATTCGAGGGAATAGACACAGGCACCGTAATGCTCATAGTCGATCCCTCGTGTTGCAAACGATGACCACTGCAATCTACCAACCTACCAATACCTAATACTAATACTAAATAGTATGAAGTTTTATCTTCATAGAAGAATAACGTAAATTCAGATTTCGATAGTACATTTCTTTGTGAGAATTAACCTATAGGACCTGATAGACCACAGTTCTCGCACGGAGCAACAAAAAAGACTTTGGCGCAATTTAACCCTTTAGCGGGCCCGTCCGTGTACAAAGTGCAATATTTTCGTAATTTTGAAAGGTTTGTTTATACATGTAAAGTTTGAATGTTCAAAGCAGATTCTTTCGATACCTACATCCATTCTAATCCATGTATGACTTTCTGATCCTTCTATTCCTTTCCATTCGTTGTTAGTCGTGATTTAACCGTGGTAAACCAGCGATTATACTGGATTGCAATACGACAGAAGCAGGAGTTTTGGAGTCGATCCAATGTGCAGCTATTACACGGTATCCCAAATATCACGAAGATGGACAATTTCATTGTTTTTTAGGTTTTTGGACATAATAGAAATCCATTCGCAAGTTGTCCTCAGATCCAATATACCGGACAGTTTTGAAATAAGGCGATCGTATCGGCATTCTTTGGCCTTTAATTATAAATATATCTCAATATTATCAACATACATTTTATATCTTGTCATAAAGCGCAGAATTATTTTCAATTTGGAAAAAAAAAGTTTATTACAAAAGGAATAATCAAGGTTGAAAGAGACGTTGCACTTTGTGCCACGCGCGCCTGCTGGTTTTCCAAAAATTGGCGCGCCCACTGAAAGGTTAAAAATATATGGGAATAAAAATTTGATGCAGAATCATTGCACAACAAGAAAATTAAATCGCTACAATGTTCCTGGAAGCCAGGAGAAAAAGAATATTTTAGCATCAAACATCCAATAAATATTTATGCAAAGTATTTTGCAGGATAATTTAAAGGCAGATGCACGGTGTCTCGAAAACGGGTAGATGCTGGGAGGGAGGAAAGCGGCTTTGGGGTATGGGAGATTAATTTCTTATGTTTATTTTTTGTCCTCTTCCGTGCCATTTTGAAATAGTGTAATATTAAACCAGTTATAAATTATAACACTTGTGTACTTCTGTTTGAATTTTTTTTCGAGAAATTATGTGAGAGTTATACGAGGAGTGACAAGCGTCTGAGGGTGTATCGCAGTTGCTATGTTCTTTTAACTGGGGTATGATAGCATTTGGAATACAGTTTTCCCCGATTCACAGTCGTAAAATAGCAATTTTTTGTTTATAAACTGTGTAATGCGATTAAATTCTAAACTCAAACACTCTCGTGGAGCGAATTGTGAAAAATTGCAGACGGAAACATATTTATGAAGGCAGTAAAAACCAAACACAGTGTTACATCTTAAGGGGGGGAAGGTGATGACAAGATTGGAGGATAAATAAATTAAACAGAGTCACGCAGAGTGCAATAAATGTGGTTGAATATCTTGTTCCAATAAATTCCGAAACCAAAAGCAATAGCTGGTTTCATGCGATAGTCGATAAATGAACCACAGCAAATAACGCAAACTTAGTTCTATTTCCATAATGTTTTTAGCTGCATGTACGTATTTATTTTCTTTAAATTCAGAATGCATGTTATGGTCTGTGCGCTCGTGGATTTCCCTCCAGGCTTGTTTAACGAAAGAACATTCCTGTCGGTCTTTCCATCGCTTCTTCTGGCGCTTCTGTCAAGAACGAGAAAAAGGACATGAATATAAATTGAAGAAATCTATGGAATGAAATGACCTGTGGCGTTCCCGCTCACAGAAGAGACTTTAGCCTTCTGGCTTCTAACACAGGTCTTAAAATTTGAATTGTATGGAAGTGCATGTCCTGAAATATATGTGATCATTGCTTTATGTTCTTTTTAAGGCTTTATGTTATAAGGAGGATGAATAAGAAAACTCCATATTTTTATTTTAATCTAAAAGTCAAGATCCACTAATGGGCGAGACACGCGACCTCGCATATTTTACGGAATCCTACAGGTGGGCTCGAATTCGATTCTCATGTGTTAGAGAACACTTGAAAACCCGGTGTTGGTACGAAACAGGTGCATTAAATGTATTTATCAAAATGTCCATACAAGATTTTTGATGCTTAGGAAAAGTAGGGTTTGACCTGAGCAGAAAATGACAACCCTCGAAGAAAATTGTTGAAAGTGCGGTATATTGTCAGATCGCTCTGGTACTAGGCAACTAAAAAACATACCTCATTTACTATACAGCCACATAAATATGCCGAGAAATTTAAAAATGTGCAACTTCACAAGAGGGGTCAGTCAGCTCTTCTAATTCTTTTTTTTTGTTATAATATTACTTCTCGAATTGTAAAATTGCGTTGTATTCTTGTAATGAATATGTGTTGTAACATCATAGTAGGTAGGTAGGCTATTCTCTGAGGCCTTTTTAAAAATTACGAAGTGCGGGACCAAGAAAGACAGAGTCCTAATTGTAAATGATAAGGCCACATCTTAACACAAAAAATTAATAATTTAATAACAAAGAAATTTAACATTAAACAAGTACAACATAATCAATTGAATTTTAACTTAAGTGCAGATTTAGCAGCACGCTCCGAGACTCGAATAGTCTCAAACAGAAGCTTAAAAAACATGTCCGCCTATCCGGCTGTTACATGAGGTATCTCTCTAAAAATCGCCAAGTCTCTGACTATATATCCCGGTCCTTTCTTTGTCGGCGTCCATCCCAATTCCTCGAGAATGCGTCTGTTTTCCAGAGCGGGGGCCGGCAGATTTGTCGGTGACAGTTCTTCTTATCGACGAATATTTTCGGCCATCTTTATTTCGCTCCAGTGTCAAACTCGCATTGAGCTATTGCTAAGAAAGACAGTTTTACGAGGCGATGGGAGACGCTTCAGTTTTTCAAAACAGATATTCCCACAGCTTGCTCGCGAAACCGATATGCCTGGACTTAACTTTCAGGCTAAAAATTCTGGCGGTATTTGTTGGTGTAAGTCTTTTTAATCCGCTCGGAATCCACACACGTGTTCAAAACGATGGGAACTCGAAAATGGTACCCCGACCATTTTCCAGTTCCCATAGTTACGTGTTAAGCACGCAGCTGTGTTCATGTACCCTGTGAGGTCTTGGGATAAATATCCCCATACTTTCATGAAGCTACAGTGTCATTAGTACAACTAACGTAAATAAACGCTTAAGAATTCGTGTCAATTTATGGCTGTCAAGTAGTAAAGGTTTCGTGTTTTTATTTATTTATTTTCTATTTTGCACTGCCAACCGAAGAAAAACAGTTGGTCGTTACAACCGCTGATCTTCTGACAAAATATGTTTAGACCTATCAAATCCAGTGTTTAGTCATGGACAGTTGTATGTACGTTTATTACCATGTTTTAACTCGCTTTCTTGTTTGTGTGTGTGTTTGTCCACAGTACAAATCTTGCAATCGATTTTTAACTAAATTCCCGACTAGCTAGACATTTGAAACTTTTAGAATAGCCCAGAACACGATGACAATGCATTCTTTTGATACTTTTAGCCCTCTTTAAGCAGGATTGAATTCATTTTCAGTTAATTTTGCTTTGTAGACTGGTGCAGCCATCTATCAGCCAGGACGGAAATAAAAAGTTACTCCATTTTAAAAGTGAAGATATTTTACCAACAATTTATTATTCGATGTGATTAAGTGGAGATATCTGAATTATGAACAATAGTACCTACAGAGAGTGATGTAATCCACGCTATATTTTAGTACATGCTCAATTTTTACTCCATTTTTTAAGTGAAAATATTTCCCCAACAATTTCTTATTTGATGTAATGACAAAGTGTAGATATCTTAAATTTTAAAAATAGTACATACAGAGAGGTATGTAATTTTTAAAATCATTGGTGTTGGGTTTCTCAATCTTATCTTTAACTCTGTTCTGAAGTAATGGAAATTCCCATTTTTCAATCACGATGTTTTAGAATCAGCCTTATAGTGAATTTAGCAATGATTATAAATATTTTGGCTGAGCTCCCACTACCCCTTAGCAACGTATATTTATGATGACAGGTAATGGTAACATTCCTTACATATGTTAGTTTCAGTTGAGTTGTTTTTCAAAAGAAAATATAAAACTAAAAGCGACCATGGTGTTCGCGCAGTGGCTAGTATATAAATAAACTCTAATCTAATTGCCGCGATTTGATTTGACCAGAAAAAAAATGTGCTTTTGTGATATTTGCTACATTTCCCTCATGGTTTCCTATTGTTTCAAATGAGGAGTTTTTGAATTCGGAATGTAATAAGAGTTAGAATCCCGACAAGCGTCACTGAATGCCTCAATGCGTCAATGTCTAAGCCGGGCACGTTAAATCCATGCACCTTAACTTTTTCAGGGACAACAACCTCTACGTTTGCATGGTGCAGATTTTTTCCCAATTTTTTTTAATCTAAAGAATCTTGAAAAATTTTCCAATTAAAGGTTGAAAAATGTTTTTACTTATTTAAACTGATAACAGATGGCAGTACTAGCCATTTTTCTGCTCATTTCACTGGAATACATTGAATTCAAGTGAAAAAAGACTAGATTTAGGCGTTTGGACTGTGCAAACGGCGCCCTTCAAAGGATTAAAGACCTAGCATCTGGTATGTGGGTGGTAGGAGGATAACAGGCGACCACCCTATGTCGTCCCTGAGGGTGGTCGGTCAGAACTGAGGTGCTACCAGAGGGTGGTATTAGTTCACCTGTACGGAGGTCCATAATAAGGAAGCAACAAATCCCGGACTAGGGTCAAAAAGTCAATTTGCCTGCCGTGTTAGAGAGAAAAAATATAAAGTTCCCGGTTTGAGAAGTTGCTTGTCTGTGTAGTTTTAAGGGGATGGTAGACTTTCAAATTACCAAAAATCGAACAAAAATTTTTGGGGGTGTATTAATATTTTAAAAATATGTAAATATTGAAATAAAATGCATTTAAAATATGCAGGAAAAAGTAAAACAAAAACTTGGTGGCTTTAGAAAAGTAAATATTTAAGGTAGATGAAAAAAATATCTCTTAAATGCCTTTTTCTCAAAATCAGTCATTTCCAGATTTGCAAGTCTTTGCAATGTTCCTTGCATGAAAATTTTCTACTAAATTTTATAAAATTTATAACAAAGACTCCTCTTATACATTAAAATAAAGTTATGTATCCATTTCAGGTTTCTATATCATTGTCAAAATTTAACTTAAGTGTAGAAAAGTGCAAAAATTTAACGAAAATTCAGAGTACAAGCGTAAAAATATTTCCTAAAAATTTACTATTCGACGAAAGCATAAACTAATACACAACTCTGTTCAAAATGTATTTATAAGCAATGTAAATGCAAAATTAAGGGAAATTAAAAATTGGATCGCAAAGAGCATTTTAAAAAACATAATAAAAATTTCAATTTTTAAAATATAAAAAAAAATTAAATATTTATAAAATTGTATAAGATTACTTTAATGAATATATATGCAAAATTTCATATCTGTAGGGTAAAATTTTCAAAAATTGCTTTGTAATGTCCATCCCTTTAAAAGAATATATCTGCGAAAGGATTCATACATAATAAATAAATTTTGATGGTTAATAAATACATAGAACCAAACCAGTAAAGAGGCTAGACTTTAATAAAAACTGAAAACATTTAAATTCGGAAAAAGTTCTGACACATATATTTATAAAATACGCATAAGTGCGTGCAGTTAAAATGTGTTTAATGTATTTACACATGTCTATATGCAGTATGTCGAGTCTGTAAAACAAAATGATCGGCACGGTGCAATCTTATACTGCGGCACGTTTCCAGGTATCTGGAAAACGTGTTATAAAAATATCGCCGAATAAACGAATTCGGTCTATTCTCTAAAGGCGCATTTTTGAATATTCCTGTCTCACGCCTTGGAAAATGCAAAAATATTTCTAGCCTGTGTGTTTGTTCCCCGCTTTGGTGCTCGAATATTTCATAAGCAGTTAACGTTCCAGGAGACACTGGCCCAAGAACTTTTCCCAATGGTTGTCATGGCAACGGCCTTGCCCCTGTTCTGGAGAATTTTTAACTTATTAAATTTGGCGGTTTTTCCGGCGCTGTGGGTAAAGCCCCGTTATCCCATCTGATCTTATCTGTGTTAAATTTATTTTTTTTTTGCATTTGTTTCTGTTCTTGCGTGTTTGGAGTTCGTGTCGTTGTAAAACCAAACATGTCTTTCACAAATGCGTCTGCTTTACGGTTGGGGCATTTTCTCTTTTTTTTTTCTCTCTTACGGTTGGGAATGAAAATTTTTCGGAGGAAACTGCAAAAGTAGGTTGATTTATCGTTTTATAGTGTAGCATCAATTGTGCTAGAAAAGGAGGCGTTTGTTTTTGCTATAAAAGTTTCATTGATAAAAAAAAATAGTTGTTGGTTATGTAATATTTTTCAGATGGGAGGCTTCTGAAATGCTAACGCCGGTATTGGAGTGTAGAGTAAAATATAAACGTGATTCGATTACTGACTCTAAAGGGAAAAAAAGCTGAGAATTAAACATATGGTCTGGAAATAGACTGGGGACATCTAGGTATATGCTGAATGTCGTGAACGGGTAACGTCGTGTATCCCTCCGCCTCGAACCCACAGATCTCCTTTCTTATATATATACTAGCTGAGTGGCAACCCGATGTGTTGCTTTTTAGATTTAAAATGAAATGGTTTCATATCTTTAAAGATTAGAAACTGTTTAATCACTTTTAAAAATATAT
>OU015491.1:226126712-226159212 GCA_907164885.2 Dolomedes plantarius
ATTAGCGGAGGTGAGATATGCAAATGATTAGAATTTCAGTGCAGACGCACATCATGCGCGCCTGTGGCGCCACTTCAAAACGCTATTTAAGGCTTGGAGATTTCGACGATTTCAAGTTCGGCAATTGTGTTTTTCTTGTGGTTTTTTCAAAAAAAAATCAATTATGCCTCGTCGAAAACAGCGATCATCTTTTGATCAAGTATCCGAGTTCGACAGTGGAAGGATAGTGGCCTACCGAGATTGTGGATTATCTTTCAGGGAAATCGGTAGTCGTGTTGGACGAAACCAAACAACTGTAATGCGGATATGTGATCGTTGGATGCAGGAAGGTACGACGGACCAGCGTGTTCGATCGCATCCACCTCAGCGCACTACTTCACGTGATGACAGGCAAATTGTGCGCATGGCAGTGACGGATCGCTCAGTCACATCACGAACCATAGCACAGCACATGCAGTCTGTAACGCATCATCCAGTGTCTGCGCGTACCATTCGACGCCGTTTACAGCAGAGTGGTCTGTCCGCAAGACGTCCATTGCTTTGTCTACCCTTGACACAGAACCACAGACGTCTCCGCCGCCAATGGTGTGATGACAGAAGGATGTGGACGGCAGAATGGAATGAAATTGTCTTTACTGACGAGTCACGCTTCTGTCTGCAACACCACGATGGTCGCATTCGAGTCTGGAGACACCGTGAAGAGAGGATGCTGAACATCTGCGTTATGCACGGCCACACTGGTCCTGCACCGGGTATTATGGTATGGGGCGGTATTGGATATCACTCTCGCACACCTCTAGTACGCATTGCCGGTACTTTAAACAGCCAGCGCTACATCTCCGAGGTGTTGGAGCCAGTTGTCCTTCCTTACCTTCAGGGCTTGCCCACAGCCATATTTCAACAGGATAATGCGCGACCACACGTGGCACGCATTGTCCAACGATTCTTCGTCAATCGTCAGATTAAATTGCTTCCCTGGCCGCCTCGCTCTCCGGATCTTTCGCCGATAGAAAACATGTGGTCCATGGTTGCTCTACTATTGGCCCAGATTCCATCCCCAGCTGCCACAGCAGATCAACTTTGGCAACGTCTGGAAGCTGCTTGGTCTGCTGTACCCCAAGAACTCATCCAAAGTCTCTTTGAATCAATGCCGAGGCGTGTGGCAGCGGTGATCTCCAACAATGGTGGCTACCCTGGCTACTGATTTTGGCTGGAACCACACTTCACAGAAGTCTATAAATTTAATCATTTGATACTTGCTCAACATGTTATCTACAAAATAAATTTTGTGGTGATATCTCTTGTCTTTCTTGTTGTTGCAATTTGGGTGGCCAGCAGTGTAATAATAATGCTCAGAAACAAATTAATGGGTTTAAGCGGCCTCGTGTTTAGTGAGTATCTAAAGCCAGATTTAAAAATGTCACTGAGCATGCGCAGAAAGCAATGTTTTTAAATTTTAAATTATCGCTAATTAAACAGCGCGAAATAAACAATTTCCATCAGGTTTAATCTTATATTTCACAAACATAATTATCATAAAAATATAAATGGCAGAGAGATACGTGTTTATCATTAAAACATGTCACTGAGCATACGCAGAAACAGTGAGTTTCTAAAGCCAGATTTCATCATGCCACTGAGCATGCGCAGAAATCGATTTGAAATTGTAAATTATCGCTAATTAAAAGAAATTGTGGTTGCAAAAACCAAATTTGACAAATCTACAGATTACAATCTTTCATTTAAGACCAAAATGAAGTAAATGGATGCAGTAGTTTTTTCTCACGGACTGCCCAAAAAGTCGGCTTAGCAACTTAAATATACACTAGTTGGTACCCGTCAAAACATGACGGCTAGATAGTAAATAAATGTACTAATACACAAATTAGACTCCACACATCATTGCCAAATGTTGAAAATCATAATAATGCGCAGAAACAAATTAATGTTTAAGCGGCCTCGTGCTTAGTGAGTATCTAAAGTGAGATTTAAAACCGTCCTTGAGTATGCGCAGAAAGCTAATTTTTAATTGTAAATTGTCGCTAATTAAACAGTACGAAATAAACAATTTCCATCAGGTCTTTTCTTATATTTCACAAATATAATTATCATAAAAATAAAAATGGCAGGGAGAGATCTAGAAAGACTACACAGCATTGAAACTTGTCCCTGAGCATGCGCAGAAACAATGAGTTTCTAAAGCCAGAATGAAACATGCCACTGAGCATGCGCAGAAATCAAATTTTAATTGTAGTTTATAGCTCATTCATAAAAATTGCAGTTACAAAAACCAAATTTGACAAATCCAGAGATTACAATCTTTCGTTTAAGACCAAAATGAAGTA
This sequence comes from Dolomedes plantarius, assembly GCA_907164885.2. Taxonomy (NCBI): domain Eukaryota; kingdom Metazoa; phylum Arthropoda; class Arachnida; order Araneae; family Dolomedidae; genus Dolomedes; species Dolomedes plantarius. The sequence goes on from OU015491.1 coordinate 226,129,058, forward strand.
AATTGATGCAGAAGTTTTCTCTCACGGACTGCCCAAAAAGTCGGCTTAGAAACTTAAATATATAGATATATCTAAGGCTTAAGGACGTTGGCAATAGGACGTAACCTCCATAAAGATGAAGTATTCATGAAAGAGGAAAATCTTTTAAATTAATGTTTGACAAATAAACAACCCCCCTGTTTTGACATTTCGTGCATGGTATGTGTTATGTTATTAAACTATTTACATATAATTTTTGATTCATTAATAATTCACTTTTTATGAGAATCAAAAGTAGTATCAGCTGTTGCCGTCATACTGCCAACTAATTGAATATTTGTTTCCTATCGGATGGAAGCAGTAAGAAACGGGATGACTAAGGATACGCAAATTTCGCATAAAAAATATCGAAATTTCGTAAAATAAATTTACAATCACCAAAATTTACAAGAACTTACAATATATAAAATTTCGTATTTATTAAAATTTACAATTTTACTTACTTGAATAAGTATCAAAATATTCTTAGTTAAAAGCCAACATTGCAGTAGTCTCCATATTATGTTCCTTAGATCTTTACTTTCTGTCATTAATTACTATGTTGTACATACTAAAATATCTCAGCATCTACGCTGTTGACGGGACTATAGAAGCTTTGTACAGTTGCCTTTGCAAAGTTAAGGTAGCAGAATTTCGCTGCAATTAAAATATGTATAACATCAACAGAAGTCTCTTGGTTGAGTACCGTAAGTAGCTGAAATACCCACGATTTGGCACTCAAGAGACGTTCTTAAATCTACTAAATTGTTCCACAAAACTTGATGGTTGATTTTTACAGTTCGATTTTTAGGTTCGACTCGGGTACGGAGAAACTGTCCGGGTGAAATTCGGAGCAAATCCGAAGATATCTGAGTTAAAGAGTGAGATTTCTCAGTTAAAGACCGCGGATGGTCTTAGTTAAGCAATTATGTTAATAAATTATTGCTATTATTGCCTAATTTCACTTAAAAAGTCGTTTATCACCGTCTTTTCACCAAAAAGTAGTAAAAAAAAATGATTTTTGCGTTTATTCGCTCATATCGGCAAATTTCGCATTTATTCGCATCTATTTCGTAAATACGTAAATTACACATCTCTATGGATGACCAAAAACCATACCACTTAAATGTGTCTTTATCACTAAGGGGTCTAAGATTATATAAATCTTTTTTACGTTGTGTATTGCAGCTAAATGATACAGTGCAATTGACAGTAAAAGTGCAATGTAATAAAGCTGTTACTTTTTTTATCATTGTCATACCGCCAACTTGAATCCCCTGTTTTAGTAGGAAATGGTAAGGAAGAAGAAAATAGTAGAAATGAAGAAAGCCACGTGATACCTGATGCAAGATCATTATTACAGTAAAACAAAATTCCTGCTAGTGTAAGTTCCTCCACTAGTAATAATTGTCATTAATGCCAAGTGCCTGACCTCTACCTGTTCGATGGGAGAACTGAAATGTAGAAAACAAAATATTACCATTCCTGGAAGTGTCCGTATCGTTTCTTTTTATTCTTCTTTTATGTTGGCTTGTTTAAGTTTCCAACATTAAAGACGTTACATTAGTGATGGCGTCTCAAAACAATCAAGTACACCTCCATAATTTTCACAGTCATTAAATCAACACTATTTATCTCATGTACCCCAAAATGTTGAAAAGGGAAAAACGTTGAAATCTGCCGGATTGAAGCAAGAATTTAGGGATAAATCACCTTCGTACAAACAGTAATCTCATTTAAGTTTCCACTGAGACTGTCTTTTTCCCCTGACGATCGGAGTAACTGTTGCTATGCTCTTAGAGAAAGAAAAAAGGCGACAAACTGATTCACGTCCGTTGACTGAATTACGCTCGGCTCCCCCACTTTGTGTTTTTTTATTTTCCCTTTTATCATGGCGATCGATCAAAGACTTAAAATGATTTCATTACCTCCTTTGATGAAGAGATATAGATAGCCGTATGTTCTCCCGGAAATTTTCACTGAAAGTTATTCATCGACACGATGCAGATCTGTTCACATATATATATCCCCTGAAGAACTTCATGACTGCGTTATAACTACCACTCCTCCTGTCTATTTGACAAATTTTTCTTTCAGATTTTACTTTCAGTATTGCATTTTGTTGAGATTAATTCTCGTTTCGGCCACAAACGAAAATTTAAAACTTTACCTCTGTTTTAGAGATAATGGATTTTACTCCCATCTTTGCTAAAAATGCGTGTTCCGTACCAATTTCTATTCAATTTTTTTAATTTTCTTTATCTTTACTATTTTCTATTTGCTTTTCTTCCTTAACCCTTCAGCGGTCGTGCCAATTTTTGGAACACCAGCAGGCGCGCGTGGAACAAAAGTGCAACGTCTCTTTCAACCTTGATTATTCCTTTTGTAATAAACTTTTTTTTTTAAATTGAAAATAATAATGCTGCATTTTATGACAAGATATAAAATGTTAATAGTATTGAGATATATTTATAATTAAAGGCCAAAGACTGCAGATACAACCACCTTATTTCAAAACTGCCCGGTTCATTGGATCTAAGGACAACTTGCGAGTTGACGCCTATTATGTCCAAAAACCTAAAAAAAAGAGTTTATCCATCTTCGTGATAGGCGGGATACCGTGTAACAGCTGCACTTTGGATCGACTACATCAACTCCTGCTTTTGTCGTATTGTAATCCAGTATAATCGCTGGTTTACCACGGTCAAATCACGACTTACAATGAATGGAAAGGAATAGAAGGGTCAGAATATCAGATCTGCATTAGAAAGGGTGTAGCTTTAAATAGAAACTGCGTAGAACATTCAAACCTTACATGTAAAAACAAACCATTCAAAATTACGAAAAAGTTGCACTTTGTATACGGGAGAGCTAGCTGAAGGGTTAATTTATAATTCAAATACACTGTTCCTCACAATATTGATTTACTGAAATATCTCGTAAGGGGGGAGGTAAAACTCCGTCTTTATAAACTGTACATCTAAGAAGAAATTTTTAAATTTTACATTGCACTTTTACGCTAAGAGTTAAGTTATCATTCTTTTTTACAAGTTGCGAGATACAATCACAAAAAAGTCTTTTTTTAGTTCAGGAGTCTAGCCCCTTTCTGGACCGAGATCTCCAACAGCAAATTCGTAAGTTTACGACTATCACATGACACAAATTCTCGAAAGCATGTTCAACAACAACATACGCACTGAAAAAGTACAGTAATTGTATGCAATTATATGACAAGCAAAATTTAACTGGCAGTAACTTGCACCTGAAACGCATGCCACTGTGGCCTTATTGACAAAATTCGCACTCTTAACAGTACGAATTATCTCAAGCTTTATTGAGTGATACGGGAATAGAGCTACTAAAACAGATGTCATTCCCGATTTGCAAAACAATATTCCCTCTTTTTTTGTCAGAATCTTCTTTTTGCTTTTAATTTCATGTTACTTATAAAAGCACTGTATATTTAGTATTAATTCGAGTTTGATTTTTTTTCACTCCTTACCAGATATTTAAACACCTATAACAATAAGAGGTTATATTGGCCACCTGAAAAGGTTGTAAAACTTGGGTATAAAACACTGTGGAACTTGTTCGAAATAGTAATGATATATTAAGGTACATGAGTGAATTTTTTTTCTACTGAAAATCTTTCTTCTGCAGCAGACGATGTTTCTCTTTTCTGTTTCCAAATTACCGGCAAATGCCCTTTGTTAGAACCTTTTTTCGAGTTTCAACGAAAGATGGCGTGATCTCTTTCAGCAGGGAACTAGCGTCAGAGGGCCACTCATGCTCTACGATACAGGGACTCCCCCAAAACACAACACCCCCCAAATAATAATAATAATAATAATGGAACGTAATATGGAGTAAGTAGTAAGCTATCATTTTCTAGATATCTCTTCCAGTGCCTTCATTACACTTCTTTGTTATACTACTTAGCTTTAACTGGAGGTGAAGTCTGAAGCAGATAGTCTTTATTACACACGGCAAGACGGGGCAAAAAAATTCTCACATCAATGAACACATTAAGATATGCAATAAATTCACCTTCCAGGAATTAGTATTATTTCAGCGTTGTATCTCTTATGTATATTTGTCAACTCTTAGAGTTTAATCTCGTGAAGGAATAAACATTTATTTCAAAAACTCTTTTTGATGTGCAAGACAACATGAACTAAAAAAAAAACCTTTTCTAAAAGCTTAGTATGTATCTTCAGAGCAATAACACCAACACAAATATGGGAACAACAATGGAGTACGTCTGGAGTCAGAGCCAAACATTTACGCCCTAATATATAAACATTTCTATCAAAAACTATTTGGAGTACTGTAGAGTTATATAAAGAAATATCATTTATAAATAGGATAGGATAATATATCGGATCTGTTTTTGTGTGATTTTATTACAGAAAATATTTTACAAACATACTGGGAACGTCGGAGTCTAAAGAACTATTTTGACTCCTTAGCAAATAAACAATATTTGTATAAAACTGCTTCAGCAAATATTTTATAATAACATTTTTTGAAAACTTAATATATAGTTGGTTTAGGAGTATATCAGTTCAAATATTCCCGAAACACGTTAAATTAGCAGGAATCAGAAAAGGCATTTAATCTCAAAACTATAACAGATATTTTTATGATACTAAGAGTAAATGATAATTCTTAAAACTAATTACGTACAGTAAGTATATTGTAGTGACCTGAGATAACATCATTACAAATGTTGTAGCAACACAATAAGACTGCTACAGTAAGGCAAAGAACTTAATCATAGCATCTTTAAAAATATATTTTAACATCAATAAAAAAACACGAATTAATTGCATTTTTAGGCACAAACGTAGGGCATCCTATGCCTCAAAAGTCAGTATCAACTGTAATGTTCTAGAGACACCCCAAAACTCTGTCGGAGTCAGAACTAAGCATTAACCCCCCCAAAGAAATAAACACTCTTTTCAAAAACCTTTTAAGTAACTGCAATTAGTAACAATGAGATCCGAAAAATCAAGGAGGAAAGAAAGTTATGAAGAAAAAGTAACGAAAAAAGCCCCGACATTTCACTTCACACGGTGTTCTTATCTCGATTTTGTTATTTGCTCTAATTTTTTTCTGCTCTGCTCTTTGTTCACATTAGGGCTGCTCAGAAAGCGAAATAAAGTGCATTCTTTTAAGTTCGAGCAGAAAATAAATGGCGAGGGGGGTTAAAAAAGAAAGAGATGGGAAAGAAAAGTTTTACTCTGCCGAATTCATCTTAATTTTGTTTGTTCTTTTTATCCTCCTGAAACGTGCGCTCCTTTGTACCGAACTGAAGGGAAGTGGTGAGCTAATTTTCTGGAGGCCGTTAATTACGGACGAGGAGTCGACAAACTGTCTCTATGGCTCCGTTATCCTGTTTGCAGAGAGGGGGGGGGAACCCGAGGAGAAACCGAGTTCTTTTCTTACCATATATGGTAAAAAAAGAAAGGCCAAGTGAAAGAGTTATATATGTTTACCTATTTCTTGGAAAGATGATATTTCAAAAGTTGATATCGAAGCACAAAACCTGATGGTGATTTATTCCACCAAAGCCTCATAATGGCTAGTTTATGAGTATTAGAGTCGCAGTAGGTTGTAAATAAGGTGGTGTTGTTCTTGAGTGCTTTCACTGTACAAACCCGTTAAGCAAAAATTCTAGTATTTTGTAGAATATTGAATTCATCACACACCATTATGCAATACTGGTGTTTTAGGGTTGCCAGGGCTAAAGATATAAACTGGCGTTGAATCCACTACTCTGTTGGGAGTGAAATTTCGTAACAGAAAAAAACGTAATCTCATTCTACTCTCTTCAACTCTGCTGCTATTATAATATAAAGACACGGATTTCTGTTAAAATAAAATAAAATAAGTCGGATGCGTTTTCCAAAGCTCAAATGAGCTCCGAGAACTAAAATTGATGAACAAAAGATTATTGAAAACTGGTAATTAAAGGGACAATGTTATACAACAAGAATCCAATCTACAAAATTCGAAAAGCCGAGTTAAATAGTTGGTATGTTGCGTTATATGTTTAGCTGTTCTTTTTATTAAGAGAGCCCACCATAAGAAATTGGAATTTTTAATTTAGTTCTTTATTAGAACTTTATTTTCTCAGTTTCAGCGTTGTGTGGGTTCATTCCTTTATGCATAGCTCCGTCCAATATTAAATGTTGAAACAGTCTTACACAAAATGTTAAATGTGTATAACTGAAAACACCTCCTGATTATTTGTGAAAGAATAAGTATTTAAAATTATAAAAGTATTGTATATGAAATTTATAATCTAATTTTATAGTTTCCGTTCATTTTGATTAACAATGGTTACGCAAACAATAGAGTTCTTTCTTTAATTTAATTGGAATTTTTACTCTTTCATACAACTCCTTTATTGAAAAGAAAAATGCATATTATGCATAAAGATAACATTTATGAAAACAAGCGTATGTAATTATATAAAAAAATTTTAGAATTAAAGCGTCTAAACTTAAATTTAACTTAAAATCAGTTCTTTCTTTAACATAATAAAGTGACGTAGCGAAGAAAAAAAATCGAAGATGAAATTAAAGTGGTGAATCGAAAAGAATTAACAAACATAATTTAAAAAATTAAAATACTTTTATATATATATTATATATATATATATATATATATTATATATATATATATATATATATATATATATATATATATATATATTATATATATATATTATATATATATATATATATATATATATATATAAGACAAAGTTGAAAGTAAAAAACCAGCATAAGATCTATTACTACTTACAGCCAGGAAGTAAAAACATGAAAATATAAGTATTAAAAAGGTTTTAGACAGCATCTCTTCATCAGCGGTGCCGATATTGTCTAAAAACCAATGGATTGTTTCTGATAAGTATGATCTAAACAATAAACATACTTAGTTACCGTACAATCCATAAGAAACAGAATACCATTAGACACCGTACAATCCATAAGAAACAGAAGAATTGAATAAAAAGTTGCTCAATCAAAGAACACCAAGTCTTGCGCTAGGCAAAGTTGAAGTTAAGAGTAGGAAACTGCAAGAAGACTGACGTCACAAACCTTTCAACCATAGAGTTAATGGATACACAGATACAGACTTACTATGGAGACTGTGTTATAGGACATATAATCCTAAATTGAATATGTATTATTATTATTACTAAGAGTAAAATATTATTATTTATTATTATTATTATTTTTTACTTAAGTATTTAATTATTATTAATTAATGAGTATTATTTAGTATTAATAAGTATAATTTTTTAGTAGTTATTTTCACTATATAAACTTATTATATTACTTATTTTATTTTATTACTAATTAATTGCAACATAACAAGCTATTCATTAAATCTAAAACAACCAATTATGTGCTTGGAAAGACTATCGGGGTATATATATATATATTTTCGAGCAAACACATTACATGGACATAGAGAATGTAGAAAGAAACATTTACGCTATGCAGTTATAAACACTAATAAATCACTTGTTCCATCAGCGCGGCCACACTTATCAAAATTAATACCACACCCTCATTTTAATAGCAGTACCCTGTGCCCTAAGCATTTATGCATCTCAAGCTGATAGCACTTCGGAGGCAAATATTTGTTCTTTGAACGCCCGAAACATCGCGAATGTTGATCGGCAAATACCCGCGAGATTGCAATTGGGTAAACACGGAAAATGAATCCGAAGCAGTTCTCGCGAATCATCGGCCGTTAATGATATCATGTGTTATGATTCACAACACTCCGAGGGAAGGACGTTCGTTGCTCGAAGGATCGAAATAAATTGAATCGACCCTTATTAATCGATTCTTGAGTATTAAAAGCGTCGTAGAGATTAGCTTCCAATCTTGAGTTGTGGTTCGAGATGCTGCGTTGGAAGTTAGTTGGAAAGTTACGGGTGATTGATGAGGCACGTTTACAAATTCTGCTAAGGAGTGTTTCTCTGTAAGGTTTAGCCAAGATAATATTCTTTTAAGACATGTATTTAAACAAAATGGATTAATAATGCAAGCATGAACGCATTCCCATATTGCATTAATATACCCCAACATCTACTGCACAAGCGAGTGAAAAATATCAAAATTGCTTTTGGATAACTGATTTTAAGTTAGTTGTAGTGTTTATTACTTGTGTATTAAACATAGATAGTGAGACATTAGAGAGACACGTGTAACAAATAAACTGCAACTCTCAGTAGGATAAATGTTCATTAGCTTATATTTGAGGTACAATGGAAAATATATCCAAAGAAGGCTAGTAAACTATCCCTCACCCAACTCCAAAAACTATACTTAAGTTGCTTTATTCATATCTAAAAACGGGATCGATAAATCCCGGACTACTTGGATATTGTTACATTTACCTGTAAACCTATTCCCGAATTTCCAATCCTGCTTGCTTTCCTCTTTGATTTCGCAACTCACGGCTAAGGTTTTGCCCGTCTGCACACGGAGCAACTCAAAAGAAACTCATCACGGACTGGTTTGTGACTGGAGTCAGTTATCAGTTTCTTTTGAGTTGCCCCGTGTGCAGACGGCCTTTGTTCACACGATACAGTTTCGGTTTTATGATCGTTTCGGTGTCAACCGAAAGCTGTGTTCACACGATTCGGTTTTTCTTTCACCGCTTACGGTTTTCCCGTCCTTTGCAATCATTGCAGTGTAGTTCACTTTGCAGGATGGACGTAAATACCTTTCTTGTAATGTACTGGTATCGTCATCGTCGAAGCAACATTAAAAAATTTATAGACCGTATTGGGTACATCCTATTTTGAGGGACAGATATTGTCTGGGATCTTTTCAAACGCTTATGATTGAACTAGCTGAAAACCCGCACTTCGCTACGGAGTACATTCAAATTAAATACAACGGTCAATGTATGCAATTAATGACAATATATATATATATATATATATATATATATATATATATATATATATATATATATATATATATATATATATATATATATATATATATTTATAATAAATGCGACGATCAATGTATATAATTGATGTAATATATATATATATATATATATATATATTTATAAAAAAATCGTAAGGGATATTTATTTTTTTGGATAATATCCTATCGTCTGCTGCATTAGAAAGAAAAAGAATATCATTTTTGTCTATTTAGTTGTTATGCACGTGACGATAAATTTATTGAAAGTACCAGAAAAAGAAATCACGTGATCAGCATTTAATAAATTAAATTCTAAAAATTAATCTTTAAAAATTCACCAAAAATCAGGAAATGGAGGTAAAAAATTCGAAAAAAATTTCATTTTGAAGGAATTTTTATGATCTTTCCCGTGATATAAATTTTATAACCCTCAATGTGTTATTTTAAATGCAAACGTAAAAAAAGTTTAAAAAACAGCTTAAAAATTTAATTTAAAAACTTCTAAGAAGAATTTTTGAAAAATCTTTCTTAGTGCACCCCTACACTATTAGAAGAATCGCCATGCAAAATTTCAGCCCTTTAGGTCCAGCGGTTTGGTCTGTGCGTTGTATGTCAGTCAGTCAGTCAGTGAATGAATGAGTCAGTTACGGAACTGTTTTATATATATACAGGGTGGCTAATAAATACTGTAACACTCCAAAAAATAAGAGTTAATTTTAACCGTTTGGAAAAACAATTTATCTATCTATTTGTGTGATTGGCAACTTTTTGTAAACGCAGACGATTTTTGTTTAAAGTAAAACATGTAGAATATTTTTAAAGATGGAAGCCAAAAGGTTGATGGTTAAACAGCTTTTTGATCGCGGATTTTCTGCAGGTAAAATATTTAAGCAATTAAAATGCCTTGGTTTTAATAGGACGTTTATATATAGGACTATAAATCGATTATTGGATACCAATAGCTGTAAAGATCGACCAAGGTCCGGTCGTCCACGCACTGTTCGTACAAAAGAACGTATCAAAAGAATTCGTGAAAAGATACGAAGAAATCCACAACGTTCTGCAAATAAAATGGCTGCAGAAGAGAACATCAGTCGCAGAACTATGCAACTTATCATAAATGGAGACCTGGGTTTTCGCCCTTTTCGCAAAAGAAAAGTTCAAGGTTTGACTACTGCACAAATAGTAAAAAGGCTACAAAGATGTAAGAAATTGCTGAACCGGCACGGTAGCAAAAGTGTTGAAAAAATAATTTTCTCTGATGAGAAGCTGTTTTGTACAGAACAAAGTTATAATGCTAAAAATGATGTTGTATATTCAGCAACCTTCGAGGATATACCTGAAAATCTTCGAACTGTTAAACGCTTTCAGAACAAGAATTCTGTTATGGTTTGGGCTGCAGTGTCACACAATGGAAAACTGCCTCTGAAATTCATCGATAAAGGGGTAAAAATCAATGCTGAATATTACAAACAGGAAGTATTGGCTACACGTTTATTACCACATGCTAACAGATTGTATCCCAAAAAGAATTGGATATTTCAGGAAGATTCTGCACCGTCCCACCGATCCAAAACAACACAGGAATGGCTCCATGCAAATTGCCCGAAGTTTATGAAGCAAGAAGATTGGCCACCTTCTTCACCAGATCTAAATCCTTTAGACTATTGCATTTGGGGGATTTTAGAGTCTAAAGTAAATGCTAAGCAGCACAGAAGTTTGGTCTCCCCCAAAGCTTCCATATGGAGTGAATGGGACAAATTACCTCATAAAATGATTCGTGCCGCAATAGGACAGTGGCGAAAGAGATTATCTTTAGTAATCGATAAAGATGGCGGTCGATTCGAGTAAAATTATTTCACGGTAAACTTTCATGTATAATGTTCATAATATTGTTGTATTTTCCATTTTCTATTTCATCTGTGTGTAATTAAATGATTCGATATTTGTCACAGTATTTATTAGCCACCCTGTAGATTAAGAAGAGAATAATCGAAAATTTCCAACTACTTCCGAATGACGATGCATATATTTATTGAGTTAAAACTTTGAATTTTTTGTAATGGTTAACCATATAATTTGCAAACAAAATCGCATCATAAAACTTCTTATAAAGTTTGAAAAAAATTTTTAAATTTAAAATTTTAAAAAAAAGTGGAGTAATTTAAAATCGTTATAACTCGAAATATTATCTGTCGAATTTCAATTTTTTTTCATTTAATTAAACAGAAATATGTTTTAATTTCGATTCAGCGTTTTTTGAAATATTAAGTTTTGAAAAAAATTAAAAATATTTAGAGAATTTTTTTTAAAAAAAATGATGTAACTTATTTTTAAAAAATCATATTTTTAAAAGTAAATATATTTTTCAAATTTGTTGAATGAAAATTAAAGTAAAATAAAAGACATGTTCCAAGTTTGAACCATTTATCTTTAACGGTTCTTGACTTATAACAATTTAAAGATGAGAAATGGTGAAAAATCCCATCATGCAGAAAACGTATTTACTGGTTTAAACAAAGATTGGCTGCTATTAGAATGGTGCAAATAATAATAATAATAATATCTCCTGCTCTAATTAAGATATAAACATCATTAAAGCGTCATTTAAAGTAGAACATTGTTATGTTTTTCCCAAATGGTCGGTCTTTCTTCAACCAAAGAAATTAAAATTTCTGTGTCAATTTTCTCCATTTGTAAAAAAAAAAAAAAAAAAAAAAAAATCCACTGCAAAAAAAACTGTAAAAAGCAACCTAAAAAAATCACTTCAGTAGCTAGATCGATACTGGTGTACGTTTCCCTCAAAATAACCGAATCGTGTTTACTCCCCCTCTCAATCCTATACGCCAATGGCATCCGAAAGTGCGGCACAGCATCCGGTTTCGGTAGACAAAATCGAACGATATCTGTTTCGGTTGTTCCCCCGTTTGCGGTTTTCGACCGCAACGTGTGAACAGACAAAACAAAATACACTGTTTACTGCAAACGAAACGACAAAACCGAGACGATCATAAAACCGAAATCGTATCGTGTGAATGAAGCCTCACGGACTTCGGACCTACCGCCCTTTCGTGTAACTTCCACTAACTTGTTTTTTATCCCAATCATATTCCAAATTTCCCGTCCTGCAGTTTTTGAATTTTTTTTTAATTATTATTACTATTATTATCTATATATATAAAACAGTTCCGTAACTGACTCACTGACATACAACGCACAGACCAAACCGCTGGACCTAAAGGGCTGAAATTTTGCATGGCGATTCTTCTTATAGTATAGGGGTGCACTAGGAGAGATTTTTGAAAAATTCTTCTTAGATTTTTTAAAATTAAATTTTTAAGCTGTTTTAGTAATTTTTATTTTAGTTTGTATTTAAAATAATAATTTGATGGTTATAAAATTTATATCACGAGAAAGATCATAAAAATTCCTTTAAAATGAAATCTTTTTCGAACCTTTACCTCGATTTTCTGATTTTTGGTGAATTTTAAAGATTGCTTTTTAGAATTTAATTTATTAAATGCTGATCACGTAATTTCTTTTTCTGGTACTTTAAATAAATTTATCGTCACGTGCGTAACAACTAAATAGACAAAAAAATATTTTTTTTCTTTCTAATGCAGCAGACGATTGGATATTATCCAAAAAAAATAAATATCTCTTACGATTTTTTTATAAATATATATATATATTAATTACATCAATTGTATACATTGATCGTCGCATTTATTATAAATATATTTATTTATTTATTTGGCATTAATTGCATACATTGACCGCTGTATTTAATTTGAATGTACTCCGTAGCAAATCGCGTCCGAAACCCGTCCGACGGGTTTATAACCAGTTGCGCCGTGTGCGTGGCTCCATTCAGTTACATAGGTTGCGACTCATCACGGACTGGTTTGTGATTGGAGTCAGTTATCATTTTCTTTTGAGTTGCTCCGTGTGCAGACGGCCTTATAGACAAACTATAGGAACTGTTTCGACTTCGAAGCATCCAATAAGATAATTTCATGAGCAACCAGTAATGATTTCAGTTTGACACATTTGCCTGCTATCGTAGTTCAAAGTTGTTATTTACCACTTCGCTTTCCATTTTTCTTTTCATTATCGAATGATATAACTTTAATTTCTTAAACTTTGTACTTCATTTAGGGTACATTTTAACAATTTTTTACAGTGTAAAGTGAAACCTTGCATCAAACGGACCCTTTAAACCATGCTTGACTAAGACAGCCATTACCACCGCAAATAATGATATGAAAGGTTTTCTTTAACCATCCCCCCATGCACATAATGATCACATAATGAGGGTGTAACCTATGTCAGTTGCGTTTAGGGACGCTGAATATACTTCATCCGTTGTTTCACTTCCTTGTCCTACCTTTGTGGGTATGTTCCCTGAAAACTTCAAATTTTTTATTATATCGAAGATCCTAAAACAACCTTCGGCGTTAAATTTCTACTTTTCCTTGTTTTTAAAAATAAAATTTGACATATTACGGAAGTTAAAAATTCACAGACCAGTCAAGAATTCTTAAACTGGGAGTATGAAGCGAATTTATCACGGTGAAATTAAATCTTAAAGGGAAAACCATTTGAATCCCTTCTTGAATTGCATTCTGCAGGGGTAACTTTCTTTTTGTCCGCGTGACAAACACTTGACATCATTTGGACACTATAATATCATTGTTATTCCACCATTTGGCATTATAATTTGACTTAATTATTTTACACTGACACTAGCACGACTGATTTTGACATCATTATTATGGACACTGACATCACGCTTTGTAATCATTATTATGGACACTGACATCACGCTTTGACATCATAATTATTCCTCCTGAAATACATTAAATAGTTCTTGAGACTGAACAATCTTTGTCCTCTTTTATAATGCCTCTTTAACGGGTTTGTCGATTACGTCAGCTGCGAATTTTTACTATACTGCTCATCGAAAGCTTATCGCTGCTGCGATAATAACACGGGCATTAAAATTTAAATACACATCAGTAATGCGAAAAATACTGATTTTTAATAATGCCGAATTTAGTTATATGATTTTCTTTAATTCAGCAAGAAATCTAAATCGGTGATTAGATATTATCAGTCAGCAATTCTTAAATCGTGCATCTTTAAATCAAAGTACTTACTCTTTGCTATCAGTTTTGTAATAAGTTACAAATATAGTAGAAAACACTTTTGGTCTTTACTGATATATTAGAAATTGTGTAACAATAGAACGTTATAGTTATATTGCTTTCCTTCTCTTCTATAATCTAAAATATAAATACAAAATATATTTGAATGAATTATAATAAACACATAGAGCAACATAAAATTAGAAGTTGACTAGAAACAATCATCTTTATTTTTATTTTAATGTAAGTTTAGTAGCAAAATTTTTCTTTTCACATTTATGGTAAATAAATTTTTAAAAATGCTTTAAAATAATTAATAAAAGTGGATAAAAATTATTTTTATGACACGATAAAGAAGTTTTATTCAGTAAATAAAAAAATTTAAAAAATTGGTCGAAAAGGGTTTATTCTTTAAAAAGAGTGATTAAAATTATATTTATGACACAATGACCTAATTTCATTCTGTAAATAAAGAAATTTTAAAAATTGCTCAAAAAAGATTAAAAATACGGATTAAAATTATATTTAAATCCGTATTAAATATAATTATATTTAAATCCGTATTAAATATAATTATATTTAAATCCATATTAAATATATCCGTATTATTTTAAATGTTTGAAAAAGATTAATAAATTTTTAAAAATGCTTTACAATAATTAATAAAAGTGGATAAAAATTATATTTATGACACGAAGTTTTATTCAGTGAATAAAGAAAATTTAAAAATTGCTTGAAAAAGATTAAAAATACGGATTAAAATTATATTTATAACACGATAAACTAAATTTATACAGTAAATAAAGAAATTTTAAAAATTGGTCTAAAAGGGTGTAAGGTATACATAAGATTTGATTCACAAGAATCGAACTTTTGAGTGAATAAATTAAAGAAGCTGCTTGTGATATGCTAATTTCGGCATACGTGCTTGGTATAAATACCCAGCAGCTTGATTAATACAGAGGGTTGAAAGAAGGTTGTCAAAGTTGATAGATAAGCGATAGGGAGCTACGAGGTATGCAGCTCCAGTACTATCCTGCGCTAGTGCTTAGGGGGTCCAAAGTTTACATGGCAGTACTGCTGGTTTGACTCTCTGCTGGTTTGTGAGTATTTGCAATGTGTATTTTTATTGAATGATAATATATATTCCGTACAAGTAGTATGTATGCTTATTGCTGTAAAAGCAAATTCTATATGTACAACGAATTCAATAAACATTGTTTCATGTATAAACTGTGTTTGTATCACACAGTTTATACATGTACACACAGTTTATACATGAAACAATGTTTTCCATTTTTCTATGGATAAGTGTTTCTCATATAGAATTCTGCAGCGTGTCCTGCGTTCAGCGATATGATTTGGAAGAAGACGATGCACATTGCGTTTTTTCGCTTTCTTAAGATTTAAATCAACGTTTATCATTTTGTTTTCAGTGGACACCGAGCATTTTAATGATTTTGCAACTGTCCTTTGACTAGGGGGATTTTCTTTTAACATTAAACAACGTACCTTTGCAATAGTCGAAGATGTCCGTTTTTTCCTTGGATACTTGTTTGGAATTTTTGTCCCACTTGAGGCTCCAATTTGACGCTTTTTTCCTTTCTTGTTGACGATATTAACTATCGGCGCTTCATATATCACAAAACCATGACTCTCACATCGTTTTTGGATAACGGAGTATGCATATTTCTCTTCGGAAAGAGCATAAATGTAGCCTTCAAACCACTGCTTTGTTAAAAACGCCAATTTGAATAAAAACAAAACTTTCAAGCCTTAGACGATAATTTTGACTTTTAAAAACATAGTACAATTGCAATTATTTCTTTTGCAGCAAACGAATTTTTATTACCGCTTACCAAAATCGTCTAAAAAATGTGCGAACAGCCTCTGTATATGCATGTGCCAAAGTCCAATGCTTCAGCGATCAACTCTTTTAAGTCCAGCCATTGAGTCGGATGATGGCTGTAAGGCTAGATTGCTGGCTTTCGATACCAGAGGCTGTGGGTTCGAGTCCCACTCTTGGCATGGATGTTTGTAGCTGTTCGGAATCGGCTTCAAGCAGTATACCGTAACCCCTAATTAGTCGTCGAGTAGCAAAGAATGACCGTAGTGCTCCAAACCAACCAACCTTATCATTAAAGTGTAACTGTCTGCTCTCATCTGGTTGTCAACAAATATATATCATACCATTTAAAAATATTATGTAAAAGATATATTAGGTAGTAGGTCATGTTGAACCTCACATACTACTTGAGAGCTCTCTCAGGCTTCGAGACTACAGTTGAGTCAATAGGCTACCTGCTCTATCCAAAATTTTCGTTCTTATCATGAAATGCAAGTACGACATCCATCGGATTAAGAAATCGTTAAGAGCCCATCCAACCTGACCAGCATTCTGCCGTAATCATCCCTTGTTCCAAATATCCTCATTTCTTTCATCTATATATATCATGTATAAACTGTGTTTGTATCACACAGTTTATACATGTACACACAGTTTATACATGAAACAGTGTTTATTGAATTCGTTGCACATATAGAATTTGCATTTACAGCAATAAGCATACGTACTACTTGTACGGAATATATATTATCATTCAATAAAAATACTTTTTGCAAATACTCACAAACCAGCAGAGAGTCAAACCAGCAGTACTGCCACGTAAACTTTGGGCCCATTAAGCACTAGCGCAGGATAGTACTGGAGCTGCATACCTCGTAGCTCCCTATCGCTTATCTATCCACTTTAACAACCTTCTTTCAACCCTCTGTATTAATCAAGCTGCTGGGTATTTATACCAAGCGCGTATGACGAAATTAGCATATCTCAAGCAGCTTCTTAAATTCATTCACTCAAAAGTTCGATTCTTGTGAATCGAATCTTATGTATACCTTACAAGGGTTTTTCTTTAAAAAAAGTGATTAAAATTATATTTATGACACAATGAACTAATTTTATTCTGTAAATAAAGGAATTTTAAAAATTGTTTGAAAAATATTAAAAACACTGATTAAAATTATATTTATAACACGATAAACTAATTTTATCCATTAAATAAATTTTAAAAATTGGCCGAAAAGGGTTTTTTTTAAAAAAAGGGATTAAAATTATATTTATGACACAATGAACTAATTTTATTCTGTAAATAAAGAAATCTTAAAAATTGTTTGAAAAAGATTAAAAACACGGATTAAAATTACATTTATTACACGATAAAATAACTTTATTTATTACATACAAATTTTGAAAAAAAATTGTTATAAAAGAATTTAAAAAAGCAGATTAAAATTATATTTCTGACACGATAAATATTTTCTTCGGTAAGTAAAGAAATTTTAAAAAATTGAGTGAAAAGAATTTTGAAAAAGTGTATTAAAATCATATGATATTATATTCATGTAAACTAATTTTATTTCATAAATAATTTTAAAAATTTTAAAAGAAATTTTTAAAAAAGGATTCAAATTATATTTACGAAGCGAAAAATTATTTTTTAGTTAAAAAGATTTCAAAAAATGTTTGAAAAGAGTTTAAAAGAGCCGACTAAAATTACATTTGTGACACTATAAACTATTTTTATTCCATTATTCTATCCTCCAGATCTTACATTCACGAACAAATTTATTCGAATTCTCGAATTAAACAAACGGAGTGACATGTTGAGTTCGTAATGGAAATCCTTTTTTTAAAAATTATTTGACGAACGCTACGATTAAAATGGATGAAACGCATTTTGAATGTGTGCCCAGTTTTCATCGCAGTAATTTAAACGCCGGTAAAACGCAAGGCAGCGAACATACTACTTAAGTGGGAAAAAAATGAAGCGCAGGAATTGGCAGCACGAAAACATTTCTTTGTGGAGATATATATTATATCTCTTACTGATATGACAGAAACAAAGCAGAGGAGGAATCGCCAGATAAAAACAGGATATGAAACATATTGTTTGTAGCGTCTACGGCAGATAAACAATGGAATGTTATTTCCGTCTGATCTTTTGCTGCTCTTGTAAATATTTTGTTTCTATTTATTTCTGTTTCATTCATTTATCTTCATTTTCTTTTACGGATAATAAAGGAAGCGGGAAAATGATTTAATGGGAAAGAATTCGCTTTAGTGCATATATATATATATATATATATATATATATATATATATATATATATATATATATATATATATATATATATATATATATATATATATATATATATATATATATAAATTTAGCTACAATGTTTAGTCTAAAATAAATATAACTTATCTTTGTTGGAAATGATAAATGCAATACTTTTCAAAGTCAATGAAAATGGACCAAATAAATGTCCCAAATTTAATAAATAATTTATGCCAAAGCACTTAAACAAATTAAATATTTATATGTTTTCGATTTTTTTCCGTATCATTTCTTATAGATTTTAGATACTTTAGTAGAATTCTCATGATTTTTTTTTATGCTTAGTTAAATGTTGTGCAATTTAAGTTGAATTTTCTATGTGTGTATATTCATCTGTACGTGGCTGTTGCGTTTTGTTGTATGTATATGCCGATAAGCTTATGGAATTTTAATACTGTTTGTATGTGGTCCAGAATTTCATTTTTTCTGAAAAGAATGAGTTGCATATGCAGTATCAGTACATATAAAGCAACTGCATATCCAAGTAACGATTGCGAAACAGAGCTGTAACTGTACCCTTATTTGGAATGGTGTTTAAACAAACAAAAAATGTCTACTTTGTAGTAATAGCAGGAAACGAGTTCTTAACAGATATTTCAGTTTGACTTATTAAAGAAAACTGCTATTGGATTGCATGTTTTAAGGGCAGCATGCCTGTAAAAATACTCAATAAAATTTGATGTTATTCAAGTTTGATAATGAAGCACCATGGTAACAGATTTATTTTCAGCACTTTAGATCTTTTTTAAAAGTTGTACCTTAAAGTTAAAATTCATGGTATTATGCTTCATTGTTTGTACACACAAGTCAGTATTTCAAGCTGGAAGATTTAAAGTAAACAGTTTTTTTTTTCAAAAATTCACAAAATGATAATCTGGTGCATTCGATATCTATATTATCCACCATAATTATAATATAGATGAAAGAAATGGGGATATTTGGAACAAGGGATGATTACGGCAGAATGCTGGTCAGGTTGGATGGGCTCTTAACGATTTCTTAATCCGATGGATGTCGTACTTGAATTTCATGCTAAGAACGAAAATTTTGGATAGAGCAGGTAGACTATTGACTCAACTGTAGTCTCGAAGCCTGAGAGAGCTCTCAAGTAGTATGTGAGGTTCAACATGACCTACTATTTAATATATCTTTTACATAATATTTTTAAATAGTATGATATATATTTGTCGACAACCAGATGAGAGCAGACAGTTACACTTTAATGATAAGATTGGTTGGTTTGGAGCACTACGGTCATTCTTTGCTACTCGACGGCTAATTAGGGGTTACGGCCTACTGCTTGAAGCCGATTCCGAACAGCTACAAACATCCATGCCAAGAGTGGGACTCGAACCCACAGCCTCTGGTATCGAAAGCCAGCAATCTAGCCATACAGCCATCATCCGACTCAATGACTGGACTTAAAAAAGTTGATCTCTGAAGCATTGGACTTTGGCACATGCATATATTCTCTGATAAAAATGTGGAGTAGTTGTTTTGATGAATATTGCATCCAGTTTTGTTTTGTTTTCACTTTGTATTTACTCCCGCGTTGTTGCAGAGGGAAAAAAAGCAATAAATAAAGGCCAGATGCAAACTAACCCCGTTTTTAGAGGGGCAAGTTCGTACCATGGATCCTACAAATATTTTAGATATTGAACATTTGAAATTGATGAATCAAAGACTTTTAAATACACCTTTTGAAAGAGAAGCTTTTCAGTGCTAATCTGCAAAAACCATTAACATTTCTAGCCCCTAATACCAATTTTATACAGTCAAAGAGAAGCTTTTCAGGTCTAATCTGCAAAAACCATTTCTAAGGTATACACAAGATTCGATTCACAAGAATCGAACTTTTGAGTGAATGAATTAAAGAAGCTGCTTGAGATATGCTAATTTCGGCATACTCGCTTGGTATAAATACCAAGCAGCTTGATTAAAAGAGAGGGTTGAAGAAGGCGTTGTTAAGGTTGATAGATAAGCGAGTTAGGGGAGCTACGATGTAAGCAGCTCCAGTACTATCCTGCGCTAGTGTTTAGGGGGCCTAAAGTTTACGTGGCAGTACTGCTGGTTTGACTCTCTGCTGGTTTGTGAGTATTTGCAATGTGTATTTCTATTGAATGTTAATATGTATATTCCGTACAAGTAGTACGTATGCTTATTGCTGTAAAAGCAAATTCTATATGTGCAACGAATTCAATAAACATTGTTTCATGTATAAACTGTGTTTGTATCAAATTCAAATAGAGTGCCCCTAAAAAATATTCTCTATACATTAACATTTCTAGCCCCTAATACCAATTTTATACAGTCATTCAAAGTGAAGTTTTTCAGGTCTAATCTGCAAAAACTATTATTATTTCTAGCCCCTAATACCAATTTTATACAGTCATTCAAAGAGAAGCTTTTCAGGTCTAATATGCAAAAACCATTAACATTTCTAGCCCCTAATACCAATTTTATACAGTCATTCAAAGAGAAGCTATTCAGGTCTAATCTGCAAAACCATTAACATTTCTAACCCCTAATACCAATTTTATACCGTCATTCAAAGTTAAATTTTGTAAGTTATGGTCCGAACGTACCCCTATCCACCTCGCATTGTACAAATCTCCAGTATGAATCAGTCACTTCGTATTAGGGTCCCAAATAACCCTGACATTTGATATCCAATGGCATAAACCTTGATGAGGTCTTTACCGGAAAAAAATTCTACCTAACATTTTCAAATGCGTCTTCTGAGCTGACCCAAAGACCTTAACTAAACATTATCCTTTATTTTTCTCATGTATATCATAATTACGCTACAAGGTAAATTATCCAGAATTGTTAGCGCTCGACGGGGTAACACGACCCTGCACATTCCGAGTTCAAATGATACATATCATTAAAATTATTTTTCTCCCATGAAAGCGCCTAATAATCAAGCGACCGCTTCATCAAGAGTATAATGAAATGGTTTCCCATTTGATCGATTTAAATGGAGAAAAAAACAGCGGTAATTGATGAGTCTCATCATTCATTGAACGGACGTTGAAACAAAGACGGATAGGTATGCTTTACTTTTTTTTACTTCACTACGGCTAAAAACCGATATTTGAGAACCCAATTAACGGGCCTGAGTTTCGAAGTTTATTTAAGAATCGGTTTCCACTACAGTCCAATAAATAAAAGCCATAATAACTCCTGCGAGATAGTATTATCCAGTGACATCTGCAGATATAACGTCTACATCGCTGTTCCCCGTTTTTGCGACTTTTAAATTTATTAGTTGCCTTAAAAGGCACTTGTCGCATCACGCTGTAAGTGTATCGCAGTTCTGTTTGAAGAAAATCTTGTACTTATTTAAATGAATTAATGCGCAGGTCTTATAACGGAAGCTTTCTGAATGAACGATGCTACATTCATTTTACAAATGAAGTTAATTATGGATAATTAAGAGCATAAATTTTGATAACTACGGCTAAAAACTAAAATGGTACGGGTAAGGTTTCTTACGTGCACTTTGTCAGATTTCATCCTGGTGAACGAAACACTTCCTGCATATGGTGTTATAATCACTAACGTATAAGCACAGGTAGCCGTCCTACAGCACGACATCTTAGAACACGGCTTTGCTCTAACACGGTAGGATAAATAGCGAAAAACTTTGTACAACACTACTCTTGTAGCAAGGTCGTATTAAATGAAAATATTTTTTTTGTTTCTTTTCGTTTTGTGTTATACATACATTTATATTTTTAATAAAAATGTAGTTGTTTATATGGAATTTTTAAAAAAATGTTTGTATTTAATAATTTTTCAGAACGTAACCCCCCTTTTTTGAACTGCCTCTAGGTTTCATATAACACGGTTTCACACAACACGGCATTTTCTAGGAACCTATCTACTGTGTTATAGAAGGGTTACCTGTACCAAATTGTATGCCTGATACATGTATATACGCACACGCATGCTTTTTAATTACAGATATAACACGGAAAGCTTAGTTTACCAATGAACTGAATACATGACCAAACGCACGTGTGCTCTTTGGAAGTTACAGCTGGATGTTGTGCAAGTACTATTGCACTAAGCCTAAATGCTGTTCTTATATTCAATTTGCAGTGAACTATTCATATGGGAAGCGACTCCAGAAACTGAGGCGAAAACGTATCCACATAAGCCATGAAATGTATATGTTTAAACCAGTGTTCATACGTTTTCGCCCCATATCCATATAAGCCATAAACATATCCATATGGACAAACATGCGTCATATATACACACAGAGACAGATAAAACGCAACGTTGTTTTTTTACTGATAAATGGAACACGTGATCACACATGTACGTATGTTCATATGCTCTTTGGAAACTGAAGCTGTAGGTTGTGCGAATATTACATCACGCCTTATTACTTTTTTTGTATCTATACTTTGTATGGGGCCAAGATTCATGAAACACAGATGAAAATATATCCTTACATATAGACCAGGGGTGGGCAGACTATTCCAGGGTACGGGCTACTTCTAATTTTTTCAAGGTGTTGCGGTCCACCCAGTGACGTAGGTGTGGTGAGCTAAAAAAAGAACGGTCTACAATATTTATTATAACTTAATAATAAATACGGAATATGTACTTACCTACATAACTACAAGAAAAAAAACTTACTCTTTTAAAACCGCGTTTAAAGCAAATCGCGTCGGTGTTTCATAAATTTTTCTTTTAGTATGCGCGTCTTAGGTCTTAGTAAAGGCGGTCACCCCAAAACGTCTTGGTGGTCCACCGGTCGATCGCGATCGACTAGGGGTCATACGACTGTTAAAAGTCGAAAAAGTATAAAAATTGTGTCACTTTCGTCATTCTATATCTTCAAAAGTATAAGATTTAAAATCATAATTTTTTTTGTGTTAATAGAACAATGTTTGATTTATGAATATATACCTGTTTTTTGTTTGATAGTTAAAAATAATTTGTGTTAGAAAGTCCTAAATAATAATCAGTTTGCTTTTGATAAAAGTGATATCAAAGCTAACGCACATAAATACTCCAAACAAATTGAGTTTAAGACAAAATTTCTCCTTTTTAACACATACTGCAGAAACTAAAGTTTAATTTGAACCTAAATTTGTATATATTTAATGTATATTTCTATTTTTACTATGAAACTGAAAATAGTGCAATTATTTTCTTAATAAATTAAATTTTATCTATGCATTAAAAATGCATTCTCTAGAAATCTGTAAACAAATTTAGGTTCAGTTTCAAGCAAATGATAATATGTACCATCTCTGAAAATTTCATGTAAAAATATGAAATAGTTCTCGAGATAACAAGTGCGTTATGTGAAAAAAACACATTTTGAGAAAAATCCCTTTGAAGTATTGCCCTTTAAATCTGTTTACAGTAAACATCTGACCCGTTTTCATTCATAACTTCCGCAATTATGGGAATTTTTTCAAGCGGATTGTCTTAAAATACTCAGAAAAGGTTGGTCTTTCATCTGTATTTTCTTCCAAAAATCGATTTTTTTTTTGACGGTTTAACAGTCGTATGACCCCTTAATTCCCACCCCTGATATAGACACATACAAGAACACAAACAATCCTGTTTCCTATGGGTCAAAAGATTTTGAAAGTACATTACGCTGCCTGAAAATTCGGAATTCCTCCTAAACAGTAAGTTTAAAACACATTTAAACACACCCAGCACTTCTGGACCTATTCTTCGCCTTCTATTAACAACGCTTCTACATGGCATAACCAGCGTTTTCCATTGCTATCAAGGAATTATAAAATCGAAATTCCCTTCAATTTTCACTAGCGACTGACAAAAAAAAATAGGCATTGATTAGTTCCAGTTCAGCTGTTTCTAGCTTACGTGTCATGCCGAGGAACATTTAATGAAATCGAAACTCGTGGGTCAGTGTTTGTGGATATGCTTAAAATGCAAAAATGTGAAAGAGTAACTGACCCTACATGACGGACAGTTTTGCCTTCGTGTTACGACTTTTCCCAAAACAACCAACCTCCTACGTGTGTGTCTCTCGCAATTTTGTAACTCGTCCGGTTTTGAGTATGAGTCTCCTTTTACTGAATCGTTAGATTTATGATTGCAAGGTACCCCCGCACCTCCAGAGGTAAATTTGAGAACTTGGAGGACATTGCAGCTACGCCCTATTTTACGTGCCTCGGCCACCATTAGTGAACACGGCGGCGGATTTGCAGAGACGAGCATCGAACTAGGGAAGTTCTGATCACTGGCCCGCCGTTCCAGCCAACTGGGCCACAGCGCCCAAGACAACCTTAACGCGGTTTTATAAATATATAAGGTATTGTGGTATTCAGCTGAAACAATGTTAGTGACACCGGTGTAACTATAAATAATATCGCAATGTGTTATTATCCGCCTGTTATTTTTACTTAAATTATACTTTTTAGAGATATTATATTTTCTATATCAAATGCAATAATATTTTATGTTATATTTATATGCACTTTATCACACGTGTTTAACCCCTTCCATCTCGCTCACGTCCAAATTACGGGGTGAGGTTTCACTTTCTATTTGTCGTGCCCGTGATATTTCCAGGCTTGAGTGTTCAAAAGCAACGCACCAAAAAGATTAAAACAAGCCATTTCATTTACCCTGAAAAAATTCTATTTCTTATTTTACGTACCAGATGGCAGCACCAGACTATTTATAATGTAATTGGGATGGTTTTAATAGGCACTTTTATTACCGTTTTTTTGAAAATTATGCGATTGTTAAGGGGTTAAAAGAAATTGCAATATTGAACAAAAAATGTATATACCCACATTTAATATCGCCACTAGTTGGTACCCAGCTAGATCAAAACAGGACGGCTAGATAGTAATTAAATGTACTAATACACAAATTATACCCAACACATCATTGCCAAGTGTTGAAAATAATAATAATGCTCAGAAACAAATAAATGTGTTTAAGTGGTCTCCTGTTTAGTGAGTATCTAAAGCCAGATTTAAAAATGTCACTGAGCATGTGAAGAAAGCATTTTTTTAATTGTAAATTATCGCTAACGAAACAGCGTGAAATAAACAATTTTCATCAGGTTTAATCTTATATTTCACAAACATAATTATCATAAAAATAAAAATGGCAGAGAGAGAGAGAGAGAGAGAGAGAGAGAGAGAGAGAGAGATGGATGTAGAGAGACTCCTCGGAATAAACGTATTTATCATTAAATCATGTCACTGAGCATGCACAGAAACAGCGAGTTTCTAAAGGCAGATTTAAACATGCCCCTGTTCATGCGCAGAAATCAATTTTAAATCTTAAATTATCGCTAATTAATAGAAATTACGGTTACAAAAGCGAAATTTGGCAAATCTACAGATTACAATCTTTCGTTTAAGACCAAAAAGAAGTAAATTGATGCAGTAGTTTTCTCTCCAGGATTGCCCGAAAAGTCGGCTTAGCAACTTAAATATATAGATTCCTTAGCATTTCCTTGTAGTCATATATTTTTAACTTAAATAAATAACAAATCATTTCTATTGAAGCCAAGGAAGTTACCAAAATCCTTATTTTGACTTATGGTGTCAAGATTGAACCCAGATATTATATATTCCAACGCGTATTTTCTTGTAGTATTAAATGTAAGTTTCCTAATACCTTCCAGCCGCAGTTCGGTCGAAATAATAACTTCCCAGGTGCACATAAATTCCTTTTCAATTTCTTACAAAGGAGAAACACCACCCCCCGCTGCTTCCAAAACAATGTAATTATATACCAGCCTTCGAAACTATTTCCGCGCTTAACGTTGCCTGGAAGCTAGATTTATAGTTTATGAAACACCGTTGTATATATATAAGTCCTGGAAAACACTTGGCATGCTTATATTGAAAATTCACTGGGCCATTTCCAGAAATATATTTCCTTTATCTCCTCCGAGTATAAGGGTAATTTCGGTTTAGAGAGAGTTTAGAAATTTTCCTGGGAAAAATTACTCTCAAAATTATGAACTGTGAAATTGCCTTGAAATAACGAACGTTCAGAGCCGTGGAATGAGAAAATGCGTATTTTATTACGCATAAATAAACATAGTACTTTCGAAAATTGGACTACATTTCTGTGAATATATTACGTGCGAGCTGAAAAAGACCCGTGCATAAATATTTCAATAGTTAGAACGCATGGTATACATAATGCACCAACATCGAGGCAAAGCATTTCATTATGCTGACAATTTCACTATAACCGGGTATTTAAGTATGGCATAAATTAATACATAAGTGGCTTTTTACTCCTGCTTTGAAATTGAAATGTAACAATATCTACAGTAGTTTGTTAAATTAACACACCCAGTGAAAAATTATGGTAATTTTTTTGAACTCTTATACAATAATTATAAGATATAATAAAAGTAAAAATTTAGTTTTTCCTATTGCATATCTATACAAAATCCTTATGAAATTTCTTTGTAACAAGTTATGATTTTTTATTTTATAAGATCTTAAAATAATTTAAATAAAATAATGATAAAATGTAATTGACTCTTTGTTAGTAATGTTACCTTTATTACTTATTATGATCTGCTCGCTGTTTACATAAATGATATACATAGATTTGAAGGACAATATACCTGATTTATTATTTTGCTAAACGTCTTTGACTTTCTTGAGAGTCAACCAACTCTTCTTTTACAGTCAGCTTTTTAAAGTAAACCAAAATTAGTTTACTATAGTGTTTGAATAAGAGGTGTCACCCATTTAATCTATAACTAAAATGTGTCTACAACAAAATAATTTCTTTTTATTAAACAGGTTCCAGGGTTCAAACTTTTACCATCATATATTTCACATAAATCCTTGAACCTAAGATTTATTTGTTAATTTCCCTTTTGCTTCCATTATAAGTTTTCCCAGTTACTTTAAGCAATGAGTCAAAAATTATCCCCATATAAATTTGTATAAGTTTATTCTTATTATTTATGAACAACACCTGTCGCTGAATTCGAAAGAACGCTATGCAACAGGTGCCGTAAAAGCAGCGTCATCAGACAATTTTCCCGCGCATTCGGGACTATATAACTGGTCAAGAAGAACTGTTTTTTATCGCGGAGCAGTGTTGCCAACTTGGGGATTTCCCCCTAAATTTGGGGGTAAGTTAGATGAAAAGGGGAGTTTTTAGGGGCCACGTTTTTTAGGTGCATTTTGTGGGGGAGAACATTTTTTAATATTTTGTACAATCGAGACGCGTTTTTTTATTAGATCATAAGTTCCATACTTATGTCAAATGTAAATAAACCTCCATTTCATTATGTAACTGTGTATTTTCTATTTATTTCAATTTATCTCTCAAACAGGATCCCTATTCGGAACCAGAATTTCTTTTAGGAAAGTCTAGGGGGTTCTCAAGTTGGTGTTAGGGGGGAACAGGGGGATTTCCAGATGGCGCTAGGGGGAGGTGCTTCGTAGAGGTTGGCAACGCTGTCACGGAGTGGGATGGACGTCTCAGTCAGTCAGAGATGGTCTACTTCTGTTAATCAATGTTTAATCTTTGTAAATGGTTATCTTAGCCAGGGCCGCCCAGGGACTTTACGGGGCCTGGGGCAAACATCTGTTGGACGAAAACACACATTCAAATTAAGTTACTCATACTTAAAATTTTATTACATGAATGATTAACATAATCATTATATTTCATTGCACTGCTCTCTTGTTATATTTTCTGAGAAAATCTAATAAATAAATTTTTAAAATTTTTTTTGGAGCCCCTCCGACAGTTGGGGGCCTGAGGCAAAGTGCCCCAGTTGCCCCCACCTCTGGGCGGCCCTGATCTTAGCATTTGTATGTCTTTTAATATCCGTAGTGCAGTGTGATGTATTTAACCAAGGGAAATATAATAATGTTAATTCTAATTGTTTGGTCTGACTTCTGTATTCGTATTCATTGAGAATAACATAGCAATCTGATATCACGAATAACTAGCAGCAAAAAGAACGGCGTGGGAACTTACGAGGTTAGAAGCCTTTGATATTCAATTAAAGATATAATTGGATAAAAGAATATTTAGATCCCACAACATCTATACTACAACGTGCAAAAGGGAATTTTTAAACAAAAGGGAATTTCTTATGCTGAAGTTAAACATACTTAACTCATGAGAGATTTTATAAAAATGAACTCTTTAACCCATCAGCGGGCGCGCCAAATTTTGGAACACCAGCAGGCACAAAGTGCAACGCCTCTTTCAACCTTGATTACTCTTTTTGTAATAAACTTTTCTTTTCAAGCTGAAAATAATAATTCTGCGTTTTATGACAAGATATAAAGTGTTTATAATATTGAGATATATTTATAATTAAAGGCCAAAGAATACAGATACAATCGCCTTATTTCAAAACTCTCCGGATTATTGGATCTTGGGACAACTTGCGAATGGATTCCTATTATGTCCAAAAACCTAAAAAACAATGAGATTGTCCATCTTCGTGATATGTGGGGTATCCGTGTATTAGCTGCACATTGGATCGAGTACATCAACTCCCGCTTTTGTCGTAATTTAATCGAGTATAATTGTTGGTTTACCACAGTTAAATCACGACTACCAATGAATGGAAAGGAATACAAGGGTCAGAAAATCAGACCTGCATTAGAAAGGGTGTAGCTATCAATAGAAACTGCTTAGAACATTCAAACCTTACATGTAAAAACAAACCATTCAAAATGACGAAAACGTTGCACTCTGTACACGAGCGCGCTCGCTGAAGAGTTAAAATCTAGCCACTGATAATGCCATTTTTTTTCTAATACGATACTTATCTTGAGAACATTTGTCTTCGTACAGAAGTATACTTTCCCTTCACTATCATGGGTAGCGTATTGGCGGCCTTTTCAATAACTGTTGCTAATGGCAACTGTTGATAATGAAAAACTTGCCAGTACCTTCTGCGCAGTTAGATACTATTAGTAAATAATTATATCAAACTTCAAACTAATTTCGAACCTGTGGATTCGAGTGCCACTGCTGGCATGGATACTCGTAGCAGTTCAAAATCGGCTTTAAACTGTAAGTCCCGGTCTAATTAGCCATTACGTAGCAAAAGTTGGTTGTAGTGACTTCAACCAACTCAACTCAAACGAATCTCTAAGGACTTAAAAAAAACTGCTTTATTTGAATACAGTGTAAAAAACATGTTTTACGTGTGTTTATGCGTAAACAGGTATATTATAATTAGAAAGCCGTCTGTTCCCTATCTATAAGTCATTTTAAGTTATCTCAACAGTCTCTGAACTACAACAGGACATCTATATTTTCATTAAAGGCGATAATGAAATCGGACGAAGTCTTATCAGTGTAGATAAAAAAAATAAATGTAATGGATGTGCTCCGTAATTCAGTCAACGGACGGCGAAATAAAGACACATACGTTTTCGTTCTCCATTCTATCCTTTATTTTTTCTTTTTCTGGATGTGTGGCAACAGTTACTTGGAAGTTCAAGCAAAAAACATTTTGTTTTAAAGACATGTCAGAGGTTACCGCGCAAAAACCTTTAAACTAACAAACGTTTCGTGGCACAAAATACATGTATCTCATCTTTGTATATCATTATACAAGTATCTCATCTTTGATACATGTATCTCACCTAAATATAAAATTTCATGTTTAACTCTTCAGCGGGCGCGCCCCTGTACAAAGTGCAACATTTTCGAAATTTTGAATGGTATGTTTCTACATGTAAGTTTTGAATGTTCTAAGCAGTTTCTATATATAGCTACACCCTTTCTAATACAGGTATGATTTTCTGACCTTTGTATTCGTTTCCATTCATTTGTAGTCGTGATCTAACCGTGGAAAATCAGCGATTATA
>OU015491.1:226166712-226211712 GCA_907164885.2 Dolomedes plantarius
AATGACGCACAATAATTAATGTATAATAAATAGTTTTCATTTTATTTGGGGCTGTTTTTATAAGGAAAGGAATGACGAATCGGGGAAAATTTTCATATTGGAACATAAAATTGCGTGTATTATTTTTGCATTTTAAAATTTCTTTTAGATTGTAGGTCATTTTGAAGATAACTGTCATATATATCATGTGAGAAAAGGAAATTAAAATAGTAGCATTAAGAATTTGTGCAGAGTAATAGGCGTTTTAGCTAAATTTCATTAAAAATTACTTCAAATTGACCAATTTATAAAAAAGTATGCTATTTACAGGTAAGTTTTTGTTTATTTTTTTAATTTTTAAGTGAAATTTTACTATAAAAGGCAAAAAAATACTTTAAAAACTTATTATTTTTAATAATTATTTTTAAAAAAATTGTATTGCTCAGAACGTAGGTAGTCACCTTAAGTAGTTCCAAGTAAGTTCTAAATTTCCAAGTAGATGCTGTATTTTATGTACACTTCTTTTATTTTTTAGGATTTTACTTGGGTTACAGCATACATTTCGATCCTTTTTAAATGTGTGAAATATATTAAGTATGAAAACTTCGTGCGATATTTCAAAGAATATGTTTTTGAAAAAAACCTACCCCATCCATTTATAAAACTGCCCAGTAAAATGTGAATTTCAGGTTTTCGGGAACGCATTAATTCAATTTACATGACTCCTGATGGAAAAAATTCGTTTGGTACTTGTTGCGCCTTCAAAAAACAGAACATTGCAATACATTTCAAGTTTTGTGGAAGGTAGATTAATACACAGTGCGTCAAATAAGCTTTAAGACTGGGTCTGTAAAAAGAAATGGAAACAAGAAATTAATACCTGTTTTGGTTTTTTATTCAAATTAGGACCCTCCGGCTTCAATGCACTTTTTACAGCGATTTATTAATGAATCGAACGCCTGTTGTAAATCACTTTGTGGAATGGCCTGCAAAGCACGCGTCGAAGCTTCTTGTATGGTCGAAATATCCTCAAAATAACAGCCTTTTAACTTCATTTTAAGTTTTGGGAATAAGGAGTAGTCACAGGTTACTAAATCAGGTGAATATGATGGATGGTTCAACACACAGACATTATTTTTTGCCAAAAATCGACGATCAATAAGCGAGGTGTGACTGGGTGCATTGTCGTGTAACAAACACCAACTGCTTTCAGTCCTATAGTTTGGACGAATGCGACGAATTTTGGCCATCAAACGCTTTAAAACAGCTAAGTAGTGTTGACCTGTAATTGTTTGTCCAGTTGGAACAAATTCTTTCTGGATAATACCTTTACAATCGAAGAATGTAATGAGCACTGTTTTGATTTTGGATGGAACTTTTCTTGTTTTTTTGGCTTGCGGTGAATTTGGTGACTTTCATTCCGCACATTTTCGCTTTGTTTCAGGATCATATTGGAAACACCAGGTTTCGTCACCTGTAACAATGGACTTCAAGAAGATCGGATCGTTTTCAGCGGCTGAAATAATGTCTCCGCAATGTGCCCTTCTCATTGCTTTTTGTTCAGGGGTAAAAGTGTGTGGAACAAAGGTAGCACACACTTTTGTTTTGCCCAAATCTTCAAGCAGGATGGTTCGAATTGTATCTTTGATGATGTTTAAAGAGTCTTCCATCATTCTCAGTGATGCACAGCGATCGTTTGTTACGAAATTTCGTACTTTCTCAATAACTTGAGGTGTCCTACATGAAATTGGTCTTGCATTACGCTGATCATCTTCTACCATATCTCTTCCGTCCAAAAAACGTTTGTGCCACACAAAAACATTTGATCTACTTAAACAACAGTCACCGTAAACTTGTTTCATGAGTTTGGTATGTTTCCGAAGCACTTTTACCAAGTTTTGCGTTAAATTTAATTTCAGCTCTTTGCTCCATCTTAAAAAATCAACATGAAAAAAATTCACTTCTGCAATAAACGCTCAACTTCTCTCAACTACTTAACGAAATGCGCACAACTTGCTAGCAGTGTGCTAGTAGACGATGGACGTTATGACGCATGCGGATTTACACTAACAGCGCCTTTACAACCTCCGCTCTGGGACGAGTTCTTAAAACTTATTTGACGCACTGTGTATATAACCACATGGAGGATTAAAATGTCTAGATTATACAGCTTTTATTGAGATATATAATAAACACATTACTTAAAATTTTCAATTGAACGACAGTTCTTGTTGTTTCCACCAGTTGGCAAGAGATGCGGTCCAGTGATCTGAACGTCCCTGGTTCGATGCTCGTCGCTGCAAATCTACCGTCGTGTTCACTAATGGTGGCCGGGGCACGTAAAATAGGGCGTGGCTACAATGTCCTCCAAGTTCTCAAATTTACCTCTTGAGGTGCAGGGGTCAAGTGTTCCGGTCTCTTTCTTCACTTGACTCGGTTCAAAATTACGGGACCGGTCATTTAGCCAAGTCGGACTCCGACCCTTGTGGTGCTAATTCAAAACAGGAGCTGCATCTTCATCGCCCATAGCCTTCGGGACTTGATCTGATGTTACTGTCGGTCAAGGGGCATAAGCCACAACAACAACAACAACAATCCCCTTGGTGTAGGAAAGCCTACACCAAGTCCAAAGGACCTGGGTCCTCAAATCCTAGGTCCTTGGTGGTAGTAAGCAGCTTCACTTTAAGGAGATGTTCCACTAGGGCTGAAGACTGACTTGACCTCGAAGAACGTCGGTCCCGTCATTTTGAACCGAGTCAAGTGACGAGACCGGAACACTTGACTCCGCACCTCCAGAGGTAAATTTGGTAACTTGGAGGACATTGCAGCCACGACCTATTTTACGTGCCCCGGCCACCATCAGTGAACACGGCGGTGAATTTTCAGCGACGAGCATCGAGCCATCGGCATTCAGATCACTGGCTCGACGCCTTTGGCAACCGGGCCACCACGCCATCATAAATTTATATAATCTAGAACACTAAACAGTGTTTAATCCACCATTATAAACCCACATTAAAAATGACAGTCACTCGGTTAACAATAAAAGTCGTCACAAACCACTCGAAACAAAAGAAGAGTTATTCCCACATTTCATGGAACCAGGGAAATGGAAAAAAAAATTCCAGCTATATATAATCTCTGGAAAAGTGTGAAAGCAGTGGAACTGAATTATTAATGTCTCATTTTTCTTCACCTCTGTGCACGTTAATTTAGACGAATAAATGTTCATGGAATTTCTTGGCATTCTTCCGACTGTAATCCGTCTCGAACGAAAGTCGTGTCACTAAGCACTTACTCTTCTCGGCTATTAATTCTTCTATTCAAATTATGTGGCAACTGTTCTCTGCTGTTACATTACGTTTTGACTTTAAAATTAATATTTTCGGATTTCCATTTCATCCCTCGCTAATTTCTGAGAAGACCGTGTTAAAAACTTAATGGTAAATCCCCTCAACTTCCTTCTGTTGCCCAGAGCTGAAATATTTCCAAGTATTAGAATAATTTCACGTCATAAATTATCTCCTTTTGGAGGAATTAACAGCAAAATAGGAAAGTAAATACATTCAGAGAGAAGTTACAACTGCAAAAGATGCATTGAAAAAAAATGTTTGAATGGGTTCTCACATTGTGTCTCCAGATGTAAATATTTTTAGTAATAAACAAGCAATTAATAATCAAAACTTGTCAGCATGGCAAGGGATTGAAAAAAAAATACATTGAAATGTTCACCATAACTGGAAACTTATTGTTATTGACGATGAATACATTTTCAGTTACTTATAGTGTACAGTTTATATATTAATAGTGAATAGGTTGTTTATTTCTAATCCTTGAAGAGTTAATCATTTTACTTGAGGATTAAAATTATTTGTAGATAAATAGTATTTTGAAAAAATTATAACACTAGCTGAAAACCCGCACTTCGCTACGGAGTACATTCAAATTAAATACAACTTTCAATGTAAGCAATTAATGCGAAAAATAAATAAATAAATAAATAAATATATATATATATATATATATATTCAAATTAAATCTAATAGGACATACTAAAGAATATAGTACAGTTTGAGGAAATATCTTTTAGTGTATTTTAATATTTTTTTGGATAATGTCCAATCGTCTGATACATTAGCAAGAAAAAAAATATTTTTTTGTCAATTTCGTCGTTATGAATGCGACGATAAATTAATTTAGAGTACCAGAAAATGAAATCAGCATTTAATAAATTAAATTCTAAAAATGAATCTTAAAAAATTCACCAAAAATCAGAAAATGAAGATAAAGATTCGAAAACTATTTCATTTGAAATTAATTCTTATATTTCTTGTGATATAAATTTTATAACCCTCAAATTATTATTTTAAATGCAAACTTAAAAAAAGTTACTAAAACAGCTTAAAAATTTAATTTTAAAAAATCTAAGAAGAATTTTTCAAAAATCTTTCTTAGTGCACCCCTACACTACAAACGCTGCGAGCAGACGTATTTTTACTTCTGTGCCATGGCGAACGTTGACGGAATGGAAATTAGCGCGGACGAAAGTCCTCAAGAATCGCCATGCAAAATTGCAGCCCTTTAGGTCCAGCGGTTTGGTCTGTGCGTTGCATGTCAGTCAGTCAGTCAGTCAGTGAGTCAGTCAGTTACGAAACTGTTTTATATATATAGATTACATCACAGCTGAAGACATTATTACTTTTCCACGTAGTTTTCTCATTTTAGAAATAGTTGAATTTTCATAGAAAGTTTAATTTGCTACCTTTTTCATTAAAATTCCTTTTTACAAGATACTATTGTTAGACTAAATCTACCACTTGTGATTTTTTTTTCATACTAAAATATTCCTGACTTTAACGAAATTCCTGTAATTGAGGGTTTGGATTATTTATTTCCTCCAATATTCCCTGTATGGTTAAATGTATTATTTAATAGGAGATTTTGCCATTGTTTATGAAATGATACAAGGCACATCCACAAAGTGAGAACCTATTAGGTGTAAAAATAATTAGGAAATAGTTCCTGAAAGATTTTGATTGCCAATTGTTAAAACGTATATTTCACTGCTTTTCTACGTAGTTGTCCTATATATGGAGGCATTTGTCATATCGTTTAGACTAGCTTTTGTAGTCCTTCGTCGTAGAATCTCACCGCCAACCTATTCACAGCATTCTTTTGTTTCTTGATCACTGGCCGGCCAAATCTCTCTTCAGGTGAAGAAACAAATGGTAATCGGTAGGAGTTAGGTCGGGACTATCCGGTGGTCGTTCAAAAATTTACCTAACCAAACTATTGAAGCAATGTAGGGCAGTGGCGGATCCAGGGGGGGGGGGGGCAGTAGGAGCAATTTCTCCCCCCCCCAAAAAAAACAGGCCCGACGTATTTTTTTTCATAGCCTAAAATTATATAATCGTAGACCTAATACTAAACGAGTTTAAATTTAAAATGAGACGATGTTTATTTGTCATATATATATATATATACATACACACACACACACACACACACATATATATATATATATATATATATATATATATATATATATATATATAATCGTAAGAGCCGGTGTTGCCCCTCACCCAAAACTCTGGACTGGAGCCGCCCCTGATGCACGGGTACGGACGGCGGTGTGCGGCCACGCGTTGTCGTGCAAGAGGCAAACTCCAGCAGACAGTGTAACGGAAATTAGTTGTGTTTTTCATGTGTAGAGGGCGTTAGTCGTCCATGTTTTGATGTATTTTCAACATTGCTTTGTCTTATGTAATTTTCTAACAGTGTTCAGTGCTCTTTGTTAGAACCTCCGAGCATGGCGTCCGTTTATGAACGATTGGATAATGAATAAATATTAACAGGAATGGCTGTGGGTGCTTTACTTGGAATCTGGTCATCCATTTTGTCTCAGACAGTAACCTACGCCGTCGAATCTTAATGGCTCGCCGCAGATTCTTAAGAGTTTCGCAACAGGATTCAGCATTGATGGTCGTACCTTACCATTTATGGTTTGTACCGCATGAACATTTTTAGCGATCGAAAATCTTATCACCGACCGCCTTCACGGCTGGCGTTGATTTTCGATTTTAGTGTCCAATTTAAACAAACACAGTAGTGTCCAATTTAAACAAAGCGATAATGCTTTATGGAACGATAGAATTTACACCCAATGAAGCACCAGACGTTTAGGTTTGGTTTGAAGCGCTACGTTAAACTTTTTGACACACGAGGGCTCATTAGATAGGGACCTACAGTTTAAAGCCGATTCCGAAAGGCTACAAACATCCGTGCCAACAGTGGGACTCGAACCCGCAGGATCTGAACCGAATGCCAGCACCCTAGCCATTTGGCCATCATCTGGCCAACAGACGTTCGGGAACCAAATGACTACAGTGTCGTTACAATGACGGGAACTGTGCATGATCTATGAGCAATCGGTTCTTACTTTGTGAATGCGCCTCGTACAGTGTAGAAAGGATCCTGCAGGTAAACACTGTATTCTATTAAAATGAGTGAAAATCCCCGAAAAAATTCCCATGAGCCTCAGCATACGGAAAAATACTTGCAATAGTGTGTTTGATGTCTCTTTTAACAACTGTGGCATCGATATCCCAGTCGGTAGACCACGCTCTGAGTAATCTTTTGGCCCCGGTGTCGGCACATTTTTACCTCTATCTAATTTTCTTTATTTTTAATCTTTAAATTCTTATTTTTATTTTAAAATAATTTTTACTTGATGAGGGCATATTTCTTATATTTTTATTACTTGATGAGCACATATATATTGATGAATTAATTCAATTACCGGAGGTAAAGTCTTCGAGTCCCTGGCACTCCGACAACATAATATACCTGACCTTACCTGAGTGTTTGATGTTCGCTATGTAGTTGATCAGTGAACATGCAGCGAAAAATTTCTCACAAGAAAATACTTGTTATCTCATCACTTCTTTTGAAAGCTGAAGTTACGAATTCGATAACAGACGCAACATAAGCGTTGAAAATTTTTAAAATTAAAAATTAAAATAAAATTATAGAAAAATGAAGTATAACACATAAACAATATAAAAAACCTATAAAATGAGCATGAACTGAACATACTCGGCTTCACGATATATTTTAAAACAGCGCGATGCAGACGCATAACCTAATTTTTATCTGAGAAGCGAGGCGAGCGTAAAATGTGAAGTGCTATGCCCAGAAGAGGAAATAAGAGAAAACACTGTGTACTGGAAATGACCGGCTCAACGAAACTCAGTTATCAATATTGTTGAACATAAATGATTTCTCGTTTTGGTGTAATTAAAGCTTTCATGGAATTGTTTCTAATTAACAGTACTCCTACAATTTGAAACGAGCATAAATGCGTCGTTTAATTTTCAGAGAAGAAAGAAAACACTTCTAGGAATAAAGGTATTTTCAAAGATTGAACATTTTTGAGAAATATACTGGAAGCGATCTTCCGTTATCGGTGCCCTTCTTCAGTTCACCGATTTATTCATATCGAGATAATACATCGTGCTTTTCCGGTTAGTAAAATTAACATTTGAAAACAATATTTCAAATCGAAGCTGATAGTACCAAAAGTAAAAAAAAAACATAAAAGAAGATCCAAAATATATATTTGATATTCTGTCATACTATATTTTAATAATCTATATATATAAAACAGTTCCGTAACTGACTCACTGACTGACATACAACGCACAGACCAAAACCGCTGGACCTAAAGGGCTGAAATTGTGCATGGCGATTCTTCTTATAGTGTAGGGGTGCACTAAGAGAGATTTTTGAAAAATTCTTCTTAAATTTTTTTAATTAAATTTTTAAGCTGTTTTAGTAACTTTTTTTAAGTTTGCATTTAAAATAATAATTTGTGGGCTATACAATTTATACCACAAGAAAGATCATAAAAATTCCTTTAAAATGAAATCTTTTTTCGAATCTTTACCTCTATTTTCTGACTTTTGGTGAATTTTTAAAGATTAATTTTTATAATTTAATTTATTAAATGTTGATCACGTGATTTCTTTTTCTGGTACTTTAAATAAATTTATCGTCACGTGCATAACAACTAAATAGACAAAAAAAAAATTTTTTTCTTGCTAATGCGGCAGACGATTGGACATTATTTTGTCTATAAAAATATCTCTCACGATTTTTTTATAAATATATATATATTTTTTTACATCAATTGTATATATTGATCGTCGTATTTATTATATATATATATATATATATATATATATTGGCATTAATTGCATACATTGACCGTTGTATTTAATTTGAATGTACTCCGTAGCGAAGTGCGGGTTTTCAGCTAGTAATATATATAGGTGTAAACTACTATTGTACAAACTCAACAATGAGGATAGGGCAGTGTATACCAAGCTACTGCGGCATACGGGGCAACGAGCTGACCGATGCCCTGGCTAAAAAGGGTGCAGCTGTTCTTCAAACATCCAATAATGAGACTCTGTCATCGACGGGAGGGCATGGACTTTGCCCATGTACCGAGTTGCCCGTTCCACCTCCGTCTCCAGTGTGGGAGAGATACTGGATAGCTAGGAAACTTTTGGGTTCATGGACGGTTTAGTTCTCTTTTGTTTGTTTGCTGTTCATTTTATGTTTGTTTTTATTTATATATGAATGCCTTATTTGAAAATTGGTCCAACTCCATTTTTGTTCATTTCGAGATACAGAGCCTTAAAATCTAATGAGTGCTTTGAAATGACTGCTGAAGTCTGATTTGTAATGCCCTCAGTCTGCAGCAGAAATAAGCTGGAGATGTACCAGTTTAAAAAATAATTACAAGATAAAAAGAACTTTTTATATACCATGTTTTTAAATTTTCTGTTGAATCATATAAACTTGATAATTCTATGTATAAATAAATACTTTTGTAAAATATTTTTGATGAATTATCCCATCAATTTGAAAGAAAATGAATTGGAAGTTAACTTGGGTTTAACTTTTCGTTCCCGTTCCGTCCGATAGATGGCTGCACCAGTCTACAAAACAAAATTAACTGATAATAATAAAAAAATGGTAAAAATCTGCTTAAAGATGGCTAAAAGTATTTAAAAGATGCATTGTCATCGTGTTCTGAGCTATTCTAAAAGTTTCAAATGTCTAGCCAGTTGGGAAGTTAGTTAAAAATCGATTGCAAGATTTGTACTGGACAAGCACACACACAAACAAGAAAGCAAGTTAATAAAAACTTGGAAATAATAAAGAAATGACTTGTATGAACATGAGATTGAGGCTATCTCCACTTTTAAAAAAAATGAAGTTGGATCACATTTCAAATAAGGGCTTCATATAGTCTTGTAACCGGCCATTAGAAATTTAAAAAAAATTAATAATTGTATGAAACAAGTGTATAAATCCTATTGTGACTTATAAGTTATATATATATAAAATAAAAAGTTCTTACGTCCAGACCCAGGAGTACGAAAAAGAAAGCACACATAGCACTAATTGTATTTGACTTAGTAGTTAAAATGGATGCTGTGTAGAGGGCCAACACGAAGCAAATAATGTTAGTAGAGCTCATTTTTTTTATCTAAGCGAAAGTATTTCAAATGTGACGTCAGCAAGTTAATGATGCGAGTAAGAATCTTTGTAAGAGTTGATACAGGAGAAATTAAAATAAACAAAATAACAGCTTCAGCAAATGAGCTAATAGGCAGAAAATTTTCTTGACAGAAGAGGAAAGAAAATTGGTTTTTTTTCAAAATTAAAGCCAGCAATCTAATATTCGAAGTGGAGTAAAATATTATATGGTAGGTCTATATCAGGGATTCCCAAACCTTTTCCTACATCGACACCTTTTAAAAGAATTATTTTCTTCATCGACCCCTTCACATTTTTCTCTATAATATGCAGCCTAAAACATAATTATGATACAAATAATTGCACAAAAAATACTTAAAGATAGCAATTTGACTAAGAACAAGAACAAAAAATTAGAAAAAGTGGTTCATTAGGATTGTGTGTTATTATTTTTGTACTAATTTCATTTTTAATTTCACAAATATAAGCAAAATTTCAGAAACACAGATTGTCATTGCACAAAAGTTCGAATTCAATTAACGTGGTGGTTGTGCTCAATGCAATGATACAATTTTTTTAATTGTTGGCCCGAAATTGCTTATCATCGTATAGTCACAATAACTAACATAACGAATATAAATATATATTTTACTAAACAATTTTACTGACTTATATGCAATTATAATATAATTTGATTCGACGCATATACAAAAGCGTCATGAAGATGGGTGGATCACTCCGCCCTATGCAAATATGTATTTATACATATTAATTAGACGGATATTGTTATCTAATAATTAAACTCCTAAAAAATTAAATTAAATTTTAAAACAGAAAAATTTATCATCGAGCCCCGTTAGACCCTTTTTAAAATTCCGTCGACCCCTAAGGGGTCCACCTGGACCCTGTTCGGAATCGCTGGTCTAAATTATAGCAACTTATCTCCAGTCTGCAGATACAATAAATAAAACTATTTAAAAAATTAAGAATGGATATAAAATAAAATTCTATCGCCTTTATGAAATAATTAGATCAAATCTGTAGCGTTTTTCTGATACTTAAAATACGTTTCATTTTCTCGCTAACCTTTAATGATTTCTCTCATATGCAGAAAGAATGAATAGACAGAAAGGGTAGTGATTCGCCAACGGGTGACAGACCGCCTTCCCTAGTTAAAACTAAGTTTGAAAGAACACAAAGCATGTTAACATAGAAAATATAATTTGTCATATTAATTGAACACAACCTTGGAGACTCCGCCCTTGAAAACACTTCACGACCTGGGAACACCTGACTTAAATTTTTCTCGAGTTTCGTCAAAGACGGGTAATTTTCGCCTTCTTTTGGTACTTCTGATTTTTATTATAGACTACAAGAAAGATTTAGTTTTACATAAATAAGGTATCAATTGGGCTTAATGATGTGGAATAATTACAAGATAAAAAGAACTTTTTATATACCTGTTTATGTACCTGTTTTTATATACCTGTTAACTTTTTATATAAATTTTCTGTTGAATCATATAAACTTGACAATTCTATGTATTAATAAGTACTATTTAAAAAAAATTGATGAATTATCCCATCAACTTGAAAGAAAATGATCAAATGCGTAATAAAGAGAGCAATTATTAGAAATCTTCAAACAACAAAATTAACTGAAAATGAATTCAATGCTGCTTAAAAATGGCTAAAAGTATTAAAAGAATGCATTGTCAACATGTTCTGAGCTGTTCTAAAAGTTTCAAATGTCTAGCTACTTGAGAAGTTATTTAAAAATCGATTGAAAGATTTGTACTGGACAAACACACAAACAAGAAAGCGAGTTAATGAAAACATGGTAATAATAATTTCAAACAAGATCCGATGTGTCATTGTTGTGTGTATTTACCATGTTTTTATTAACTCGCTTTCTTGTTTGTGTGTGTGTTTGTCCAGTACAAATCTTCCAATCGATTTTTAACTAACTTCCCGACCAGCTAGACATTTGAAACTTTTAGAATAGCCCAGAACACGATGACAATGCATTATTTTAATACTTTTAGCCATCTTTAAGCAGGATTGAATTCATTTTCAGTTATTTTTGTTTTGTAGACTGGTGCAGCCATATATCGACCTGGACGGGAACGAAAATTTAAACGCAAGTTAACTTCCAGTTCTTGAGCTAAACGATTGATTACCCATTTGATACATCTTTATTACGCATTTGATCATGTTCTTTCAAGTTGATGGGATAATTCATCAAAAAAATTTTAAACAAGTAATATATAAAAAAAAACTTTAAAGTCAATTCCTACTTAGGTCAACAAAGAAAAATTTGAGTGTGAACTAATAGTAGGAATTGAAAAAAGGGATTGCCTGCCAGAACCTTGCCTACTGTGCGAGATTAGGAGGGGGGGGGGAAAGAGAGAGATAAAGTTTGTCAGGTTGGGGATTCGATCTCGCATCCTACAGGACGGGAGAAGCCCGGGATACCACAGTGCTACCGTTTACAGTAACAAGAGGGAAATTACTATTCAAGAGCAAGAGATGCTCTAGGTCTAAAACTAAAATTGATTAATTAAATTTAATTAATGAATTAATATTTGAAAAATCTGTATTAACATCAAGTGTCATCCACTACAAGTTTAAAAAAATGTATTTGAACTTGAGTGGATGAATAAAAGTACTTTTATTAACGATTGAAAGTTTGAACAAGATATATATGATCTAAAACTAAAATTGATTAATTAAATTTAATTAATGAATTAATATTTGAAAAAACTGTATTAACATCAAGTGTCATCCACTACAAGTTTAATAAAATGTATTTGAACTTGAGTGGATGAATAAAAAGTACTTTTATTAACGATTGAAAATTTGAACAAGATATATATACAGAGAGTGTGAACTAATAGTAGGAATTGAAAAAGTATTTATTAATACATAGAATTGTCAAGTTTATATGATTCAACAGAAAATTTAATAACATGATAAATAAAAAGTTCTTTTTATCTTGTAATTATTAGAGATGCATAATAAATCGGTTTAATAGGATGGATAGAGACCTGTGTACGCCAACAGGAAAATATGTGCAAGGATGAACGACTGCATATTAGAAACATATTCAGAACATATTCAAAATAGTGTGAGATAGACGCGCTATTTTAACAGAGATGGGAGGTGAGAATAATACTAGAAATGTCATGCCCTCTAGCGCAGTTGAAAACAAATCGAGGGGATTGAAAATGATTAGCATAATTGATTCTAGTTATTAATTATTGCTGAACTGAAAGAACTTTGTATTGGGCACAATTAGCAACCACGCATAAGAATTTTGCGACATTTATAAAAGGATTTGCTTTTAATAACGTTTATATATTATCGTGATAATGTCTAACTGCGAACATTACATGCAAGTTAACGCAATTGAATAACAATAGTTTAGTTTATCAAAGTAATTCATCTATAATAAATACGATTAATAGCTTTTATTAATTAAATTTGAATTAGAAGCAGTTAGTGCATTTGAGTATTATGAGAGGCTTTCGAGAGACATTTTTATTACATTGTGATTCATAATGCGATGCGTTAGTAATAAATGAATGATCTGGAGTACTGATTTCTCGAAGTTCATTACGCATGCCCCGGGCTCGAATCCCGGCTACGGCATGGAGTTTCTGATGTGTTTCAGCATTTAGTGTACTCCAGTATAAAATAACCAAGATAATTCACGTTTGTTTGTTCGGTTTGATTTGGAGGGCAGCGGTCACCTTTTCGCTACATGAGATCTAATTAGACCGTGACATACAGTGTAAAGACGACACCGAACGGCTATAAACATCCATGTCGACAGCGAGACTGGAACCCACAGGATCAGAACCGAATACCAGCTCCCTAACCATTCGGCCATCAGCTTGCGCACGCAGGGGCGTGCTTAGGGTTTTAGAGGCCCTGGGCGAAACACATTTACTGGCAATCAAATTTCTCTACATACTGAGTAATGGATCTTGTAAGACAACCCCGATCACCCATCCACCCCCCACCCCCCCCCCAAAAAAAAAAAAAATACTGCATCCACTGCTTATATTACTAATTATTACTTTTAATGCATTACGTTTCGATACTAAAAACCAAAAGGGTAGTTTGCGAGTTAAGATTCTTTCTACTATTCTTTTCAAGAAATCGAAACACATATTTTTTTACAAGTTGAATTATAGAAACCACGAAAAATGAGGGATTTCTTAAAAACCCCGTAACAGTTAGAAAAGTGTTGCGATGAGGAATAAAAATAGCGGCCCTAAATTTTTTACTTGAAAGTTAAATAATAATAATAATAATTAAAATAATAAATAATTAAATATAAATAAAATACTTTTCATATATACGAATTTTATTGTAAAAAAAGCAATGATATGCAACAATAAGTATTCCTACGTTAATAACCCAAGGTAGTTTCGTTAAACGAGACATGATTTTTTTTTTTTAATTGCTAAATTTCGACCAAAACTCTTCAATTTTGGAAAAAGTTGCATATTTACAATCGTTTTCTCATC
Organism: Dolomedes plantarius; assembly: GCA_907164885.2. NCBI lineage: Eukaryota > Metazoa > Arthropoda > Arachnida > Araneae > Dolomedidae > Dolomedes > Dolomedes plantarius. Next base: position 226,180,775 of record OU015491.1, read on the forward strand.
ATTTTCGTATTTTGGTGTTACATGATGCCTGTGTGGTGTTACCCCCGTGGTGTTCGACACATACCCTCGTAGTGTTCGACAAATAAAACAGAAATTTTTCCAAGTACAGTTTTTTAAAAAAAGTGCTCCAAATAGTTGGATACCTTAACTTATTTACAAACACCTTAGGTCAATATGTTTTTGTTTTCATTTAATAGAGTAATTTTGGAAAAAAAACCTAAACTTGATGTTACCTTACAACTTACTTTACATACCTCAACATTTCGCATCTTGAGAGAGAGTTTAGAATTGCAAAACAGGAATATTTTAGATATTCCGCTGGAGCATAATTAAAAATTTGCGAACTCTAAAACTCGGGGCAGTGTGTAAAGCAGTGTGGCACAGTTCCATATTTCCCCGCCCCTGTGACGCACTCCTCTAGTAGAAATCATTTCCTCGGAATTTACTGGTAGCTGTCTGCCTGCAATTTTTATATGACGGGAAATGTTTCTCTTAAACATTTCTGTTATTCATTCTTTAGTTCTAATTACAGGAAATAACCATCGTTGCGTTGCGGTAGAAATTAACATTCTCCGACTTTTGGTTCGTGAAATTCGTTTCCGGAGGGACCATCAGGGAAAATCTCGGGGAAGTAGTATATATTTTTCCGTTGAATGCAAATTAAATTACTCTTATTACTCCAGTTTTCATGATATACGTCTAAGGCAAGCCTATTCTGTAGAAATTCGAGATTTTAAGTCAGTTGAAAAATTAATATTTTACATTCTACACTTTAATTGCAGTAATGAGGGTGCTTACACATCGATGGTGGGCACAAATTGTTGCAGGTAAAATTGGCGAAATTACGTTACATCTGTCTTTTTCAACGTCTTTGACGTGCTCAAATGTTAGGGCACGGGAGAACCTAAGTCCACATAGGCGTGCCCCTAACTTTTTTTTTTTTTTGGGGGGGGGGAGGGCACGAATTTAATTCAGTTATTTAACTACCGGACGGTCCTTAAAATATGAAATATTAAGATTTTTTGAAATTGAATAACAATAGAATTGATGTTTGAGTAGTATTCAAAAGTTATAGAATGAGAAAAATAAATATAATATAAATAAAATAAGTAAAACCATAGCATGGAATTTTTGTTACGGATCATATCATTGCTTAAAACTATGTTAAGACATAATCTTCAGTTTCGCAGTTTGGAAAGGCGGGAAAAAAACCAACTTTCTTAAAAGTTTTTTGCAATTTTCTGATTTTAACTGAACTTCTATTAACGTTTCAATTTGTTTCAAGTTAATTGGTGGGGCGTGTCCCCCCCCCCCTCGACGCTACGCCTATGTAAGTCCAGGAATAATTTTGTCATCAAAGGAAGAGGCTTTTCGAAGAACATGACAGATGAGCTCTTTCTTCAGCTAACCTAAAAATGGTTATGTCAGTCTCTGCGCATAAATATCACGAGGTGACCCCCATGAAATAATCAGTCTGATTTTAAACATTCTTTAAAGCTCAAATATCTACATAAATTATAGAATGCAAGTATACATGCACACGATACATAAAGGAAGAAATATAAATATTTTGTATGCTGTACGTTTTACCCTGCACTTTCTTTACTAAATTTGTGGCTTTATATACTCCGATAAATCTAGCTCATTTCATCGCTTGTAACAAATGCAAATCCACAGTCGAGTAATTAAAAATATACTAATTTCAAAACCGAGCAAAGTGTTAGATACAGCAAGACAGAATAATTACTGTTCCCCGTCTCTCAACTTCTTCGCATAACGATTTAAATACATATTTTAAAAGATCCTTAAGAATCCAGGTCCACTTGTATTCTGTCCGGAATGTAAGCTATTTTACTTAACATGCATTCCTCTGCGCGCGTTATTATTCTTTAACAAGACAGCATCTTTCGAGCCTGGCGTTACATTTCTCTCGAAAGCTAATATTTCCCGATTTTCACTTCTGAAACCGTAACCACAATTATTTTGGAGGATACCTGAATCAGAAGATTCTTCCTCTTATCTCAGTTCTCCACATAAAAATTCTTAATACTCCACGTTCGAATATGGGCTGCATGTTTAACAACAGATGCACGACTTCAACACAGATTTAACAGCGCCTTAAGCGAACCGTAAAATTAGAAATTTACTTGAGAGAGAAATTAGTGAAAATGTCTGCTGGAAATAAATAAAAGTGATCTCCAGCTGTAAATGTTTACCAGAACTAATTAGATCCGAAACTTTGGCTGGTTTTAATTTCGAAAAGGGAATGAGAGGCGATATCCCCTGATACCGCGGTTTTGGCCCTTCTCTAAAGAGTTCCCCAAACAGAGAATCGGAACAACTTGCAATCATCTAATCCCTGCAGTGTCACAAAAGGTCTTTAACTAAAATAGAAAAGGACAGTGAAGAGGATAACCGATACCAAGAAGGTGTTTAGGGTGGTCGAAGTTCTTATATGAAATACACTGAGGAATAAATAACTATTTCCAGTTTTATTGGTGATAGATTCATTAAAAGGAAATATGATTTAATATTTGATAAGTATCTTTAAAATACTATATATAGCCCAGCTATCGAATCACAATTCACTTGAATTCAATTTTTATTTTTTTACATTTAACTGCCAAAAAAATCCCCCAAAAATCAGTACATCTTCAAATGATCTATTTATGATTAAAAAGTTTGAATGAAAAGTATGAATAATTACAAGATAAAAAGAACTTTTTATATGCCATGTTTTTAAATTTTCTGTTGAATCATATAAACTTGACAATTCTATGTATTAATAAATACTTTTTTAAAATGTTTGATGAATTACCCTATCAACTTGAAAGAAAATGAAGTTAATTGGAAGTTAACTTGCATATAACTTTTCGTTCCCGTCCTGGTCGATAGATGGCTGCACCAGTCTTCAAAACAAAATTAGCTGAAAATGAATTCAATACTGCTTAAAGATGGCTAAAAGTATTACAATTAGGCATTGTTATCGTGTTCTGAGCTATTCTAAAAGTTTCAAATGTCTAGCTAGTCGGGAATTTAGTTAAAAATCGATTACAAGATTTGTACTGGACAAACACACACACAAACAAACAAGAAAGCGAGTTAATGAAAACACGGTAAAAATAGAAAAATAATTAAAAATTAGACACACGATGAAACATTTATTTTCAGTGAATCATTTTTTTAGTGAAAATTACGCTGTGTTTATATTGTAAAACATGTCGGTTACGTTTTTTTTTCAGTGGAGGATATATTATTTAGGATTGATATATCCATTTAGGATTGATATATCTCTAAAACTATTAAAGTAACAGAATAAGTGTACGCAGAAAAATTATCGGTTTTTAAAGCTCTTTCCAAATATGTAACATTTATGTACTTTCATGGAAAAAAATACATCGATTTCGACATTTTCCAACATGGCCGAATTTCATAACGGATGCTATACCGGAAACGGTCTACCCGGAACTGTTCCCGGACAGACAAAGTTTTTCTTTTATTTATATAGAAGTATTTAAGAAGTTTATTTAAAATATTGATATTTGATAAGTACAGTCCGACCACGGAAGCGAGGTCCCTGGAAGCTGTTACGCATGCGCGAGAAAAGCTAGTCTACTTAGAAAATAGGGGAAAACGTCATATTTTCGGATGTGTTTGTTTATGAAATACGGAATGTATTTCAGACTGCTTTTTGTCCGCAATTTTAAAGTTATTTTTAAAACTTTATTTTTGATCGAATATGTGAATAATACTTTCAAAATAATAAAAAGAAAGAAGCAAATCTATTTAAAAAATAGGAGTGTTATAGGAGTGGATATTTTCGGGTGTGTTTGTTTAAGAACTGCGAAAGAATGTTTTCAACCAACTTTCTTTTTCAGAATTTTTCTTTTGATTGAATGTATAAATAAAAACCGAAAAACATATTAAAATGAGGGTTTGAAAAATTCCATTTTTAAGTGATATATTGTAATAACATAAATATATATATATATATAATGCAATGAAAATAATATATTTGATTCACAGTTTTACAATTTGCAGAAATAATTAGGATATACAACTCAAAATTTTCAATCTTTTGTGATTAGCAATAAAAAATTTAAAATGAATTTAAGATCTTTCTCATAATTTTATAAATAATCGAAGTGTGAATATGAGATACAAATTTATAATTTCAGTCTTCTATGATAATTAAAAATCTAGATTTAAAAAATGCATTTTATTGTAAATTAAATTAATTTAAAAAATGGTATATTTACATTCACTGTGATATTTATAAGAGCTGCAGAAAAAATACATCAATGATCGGTAAAAAATTTTTTTTTTTATTTTTGTATCAAAAAACTATCAAATAAAATCAATGAAAAATCTAATATTCATCTGATGAAATATCCGAATCACTGTCCGTGTCTGAAATATGTATTTGCAGAGGATCAACCAAATCTTCAATCACACCATCCCTTTTCCAATACATATTTTCTAATGAAACAACATGAGAGCTATTGTTGATACTATTGAATTGTTGGTACTATTTTATGGACAGCATAAAATTCATGAATTGTTCTTCGAATTACATCGCAATCAAAATTATCTAAAGCTACGTTTTCGGTGGTTCTTTTTTCCTTACGTTTCCTCGGAGATTCAAATTTTGGAGTTTCTTCACCCTTTGCTTCTCTGCGTATTTTTTTTTACACTGGACATTGATATCTCGGTCATTTCACATTTCTTTCTAGTGCTTCTTTATCACACAATTTAATTTCATTGTGTATTATACGTTTACAATCACTACGGAACGGCTTATTCCTAGCAGTTGTGTTGGGTAAAGGATCCATTAATTTTAATATAATAATCAAAATAACAGACGAGGAAAAAGCAAGCAAATGCAGTTAGTAACCAATTCTAAAGAATGTCGAGAGAATACGATACTTTTCCACCTCCTTCCTCAGCAGCCTTACCTACAAGGTGAATAGAATCGTCTTGGCACTATGCCAACCGTGGTTCTTCGTTCTGTGGTCGGACAGTATCTTTAAAATATTGTTCACTCGGGGTCGGTCGATTCTCTTACACATGCGATGTTCTAAAATAAATAAATAAATGAATAAACAATATCTTAATTTTAAAAAACGTAGAATCGAAACCAACTGCTTCATCTCAGTTACTTATAAATTTCAAGTTACGGAATTATATTCTACGTGCACTTTTGTGGAATAAAATGCTTACTTCCTTTTGAAAGAAAGACTGATTTACGAAATTTCTGCGGTAATAGTTTCAATTCATACCTAGGGACTGCTAATGACTATTTCGAGAAATTTTACTTGCCCATGCACACAACTACCGAAGTGATATATATTACCGCTTTAGAATTCAGCTAGTTTTTCTATTTTCTCATTCAGTTATATGCAGTTAAAACAGAAATATTCCACCCCCCACAAATTTTTATTATCCCTTGACGAGAAGTTTAATGCCCCAGGAAATAGAAATTTTAAGTTACTAATTTCCCAAGTTTACTTAAATATTTTTCTTCAGTACAGTACTTTAATGAGAGCAATACATTAGAATGTTTCAATATTTCGATAAAATATCATGTTTTTGACTCTTATATACGCTATGTCATTAAAAAAGATAGTATCTTTTAAACTTTTACGCTTAGGAATATAAAATAATTCGATGAAAAGGATAACGGATTCAAAGATACAGCGGTTCAACAATTAGCAAGTATATATTTATATAAATACTTTTAACTTAGGGTTACGTTCCTCGTTAATGGTCCTCCGGAAAGGAAAATTTCAGACGCTAAAGCCGTCCGTCCGTACCTCGCGAGCTATAAATCTGGCAGCGCTCCAAACCCAGTAGCAGTAAACAATTAAACAGAAAAGTACCAAAATGCGTAATAGAAAGAAAAAGAAAAAAATGAAAGAAAGAAAGAAAAAGGTAAGTAACGATAAGTAATCCTACTTTAATAACCCGCGGTAGTTTCGTTAGAAGAGACTACCTGAAATATTTTTTTTCACTCTGTTTACTTAATTTCACAGATACCTGTAAATATTCATAATTAAAAAAAAAACCCAAAATGTCTCAATTATTGATTAGAGAAATACTTTCTGGTACTAATTACTATTGCTTAGAAATACTATAGCTTGATGTGAAAGTATAACATTCTAAAACAAGTGTAAGTGGGAGTGCGTAAGGGGTTTAGTATTATGCTGGAGGCCTGCTAATAGTGTTTGAAAATTATGATGAAAATAGCATGTTTTCAACTAATTCGAAATATTTCCGTTCCCCTTTTTTCGATTCAAAACATATCAAGGGCATCATTACTTGTAAATAAATGGGCAATAGTCCTGTTTTAAAGACACGATCTTGAAAATTCAGAGCTGTATTTTGACAAATGCTTACTCTACACCAACGGCGACAGCAACGAAAGACAGACATATTTTGCCACCTGTCTCTGTGGCTGGCATAAAAGCCTTCACACCGCTAGGAGACGGGGAGAAGAGGCAATTTATTTGCGCATGCGCATAATCTTCTCTTTCTATTCCGATTGGCTGTCGAGCATGGCGGCAGAGACAAAAGTTGAACTTTTTCCAACTCGAAACCACAGAGACCAGAGACGAACCGGGGGAGTGAAAAATTTGTTTGTAATACGCATGTGCAACAACGAAGATACATGATTTTCGTCTCCGTCGCCGTTGGTGTGGAGTAAGCATTAGAGACAATGCTCATGATTTTGACATGAAAAACCATGAAACTACCATTATAACTCTTCCCATTACCTTCTGGTATTCTTCTACTACCAGTGGCGCATCCAGGGGGGAAAGGGGCCCTGCCCCCCCCCCGAAAAAATAGAAAATGCATTATGAATATTGATTTTGCATTATAAATATTTTTATCCGTTCACCTCGACCCCCGATGCATTATAAATATTTTATCCGTTCATCTCGCCCCCCTTAAGAAAAAATCCTGGGTGCGCCATTGTCTACTACCCTATATTAACTCTGATTTTAACAGCAACATTACATTATCTGTATCATTACACACATAACAAATATCTGCAATTACGTAAAGTAATTTGTAATTACACAGAATTATATGTATCATTACACACAACATAAATAACTGCAATTACATAAAGTAACTGCAGAGCATCTTTATTGCATCCTTATAAGGATATATTTCAGAGATATCTACCACGGTTTACAGTTAGGTAAATTGTGTTCTTCATTTACTTTTATAATTATCCCCCTTTCCATTTCGCTACTAAAAGAAGCTGTTTTAGAAAACATTTATTATGAGCAAGTTTGTTATATAAACATAAAGGCTCATTCGAATTATACTCATCGGGACAAGAGGTTAACACTGCTTAGTTTTCAAACGTGAAATTCGTTAACCGCGATTGTCAAGAGATCATTTGAGAAAGACAGAGAAACAAATAAAATTCTTCTCTTGTCCAAGAGTTGTTAAGAATATTGATCGAAATGTCATGATGAATACACACTCCTCTTTAACATAAATGCTAGACGTCGTGTAAACTTATATTCAGAATTTCACGCTTTTCGTGAAAATGGAATAAACGGCGCCAGTTAAAAAATAATAAGCGAGCGGTTTCTCGTAATAAATATTCATGAAGATTAATATTTATTCAAGATTTTAAGTACATATTAGGTACTGTATTCGAACTAATTATCTCTTGTTAAATAAAAATTGTAACTTCTAGAATACATTTTGCGGCTGGAATTAATTTTCATATATAACAAGTCGGACTTTGAATGTAAACCTTAGTTTAAGTACAGTTCATCACTATGTCAACCAGTACCTTCTCGAATGTATAGATCATTATGGAGATGTATTTTTTGTTGTCTTTGTTTGTTTGTTTTACTCTCTGCCTGTTTGGCAGGCATTTTGCATCTTGTCTTCTCTCTAAAGTTTGTACCCCAATTCGCGATAGCCAAAGTTTTTTTTCGAAGTGACTGCACTTTGTCCGTTCATGGTAGCCTGTTTGGCAGGAATTTTTCATCTTGTCTTCTCTCTAAAGTTTGTACCCCGATTCGAGATAGACAATGGTTTTTTTCCAAAGTGACTGCACTTTGCCAGTTCATAGTAAAAATTTAGAGAAACACCAGGTTTGAAATTCCTTTCCTTACAGCGTACTCTTGGTATCGAGGCTATGGAACCGTGCTCTTGGGTGCCTCGTTAACGTACCATGGCAATGTCAGCGTACTCTGGAAGCCAAAAATAATTCTATCTTGCTAACTTTTTTTAAAATTCCAAATCTCCTCCCACTCTCTTTGTATCTTCCCCCGTGAACTTTAGAGTTGCGAATCTCCTTAGTATTCACTCTGACTGTGCCAAACTGGCGCATTTGACAGAGAGGTCGCTTGCTGCTAGTTGGTTCCCTCGGTAATGGCTTTGTAATTTTTTCATTTTAATCTTAAAAATTTTGATAAAAAAGACTTTTTTGATTAAAAGACTTTTTTGATAAAAAAGTCTTAAAAATTTTGATAAAAAGATAAAAAAGTTTTAAAGTTTAAATTTCTTGAAGGCCCAAATTTAAAATTTTTATTTTACTGAGCACTTGTATCTTGAAAACAAACTATCTTACCGGAAGTCAATCCTATCGACCTTAGGACTCAAACAAACTTCAGATTTCGGCTCGGTGTACTCATTGGTTATCCCTTGTTGAGGAGATCATAACAGGGTTGAAATCTATATCCAAGGCGTACGCGGGAAATACGTAATTTTTTTCTCTATGATCCGCCCATTTGGCAGGCTTTTTTACAGATCAATATTTGAAAAATATACCAATATTTCCCTTCCCAGTTTGCTTTGTTGTATGTTCCATACATACTTATAACAGTATTACACTGGGTGATTGTTTTGTCTTTTATGTTTTTAAAGCAGGGGTGGGACAAAATTATTTTTCGCCACATTCAAACTCCGTTTTAAAATCAATAAATTTTAGACCCACATAAAATGGTTTATATACCCGATCACCTGAAAACTGCCAACACTATTAAAATAACATTACAGTTTTAAAAATGCAAAGTGACTTAACTATATTTTAACACACGCAGTTTACCATATTATTTTATGAAATATTATATGACCAGAGTTGGTGTTCTACCAGCCACCGACGTTTTCTATATGCTTGCTATAATTAGTAGAAAAACTTTAATACAAATCAAAATTTTAATGCAACCCGCCTACATTGTATGGTGATTAACGTATGACTTCTCTAAGGGCCTGGGTTTGAAACCCAGGCCCTTAGAGAGGCCTCCAAACATAACGTGAATATCCCATTGCTGTCAGTTCAAAAGGAGCATTTTTAGTTCACTGGCTGCCCCCATAATAAATTAACCTTCGGAAATCAAAGTTTTATATGGAAGATGTTCCTTTAGGATAACCCGTGAACTGATTTCCACACTTGTTTTCAACACGAGCATAAAATACAATTGCAGAGAACTGTCTTAACTTGGAAAATTACAAAAAAAATAATTTCTTTAATCTCTCAAGTTTTATAAAAGGTTTTATTTATTTTTTAGTAAGCGTAACAAGCTGTGTCAAATACAATGCAATACCTTTTTGAGTTGTAGTTTAATTTATGAATACATCTATTAAAATTAAAACGTTGGGTCAAAATAACAGACAATAAATAAGACACTGATAGAAAAAGAGAATCATAGTTTAATTCTCGCTCCCCCCCCCCCCCCGAAAAAAAAGAAAGAAAAGAAAACTAAAAATTATTGTGTTTTTAATTAGAGATTTCAGTTCGTAGCAACTTTCACTCGACTCCGCAGAATATCCGATTTGTACCAAAACAAATGAGTTAATAATTAAGGTTTTGGAAATACCTCCCAGGCAATCATTCTCGCGATGCTCCCGGCCCATGCCAAACAAAATTCCTCCATTTTAAGTGCGCACATTTTTCAGGGCACTTGCCGTTTTCGCAGTCTATAATTTTGACTGTTATTCCTCCCGAGGAAAATTTCGGAACTCCGAACCGAAATTGTTATTCTTCTGCTGGGAGAAGATAAAGGAAATATATTTCGTGGAGTAGCCCGCTGAATTTTCAATAAAAGACTCGCAGTGAATGGATTGACGATCTTTATTAAAAAGTATATTACGGGGGTAGTGGCCACGGTGAGGTTCGCCGAGAAATGGCTTTCAAGAAATGGATCGATAATTACACGAAAACTTGTTTGAAGGGTCTGGTAAAATATTTTATGTTGGAGAGACATTTACATGCCCTCTTCGGGTAACACACGTATGCGAACAGTAAGAAATATTCTTTCTACGAGAGGCATAATAGGTTCGTATTTTTCCGTACAAGAGGGTATCGTATTTCCTTATAAGGCCGAGGTTTCCAACTTGGGAGGCGCGGACTATTGCCAGGGGAGGTGCCAAAACGTTTTAATAAAAAATCAATGTCCATACCATATTAACTATAAATAAACGAATAAACCATAATATCTATAAATGAACGAATTTAGCATTCGTAACGAGATTATATGCGAGTTCCCAGATTATGACTATTCTAGTCGGGAAAACCGTAAACGCCTTCGGGCGTGTCTATTGAAGAGCTAACGTTCTCTCTCTTAACTTGCTTACTTATTTGAATTTCTTAAACTCCTCCCTTCCTGTATATTTACCATCCCCCTAGAACTTTACTCTAATTTCGGTGCGAATGTATTCAACTATTCACTTCAACTTTCTGTACTATGGCTGGCACAGTGGTAGAGCGCGCTGCTCCTATACTTTAGTCCCCGGTTCGATCCCGGTGGATGCTTTTTATGCATATAATTCTAAATAATTGAATTTTATTCTTTTAATTCTTATCATAATTTTAATTTTACTTATTTGAAGAGGGTTTAATTTTTATATTTTTATTTACTGCTGAGCACATATTTTCTGATCCACATATCTTACTACTTGGAGGTGAAGTCGTTCGACCATGGTCCTCCAAGAATCTTTATATACCTCGCTACAAATATCGAAAAAGAAAAATTGATAGAATTGTCATGCGATAGCTCACTAAAACAAAAGTTTTAAAAGGAAATCATAATTCAGCTTGGAGGAATCTTAGTGGAGAGTATGAATCTTTGTATTGCAAAGCCATGAAAGTGCTTCTACGGTTTGTAACGTCTTATTTATGCGAAACGGGCTTTTTGGCACTGGCTGCAAGGAAAACTAAATATCGAACCAGGTTAATAGTCCAAAAAGAGTTACGAGCGGCACTCTCCCCATTGCAACCAAGATTTGATAAACGTTGTGCCAATAAACAGCAACAACCCTCGCATTAAATTTTGATGCGTTAGATATAGTTTAATTAGTAATTTAATATAAAAATAAATATGCATGTTCGTATTGTTATAGCAAAATCTTGTTATAATTCTGTTCATTGAAGTTTTAATTTTTTTGTAATAAAGTTATTAGTTAAAGTGTCTATATTATTATATCTATTAAAAGGTAGGGAGGCGCGAAAAATTTCTTTTTTTTTAGGGAGGCGTAGTAGCATAAAGGTTGGAAACCGCTGTTATAAGGGGTGGGACGGATTATTTCCGATTTTTTCCTTATAAGAACTTTGTTATTGTTCTTCCGTATAGTTGATTGGTAGGTTGACAACCCTACGGTCAATTTTTGGAACAAGATCTTCAGTATAAAAGTCTATTTGTTTTTAAATTTAGAAATTACTTGCTAATCAACTTAAATGTAATATCATAATAGGAATATGCTTTGCTAATAATCTAAATTATCTGTGCATTTGCTCAATTGGAAAATTGATATTTACCTTCTATCGCAGCTTGTATCTAATAGATTTGGGATTAATAGATTCCTAATAGAAGTCCTAAATCTATTTGGCATTGATCGTTTGTAACTATTTCCATCCTCCTATACTGATAGCCGAAATCTATTATGCATCGATCCCATTCGGACTCTGTATTAAAACGCCGAAGGCTACCATAATGCAAAATACTTTCTGCATGAAGAAGCAGTATTTTAGACTTGCTGAGATTTATTTAAAAACTTACAAAACCAGAGTTGATTTCCAGTTCTGGTATCATTTTTAAGTGTCACTGTGGTGAGAGAGATTATCTGCAAATAAAAATATATATTAAAGAAAATCAAACATTCAGTATTTTACAGGAAAGGAAACAGCAAGATATCTAAATAGTAGACTATTGAGTTATGGTGAGTTGAATAATAACATTCTCTCATTTCGTATAATTTAAATACTGGAAGTAGTCATCATGAGGTTCAGTGGTTAAAAGTTTCTAAATCAAAACGACAGAAGAAACGAAAGTCAACAGAATTAATATTAAGAATAACATTTAATGAATATAGAATGATCTTTACAGTAAGAAACACCTTTTCGAAGTGACAAAAATTTACTTAACGCGGAAATCGAAATGTGGTGAAAATCTTGCGCTACAATTCACTACAGCAGCTGTTAGTAGAATTACATTGGGAATAGTTTATGATTAAAAATAAAAAAAAGTTAATATAATCGAAGAAGGAAAAGTCCGGAGATGATTAGACTGGAACAAATACATTTCTAATGTTACGTCAGAAATTTTAATGCTTCTGTCAGACAAGAATAATACAATCTTCCAGGTCAGTTAACTTTAATTAAATGTCAACTCCCGAGTTCTTAAGTGGCTTCTGACCTTAAATTTTAATCATGTTAATACTGAAGTCTCCGATTTGAATCGATGTACTTTAGACATGTTGGGCAAACGAAAATTCTGCTTTTGTACGCTAGTGACTGCTGTCCTGAAAGTAGAATTTTGACCTTTGTTCCTACACAAGGCCAGATGGATATTAGAAAAAATATTATCAATACTTTACAATAATTAATAATTATATTATTATGAAGGAAGAGTTGAGAATTTCTAATTTATAAACCGACTCCTTCCAGCAGTGATCTGATTTTAAATTACGTCATTTAAACTCATACACGACGGGCCGATATTGAGTGGAACGCTAGAACAGGAGAAAGAATCATTACTCAAATAGTGTACAAAATACTCACACCTAGTTACAATACTAAAAATCGGATTCTGAAACGTTTCAGATTCAAGGGCAGAAAACGGTTTTGATAGTGATACACTCATACGAAACAGGGAGTTCCACAATTTCCAGCTTCTTTTATATCTTGTTTTCGGTCTAAGAGATTTTCATGAAACAATTTTGCTTGTATTTTGGTGTATTTAAATGATTGCAACAAAAAAAGAGCCATTTATTATCATAAAAAGGGAGAAAAAATTTTAAGTACATGGTTCAAAGAATCGAAAGAAAGTTTTTCTAAGGGATTCATTACTGTTGCTGGATTTTCTTATAATGGCAAGTTAAAAATAAAGAGAGTGGAAAAAATGTCAAGATTAACTCCAAATACTATCAGGAACATATTTTATCGCCAATTTTTCTGAATGAAATACCATCGCTTTACCCACAGTGCCATCAATCTATGAGACTCCATCAGGACAAAACTAGCAGTCACACATCAAAATCCACTGTAAATTTCCTAAAACAAATGGAACAAAAAACTGGTATCAAGGCCATACCCTTCACTGATATCCCTACTAAATCTCCCGATGTATCACCTATGTATTTTTGTGCTTTCGGACTTTTAAAATCTGCATAATCCAAACGTCGTCCCAAAACCCTTACAGGACTCTGGAAAGCTGTTCAGGAGGAATGGGATAGAATACCTCTTCTGACACTTCAAAAGGCATTATTATCCTGGAAATTGCGGTGTCGAAAGATAGTTCAGAATAAGGGATGTCAAATAGAACATTTAAAACACAAGAATTTTATGTAATTTAGTTTTGTGAATACAATATACATCGTCTAAAAAATGTGTTAACAGCCTCTGTAGTACTTCAGGGCAGTGTTGCAGTACTACAGCACTGTTTTGTATTTGTCTGCAGGGCAGTGCACATCTGCCGCGCGTTTTATCTCCTATCGAGCTCGTGAAGTCTCTTTACACGATGTCTGATGAAAATGTAGATGTCGAACTTTTCATCGACGAAGTAAAATCTCGCCCGATAATGTGGGATGTTAGTCATGAGGACTATAAAGACCGAATACAGAAACAGTCTGCTTGGGAAAATCTTTGTGAAACCATTATTGAGAACTTAAGCCAAAAAACGGAGAATGAAAAAAATACAACCACTAAGTATAATTTTTTACAACTTTTATTAAAATAAGTACATTAGATAAAAAAAAAACTTTTAGATGGTCAAGTATTTAAGTTTATTTTAAGTGGGTCGTCCGAAAATAATTAAAAAACTTTTCATCATCTTCCCTGAGATCCATCAAGCATACAATAAACGCTCCCTTCATGTACCTCTCGCCAGGGCCCGGTTTAGAAAATTCTGAACTATAGGCACAACTCGGGATGGGGCCCCCCTAAAACTGATATGGGCGTAAAATTTCCAAAATTGACACACACAAAAAATAATCATAAATCATCATGAAAGTACCATTTTAGCAAGAATAGGCTATTTGAAGCGTAGACGCCTAGAACATTATAAAATAACAAAAAAATATAATATATTAACTTCATCGTTAAAACACCAATACAATGCAATCAGAAAAACTTATTAATTCCTTATATACACTATAACATACATATGATGAACTATACATATAACTATACATATAATGAACCAATCAAATTTGAAAGGATGTATAAAAAAAATTGCTATTAAAAAGGGTAAAATAAAAAAAAATTTGAATTGGGAATTTTTTCTTTCTTTTCTTTTAAAATAAAAATTTTAGGGCTCGGCCTACCGGGCCTAATGGAAAATCAGGGCCTGTCTCTCGCTGTTGTATGGATGGATCCAGTGCTTCTTTTTCTAATTCTATTTTATCGATGAACATGCTTGTAGACTAAGTAAGAAAAAAAACAACTTTTTTTAAAAATAATTGGGCGCGCGTACGATCCATCTGGGTTGGTGGCAAACGAGAGACTGCCGCTGACGCCTATCACTGCGAAAGTGTGTACTGGAACGGCGTTCCATGCAGAGTGAAAATAACGCAGCGTCCCCAGTACTTTTGCCGCAAGTATGCACCGGCACTAACGTAGGATTACTTATCGTTGCTTACCTCTTTTTTTTTTACAATAAAATTCCTACATACGAAGAGAAAGATGAGTGATAACCCTAAGCAGAATAGTTCGCTGGTAAAACAAATAAGTTATTAAGCACATGTCTACTCTACCACTGTTGATTTATAACTCGTGACGACGGTTTTAGTGTCATAAATTTTGCTTTACCCCGGACTGTTATGGAGGAACGTAATCCTACGTTAAAAAAGCAATGATAAGTAAGTGATTCTACGTTAATAACCCTCGGTAGTTTCGTTAGAAAAGACTACCTGAAATATTTTTTTTAAAGGTTAGAGTTCATTTGTATATACGCTTTTGAAAGTTCGTTCAGGGTGCAAAACCACCCAGAGAGTTCAAAATGATTTAAACCCATTCGCTTAGCTTCACTGTTAAATCTTTAAGTTTTCGATTCCAAATGTATACATCGGGATTTTAAGGGTAATTGTCCCCATTAAAATATCTAACCTCTATATCGAACCTGATAGGAGCAGATAAAAGAATCCATTTTTTTCCGAAACAAGTCATAGAACTTTCAACAAAAGTGCACCTAACCTCCTAGAGAATTGCTTTGCAACAATATTTCATAAAGTACACATTTTCATAAAGTATAACTTTTCTGCCAAGTGAAGAGAAGGAGTGGCTCGGGAAATTAACCGTAATTATACACGAGAATAATTTAAAGCAGCAAGGAAGTATTTATCCTTTAAACAAAACTGAAGTGGTGTTTAGAGTATAACGCGGTAAAAAGAAATCTTGGAAATTTAAAGTTGAATTGGAATCCGAAGAGAAAAAAGAAAACACTGCATAATCTGAGATGAGTTTATTATCCTTTTCGTCTGTTTAAAATTTAAACATAAACCCGTACAAAATTTCAGTGTTTATTTATAAATTTCTGTTTCCAGTGTCCTTGAAATATGTATAAGGTAAGAAGTTAGAGTCGCATGAATAAAATTTTACGGTTTTTTTCAAAATACATGTTTAACTCGATATTTTAAAAGGTAAATGTGAAAATGATTGAAGGCCAAAAAGCATCATCATTTATCGCATTAAACCGCATTCTTTAAGCAGAGACAAATTTATTACGAGTAAGAAGAGAGTTGTTTTTGATGTCCATTTTATGTTTTTTACGAATAATTTCGTTATCTCTAAAACAATTCATATATTTTTGATGTATTATTTATATCAACGTTTGGCATTGTTTAATAAGTATCCTATATATAATAGCCGTTGTCTCTGTATGACACTTCCGGGCTGTACTCATCTTTCAATTGAAGCCCTCAGTAAACAAACCGCCAGATAGGCTTAATTTCAATTTCAGATTTGGATCAGAATTTTTTCTTACCTAAAAACAAATATCTTCTCCATCAAATCGCGTTTGTTCAGCCTATTTTTCTATAAAACATTCAGAACTAAAAAAAAATTGGATGTTTTTAGCCGTATATTTAACAGTTTTTAAAAATCTGTTTACTTTTGCGATGAATTCTGAAAGTAAACAACAAACTTGAATGTGAATGAATCCCGTAGTGAACTGTAAAAAATTTTTTTAACTTTCATATAAATTTTTCATTATGAAGCCATTTTTAGTATTATGACGTCAAAATGACGGGTTGGATGGCAGCCTACTACTCCAATCGCATGAAAAACTAAATAAATAAAAAAATAATGAAAGGGATTGCTTTTACAAGGTGTGGATTAAATGCAATATTTTAGATAATTCAGGATACTTTTTAACTTTCATATACTTTTTCCATTATGACGTCAAAATGGCGGGTTACCTACTAGTAATAAAATATTGAAACATAAGTATGGGTCTTTCTATTTTAACCCATTTTTTTCCTGTTATTTAGAATTTGATGAGTTGGATTATTTAGTTGTTATGATGACTTAGTTATTTGATGACTTTAATGACTTAGTTTGACTAGTTAATTTAATGACTTTTAATGACTTAGTCATTTGATGACTTAGTTATTTGATGACTTAGTTTATTTAGTTGTTATATTATTTAGTATACCCTTAGAATTTGATGACCACACTTTTAGCATTTGATTAATCGCCAAAATATTTAATTTTAAATTATTTAGAACCATAAAGTTTAGATTGAAGGTATTAGGTACTGATAAGTTAGCACGGCTGAACTTTTTATGCTCTCTGTACCAATCATTGCATAAACAAATCCCAAAATACCACCACCTGTTTTGAAATTTATATAGCTCACTCCTTTACTTAAAACAGAATGACGCAATCAGGGCCCGATTATGAACGCTGGGGGCCCCTGGGCAGATGCTATTTGGGGCCCCCCCTTACGAACATTTATAAAATTAAGAACTATCCATGGGTTATACATACTATTAGAAGTACTAGGTTCATACACCAAGGGGGTTTTGGGGCCCTCTAGCATCAGGGGGCCCTGGGCAAAGTCCCGATTTGCCCATGCGATAAAAATGCCCTGGACACAATTATTATTATGGAAACTATTACATTGGCGTCTTGTAAAAGTATAGAATGAAAATAAATTATTTTCAAGCAAATTTGGAGAACTTCTCCTGTAGGCTCCACCATTTGGACTCGGCAGCAATTCAAACTTTCCGTTCCGGCTTTACTTCATTTTAGAACTTAAAGCTTCGTTCTATTAATTATCATTATTGCGCTGAGGCAGGATGTCTAAGCTGTGCTGAAATTTTGTGCTAAAATTTCCGTATATTTGTTATTGCTCCAGTCACGAACCTCGTGAGTACTTTCAGAAGAAAACTACAATTATGGGGAAAAGTACCACGTTTTCAAATTTACTTCAAGCATCAACTAAAACTTTTATCACTGATTCAAACAATGATTCTCACTGATTCTCGCTAAAACAGCCAAAAATTTATCACAATATTAATTGACAATCAATATTAAATTTCCATCAAAGTGCTTAGAAAATCTGTAGCGTATCTATGCTTCGGAGACAAAAGCTATGACCCTAAGAGATAAATACACCGTGGTGTATTCTAAAGAGAACATCTAACACGTACTTTGGGTGGTATACAGCTAAATGGGTTATGGAGATAATGATTCAATCACAAATTATATCTTTATGAAGACCCTCACATCATTAAGTTTATTGAAATGCAGAGAATGAAACGAATTGGTGATCGGATGTGATTGTTCGAAAAGAGTGAAACTGTAAAAAATTTCATGGAAAAGCCGATTGGCAATCGACCCAGACATAGACCAAAACAATGATGGTCTGATTTTATTGACGGGGAATTTTACCTTTTTAAATTGTAGGAACTTGAAAATTGTTGCTTCCAAAATGGAAGAAACTCTTTGAGAAATACAGAGCCCCACTGGACACTTGGGAAGATAATAAATGACGCATTAAAACATCCTCGATTTCTGGAGGAAACAAACGCGATAGCCCACGCTCGTCATCTATATGTGTAAAACAGTTACTAACGGACTGACTGACTAACTGACTGACAGGTAACGTACAGACCAAACCGCTGTACCTAAAGGGCTGAAATTTTGCATGAAGATTCGTATTATAGTGTAGGGGTGCACTGAGAAATATTTTTTTAAAAATTCATCTTAGATTTTTTAAAAATTAAATTTTTAAGCTATTTTTGTAATATTCTTTAAAGTTTGCATTCAAAATAATAATTTGAGGGTTATGAAATTTACATCACGAGAAAGATCATAAAAATTCCTTTAACATGAAATCTTTTTCGAATCTTTACATTCATTTTCTGATTTTTGGTGAATTTTTAAAGATTAATTTTGTAGAATTTAATTTATTAAATGCTGATCACGTGGTGTCTTTCTTTTTGTGATACTTAACATTAATTTTGCATCACGTGCATAACAACTAAACAAGTTTACAAAAAAAAAATTAAATACGGTAAAAGATAAATTTTAACCTCTGTACTAATTGAGACGGAAGTTTTTTAAGAATTTAATTCAAATTAGTATGTTTTATGGATATTAAACATAGAAATTAATTGCATATGTTGACCATTGTACTTAATTTGAAAATTTTCTTCTACATTATTTTATCTATAAAAATATCCGTTACGAATATATATATATATATATATATATATATATGGCATAAATTGACCGTTGTATTTAATTTGAATGCACTCCTTAGCGAAGCACGGGTATTCAGCTAGTTTTAAATAAAAACGTTACTACCAAACGCTGGAATATTCATGTGCAACTTAACTCAAAATTTCATTTGTAGAAAAAAACTCAGAGTAAATGTCAATGAGATTATCTAATTAATTGTGTAGACACTTATTCCTGCATAATATCCCATGAATATCTTTTCAGAGGGCGCTTTTCAATCTCTTTTTGACTAGGAAAAGGGCTCAACTGAAAATAATCCCTACTGTTTTGTATTACATTACACAGCTGTGTAACAACGGTGGCTGCGATCCTAGATTGCATGCTGAAAATAGATTTTGCTATTGGTACGTGATTATTAACAACGCCCGAACGCAAATAATTATAGACACAGACGTATTTGAACTCGAGCGTTGCTAATGATCATTTGTCTGATTTACACTCAGACGCCGCTAATGCTTATTATCCGATTGTGTATAGTTCACAAGTTCCGTATGCACTTGGAATATATTTGGTTAAAATCTCAGAAGGGAAACATTTGCTCCTATTATAAGTAATTATCACCAGTTTTATGCATATATTTGTGGCTGGTTAAGTAAACGATTTCGATCGTTATCGCCAAAAATTTTCTTAAGTTTTGAGAAATATTTCAGATAAGATCTTAGAGAGTAGTATTTCTAAAAACTTTATAATGGCTCGTCATAATAAGTGGCGTTTCTCTAGTTAATTACTTTTTGTAATTAAACTAATATTTTCCCTGTTGTGTATTTAAAATTACAATTCGATGACATTTACCACGATGCTTTACTTAACCCTTCAGCGGGCGCGCCAGTGTACAGAGTGCAACGTTTTCGTAATTTTGAATGGTTTGTTTTTACATGTAAGGTTTGAATGTTCTAAGCAATTTCTATTTATAGCTACACCCTTTATAATGCACGCCTAATTTTCTGACCCTTGTATTCTTTTCCATTCATTGTCAGTCGCGATTTAACCGTGGTAAACCGGCGATTATGCTGGATTATAATAAGACAAAAGCAGGAGTTGATGTACTCGATAAAATGTGCAGCTATTACACGGTATCCCGCATATCACGAACATGGACAATGTCATTTTTTTTTAGGTTTTTGCACATAATAGGAATCCATTCGAAAGTTGTCCTGAGATCCAATAAACCGAACAGTTTTGAAATAAGGCGATTGTATCTGCATTCTTCGGCCTTTAATTATGAATATATCTCAGTGTTATAAAAATTTTATATCTTGTCATAAAACGAAGAATTATTATTTTCAATTTGAAAAAAAAAGTTTATTACAAAAGGAATAATCAAGGTTGAAAAAGACGTCGCACTTTGTGCCTGCTGGTGTCCAAAAATTGGCGTGCCCGCTGAAGGGTTAAACTTCTTAATTATGGCTGTGTGATTACTCTATAATAAAAGCTTTTCGGTAGTAAAACCTGAGTTCATGAACCCAATTGAGCTTACAACAAGGCACGCATTGTAAAACATGCGGGAAAAGCGTATAATACCATCGGTAAGTTGGTTTCTAAATTTAAAATTCAGCTAAATCCTGATAAAGTATCTGGGCACAATCATTCAAATTTATTTTAAATCTAAACATTCATTAAATTGAATATTCAAACAACGGAAGCGTGAATTGGAAAATGTATCATATTTGTGCTTGCTTTTCGGCATCCCCCATTCTGACCAAGCATTTTTACGCCATTGATTAACCATTTGATACATATTACAAGACGTGTACACAGTATGTCATTCAAGTAAAGGTGTTACATAAAAAACTAAAACTATCTTTTAAGATAGGAAAATAATTATATTTGCGAGTGCACATTAGAATTTATAAGTCACCATATTTTCCCAGAAGCTATTAAAATTCTCGCTATCCATTTCTGAAAATTTTCATGTACTTTCGTATGTGTTAAATACATCTTTAAGAGCTTATTTTGCAAAATATATTTTGAGGTAATAACAAATGCAAAGTATTCCTTCAAATTATAGCTCTGGAAAATAATTAGTACTTACCATTTTACGTGATCTCTGTTTATCGAACTAGCGATGCCACAAGAGGTACCTATGAAATAAATTAACTTTAAGTACTATATGCGAAATAAATACTATTTGCGGCTGTAAAATCAATTTGGGAAGTTGAATATTAACACCTAAAGCCTTTGAAAGAGTTGTAACCTTTTTGTAAAAGTTTTAAACTGACAAAAAGTCATATGTGTAGTTACTATATAATGTGTATTTATTAACACTAATAGTGTTTGTAGTTATCTAATACTTTTTTTTCAAATTCTTTGCCCAGCACACATTTTTTATGCCACAAATACATTGATAGTCGTCTCTGATTTTAAATGAAACCAAAACAAAATCTTTGAAAGGTCCTCAACTCAAAGCTGCAATGTAAATATTTGAATAATCTCTCGGCAAATAATTCTATCAAAGCGTTTCCGCCCCTTTAATTCAAAGGTTTTTTCATTTTTTTGTTGTTCTCTTTACAAATATATAAAGTACACGGAGTAAAAGAAATTGCTTTTTAAAGCATTAGCAAGACTATTATTATAAGATGAATTTAATTACACTAGTATTAATAACATCATAAAACAAGAAATAAAATCACTGAAACGCATCTAAAGACAAATATATTTTTTTAATTCACTAAGCAAATCATTACAAATTATAAACTATCCAATAAAAAGTATAAATAAATGATTTTTTTCACACATTCACGTTACCACAACATTTTTTTACTCCTAATCATTTTTTTATAGTTTTAAATTCATTTATCCACCATAATTACTTCACCAGACTATCAATAGAAATTCATTAATAGTCAGTAACTTTTTTTTATACCTTGAACGAGTTAATCTACCGTTTCGTATAGAAGCGTTTTTTTAAATGTATTTACAAGGTTTTCCAATTGAATTTTTTTTTGTTAATGTTTAAAAGGCAATATTTTAAAATGCAGTTAAGTGGATTTTCTGGTTTACCATTAATTTTTTTTTTTCAAATGCTGAAAGAAATTGTTTAAATGTAATTTACACATAATGACTGTACACAAGAAATTAGCCAATTTGCTTCATGAAATTTTCTTTCAAAACCCGCGTGATAAATTAACACTTACCATTCGTATATATATTAATATTCGCAAATATAATAAATCTGAACTCCTCTGAATCAATTTGGAAACAAATTCTCATACGGTAGGTTCCAAGGACGAGACTTAATCTTTGAGTGAAATTTAAAAATGTTTGACTAGGAAAACTTGAAGTGAAGTCGATTTCTCTTTCGATGCTGCTTACTATGCAAATTTTCGCCATAAGGAAGGTGAAAAATCAATCTGAAGCACTTTTGCTTCAGGCGAAAATTTCAATTTTTTCTCTATTGACATCTAGATCAACTTATTCTCTGGGTTTAACCGATATTGTATGAAGTACAGTTAAAACGTTTATTTGTCACTAGTCCATCCAATAACTAAAAAGCCTAGATTTTTTTCCTTTTTTCTTCTGCCTTTATGAAATTGTGAATAGCTACTACTAAAAACGATAGAATTGGTTTTGCTGCAGATTTTACATCGCGGTATTAAAGAGTTTTTCAATTGGATGCCCTGTCATGTATGTTAAAGTTATAGAATCAAAGTCACCACTAAATTTGTAACTTTCTGAGCAGTTAATTTAATGAACCGTTTACTATTATAAGAAAAACTCTTGCAAAAACTTTTAGAAATCGGAAGAAGTTTTGGAATGTTAACTTAGTTTTATTGCCTGTGTCTTTTGTCCAAAGCGCTTGAAGAGTTCTTGACAAAAGAACTCTGCAAGGAACTATTCAAGTGGGGAAAAGGCTTTTCGTAAAATTACTGTCTCTAGTCGAGCCTCCCACAAAGATATGTTCCTGGCTGCTTTCTTCTCAATGTTTAGATAGACGACCTACTTAAAACTTTAAAAGTTACCCATAGAATAACCTTTTTTTCTTACCACCGATGATTTGGTTTTATTATGAAAGTAGTCATCTAAAAAGAGTTGGAGATAAAATAAAAAATACTTTGGAAATTGCAGGATTTCAAAAGATGGTGCAAACAGCATGACCGACAAAAACTGCTATTCAAGGCGTCGTCAATGATGAATTACTTTATAAAAGTTCATGGCTTTTATCGACAACACTAAAAATAATGAATATTTCTTTAAGTATACGTATGATGCATTTCTTATAACTCTGTTAGTCTACACTTCTATCTCAACAAGCTATTAAAACTAATTTGAAATTAAAAAAATATGTGTTTTAGATTTGAACTTCCAAATTTACAGCAGAAAAAAAAAGTCAGATTTTTTTCTTATACAGCTTATTTCTACTCTTTCGATAAATCGTTATAAAACCATATCTAATTTTAACCTCTACTTAAAACATTTGCATTTTAAATCCTTGGTCATTTAAATTATTAATGAAATTCAAAGGATTGCTACACGCTCTCAACATTTAATTAGTTTGCCAGCAACTACTTTGAAAACTCATTTTGAAAATCTCGTTGTAAAGGTCTGGAGTTCAAGGGACTGTAAATTTCACCAAATTGCACTTTTGAGATTTTAAATTTTGTGTAGATAGTCTTGTTAATGCTATGGTCCGGAAAGTATTCTCTCGAGTTTAAATAATTTTAATTAGAGGTTTGAGGTACATGCAATTTTATAAAATCAAACATTATTTGAAATCAAAAATGTTACTCTGGAACCCTTTAGCTAAGCATAACTATCCGGTCACTTTACTATAAAAAAAGTCTGTGTCGAATTGTTCCAACTCATGTCGACTGCGGCGTTTAACGTGAAACCACATATGATAAAATTGCTAGGCTTTGTTTTAATCTGAGAACTCACCTACCAGCAGATTGAATAATCACCCAACTGAAAGCCATAGACATTAATTGATTAATGGGTGTGTCCAAGACTACACTATAAAGTATAAAGAATGCGATATGCCAGGTAACGATCTTACATCCGAAAAAAAGTAAATGAGGATTCGCAACAAATTTTGAATGACACTAATGCTTACTCCACACCAATAGCGACAGCAACGAAAAACAGACCCATTTGCTACCTGTCTCTGTGGCCGTCATAAAAGCCTTCACACCGCTAGGCGACGGGGAGAAGAGGAAAGTTATTTGCGCATGCCCATAATCTTCTCTTCCTATTCTGATTGGCTGTCGAGCGTGCCGGCAGACACAAAAGTTGAACTCTTCCCAACTTGAAACCGCAGAGACCAGAGACGGAGACGAACCGGGGGAGAGAAAATTTGTTTGTAATAGGCATGCGCAACAACGAAGATACATGTAAGCATTCTTACTCCACACCAACGGCGACTGAGACGAAAATCATGTATCTTCGTTGTTGCGCATGCGTATTGCAAAAAAATTTTCACTCCCCCGATTCGTCTCCGTCCCTGGTCTCTACGGTTTCAAATCGGAAATATTTCAACTTTTGTCTCTGCCACCATGCTCGACAGCCAATCAGAATAGAAAGAGAAGATTACGTGCATGCACAAATAAATTACATCTTCTCCCTGTCTCCTAGTGGTGTGAAGGCTTTTATGACAGCCACACAGACAGGTGGCAAAATGTGTCTGTCTTTTGCTGCTGTCGCCGTTGGAGTGGAGTAAGCATAAGAGTACCGGAACAAGAAACAAAGCTGCAGTTACAGATGCCCTAACCTCACCAATCGAAATCGGTAAATCAATAAGTCCTCAACAAACTTGTAG
Source organism: Dolomedes plantarius (assembly GCA_907164885.2). Classification (NCBI taxonomy): domain Eukaryota; kingdom Metazoa; phylum Arthropoda; class Arachnida; order Araneae; family Dolomedidae; genus Dolomedes; species Dolomedes plantarius. Next base: position 226,205,737 of record OU015491.1, read on the forward strand.
TTTAGATGAATAGTGTTGATAAAATAAGAGATGTAAATAAGAATTTTTCAAGTAAATTTGTTATCTCTTTAACGCATTAACAACCTGAGAGATGCATTCATGTCTCTCCAGCACTTGATGACCGGAAACTTAAATTAGCGTACGACGCGACGCGTCGCTTATTTAGTAACAACATACAAGCTTTTTCTCGCAAAAATCGCTTTTTTTAAAGTTTGTTGACACCTGATCCGAATGATAAAGTAAACCAAATAATAAAAATAATAATAATTTTCATCAATATTTTCATAAATATTTTCATAATAAAGCATGAACATATCGGTGAAGTGTATTTTCAACAAGGTTTCACAAAATAAAAAGTTCCGTTACTCTAGACGCCGGGAACAATGGTAAAATCTATTTAAATCACTCCGGTCTTACACAATTTATACCTTTGAACAGCGGTTGAATCTAAATGAAAAGACAACTGCTGGAGGTGTTCAGAGGGAAAAAAAGTTCGGTAGCGGATTGAAAATACAAAATTCCTTGTATACATTTCGAACTTCTTGAGTCCCTGAGTCAGTGTATTTGGTTTTTCTTCAATTATGGCATACATCACTCTCTGGCAAGAAAAGTGACACAAGTCACAAAATGTCAATTTTGAGGTTATGTCATTGAAAAATATATATGAAGTGCCCTATCGTGTACGAAAAGCGATACATCTCTACCTCGCAATGTGTACACCTGAGGGCAGTTGGATCAGTTTGATTGTAATTCTAATTCAAGCTGTATCGCATTCTTTCACCCTTTGAGGGGCGTCGTTTGCACAGTGCAAACGCCTAATTCTAGTCTTTTTTTCACTTGCATTCAATGTATTCCAGTTAAATGGGTATACAAATGGTTAGTACTGCCACCTGTTATCAGTATAAAAAAGTAAAAACATTTTGCAACCTCTAATTGGAAATTTTTTCAAGATTCTTTAGGTTAAAAAAAATGGGGAAAAAATCTGCACCGTGCAAACGGTGGAGGTTGTTGCCCCTCAAATGGATAAGTTGATTTTTCTCAAATGGTGCTTTTTCGAATTTGTCACTTCCCTTGCCGGGATGCGATATGTCGCATAGAGATAAATTAGTACCCGAGTGGTGGCTGAACTAACTTCTAATATAGTCATCAAGCATTTATCCATTCCTGTATTACAAATGTGTACTTTTAGAGGCCTTTAAGGGCCAGTTCGTTCACGCATTAACCCCCAAATAAGCGACATAGTATTTCAAACTGCGTATTTTCAGTCAATAATGATTCGACGTACTCCTTTTACTGTGTAATTTTCATGACAGTAAGAATATCAATGCAGCGAGAACTGAGCTGATCGACAAATATCTACTTGAAAGCGAATCTCAAGCCTCCATTACATCCACAAAAGTCACCTTTTCCTCAAGAGGAAGCACAACCTATGTCAACTTAGGATTTTAAACATTGCATAAATAAAATGCTTTACTTCTTACATAAAAGAGAAAAACCCACATCATCAAAAACTGGGACATTATCAAATCGGATGCCATTAACAACGTGACTGGAATGAAAAATCTTCAGGGTGATCACAGTGTCTCTTATTGAAGGGATAATTTTACGAGTTCGGCGAGGGCATTGGGGGGGGGGGGATGATGCCTATTTTGCGTATCGTATATGACGATGGATGAATTTTGAGACAATCCAGATTAACCTTAATTTACGGGTAAGACGAGGTGTCAATTGAGATTACCCGAGTTGAAAATCAATACTGGATGCTTTACCAACCACATTAGAATTTTTCACTGTTAGCATAGATCTGATTAACAATAAATTTCAAGAATTCTCTGAAATATGGATTTCAGACTGGCTAACTTCCACGAGAGACATTAGAGAGAATCAAAAATAATTAAATAGCAGTTCTTGGGCCAACTGGTAAATTCTACAATCCGCTTCTTTATATTCAGTTGCGTAGTAGTAAAGGCTAAGCTTCCTTATTTATCTTAATATAAACCAAGTAAATTGTTAACCCCTCCAATGTTTTATACTGATAGATGTCAGCAGCGTAGTTGTTAGGCTATGCTTCCTTATTTATCTATATATATAAAACAGTTCCGTAACTGACAGACTCACTGACTGACTCACTCACTGACATGCAACGCACAGACCAAACCACTGGACCTAAAGGGCTGAAATTTTGCATGGCGATTCTTCTTATAGTGTAGGGGTGCACTAAGAAAGATTTCTGAAAAATTCTTCTTAAATTTTTTAAAATTAAATTTTTAAGCTGCTTTAGTAACTTGTGCATAACAACTAAATAGACAAAAAAAAGTTTTTTTTTCTTGCTAATGCGGCAGACGAATGGACATTATCCAAAAAAATATTAAAATACAATAAAATATATTATGTTCCTCAAACTGTACTATATTCTTTAGTATGTCTTAATACATTTAATTTGAACATTTTCTTCTACATTATTTTGTCTATAAAAATATCCCTTACGATGTTTTATAAATATATATATTTTTGTTTTTTTACATCAATTGTATACATTGATCGTCGTATTTATTATTATAAATATATATGTATATTTTGGCATTAATTGCCTACATTGACCATTGTATTTAATTTGAATGTACTCCGTAGCGAAGTGCGGGTTTTCAGCTAGTATTAGCATAAAACCAGCAAATTTTACACCTCTTTAATAACAGTGGATAGTTACAAACACTCTTTAAGTATAACAGAATAAAAACTACATTTGGGATTTTATAGGATGAGATAATGTTTTAAGTACTGTTAACGAACAGCAAATTCCTTTCAAATCGTTTCAATCTAAGACATGGTATTTTGTGATTGTAATATCGGGATAAATCGTGAATCCTTGATGAGCATCTTTTGTATGACGAATTGTAATTCTAGCCTCATCGTTTTCTAATCTAGATGCCTCCTCACATAACTCGAGACACCCCAACCCTTGCTCACTGGCAGCACATAATTAAATTCTGGAAACAGGGACCCCATAACCGTTGATGAAGTTGCTAAACTAATCATTTATATTGATGCCTGATTAACTAACGTAGCATTTGATAAACATATTTACTGAATTAAAAAATAAAAATTTTAAGGCCAATTCTAAAATCGTCACTTAAATCTCAAACCTTGAGAAATGCTGAAAAATTAATTTAATGAATAATAAGTAAATTATACATTTAAACTATCTTTTAATAATGTGTCAAGTATCTAGTTCATTATAAAATGTCTTATTATTTAAACATTTAAATTGAATACTTAAACTTGCTAGTTTCTAAATTACTCTCATCATCGTGGTCTGTGCAAAATGTTCTATAATTAAAAATTACGCGCAAAATGCTTTAAAATTTTCCTCCAAAATTTTATAAGTATTTGTCAAAAGAAAATAACCCATTTTAGAGATTTATGGAAGTAGTTTTTATTTATTCACGTGTATACGTGAGAACGCCTATTGCTTGTGATATAGCGACATTATTTTCGAGACAATTGTTTGCGTACTATAGGGTCATATTACCACAAGTGTTCAATTTGCCAAATAAATTTTAAACTGGTTCCTAGACTCCTAAACCAAACGTGGCATCATAGCCCAGTCGGTAGAGCTTGCGTTTAGTAATCTTTCGGCACCGGTTCGATTCGCGGCGGCGGCAATTTTGTATTTCAATTTTCTTTTTCTTTAATTTCTAAATTCTTATTTTATTTTTAAATTATTTTTACTTGATTAGGGCCTATTTCATATATTTAAAGTTTAAAATATTCTTTAACCCAGGAAAATGAAATTTCGTATCATAACTATAGTTATCATAACTATAGTCGTAACAAAATCGTCCTTTGCTTTCAAAACTCGCCACATGAATAGTTACAAATTGTTGTCACTCGTAGCGCTGCTCCAGTTTGTAATGACCATGTGGCTTGTTTTGAACCTAAGCGACTCATATATGCTATAAAATATTTTTTTTAAAAACCTTGATTTTGCGAATAGAATTTTGGCAAAAAACATATGACCAAATATACTGGTGACATCTAATATCCAATGTACTTAGAAAACCCGATGATGAATGATAACTTGCCAAGTAATATAACAACAACAATAGATTTTATCAACAGACACAAAATATTTAGACGTGTTACCCGACACTATTTTCATAGTAGCGGACACTATATTCAGTTAATCATCATAAATCTTCTCTCTCGTTTACTTTAGACATGGCTGATAGTTGCCACAACACTAAAAAGAACCTCTGCTTTTGATAGTTTGTTAATTTCTTTCAGACATAAAACATTTGAGTTATCGTTAGTGACTAATGTATACACAAAACTGCTAATCCTACATGTATTTGTTTACACAAGCAGTTGTATTTTATTAATCGATGGATATATTCAAGGATGGATGTCACTTATAGAATGTTTTCTGAATAAAAGGTACCCTATTTACGTCATGTACATTACAGAGTTTAGAGAAAGGATAATGCTTTAATTAGATTTTTCTTCTGTTTCATTCTGTTTCAATTACTGAAATTTTCCCTCGAAAATAAGTTTTGCGTAATGGGCTAAAACATCTGTCATGAATGATTACTTGTTTTGAGAATACACCCATTCCTCGTTTTACGCGACACATGCGTTCCACGTTAAAGCGAAACCACGTCAATTGAATATAAGGAAATCATATAAAACTGGGAGATAGGTAACTAACACCAAAAAGTGCGTACAAGAGTGCGTATGATATATAAAAAATAGCAACATACTGTCCAGAAAAAAAATGTGTCATTGAAGACTAAGAAATTATTTTTTTTTAAGTTAGATTTATATGTAATATAGTTTATTTTGCAGTAACAAAAACATAGAATTATTGTTAAAATTTTACCACACCTACCGATAAATTTTTGCTTGCATAATTATAAAGAAGTGGCATTATTGTAAAGTAGTTCACGGGGAACTTCTGTGTGAAAAATCATATATACACTCTGTCACAAAAAATTATATGCACCCAGAAGGAAACGAGCTACTATCATGTATGTAGAGTATGAGGAGATAAGCAAATGATTACAAATTCAGAAGAACAGACTGTTTTATTAAGAAGATATGGCATGAAAAAGGTTACAAATCAGTAAGTAGTAAATCCACCGCGGGCAGCTATACAAGCCGAAACACGGCGTGGCATCGAATCAATGAGGTCACCTATGACCTCCTGCGGAAGATCAGGCCATAATCTTTGCAACTGGGCAGTTAATTCACCAGTATTCCGGGACGGCTGCAGTTGCCTTCCAAGCACGTCCCAGACGTACTCTATTGGCGAGAGGTATGGTGACCTGCCAGGCCATGGGAGTACGTCATATCCTACAAAAAATTGTTGGGAGAGTCGCGCAGTATGTGGACGAGTGTTGTCTTGCTGATAAATGGCACCTGGGCGACTTCATAGCATAGGTAGTACAACTGGTGTTAAAATCTCGTCCACGTAACTGCGTGCCGTCAAAGTGCGTTGAAGGACGACTAGAGGTGATCGTGTGTCCCAACAAATCGCTCCCCACACTGTCACACCCTGTGTAATCGCCTTATGCCTCTCGACAACAAATGCCGGATTGGACCGGTGGCCTGGGTGCCTCCACACGCGTATGTGCTGGTCATCAGCATTGAGACTGAATCAGGATTCATCGCTGAAGATCACACGCCTCCAGTCGGTCACACTCCAACTTGCCCGAGGTCGGCAAGAATAAAAATCGACACTGCCTATGAAATGGGGTCAATGGTAGACTTCTTAATGGACGTCGGCTCCTTATACCTGCGTCGGCCAGTCGTCTCCGAATGGTTTCTCTTGATACCACCGGATGCATGGAAGGTGGTAAATGGCGTCGAACCGATTCTAGCGACGTTGTTGGTGATGACGTGGCCGCTCTTACGATTGCGCGATCCTCGCGCGCATTTGTGTTCCTGGGTATCCCTGACCCTCCGCGACGGTAGACTATC
>OU015491.1:226214212-226273664 GCA_907164885.2 Dolomedes plantarius
AACACAGTGGTATTGGTGTTCAGTTTCTGCACCACTGTTTCATTTTGTCCGCTGCAGTTGATGTTATGGTTGGACCATCGTGATGTCCTAACTTTCGAACTTCGTAACGATCGTTGGGGTTGATGTTCGTGATCTCATATGGTCCGAAGAACTTTGGTCGGAGCTTTAATCCGGTTCCAAATTGAGTTCGTTGTATTGCCACTTTGTCATCTATCTTGTATTTACGAGCTGGTTTACGCCGTTTCTTATATTGTCGTATGTTTTCTTTCTGTTTTCCAGATTTTCGCGAGGACAAAATGCAAGGAATAGAATTCGAAATAATTTCTTGAACTAATTTCTTAAGTTGAGGGAGGGGGATGAAAAATTCACGAGAAACAATTAATTCGGTTTTTTGTGAAGCAAAATGACCTTGTGAATGGACGTTTAGCACTATTTCTTTCTGCATCATTTGTGGTACTACTAAAAGTTCGGCATCCTGATGAAGTTTATAAAGAATTCCGTTTTTAACAAAAAATTCATCAGAAGGTGTAGATTCAGGCATAGATTTAATTTGAGATATAAATTCATCCTGGTCTTGGGCATTTTTCACCTTTTGAGTGATATCATTTGAGGTAATTACAAGAATGGGGTTACGACTTAAAGCATCAACATGTTTCATCTGTCTACCGGGTCGATGACAAACTTCATAATCAAAGTCTTCTAACATCAATGCCCATCGAGCAATTTTAGCTGGTAGGTCTTTTTTGTGCATCGTTTTTTGGAAAGCATCACAATCGGTGATAATTTTAAATTTTGTTCCCAACAAGTAGTTTCGAAATTTTTTTAGCGCTTCAATAACGGCAAGAACTTCCAGTTCATAACTATGATATTTTTCTTGTTGAACTGTAGTTTTACGGCTAAAATAATGAATAGGATGAAACTGTCCATCATCGGATTGTTGCAAGAGCACAGCGCCAAAGCCTAAGGAGCTGGCATCAGTGTGGAGTTCTAATGGGTATCCCTGTTGAAAAACACGAAGAACTGGATTTTGTGAAAGAATGTTTTTCTGTTGTTGAAAAGCTGCTATTTGTTCAGGGGGTTTGGGAGCTTCAATAACTTGAAATTTTGGTTCAACCTTTTCACTTTTGACGGATTCATTCTCAAGGGCATCATCATCGGCATCAAATATTTTTGGTTCAAGAGTTGCTTTGATAGTTCCAATATCAAAAGCATTATCATCATCGTTATCATGAAGCAAATCTAAATCACTGGCATCAGCATCATCTAAATATTTTCCATCATCATTATCATGAAACAAATCTAAATCATTGGCATCATCATCATCATCATCACGTTCAAAATCAATTGGATTATCCATTTTCTCTACCCTAGAAATCTTATCTTGAGTAGATGTTAGAGGTTTTTCAGACATGCATATTTGGCCCTGATCTTGAATTTGTTTTTCTACAATTTTCTGTTCCGCAAAAGGGAGTCGTCGAGAACGTTGATTTACGGGGATTTCATCTTGTAATAAAATAGTCCTTTTAATTTCAGTGTCTTGAACTTTATGGGGTTTGTAGGAAGTAACGATATTTTGAACTTCCTCACGAATTTCAGAATTCAAAATGTGTGAAAGATCAAATGGGAAAGCTTCGTCATCAGGAATATTAGCAATATTAACGAAGATGTTATTATCAAGAGTAAAACGAATACCGTCTTCATCAAATGTAAATTGGGTTTGCTGCAAAAAGTCGATTCCGATAATCACATCAAAAGGAATCAAGTCATCCTCTAGAACATGTATTTTAGCAGGTAAAGTAATGGTTTGAATTTCGATGGAATCCTGAAAGAATCCGATGCTGTGAACTTGGTTTTTGCCAATTCCTGAAAAGGGAATGTTGGTGGGCTGCAATGGTGGCGAACCAATTCTTCGATAGGTTTTCTCATTGATGAGGGTTGCCTGTGACCCAGTGTCACAGAGTGCTGTCAATTGAATTCCTGCAAGTTGAATGTCAACATGCATGGGATTTTTCGATGAAGTTTCAGGAGAAAGTGCATTTACAGTTTTATCAGAAATAGGTTTTTGAGAATCAGGTTTTGGTTTAGAATTTCGATAACTTTTAGGGCAATTAGCATGAACATGACCAAAACTTTTACATCCGTAGCATTGTTTACCATGTGACTTATTCAAACATTGGTTGCTTTTGTGACCTCTCAAGCCACAGGAAAAACATACTGGCTGTTTATTTGGGCTACGTGTATTATCGACTTTCACATTGAGGTAGGAAGCATCAATTTTTTTCTGATTATTTTGTCTGAAATTTTGTGATCTGTTAAAGATTTGTTCATAAATTTTCAACTTTTCCTTAAATTCAGGGATGGATTTACAACCGTAAAGAATAACTTTATTGTTTGTTGAATCAGGAATTCCGTTTATGACATACTCAAACAGAGAGGAGTCATCGAGAGAACCTTTGTGTGCCAAATCTCTCATAGCTAAGAAATATTCTTGTAGGGTTTCAAACGGTTTCATACGTCGAGATTCCATTAATTTATGTAACTGAATACCGTTAATTTTGTCCGAAAATTCGTCTAATAAATGGTGCTTCAATTGTTCCCAATTTGTAATTCCACGAATAGACCTAATTAAAGTTTGAGCGGGACCAGTTAAACATTTTCTAACAAAAGTAATTTGGTGAATTGGATTGTTTATCTGATATAAACAAAAAAGTTCTTCAACGTCAGATATAAAATTCTCAACACTGTAATTATCACGAGACGAGAAAGGTTTTATTAAATCAACAACGTCTTTCAGACTAAACAACTGGAAAGAGAGATTCGCAGTTTCAACTGAAGGCAATGAATTTTGATCTGATTCACCAACGGAAATGTGTGTATTTTGCTTATTCGAAGATTCTTTTGCGTCAATGGTGGGGGAAAAGGGAGATCTATTTTCCTCTATAACGCTGTTATTTTGGGATGAACGTGCACCCGGAAGTGAGTCATCATTCACTTCGCATTCCGAAAGATCAGAAAATTCTGCTTTTAATAACGATAAATCACTAAGACTCATAAGAATGGTATTGGCACATTTGTCTGGGTCAGTTGAAAATTCTAAATGAAGTAGATTACAAATAGAAATCAAGTCTTTAAGTGAAAACTCTTTAAGTACTTTCTGTTTCGTTGCTTCCAACACGAATGGCTGTTTAAAACCTGTAAATTTACGTAATCTGGTACGATTTTGTCTGTCGCCGTCTGTACCAAAAATTAAACGATGTAGAACCTTTATTTGATTCGTACTACCAATTTTTAATGATTTTGCAATATTGGGGTAATCGTTGAGAGTAGCCATAACTATATACTAGGTTCAAACAATTATAGTACACAAATATACAAATATTCAAAACCAAAATCAATAATTATAATACGTAGTTACTCAAATTCAAAAGTAGAAAATAATATTTCAAATCGAAATTTTTTCAAATACCAATTCAATAATAAAATATTGATTCTCAAAATATGCATCAAAATAAGTAATCTTTAAAACAGGGTTTGTTCAAGAAAACAAAATTATGAACTAAAATAAGCATCAAATATCAAATAATAAGTTCTTCAAAATAATTTCTCTGGTTGAAGAAAACAGATGACGTAAATTTAGATATGTATCAAGTTAGATATTACTTCAGCAAAATATTCATCAAATTAATCTTCAAAATAAATCACTGTTGAAGAAAATAGAGGATGTAAATGCAGCATCAAAATAATAGTTAAAGTTCTAATGTTAAAAGCATCAAAATTGGGAAATCGAAAGTATCAAAATTGTGAAATCGAAAGCATCAAAACATTCTGCAAAATAAAAAATATTCTCGCAAGAAAATAGCAGAATTAAGTTCAACATCAAAGCGCATCAAATAAGCAAAGTTGTCATCAAATAAACATTCGCTTCGTCAAAATTATGCATCAAAATAATAATATAATAATCTTCAAAAGTATTCAATTCGCGATCTTTCAAAATATATATTATGTTGTGGTTTGTTCAAGGAAACAAGATTCTTCAAGTTAAATGTCGAAATTTTCATCAAATCATCAAATAATTTCATCGAAATAGAATTCTCTTCAAGAAAACAGAAGTGATAAATTCAACGTCAAAGACCATCAAAAATGAATTTAGCATCAATTAAATTCTTGCATCAAAAGAACGTTGAAATATCTTTCAGTTTTCTTAAATCATCAATAAGTTGAGAATTCCCTTAATCATCAAAATTTTCTTGAACAAGCGTCAACGTATGCATCAAATAATTTTAATATGATCCAAGTTACTTACAATTCTGGTTTTGGTTCTCATCATCCCATCAGAGTATCATCAGAGTCCGTGGCACATCACTTTGGCTTTCGCTTTCGATATCCAAATCCAAAATGACAGACAACAGTAATCCAGTCGAAATCAAGTCGAAATCATCGAAAGAAAATAAAGTTTTTTTTTTAAGTTCAGCATGCTAGGGGTATTTTTCGAGTCCGAGGGTCGAGCACCCATGTAGGAAGGAGTTAGTACTCCTTCCTTTAGAAGTGAATCATTAGACTTAATTATTTTGAACATTTAATTAAACTAGACGATGTTTACAAGACAGGACTAACACTTAGTATGAAATTAAGAAAAAACAAAGCATTAACATAGCTATTTGACTCAAAACGGCAAGCCTGCGGAGCGACACATCCGCTTCGTAATGTCACTAGTCCATCACACTGTTTGCGTGCCAAGTCCTTCGCGCCGAAGTAGTAGGAGTGGAAGTTGTAGTAATAGTTCAGTTGTGTTGCCAAACTCACTCTCACATATATATATAATTGTATCAAGTAACAACGGATAAATGCATGTAGAAAGCTCTTCAGACCATGAAACTGTTCGCATACTCTGCTAATAAAGTTTTAATCTAATATCATACACAGTCACCATTAATTTAATATTTTGAAGAGTAACAATGAACATACTTTTACAAACAATTCGCTTATAACTATCCTCAAATATTACTTGCAACTGGATCATTTTATCTACCGTACCTAAATCGACTGCAATAAAATATATGCAAGAATGTATTATAAGGCATATTTGTTGACTTCTTAAGTCGATAATTTTTTCGTCATTTGACGTAATGACTTCTTATCTATTCTGATTCTAGCAGGCACTCAGGTGAAACATTGTAAACATTATAACATTATTATTCCATATAATTTAGAGGTACAATCCTAATTTCTTAACGTGAGATTCAATAAAGTCGCTTGAATGAAACACGAGGTCTTAATGGGTATACTAATCTCATTATAAATATACTCATGAGGTTGAATATATTTATAAGTATCATGAGACTATAAATATAGTCGTGAGGTTGATTATATTTATAAGTATCATGAGGCTTTGAATATACTCATGATACTTACTCAACTAAGATATACTCAACCAAGTATAAATATCATTGGTTTACCGGCAGAAAGTTCAGTGGGAAAATTCATTTTTTCATTTCGTTTTGGGACATCTTCTGCATGAAATTTTTTTGAAAAAAGGCACATCTTAGTGTATTCAATACTTTATCACTTTTTAAGTCATACATCATTCTAAAATCAATATGGGAAAACAAAATATATACCATTTCAAAAGAATACAGAGGATTAGGCCAAAGCATTCCACGTTTACGCTTGTAGCTTTTTAAAGTAAGCATTAAAATACAGTCCCTGTTTCCTAATTATTATCTCAAAGAATATGGGTATATGTCTTGTTAAAATAAGTAACCACTCTCTTACTTCCAGAGCCAAATTTTTTTACGATCAACCCTTGTGGTGGTGAAGTCGGCAGCAGAACATATCGTCACCTGATTGCAAGAACTAGGTAACTCGATTCTTCAAGTTCTTGAAGATCTCAAATGTCTACTTCTTCCAGTGAGAAAATACTCGTCGTTCTGTTTGTCTAATTACTACACTAGTCAGATGGCATTATGTTAGCAACCAGATGGCATTATGTTAGCAGCAAAGTGAGTTGTCTAGTTTCTGCATTCAATTCTTATATAATTTAGCTAGAAATAGCCAGATATCTCAAAAATAATTTTTTTTGGAGTTACCTAGTTCTTGCATTCAGGTGACGATATCGCAAACGGGCAAGAAAAGTGACACAAGCCAAAACATGGTAACTTTGAGGTTGGGTCATTGAAAAATATGTATTTTATTGTAGGCTAGTTCAAGCTTTATAGTATTCTTTAAGTTGATTTTTCTCAGATGCTGCATTTTTGAGTTGTGTCACTTTTCTTGCGGGGGAGCAATGTATGAAACGGGAAAAAAATGTAAACGAACGGCAAGGGCTGATTGTCCGAGCATGCTACAAGATGAGAAGATAGATGTGGGGCTAGATTCTACCATTGGCATGAAACACCGACTCTCGTAATTGGCTGCAGAATATTACATCAAATAAGCCAAATATAATGGGTATATTCTTTCGTTAGTTTTTTAGTTCAAAACAACAATTTTATTGTCGTTAAATATTCAAACGACTAACAGCAAATTCAATACTTTTCCCAATCAAATGAAGCTAGGGGGAGGTCTGGGAGTGTTTCACTAGTTCAAAGCCCGTGGTCCCAGATTTTTCCCGTCATGTAGTTGTGACGTTATTTCGTCTATTGACTGGGCACGATTGTTTGAATGCCCACCTTCACAAAATTGATCTAAGACACCCTCCTGTCTGTATTCTATGTGACTCTGGACAATGTATCCTAACAAGCATATCGACGAATATACTGCATTAATGACTTCTAATTCTATTGTTCTGAAGTACTGGGAAGCTAGACAAAGGCTATGGCGTAGTGGCTAATATGCCTGGCATTTGTATAAATAAAAAAAAATACTTTTCCCGTGATAAATATTCAATTCAAATTATATACAAAACAAAAGAAATATATTAACATCATCTTAAAGGGCTCTAACCACTGTGCAATGAAAATGCATACGAATCTATCATAAGATTTTGTATTTTTGCCGCTTTTTTTACGTCAAAAGCTTGTGTTTCTATAATCACTGTCAAAGGGTTCAATTCTCAATTTTTAGAATAAAATCTGATACAATTTTTTGAGCTATTAAAATGATTAAAAGTCATAATTTTCGTTGTTAATTAACTCTTCTTATTTCAATCACTCGTTTAAAGTATATATCTTTAGCCCTCCCGTTACCACGGGGTAAGATTGTGACGTCATGTGACAGAAATCGGACCCGATTTTAATTTTTTTTAAATGCCTTCACAGGCTGGAGTTTCTTAGCAATAAATGGAATGAAAGTCACGTTCGATCTTTACTTCATGCTCGCCTTGAGGAAATGATATCCTATACCGATAGAAATGCTATTGGTACATTCTTGCATATATTTTTCTGCTTCTATCCATCAAATATGACAGTCTCGAAGATGTCATTTTCACCGGACGAAATTTTAACGTGATCTGATACTTGGTAATGATTTCAAAAATTTTAATCAACTCAAGCACAAACCCACTGCAACGAAGGACGTTCGAAGTGAACAAATGTCGTTGGAATTCGATTTTGATTACTTCCGAATTGAGCCGCTCGCATCGCTAGAAGTTAAAGGTACCCATGGACGCAGAGGAAATCCTTGAGGTTCTGACCTCGCAGTGCAAACCTTGATTTCCCTGTGGGTGTGGGGAAGCCTTGAGACCGGTAGCGGACTGTACAGTACCTGAAATCCAGATAGAAAAACGCTTCTTTTTCTACCTTCGGGCCGGAACTGCGCAGTTTAAAACCGAAATGTGTGCGCGCGCTGTCGTACAAAGACATCGTGCAAAGAAAAAGCCTGCAGGATTTGCTGCTCGTGCGCAAGGGTGAGTTAAGGAAATCCTCAAAGAAATCCCACAGACTTTTTTCTTGATTTCCTGCACGTAATATGGCCACCTTAACGTCAGAAGTTTCTACGTAGTGGGCTCGATTATGAATCGCGATGAAGGCATGGACATACTTGTGCCGTACTCTCATAGGAGACAAAATATTTTGGTTCACCTATAATGTGTTTATATAATAAAGAAGCCAGGAAAAATCGTCATATTGATGGGCGAATGTCGTCAAAACAAGTGTCGTCAAAACAACTTGCTTTATGGGTATATATGGATAGGTATGGATATATATGGATATATGAGTATACATGTATATACATAAATATTACTTTCCAGACTGGCGATAAACAGAATAAAATTGCCTCGTATGGTAATAAAATTTTCTCGTATTTCTCCCGATTGTGTATTATTTACACTTGTTTGTAGATATTTTTCTTGCGCGTTGACGTTAATATAGCTTTGTGACAAATCTCTGTATTATTCAGTTTGAAATGTTACTATCTACCTCGCACACCAACGGATCATTAAAGATTGAGTTTAAAAACACTCCGTACGGAGTAGTGTTTCACGATTATAGAACTGGTTTACCTTACATGTTGTGAAGTCGTTTTACTCCTACAGAACTAACAGCACGCATTTATTATTATTTCATTCATGCATATCGGAGTAATTTGGTTTCAGTTTTTGTTTCCTAAGTTGAAATAACATACTTATTCAATCTTTAAGTTCTGAAGTACAGTTTGCTCTGCAAAATGCGTCGTTGCAATGGACTTTGATTTATTTCTGAAGATGTTTTAGCATGTGATTTCACTATATTCCAAGTGAAAATATTTTTTTTCTTTAAATTCTTCGAAACTATGACCAAATACATTTGTGTTTGACGAATGGGGTGGGGTGGGGGAGTCCATCTATTTAAATTCACCTTTACTTATTTCATTGCGCATTCTTTATATTCTATCGAAGACGTGCGATTGAATGATTCCCTAGCAGGATTTAATTATGCAGTGGAGTATTTCCATCGTAATAGTAACTTAGATTGTAAGAAAAGTTCTCTTCGTTGAGTAACTTAAGGCTAAAAAGTCATTTGCTACCAGTAAATGAAATGATAATTGTGTGTCATTTACATACAACAGTGTTTTAAATAGAGAAAACATTACGTCATTTTGACATCACAAAGTTCCGTCATCTTTTTTTTTTTTACGTGACTGGGTCTTGTTTGGGTATCTGCTACCAGCTAATCAAATGAAAAAAATTCAAGAAAAGTTACGCATACATCAAGTCACATGTATATACAAGCGAATCAGCTCCCACTCATGCCATCGCGACACATTAGTTACGCTCCAGGAGCGGGACTAATCGACCTGACCGACCGTTCTCACTTTTCCGCCGATCGCAACTTCCCGACGTCGTTACCCCTTTGATCTTTGACCCCCTCCTAGTCATCTGTTTACAAAAAGCGCAATTCGGGGACTCCCCCTTTGACCCCCTCCCAACTTGGGGAGAAGGTCCCTCGTCCCTTTGATCATTCGTCAGAAACCGCCTTGGGAAGAGAGCACCTGAGCGGCGAGGCTAAACCTCGGGTTAACGGCGAATGGACCCATAAATCACTGTTTCCCGCCTACAATTCGCTCCCCTTTCGCGAATGTGTGTTTGCGGTGTCAAAGATATCGAGGAAAATCACAATATTAGTGATGAACAAGTTGTAAATATCGATGATAATGAAATTCAGAATCATGAGCAACCACCGTATCAGGAATTGTATCGGGATTCAATTCTATTAATATTTTTACTGTAATTCAAGTCACAACACTCTATTAGTTTAGATAAAAAAAATGAAATGTTTCAGTTTTGTCAAAAAATGTTACGTGCAACAGAAAATTTATGTTATGACATTAATTACAAAAGGCTTAAATAATACTAATTACTCTTCAGATCTCGTCCGAATGTCTAACAAAATCTCGCGCAAAAATATCTCAATCGTTAATAGTTTTTCCAATGCACCAAGTTGAACAATTTCGCTACACTAATTTCAAATTTTGAATAAAACTTTTCACTCGCTGCGAAAATTAATCTCTCATTCATCAAGAGTTATTATAAAATTTGAAAGAAACAAAATTAATCTTCTTTTACCTTTTAACAACTCTTTTAAAGACAAAGCATTCAAAGAACTGTCGGAATGAACGTGGGCGAACACAGAAACAAAGCAGGTAAATTAAAGTAAAATAAAACGGGCCAGAGCTCGGCACACTGTAGAACATAAAACTCATTAAATGGATAGTAAAATAACAGATCAAACGTCGTGTTTTATAGAGCATCAACAGTGGACTTGAACAACTTACCGGAGCGTAAACTTCAAATTACGGGGGAAGGTTCTGTTGCCGATCAAATACGCTTGTTTTTTACCAGTCCCCGATGTCTCGAAAATGATTTTCGTGTTTATTTCTACTTCTTTATAATACGCTGGCTCCCCTGTCATTGAAAGAGAATTAATCAAACGCGTAATTAAGGGAATAATTAGTCAAGAGAAACCAAGTTAATAAACAGAAACGCATAGTCAGATGAAAGAAAATGCGTATCGTACGGCTGATCAATCATTTCCCAGAGCCAACAAGTATAATTTTTGGTGAGCAGGTTCTAGCTACCATTCTTTTACATATCTAAATAGCCTGAAGGGTTGTACGTTTCTACCCGCATATTACAAAAAAAGGTGCATAAATAAGCAAGTTAAAATAATCGTCCTTTTCCACAGTCTTAAAAATGTGACTTCAAGTCGTTAAAGATATTTTTAATGTTGGCGGTGTAATTAGAAAACGTAGGAATCAGGGAGAATTGTTATTCAAAGAAATGCGTTTTTGAATTTTTCTGGTGATAATTTAATTTAAAGAAATGTTCATGACGATACCTTTTGACAAGGTTTTGTGAAAGGGCTTTTACTTATCTAGATGAGGGATGGAAACGTAATAAATTTAGCTGGGGAACAATTTATTATATTTTCTTCCCTTTCCTTTTAAGTCTGATCAAGCCTTACTGCAGCGAATTGAAAAAAATACAAAACTCATTACCGACGTATGACAATCATGATCGACAGCGCAGAAAATCAGACACTTGGTATTTATAACAGGGGTGGTGGAACTGCGGTTCGCTGAACTGCATGGGGCTCTCCGCTAGAATTTTGGAAACTTCTGCCAATACCAAAAACTGAAATGAGTGGCATGTCGAATCACCTCCATTTTTGGTACAACTTATACGTGTGAGTCCTTGCATTCTACGTTTAAATTGATAAAAAATATAAACAGAATGTTGGAACATCCACATTTAACACAATTGCTGAGAACAGCAACGGCTCGATATTTGCTCGAATTGAGGAATTTGGCACTAGAACTAAAAGAGAAATAATTATTAAAACTATTGAAACTAGTCAAGAATTTAGGTATATTGATCATTGTAACAGTTGGAGAATGATATATTTAATAAAGTTATAAGAAAACAATTTTAGGTAGTCTCTTCGACCACGGGTTATTAATGTAGCTTACCTCTTTTGTATGTATATATGTATCTATATATATGTACGTATGTATATATATATATATATATATATATATATATATATATATATATATATATATGTGTGTGTGTGTGTGTGTGTGTATGTCAACATTTTGACGCATTTTGGTACTTTTCTGTTTAACTGTTTACTGCTTGCCTAAGCAATACAGACTAGGTTTGGCGCGCTGCCAAAATTATAATTCGCGAAGACGGACGGTTTTAGCGTCTGAAATTTTGCTTTCCGGAGAACCGCTATGGAGGAGCGTAATCTTACGTTAAAAAACAACACTTAGATTTTCTTTCTTATCAAATATAACTTTTTCTGTTTTTGGCTCTTCTAAGTATGTACACATTCCTAAATGGCTCTTTTTATTTTAGCCACCTTTGATTTATAACTATCTTAAATACTTTATAATCAAAATAACTATATCACATACACATATGTTAATGTTAATAATAAGACTTGATTTGAGTAGGCAATTTTTTTTTAAATGCGGAGACACTTGTCGCGAAGACATTCGCCTATAATTCACCGCAGTTTTGCTCGCCATTTTATGATGGGGGCGCCATATAGGCGGACCAGCATTGCCCCCTATGAAGGGACGACACAAACGGAGGCATTTTAGTGGCGCTTCGCCAGGATTCGATCTGAGCACCATCAGCACCGAAAACCAGCGCGCTGTACCACAAGGCCGCCACGGCCCTAACAAGCAGTTCATACCCAGCATTCAGAATATAATGTACAGTAATAGAATCTTCACTATAAAACAATACAAAGCAAGAGCCGAGGTATCAATAAATTTTTTAATGCTATAGCTACATATAGACTGTAAATATCCTAGATTCGTTTTCGAATGTATTCGTGCTACATGATATTTCATACCTGTATAAAAAATAAAGATCGACTTTACTGTGGCAGGCAAAATTTCTTTGAAATGAAGTTCGGGAAAATAAGAAATTTTTAATTATCATATTTAACAGTTGTTGCCTTAGATAAGTTGATAAAACCACTCTACACAGCAGATATGTCAATTAAAATTAAATTGCTTTGCCGTTATGCCAAAATGTATTTTTAATATTCAGCATTACACAAAGCGTCGCTTGACGAAATATTCTGAAAATATTTTGACAGGCTCAAAGCTTATACTGACTCGTACCTTGCTTTTAAAATTTCACTAAGAATCTATCAAAATAGATTAAATCCTGTTTCTTTTGAACAGGGATTAATCTTCTTTCACACTGGGGAAATTGATAATTACCAAAACAGATCCAAGCCGTTATTATGACAGTTAATTCTCAATGAGGAAAGGTTTCATTTTTAGCTCATTTTTTTTCGTGTAGATATGTAATTTACAATCGCGGCATACACCGAGATTAACATAATTTTGAAATTAATTAATGGCATATTATAAAGTTTATAATGAAGACAAGACACATCTAGCCTTTTAATAAAAAAAGGTATAGAGCGTGTTTCTGTTGTAATGAGTGACGTTAATAAGGGTATTTAGATTAGTTTAATTATGTTCGTGTTTTCATTGAATATACAGTTAAAACAGCTTCATTAAAATTTCCCAAACGGATTGCATTATACTGAGCAACATCCAAGATACGTGGAAAAACATAAACAAACAAAACAAATAAGTAATTTTTTAGACAAAAAATAGTCTGATATCTGGAGCACTACGGTCATCTTTTGTTACACGAAGGTTAAAGAGGCCGTTACCTACAGTTTAAAGTCTCTTGCAGGTGGTATTGACCACCCATACGCCAACGGTATGACTTGAACATACAGACTCTGGTTTCAAACATTTGGTCTCTAGCCACTCGTCCTGATCCCTATCTTTGTTATCTTTCTTAAGTGTAAACTAGACAAGTAGAGCAATATATTGATGTTGCACACCCATAAACCAATTGCAAGGCTTGAATGAACCAACAGAATCTGGTTTCAAACATTTGGACTTTAGTTCAAAAGCGGATCAAGCCCTTGGCGCAACGCGCAGCCCCACAAGAATATATCTCTATTAGAAGCTGCGAATTTTCGGAGGCCCCAAGCGCGCACTTCTTGTGCTTGTGCGATGATTAGCTACTCCATCGTCCTCTTTTATTTTGTTAAACGTGCATTAAGTGCGAACTGTTCATAGACGGGGAGGGTGATATGTGCATATATTCTAAGAAAATGGAAAAAGCAACTGCCTCAAACACATTTCAGATTTAGCAGGATTAGTATTTAAACGTTACCACAGCAACTAACAAACAACTGGGACTTTGCTGTTGACTTACAGAATCAGGTTTTAAGTTTATACATAATTGGTAGCAATAAAATTTCATTTTCTAAATAAAATTAGTGACTTTCCTTCTTCCCATTCCTCCATTTCATATTGCTTTCCCTACCATAGGCGTAGCGTGCTTCTAACTTTTTTGGGGGGGAAGGCACGAATTGAATTAAGTTGCTATTGAATGAGTTGGCCCTCCTCCGCGCATTGACTGCCGTGCGGTCCTTAAAATATAAGATATATTATGATTTTTTAAATTTAATAACAATAGGACTGATGTTTGGGTAGTATTCAAAAGTTATACAATGAGAAAATAAATATAATATAAATAAAATGAAAAAAAAATCATCAAATTTTTGTTATCTATATAAATAAAGTATCAGTGGTAAATATCGTGGAGTCCGTCGGCATCAAGTGTGTGTGCAGCCTCCAGACGAATCAATGAAACTTACAGCCATGAAATTTGGCACACGGGTAGTGCAGACTATGGCAAAGTGCACCTTGAAGCCCGAATTTTAAATTTTATTGTAGAAAATTTTTTATTTTATGTTTTGTGGGATATTTTATTTTTTAACTTCTCGGCAAAAAATCTCGGCAAAAAAAGATCGTAGAATTTTGATCTTTTTACAATCTAAGACTACAGACATTTCTCCTTCAAACAAGACATCATTTGTTTAAAAATAATTTAAAACAGACTAATATTTTCATCAAAATACTAAACCCACTTTTTCGAGAAATTTACGCAATTTTGAGGATCTACGGTCGATGCTCTTCGAGTTTTTATCTTACATAGAAAATATTTACATCATCTGGAAGATGAAAGCTTTCTCATTCATATAAACCTTATTTCAAGTCTCTATCTTAAAATTTCGATTTTTAATTGAATTTTAAAGAACGATAATTCAACACAAATGTTCTACGCGGTTTTTCAAACGCGGTAAGAAGAACGGAAAATTCTCCCCTTGGGTTGTAAACAACGATAACGGAATATTTTAAATCTCATGGGGGGGAGGACTATTTGCAGGAAGTCGATTGAACTCTCATTAGATTGTCAATCGTATGATGGCAATGGAATGTTTGAAATCTCATGGGGGACTGTTTCCAAGCAGTCATCTGGTGGGCGGATGGCTTGAGCGTAGCTAGGCGAAGCCCGTGCCTAGCCGGGCGAAACCCGGCTAGTGGATCATATTGCTATTAAAAGATATGTTAAGTCTAAAGACATAATCGGAATCTTCAGTTTCACAGTTTGAAAAAGCGGTGAAAAGCCAACTGTCATAACAGTTTTCTACAATTTACCGATTTTAACTGAACTTCTATTAAAGTTTTACTTTATTTCAAGTTAAATTGGGGGGGGGATGTCCCCCCCGACGCTACGCCTATGCTCCCTACACATTAAAAGTAAAACCTATTTCTAAAATATTTCATTCAATCTTACGACAACATAGCGTTTAAACGCCACTTAAGATATTTCACAAGGTACCACGATTTATGCTCTGTGGTTTTTTTTTCTTTTTGTGCTACACGTTTCCCTTCCTTAATCACATTTCTATCGTCTTTGATGACTTTACATTCGTCAAATGCTTGTGGCATATATCCTAATGAACCCTGTAGAAATCAAAGTGTAAAGTTTATCGTAATTATCAAATTAATTTCATATCTATCGATCTCATAGAAAAGTGAATGTGCTTAAAATTAGTAAAGTCCATACTAAAATTGTGGAAACCGATGGATTTATGAAAAGTAGACAATCCAAATGTTAATGAAACTGAAGATTGAAAATTAATTCTGCTTAAACCTCAAAATTGAATCATTTAATGCATTTTCTAATAAATGTACTCGGATATTTATTGATGTACTCTAATTCGAATAGAAATGGACGTCTCTATGGCGGTCAAAATGGTCCTGGGAAAAAGTGGCCGTTTTGGAGGTGGTCGGCTAGAGAAATTATATATATATATATATATATATATATATATATATATATATATATATATATATATATATATATATATATATATATCATGATGGCGACGCGCGGTTCAACACATATCCAAACTCTAACTACGCGGTTCGACACTCACACCAGCATATAGTAAATTTAGTTTCGTATGTTCATGTGATCTGTGGTGCAATATGTTTAGAGACAGCTAGGCGCCATCCAGATAAAAATGGAACCTAGTAATATATGTTGAAAGACAATATTAAAAGTAGAGAATCCATGGAATACAATTAAAACTGGTGTGGCGTTATTATTATAGGATAATTAATATCGGTGGGGCGATATCGTAGTACACACACACACACACACACGTTATATATCTATATATGTATGCGTTTATATACATCTGCATATTAGTTAACTAATATTAAATATCGTCCTAGTTGCAGTTAAATGCATATAGGTTTATAAAGGCAGCTGGAGATAAAATTATCCAGGAAATGTGGGCAGGTATTGATGCACATGATCGATAATTTATTCTGTATTTACACGCAGCTTTCGTCAGCTTTCCTGAAACAGACACTTCCACATGGTTCGCCGAGATCGATGCCACTTTATGGCCGCCGGGATACAAAAGTGCCCTAAAATGCAAATGCCGTGTGTGCGAGATAAGGCGCCGGGGGACGCCAAAAAGAGATAGCAGCGGCGGGACGTTTTCTTTAAAGTGCGCCATTTACATGGACGAAAGAGGTATTTCCCTTATATGCAGGTGCTACTGATATCGCCAAAAAAAATGTTTCGATGCGTTTAAGCGTTTGTTGCGTCAAGGTTTATTTTTTATTTATTCCGTTGTGACGCAAGAAATTTTTCTGTGATCAGAACAGTTAAGGTAGCTGTGATTCGCTCACCTCAGTGTTAACCCATGAAGAAAATAAGTCTAATAATGACAGCTCCACAAATGCTGATAATCCAATAAAAATGGTATCTTTAGATATTCCGAACTTTTCTTCAACATGCAACAGGATTCAATTTTTATAAATGTCGTCCACGGAAGGAACTTAGGAGAGTTTAAAACACAGTCTATCAGATTTTTTCCCCGAATAACTTAAATTTTAAATTATTATGTGCATTTTTTTTACACGAAAAATGACCCAAGTTGTTAAAAATTTCTTTCTCAGTTACGGAGTACAATTAAAAAAAATCTTTCAATGAAAGCCGGCAATCCTTGGACCCATTTTCTCCATAGGTTAACACTGAGATGAGCGAATCCATCCAATAGGGTTAGTACACAGCAGCCTTATTATGACCAACCCCTCAATACAATGTTGGACTACCTTTTGGCTTAATACTGCGTGAATTCTTCGTGGTATGGATTCTATGAGATGTTGGTAGTTGGTGTGAGGAATTTGAGACCATATCCGACGAATTGGATTTTCCAATTCCTTAAAATTTGACTGTACTGGATCCAGCTGCCTGATGCCCCTTTCGATCTGATCCCACAAATTCTCAATTGGATTTAGATCTGTTGATTGTGCAGGCCAACGAAGCAAGGTAAATTATCCGTCATGCTCTTCGAACCATCTGACGGCAAAGCAAGCTTTATGATAAGGATTCCAGCATTGTCCAGCATTGTGGATTCCAGCATTGTCCTGCTGGAAGTATCCATCCCCGGTAGGGTACACCATTAACATAACAGGATGTGCTTGATCTGCGATAACACTTAAATACACGTGGGCATTCAGAGGTTGTTTCACAGGAATCAAAGGACCCATACAATGCCAAGATAACATCCCCCAAATCATACTATTGCCTCCACCAGCTTGAAGTGTTGTGGCAATGCAGTTCGGGTCCATGACTTCATGCTATTTTCTCCATATTTGCACCCTTTTCCAGTCATCTACAGTCCAATCCTTGTATTCCTTTGCGAACTGAAGACGTCTGCTCTTGTTCACGGCAGACAGTAGAGGCTTTCGAACAGGTGATCGGCTTCCATAGCCTATAAGGTGTAATGTGCGGAAAACAGTTCGTTTAGAGAGACGTTCACAGTTGGTCCTTGATTAAGATTCCCCGCTATTTGACGCACTGCTGCTCTTCTTTTAGACTGGACAACTCTGGCAAGTCTTTTTTCAGATAGAGCATTCAGTAGCCCGTGACGACCACAAACCTGACGCTGAGACCCGGTTTTCTGCTTGGTAGTCTACTCTCTGTAAGCATTAATAATTGCTGCTCTCGAACACTTCACGAGATTGGATTCGTTTTGCAGGTATTGGTTCCGACGCTTTGAGCGCCTATAATCATCCCGCGTTCAAATATATATATATATATATATATATATATATATATTAAGAAATATAAAGAATTATAAAGAAATATATGCTGGAGAGGAAAAATATTTATTTTCATTCAAAAGTAAATTGAAATTGTGATTCTACCCAGACGTTTACTATGAAGACCGAATATCATAAAATGCACACATCTGAAATTTCATAAAATACCTACTTACCTTGGGACACACCTCGATTTTGATCAGGTCAAAAACGTACTTCAATTTATCCGGATCAGACTTTCTTGCTTGAAGCATCCACGGAACGAGCTCCCTGCCAGAATGAAGAAATGCCCCGTACATTAGAAAGTACCGACGGGGAAAAAAATTCAAATTTATATCCTAAATTTTGTTTTATTTTTTAAACCTTTCACGAAACATTTCAGTTTTTCTTGAGACGTTCCTTTTTTCTTTCGTATTTACCCATTCTTTAAGTTTCCGTTTTCGACCAGAAATAATAATAAAAAAAAGAAAGTTTGAGAAAAATATTCAATGAATAAAAAGATGGGAAACGGGAACGAGGCTACGGAGAAAATAATTTCGCGATTTGCTTTCGGTTTCTCGTCTGCGGTTTTGCTTTTTATCTTCTTTAATTCTCTTCAAAGTTCAATTTTATACTTACGTGATATTTTAGGCAGTAGTAATTTATGTTTTTAAAATTGCCTCGGAAGGGATCAAGGGTCGGCAGCGAATGTTGATTTACGGCTGCGTATTATTTTGGGTGAGTATTTTTAAAGATACGTCGGTTGAATAAAGATGCATTGTGACGCACGCGTAGAGAAATTTTGGAACAGTCTGCCTTAACTAAATGACAGGAAATTGTGCTAAGTGATTGGTAGAACTGAAAACAATTCTACCCATCTTCTTAGCATATGTTCAAGAAATAATTTGTACGTACATAAAGGTAACTTTGTACGTATTTGAAATAATTTTTCGAAAACGGTGTGTTGAACTTTGTACGGTATTTCTTATAAAGTACAATTTATACATTTTTGAAAATTTAATTCTATAAAAACTTTGAGAACAACACAGATTATTTAGATGTTAAAACCTAACGTCAGGGTTAAATCTAGGCTTCGCTCAGTAATGACATGCATAGGTTTATTCATACTAAAATCTTATTTATAAGACAACGGGTGTAAAAATCAAAAATTTGAATCCCTTTGCAGGTCATACTGTTCCTGACACTTGCTATAGTATCCAACTACATTTTTTCAAAACCTGTACTAGCGAAAATTTCTATGTTTGTAAAAGTTAGCAATTTTTTACAAAAAAATGGCTGTATCTCAAAAAAAATATGCGTATAACAATTTCTTTTTGTCATATGTCGGAGGTCATCAATCGGAAGGTCACCAATCTCTTATTGAGATAAGATAAGATCCTCTTTAGATAAAAACAGAGGAAATAATAGAAAAATCCAGAAGACTGTCACTTGGGGCTGAGGAGGAAGCGGATACATGAAACAGGAAAAAAGGAGGGAAATTTTATTATTACCAGTTCATCCATGCGTGGGCACAATTTATTTCAAAGAGTTTGAAGATCCCCGTTCTTTTGAATAATCCATAAATTCAGTCACGCCTATTGCTCCTAGGTATGATGACTGTTAATTGGTTCGAAACTAGTTGCCACTGTTTTTTTATAGTGTACATTGGGAAACTTATTTTATAGTTGAACATTTTCTCCAAATTCCTGTCAAAATTTCTAATGATATACCAGCACAAAAACCATTTGATGATCCATCAACACTGAAAGCAGGAAAAAAAAAACGGCCCGTATAGATTAACGACGTATTTTACAAAATCAAAAGACCGTTTTTCTGAATTATACAAATATCACAAAAAAAACTTTTTTTCTCGTGTAGAAACTAAGAAGCCTTTTTATGCCATATTTTTCTCTTATCTCCATCAATACACTCCCCCGCGGAGCAAAGGTAGGCTTGAAAAATGAAATTTCTGTGTAGATAGTAGCCTGGTATCCTGATTTTGTTATGCTCTGTTGCGTCGAAAATCCCGATACCCAATCGCTTATGATTATTACATGCGGACGAGAGGAGAAGATGCAATCTATTTATTTGTCTTTCAGAATTTCAGAAACGTGGGAAAGACGTTTTTATTCTTTTGGTTCTGTTTATATGTGTATTCTTTTGTTCTTCGTCTATTGAAGTGACGGATTGCTGAGAACCGGACTGAAAAATTCAGAACCGAGTTTTGGTTCTTAAGATTTTTCCAGAAACGTGTACACGGGTTTATATAGTGCACGAACACACAACGAAACATTTGTACTAAATGCATGTATTAGGACAAAATACATGTATAATCCTAAATACATGTATAATTTTTAGTAAAGAAATTATATTTATTTATGATATAGAGAATTTTAGTTTATTGCGTAAATAAAAATTACATTTATTTTTATTATTTTTAAAATATAAGTTAATTTAACGCTTCAGCAGGCGCGCCAATTTTTATAACGCCAGCAGGCGCGCGTTGCATAAAGTGCAACGTCTCTTTCAACTTTGATTATACCTTTTTTGTACTAAACTTTTTTTCTCAAATTGAAAATAATAATTCTGCGTTTTATGACAAGATATAAAATGTTGATAATACTGAGATATATTAATAATTAAAGTACAAAGAATGCAGATACAATAGCCTTATTTCAAAACTGCCCGGTTTATTGGATCTGAGGACAACTTGCGAATCGATTCCTATTATGTCCAAAAACCTAAAAAGCAATGAGATTGTCCATCTTCGTGATATGCGAAATATCGTGTAATAGCTGCGCATTCGATCTACTACATCAACTCATAATTTTGTCGTATTACAATCCAGTATATTTGCTGGTTTACCACGCTTAAATCACGACTAACAATGAATGGAAAGGAATACAAGGGTCAGAAAATCAGACCTGCATTAGAAAGGGTGTAGCTATAAATAGAAACTGCTTAGAACATTCAAACCTTGCTTGTAAAAACAAACCATTCAAAATTACAAAAATGTTGCACTTTATACACGGGCGCGCCCGCTGAAGAGTTAAGGAAATGAGTTCTAAAACTCAGAATAACCAAGCTCTGGCCCGAATTTTTTTGTCTCTTTTAATATTTTATGTTTTTATTCTTAATTTGCCACTAGATGTGAAAATCGCCGAAGACTTAGGCCGTCTGCACAAGGAGCAACTCAAAAGAAACTGATAACTGACTCAAATCACAAACCAGTCCCTGATGAGTCGCAACCTATGTAATTGAATGGAGCCACGCACACGGCGCAACTGGTTACAAACCCGTCGGACGGGTTTGTAACCAGTTGCGCCGTGTGCAGACGGGCTTAATTGCACAATTTTAAATAGTATGAAATTCAGTATATTTTTTGCCGTTTATAACTGCAACAGATAATATATTTTTGAAAGTTTTACATGAAATCAATCAATAATGCAGATGACACTCGACGGCAAATCTGCTGACAGGGGGATAATGTCGTGGATGCGCTTAACTCAAACGGTTCCAAAGACCTAGGTAGCGATAAGTAGTGAAGCATGGTACGTAAGACTGTTACATCCCTATTAAAATGTAAGATTTACTACTTTTGTAATTCCTGGTTCGACAACCACCGGAAGCGGATTTTCGGGTACCTGGGCTTGCAGTAAATATGTAGCTAGTTTTTCTACTTGTTGTTTCGATATTTTTTTTGAGAGAAATTACTCACTTTAAACATAGCGCACGAATTAAACTTATATTAAAAGTCATAATAATGGCGTTTTAAACTCGTAGAGGTTGGCATTGGCATAGTTAAATAATGAGACACCTGAGTGAAATATCCTCAATCGCATAGCATTGGTATATAATGCAATAATACTGTTTTCAAAATTAGTAGAGGTGTTGAAACATCAAAGAGGAAAATGAAAACAAGTAATAGGAAGGGCTTAACTACGGGATATGAAAGAATTTTGAGAAATAAAAGCAATGTGAAAAGGCCTCTACGTGAAGGCGGCAAGTCTCAGCGGAAGAGAACAGGTATTGAATCCTGGTAGGAGACTATTCCCCCCCCCCTCACCAGATAAACTGGATTTCGTCTTGTACATGTATATAGGATTTTTCCATGTACGATCCCTGGAGAAAAAATTGAAAATGATAAGCTTTAACCTGTGTTTAAAGACACCAGCGTAAGAGATGTGGTAAGACATGAAAGAGTCGTGAATAAATTCACAATACAATGTATATTTTAAGATTATATATATTTAAACTTGATTAGATGATTACATATTAAAAGAGAAGCTATATACATAGAGAGTTAAGGTTCATAAGGCGATACGTCGCTACTGTAATCACTTGCAAATATAGTTCTAGGGTCGTCTCTCCCAATCTCCAGCTACGGGCCATCGTGCCCACTTTTTCGTCACGTCTCGACCGTCTGCGTCGGTGTCCAGGGATCAGCTGATGACTTACCTTTCTCTCAGTGGGATGGCACTGTCATCGCCTCATATGCTCAGCGCTGCGTTGCCATATATATATATATATATATATATATATATATATATATATATATATATATATATATATATATATGTGTGTGTGTGTGTGTGTGAGAGAGAGAGAGAGAGAGCGTATAAATATGTTGCATATACATAACAGATGCAAATAAAAGTTCACATTATTTTGACTATACGTAATCCGAATTTTTAACGTCACCAGAAAACGATAGTCGAAACTTATTAACACATAGCATATCTCCCGAAATAGCGTCGCACCCGATTCGCTATTACGAGCCACCGCAGAGTAATATTTATTAATTTCCTGCATACATCAGGAGCTCAAAGAAATTCCTGCCTGTTTGGAAACAAAGTGCTGAATCTGAAAAAGACATAATTTTCCACCCTTGAATACTAAATTTCATTATATTTCGCGCATTCCGCAACGAGTCAATACATTCCTCCACTAGTGCTGCCCCTCTTCAGTATTCCGGATGAGTCGGCCGGCAAAGAATTGGAGTTTTCGGAGCGGAGATAAGCCACGGAAAAGGGGCGCAAGAGGAAAAATACACGCAGATTTGTGGCCCCTCCCCCTTTCTCACCGGATATGGGAGATTGGAGGCCGTTCCGGTTTTCGAGAAATATTATTGCAAGTCCTTTTGCTATCTCTGGAGTGCTAGGCGGAATGCGAAATGACTCTTTGCAAGATTGTGAAAGAATGCACTTTCTTCTCTCTTTCGAACGCTTATTATTTCACCGTTCCGTCGCTCTCGGAACCGCTAGCGCCAACTCGAAAATTGACCTAGGAAGTACAAGCGAATATTTGCTCCATTGCAATGTGGTAGTCGAAAATTTATAAAGTAAATATTTTTCGCAGATTTTTATTGCTATTTCAGAATATATCCATTATGAAAAAATGTAACTTCAGTTGTAGATGTATACACCTCCGGTGTACCCGGCAACTCTGAACCTAGCTTTCGCCCTTGTGAGAGGTGCCTCAGAAAAGTATATTAGCTAAATACGCTACACGGAAGAAATTCCAAATGCAAAATTTCTCTAAATTTTTAGTAGTAACTGGACAAAATGCAGGTATACAAGCCACAACGAAAATAGTTTGTCTAAATTTTTACTAGTTACTGGGCAAAATTCAGGTATCCAGCCAACAACGAAAATAGTTTTTCTAAATTTTTACTGTTGACTGTAAAAAAATGTAGGTATCCAGCCCACAACGAAAATAGTTTCTATAAATTTTTACTGGTGACTAGACAAAATGCAGGTATCCAGCCCACAACGAAAACAGTTTCTCTAAATTTTTACTGGTGACTGGACAAAATGCAGGTATCCAGCCCACAACGAAAACAGTTTCTCTAAATTTTACTGGTGACTGGACAAAATGCAGGTATACAGCCCACAACGAAAATAGTTTGTCTAAGATTTTATTGGTGACTGGGCAAAATTCAGGTATCTAGGCTACAACGAAAATAGTTAGTCTGAATTTTTACTAGTGACTGGACAAAATGCAGGTATCCAGCCCACAATGAAAATAGTTTCTCTAAATTTTGACTGGTGACTGGACAAAATGCAGGTATACAGCCCACAACGAAAGTAGGTTGTCAAAATTTTTATTGGGCAAAATTAAGGTATCCAGCCTACAACGAAAACAGTTTGTCTAAATTTTTACTGCTGACTGGACAAAATGCAGGTATCCAGCCACCAACGAAAATAGTTTCTTTAAATTTTTACTGGTGACTGGTCAAAATGCGGGCATCCAGCTCATAACGAAAAGAGCTAATGTTTCCGAATCGAGTACATAATTTAGTGTTTGAAGGTGAAGAAAATGAATTGCACACTCCCTCGCAGGAAGGGGGTGTAATTGCAAATATATATACACCAACGTAAGCAACTGTCTTGGACTTATGTTTCGCCCTAGTTTGGGGCTCTTCAAGGCATAGTAGATATATACGCTACATGGAAGAAATTCTGAATTTGAAATTTCTCTACATTTTCACTGGTGACTGGCGAAGTGCAGGCATTCAGACCACAGAGAAAAGTGCTACTATCCCTCCCGAACCGTGGGGGTACAAAATTTAGAGTGTTCGAAGATTATTTATGCATGGGGTGTACCTGGGGGCTACAATTTGAAAATATATATACCTCCAGCGGACCCAAAAGCTTTGAACCTATGCCTTATCAACAGTAATAATTGAAGAAATTTTCACCTTTATTATCGCATCTGCAATAAAATTGAGACAGACTCGGAATTCAAACCCGGACGTTTTTGACAGGTGTGCCAGGTATTACCCCATTATGCAATGCTATGATCATCTCAAGAAATTTCAAAACTTATCCTATAAATTCTACTTCAGCTTAGGCAAGAACACTAATTTAGGTAACTCTTTCTTTAAATTGCTCTATCAAATATTCAGTCTTCAGTCAGTCATTCCATGCATTTGAAACACTTTGGTAACACTCTTCAGGGAATGTAATTTATTTTACGACAAATAAATCAAGATTACTTCTAGTTTATTACCTCTATCGCTAGACCTTTTTTAGTCTTTGCAGCAAAGTAAGTTACCAGTCTAATTTACGATGAGTCAATCGAGACTATTTCAGGCGCTTGTTCTATATTATTAACAACTTTCATGCATTTACTTTCTTTCAAGAAAACCGGATTACCGATTTATTCAGTTTGGTATAAACTGACTACGTGTCTGCATAATAAACTAATGTAAAGTCGGAGCATACCTAAAGGGTTCATTTAATCCATACATTTTCCTTATTTGGAAAGGTTTGCTCATTAGATTTGTCTGCTATTTCCAGAGTTGAGTCCAGAAGAACTGCTAATGTTCTAAAACAAAATTCTTTATTCCTCTGAGACATTCCTTAATATCCCTCTTAATTAGTTTTTTTTCATTATTTTATATTTTTAAAAGATACGCTTAAACTTTATTTTTATATGTATGAATATAGTTAAAAATATTACCATCGGATAAGCCTCAGATAATTAATTTTTTAAATCACATTTTCAGTATAACAACTTAGAAGCGATTAACGTGGTTTAAATTAAAATCGTTTCATACTCTGAAAAATGGCGCTCTTGCCGAGTTAAGATTTATAAAGTCAATACAAAAGATTGTTTTTAAAAGATTTTAAAAATAATCTTTGGTACTGATGTGCAGGGAACACCATATCTTTGTTTCTGCACATAACATTTTCCCTAAAAAAATGTTTTAAGTAGAGAGCGTTAATTAGCTGTATTGTGATTTTGTGTAATAAATTAACTAAAACATAAAGAGTATTTAAAATGCAAGAACATAAAATGGAAAATTTCAACATCGTTTTTTGTGACATAAATATATAAATTAAAAATATTTTTGTTATAATAATTGAATTGCATGCCTTTATAATCAGTATAGGAAAACAGATATTATGTAAATGGTTACTTTTTCACTTTTATAGGTTGAAATCCAATCAAACAACTAATTTGGTCGAATAGCTAATTTGAAGTTCTTTCGCTCATGCTGTACGCTCTCTATATTCCATCTCTTTCACTTAAAGTAAAATTAATAAGTGAAATTTAATCAGTTTAAATATTGAAAACAGTTTTAATTATTTATTCTATGTTTTAAGAATCTGTATACTTTTCGCTATTTTTGGAAATATGTTTATGATAATATAAAAAAGTATCCGACTCTGGAAGCCCAAACTAGACATTTCAAACACTGATCTTTCAACTTCACCCTAAAAAAGGATTTTTTTAGAATTGAAATACTCAATTTTTACCTTGTTTTTATTAACTTGCTTTCTTGTGTGTTTGTGCGTTTGTGTGTGTGTTTTTGTCAAGTACAAATCTTGCAATCGATTTTTAACTAACTTCCCGACTAGCTAGACATTTGAAACTTTTAGAATAGCTCAGAACACGATGACAATGCATTTTTTAATACTTTTAGTCATCTTATAGCAGAGTTAAATTAATTTTCAGTTACTTTCAATTAATTTTGTTTTGTAGACTGGTGCAGCCATCTATTGCCCGGAACGGGAACGAAAAGTTAAATGCAAGTTAACTTCCAATTAACTTAATTTTCTTTCAAGTTGATGGGATAATTCATCAAAAACATTTTTAAAAAGTATATATTAATACATAGAATTGTCAAGTTTATAATATTATTCAACAGAAAATTTAAAAACATGGTATATAAAAAGTTCTTTTCATCTTGTAATTATTTGTCCTCAAAATAAATAGAACCAACATTGCACTGCTAAATTAATGTTTTAAAGGAAAATCTACTGTTGAAACGTAAGCGTAATCTCATTTTATAAGCAAATATTTATTTAAAATGTATATCTTTACAGTTATCCGTAATACTATTGACATGAACAACGTAGAATTTTAACAACGTAGATCATTAACAACGTATAATAAAGACTCGTAGTTAAATTCAAAACATCCCATGCCCTTCAAGCGTGTTGCCATTCAGTGTTGCAACTGCGTGTTGCCATGGGGCCTTTTTTTTTCTTAAGCAAACTTAACATCTAGTTTACTGTGGGCCAAAATCTTCCCTTACCTGATATTTATTCTTCTCTATTACTTAATACTTAAATTCTTAATTAAACTTAATTTACCTTAAATACTAGCTACTTCCTTTGATTATTATCCATTAACTTAATTTTATCTTTTTTCCTTCAACTCTTGAAGGCCTTAATTTTTTAACTTACTCTTTAAGATCCTTATCCTAATACTACTTCTAACGTAACGATTTTAAAATTTTACTGAGCACATTTACATTGACTACAAATATCTTGCGACAGGAGTTAAAACCAGCAGGTCCAGGAACTCCACTTCTAAAATTCAACAGCTGCTTAGGTTGCCATTCAGCAACTAGAAAATACTTATATCACAATCTCATTCGTAACATCTACAATAGCTTGTGAAGAAATGCCTATTCTTGAACCCAAGTATAGTAACTTGTATTATACAAGGCCTAGTCATGAGAAAGTAGAACTGCAACGCAATAGTTTTTTCCCGATGTTGTTGAAACTCAACCTACGGACATTTTACCCTCACACACCGATATATTTTTTGGCACTTTCAATATGGGAGTACCCTGTAGGTAAAGCAACATTGCTCCCCATAAGAGAAAAACATAGGAATTGCAATCCGCGTCCAGCCAGTGGAAGGTTGCACCGATGGCCACTCTACAGTATGGGTGGCTTTTGACTCAATATAAGAAACCAAAATTTATCATCACTCAATATGGGCGTGAAATTGGGAACGGAGAAAAAAAAATACATACTAAGTGCGCTTGGATCGCACTTACCTTACCGGAAAGCTCGAATTCCCGTAAGCCCGAATCCTGAATTTGCAGCTGCAGTTGACAGGTGGTAAATATACATAATTATAAGTATAAATTGGGGTAATTCTAAACTTGTATAATTTATTTACATACCTACATACAATAAGGATCACAAATATTTTAATTTCCAGGCTCTTTTACTCCAGAAGTATGGAACCAGCATAGTGACTTCGATGCCCGCGCTGAATTACCCGCAATCATATTGAAGGTTGGCATCATGCCTTAAACAGCGCAGTTGGAAAATCACATATTAATATTTATGAATTCATAAATCAAGTAAAAATCCAACATGAGAACTCTGAGAATCGAATGGCAATATTGGTGGCAGGCAATAAACCACCTAGAGGGAAAAAAACATTTGAAAAGTAATGAAAAAGTAAAGTGACTATATTAACGAAGAAATAACACTGCAAGCATTTATATCTGCTGTTGGTTATTGTTTTGTATTAGTTATTATACTAATAAAACATGCTTTAATTTTAGTGTTGACCGTTAAAGCACCTTTTTTCAGAAATATATTTGTTTTATTTTTAATATTCGAAATTCGGGCAGTCTGGAATTCGGGCTTTCGGTGAGTCACCCATTACATTTACTCCTGCAGTTCACCTCCCTAATCAATCTAACATTACATTCCCTTTCACAACTGCTGCTAGCAAATTCCTCTGACTAATTCCTAAAGGTAGCACAAAATCGCCAGCATTACACTCCGATGCACTTGGCTGAATCCTCAGATAGTTTTCATCGTTGTGGCTCAAATTTATCCTAGGGACATTTTACCAAGACGCTCCGTGATATTTGTTGGCAATGGGAGTACCTCATTGGTTAAGCAGTATTGCTGCTCATACGGGGATAACACAGCAACACATAGGTATGTTCATGCCTTATCCGGGATCGTAACGCGGCAGTGGAAAACTGTACCGATAACCATTGTACAATGTGAGCGGCTTGGGACTGAATATAACGAACCTAAATTTATTGCCGCTCAACTTGGGTGTGCAATTCCTAGAGGTAGCATAAAACCGGCCCGATGAAGTCAGTGTTTTTAATACGCTGAGGTCTCCTGTGATGAAATACTGAGAAAAATCTCCCCCAGCTCTCAGATAAAAATCCCATAAATAGTTCGTTCGGTGCTTACTTTCTAATCTGATTGTGGACGATAGCTTCTTTTTGCATTTCGGCAAAAAGGAGGTTTTGGAAGGTTTTACGGAAAGTATATATTTGACAGAAGACTAGTTAGAAGAAAATAATGTAAATCAGAATGTAATGTAAATTATAATGTAACATAATACAGTAAATAATAATTGCAAGATAAAAAGAACTTTTTATATACCGTGTTTTTAAATTTTCTGTTGAATCATATAAACTTGACAATTCCATGTATTAATAAATTCTTTTTAAAAAAATTTTTGATGAATTTTCCCATACACTTGAAATAAAATGAAGTTAATTGGAAGTTAACTTGCATTTAACTTTTCGTTCCCGTCCCGATCGATAGATGGCTGCACCAGTCTATAAAACAGAATAAACTGAAAATGAATTCAATACTGCTTAAAGATGGCTGAAAGTATTAAAATGATGCATTGTCATCGTGTTCTGAGCTATTCTAAAAGTTTCAAATGTCTAGTTAGTCGGGAAGTTAGTTAAAAATCGATTACAAGATTTGTACCGGACAAAAACACACACAAGCAAACAAGAAAGTGAGTTAATAAAAACATGCTAAAAATATTACACCCCACTCGTGTAATAGTAATAAATGACAGAAAATGTGTACGGTAATAAATAGCAACCAATATTTCTATTAGAAAAACCATTTTATTATTATTATCAAAATTAACTTTTAGTCAAAAGCGTAAGTTAAGCTATAACTTTTTATTCTAAATCTGAAAAAAAGAGACAATATTCACGAATCCGTGTTAAGGATGCCATGACAAAAACAAATGGATTTTTTTTTCTCTGACTGATGTTTCTGCAGAGTATCAGCCAAGCATTCGGAAAACAAAAATACGTTTCGCCAGCCCTCCGGACATGGAAGATTGAAGTCGACGTCCTTGTTCTATCGGGAAATATCGCTGCAGTCCTTTCGTTTGATACTACCGTGAAATAAAAATTACTTTTTTCTCATTCTAAAAGAAACATTTGGTTGCTGCATCGCAGGGTATACTTTCATGCCGAGGGATGCAAGAAATGCTCTACATATGTAAATATTAGGAAATGGATTCATTCGCTTGCTAAGAATGTATAATGACTTCTTGCCGGGGGCGGGGTTCCAACTCGCGTCATCAAACCTCGAGGCTGGTATTTTATCAAATGATTTCGGCCCATCTCAGGAAGGATAAATTTTGTTATATCAAAATTTTAGTAAATTAAAAAAAAACCATATTTAGGCAACGTTATATGTTCAATCTAGCTGAAAACCCGCACTTCGCAACTGAGTACATTCAAATTAAATACAACGGTCAATGTATGCAATTAATGTAAAAAAAATAAATAAATATATATATTTATAATAAATATGACGATCAGTGTGTACAATTGATGTAAAAAAATATTTATAAAAAATATAATATCATAAGGATATTTTTATAGACAAAATAATGTAGAAGAAAAATATTCAAATTAAATGTAATAGGACATACTAAAGAATATAGTACAGTTAATATAGTACAGTTTGAGGAACATAATATCTTTTATTGTATTTTAATATGTTTTTGGATAATGTCCAATCGTCTGCAGCATTAGCAAGAAAAAAAAAATTTTTTTGTCTATTTCATTGTTATGGACGTGACGATAAATTTATTTAAAGTACCAGAAAAAGAAATCACGTGATCAGCATTTAATAAATTAAATTCTAAAAATTAATCTTTAAGAATTCACCAAAAATCAGAAAATAGAGGTAAAGAATCGAAAAAGATCTCATTTTAAAGGAATTTTTAGGATCTTTCTCGTGATATACATTTCATAACCCTCAAATTATTAATTTAAATGCAAACTTAAAAAAAGTTACTAAAACAGCTTAAAAATTTAATTTTAAAAAATCTAAGAAGAATTTTTGAAAAATCTTTCTTAGTGCACCCCTACACTATAAGGAGAATCGCCATGCAAAATTTCAGACCTTTAAGTCCAGCGGTTTGGTCTGTATGTCAGTGAGTCAGTCAGTTACGGAACTGTTTTATATATATAAAGGGTGGCCATAATTAAACTGACAGCGCTGACAGTGTTCTGTAGCGCGATCTGTTTGCGAGAATGACGCCACATTTTGTAGGAAGATTAAACAAGACGGGGGACGAAGGATTCCGCGAAAAAATAAATTAGTTCCAAAAGTTACCGCTAGGGGAATATTTGGCGCTGTGTAATAGAAAACAGAGTGTTAACAAATGCAAATCAATACGGAAATTACCTTTTATTTTGCATTCAAATGAGGTTCAATGTGGCTGCCGTTGTTGTGGACCACATATTGCATTCTGTGCACAGTATGCACAACAGCAGAAAGTAACATGTCTGCAGGAATCTCCCGTACAGTCCGTGATATGTTATCCTTCAACGTAGCCAAGTCCTGGACCACTTCTTGATAGACCTTGGACTTAAGGTAACCCCATAGCCAGAAGTCGCATTGGGTAAGATCAGGCGACCGAGGTGACCATGCAGTTGGAAAGTAGCGGCTAATGACTCTTTCTGTTGTGATTTTCTGTCGTAGCAACTGTTGCACCCGTACAGCAAC
The DNA here is from genome assembly GCA_907164885.2 of Dolomedes plantarius. Classification (NCBI taxonomy): domain Eukaryota; kingdom Metazoa; phylum Arthropoda; class Arachnida; order Araneae; family Dolomedidae; genus Dolomedes; species Dolomedes plantarius. The sequence continues at coordinate 226,245,682 of OU015491.1, forward strand.
GTCTGGAGGGGCTCCATCTTGCATGAAAATGATTTCCCCCAGGCATTGCCTTTGCTGAAGTGCCGGAATGACAAAGCTGTTCAACATGTGGCGATATTTCTCTCCGGTAACAGAACAGGTTTCCGGTCCTGTCGGGGTAATGTTCTCATAGAAGAATGGACCTACGATAAATTCCGCTGTGAACCCACACCAAACAGTTACCTTTGGTGAATGTAAGGGAATTTCTGTGACTGCATGTGGTGATTTGTCATCCCAAATTCGGCAGTTCTGGGTATTCACAGTTCCATGCAGGTAAAAGTGGGCCTCGTCTCCCCATAAGATTTTCCACGGCCAAGCATCACCCACTTCCATTCTGGCAAGAAAGGTGAGAGCAAAAGTCAATCGCTTATCATGGTCGGGGTACAGTAACTCCTGTACACGGCTGATCTTGTACGGATAGAAGTTGATAATCTTTCGTAAGATTTTCCATACCGTACTGTAAGCCATATCCATATTCCGAGCTAATCCACGAGCGCTAGAGGTGGCAGCAATATTGTCTGGTCCTCTGTCGACAATCGCCGTGGCAACTGCTTCGATTGTATCCTGTGGTACAGGTTTTCGTCCTCTGCCTGACTGACCCTTCAGAGAACCTGTTTTCTCAAACGTCGCAACCATTGCATTTAGCCCATTAACTGACACAGGACCGTTACCTTTACGCATTTTGTTGCCGTATTTCACTTGAAATAAATAAGAAAATGTGCATAATAAAAGGTAATTTTATTACGTATTAATTTGCATTTGTTAACACTCTATTTTCTATTACACAGCGCCAAATATTCCCCTAGCGGTGACTTTTGGTACTAATTTATTTTTTCGCTGAATCCTTCGTCCCCCGTCTTGTTTAATCTTCCTACAAAATGTGGCGTCATTCTCGCAAATAGATCGCGCTACAGAACACTGTGAGCACTGTCAGTTTAATTATGGCCACCAGGTACATTGATTGTATTCTCCTGTCAGATGAAATAAGATTTTTTTTCCTAATGAGACAGATATTTGTCTTTTCGACATTCGCCCATTCTACGCCGCGAATTTTGATGGCTTCTTTACGATAGCAGAAGCATATAGGTGAACCAACATCACTGATTTTGAGAAGTCAGAACAAGAATTTCTCTACCTTAAGGTGTTCGTACACCTTTAAGACGGCATTTTCAGTGAAAACATCCATTCTTGTTTTTAAATAACATTAAAGCCTAATCTTTTATCTTTCGAATTCTGTTTGAATCTATAGATCGGGTGGATTTTAGTACGAAAATAGTTATTTTTAAAGTAAGAAATGTGTTATAAAGTTATTTTGAGCGTTTTCTCAAGATCAATTTTTTCGTCGTCTTTCTTTACACAAAACTGCTCGTAACAAAAAGTTATGCGTAAAATGCCTTAGTATTTTGCATATTTTACCTATAAATGTTTAGAAAGGGAATAGACTATGCTCAAGAATGCAGATTAATTGTTTGTTTGCACGGATAGGTGTTTTGTTTGCTTAGGTAGGAATTGCAAATGACAATGAATTTTTGGTGATTTTTCTGTGCATCAGTACTTTAACTGCTACAGAGTTTGAGATAAATAGAGTAGTTGAATGTTTTATTCCCTAGAGATAGTTATCATCTTTATTCTCCAGTAATATATTTGTTTGCTTTCGAGTTATCGTATTTTGAGGAAATGATAAATTTTCACCATTTTTTTCTAGTTTTCCCTTCCTGAACATATTATTTTAATGTAACAGCTTAATTTTTTGCACAATTTTCCAATTAGATATAAAGACAAAATTAAAAAAAAATTAAATCACCTCCGAAAGCCTGCGGATACATTCATCTGGACTCGAACCGGAGCACTTTCGATGGGAGGTTGTGACTCTACCCATCTGTGCGACACATCTGAGTTAAGCACCAAACCAGATTATGGGTTTCCCAAACAGCTAAAATCTTAAGAAAAATATTTTTCTGCAAGCTGTCGACTGTGTTTTTGCTTTCAAAGTGATATGAGTGAAAAACTCGGGATGTCAAGATTTTATGACAATAATATTGAATAACCGGATACTTGTAACACATTGTATTATGATTAGTTTTTTAGATTATTCCTATCCAACTGCGGTCTAGAAATCTTGATTTCAGAACGAATAAGGTGCAGTTATTTGAAATTTAATTTCAAGTTAAATAAACTTTATTATAAAATATTTATAGTAAGTGTATAGCAATTTATAGTTTTCTAAACTTTTAGAAACAATTTTCTGTGCTTAAAAATGGCCTCGATGGGCCAATTTTCTGAAAAGTAGACTGTCTTTATTTTTTGCTATTCATTTTCGATTCCAAGACAGAGTAGTCATTACTTCTGCCTTGAGGATCCACGATTATGATTTGTAGGTAACCATCTGTGAATTTCATGAAAATCACTTGTTTCAATATCATTATAACTATTTTCCTTTTCTCCATTATATGGACAATAAGATGATTTTGTTGTATCACTCTTACTGATACGTACTGAACCTTTACGCAAGATAATCAGCCCTGTAGTTACCGTAATAAAGTCACACCTGAAATAACTTCTCTAAACAAGCTAACACCATGCAATCGTGTATGATTTATGTAGTTTGATAAAAAAAAAGTGTGGGCGGGTCTTAAGCAAAATATGCAATTTGTCATATAGGTAACCATGTTTCTAGGTTATGCCTTTGATATGGGCTGCTCAGCAAGGCTTAACTGATGAGTACACTGACGAGAAAGGAATTTTAAATACAGTTATTCCTCTTAAACTTTACTGGTAACTGACAAAGAGCATTCATCTAGTCCACTTTGGGAAAAACTACTGTTTATTACGACTTATGGTACAAATTTAGAGCGCAAGAAGATGGACAAAATGGTAAGCTCAATGCATTTTCAAAATAATTCTATTCACTAATGAAACCATTGTTGTTGTTGTTGCTAAGCCCCCTGCACTAGAAAATGCTAGAGCAGGTCGATGTGGCACTGTCGTGTGACCCAATGGGAGGAAGAAGAATCCTGATCGTCTGCAAGCATGCTGACGGGGATACTTAAACAGTCCACAATGTGGGAAGGATTCGCAGAACAGGGACAAGGGAGAAAGACCTTTGAAGAGTTCTCGAAGTGCATTCTTTTTCGTAAGGCCATTTCCGAAGACGAGCCAGGGCAGACAGTATTGTTCTCGGACCTCTAAAGAACAAGGCCAGACCAGGGCGCTTGGCTGGTTACGAATGATGAGCAGGAGGATCTCTCCACAAACTGCATAATCCTGGTCTTAAAAACTGATTGAGCTCCTTATACAATTAGGACATCAAACTCAGGAAGTGAATCCGCTAAACAGCCCTCATTTGCCAGTAGGTCGGCCTGATCGTATGAAAAGGTACTCGTGATGGATGCTAATGGTGAATGTAGCCACATATAAAAGTGTTAAATCTATTCAGTTTTTGTGTTTGTGTCTTCTCTGGTGAGGATTGGATTGTATCGTGACAAAGGCCCCTAATCAAGTTCGTGTATCTACTGCATGAACACACCTAACATGCACAGAACAAGGGCTGCTCACATAGGAGTCCGGTAGCGGAAGCGTAAATGAAAAATGGCGCAGAGACAGAAATAAACCAATCATAGGAGTTAAAAATCTCGTTGCTAATCGTTTGGAGGTTTGTCATTGGTTAAATATATTTCAATACTTTAACGCTTCAGCTACTGGATTCCTATGTGAACAGGCCCTAAGAGTTCCAATGTTTTGTAAAAAAATCGATCTTAAATCTTTTATATAAAGATACAAATGTCTTTTTTAAAATTAAATTACAGACTGACAGTAAACTGGACACAAGGACGATTAAAATTTAGATTCAATACATCAAAACGTGAAATTTAAATAAAAGTTTAACAAAGTAATTTAAAAATAATTACAAGATAAAAAGAACTTTTTATATACCATGTTTTTAAATTTTGTGTTGAATCATATAAACTTGACAATTTTGTGTATTAATAAGTACTTTTTAAAATTTTTTTTGATGAATTATCCCATCAACTTGAAAGAAAATGAAGTTAATTATAAGTTAACTTGAGTTTAACTTTTCGTTCCCGTCCCGGCTGATAGATGGCTGCACCAGTCTACAAAACAAAATTAACTGAAAATAACTGAAAATGAATTTAATCTGCTTAAAGATGGCTTAATATTAAAAGAATGCATTGTTATCGTGTTCTGAGCTATTCTAAAAGTTTCAAATGTCTAGATAGTCGGGAAGTTAGTTAAAAATCGATTGCAAGATTTGTACTGGACTAACACACACACACAAACAAACAAGAAAGGGAGTTAATAAAAACATGGTAACAACGATAACGCTTGGAGTTTACTTTTTAAAAAAGTAAATTGTAAAGTCATTAGTAAATAATAAATTAAAGATAATTGATATGATATCAAAATTATTTTTTTATATTAACGTGTAATAAAAAAATTTAAAAAAAATCATGTTTGTAAAAATATTAATGAATGAATTTAAAGTGGTAATCGGGAAATAAACATTACATTAAACAATTTTCTTTTCAGAATCGTAATAAATTTCCTAGAAATCTACATTAACTTCGAGTTTTTTTCCGAGTAATTTGCAATAATTATTTACTTTAATTTATAATCACCAAATATCTATTTTATTCATTAATTCGTTATTGCATTTTCTCCTGAAGTCAGCGGCATGCTGATTTTTTACTTTTAAACAGAGGATGTACTCATTTGAAATTTGAAATCGGAGAAAAATTTTATTTAAAATTTTTTTACAGATAATTAATAATTTTAAAAACCATCCTAGAAGGATGAATGAAAGATTGAAATGTTTAAAAGAGTTGTGCATAATTTATTAACATTGTTTCAGATTAATGATTTTGTGGATTATTTTTTGAGTAATATTATTGAAAGGATTTCAGATGTTATAATCAAGAATATTATTATAAGTGCATTAATTATCTCCCTCTTATTCCAGGTTAAAATGCTGTTATAAATTTCTTCGAAAGAACTAAATCGGAGAAATCTTAAGGTAATTTCGTATTTCCCAATCACATTAGTTATAGTCGTAAATAATCAATTAGGAATGTACGAAAGAATAAAATATGAAGTTTCAAAATAAATGTCCATAAGCGTCGATATTTATTAGATTAATTTTTACAAACATGGCTTTTAACAATTAAATTCCATGTGAGATGTCTTTATCAATAATTACTGTAGAAAGTTAAGTATTTTAAATTCATATTATTAACTTGAAATATTTAATAAAGATAATATTGATATTTTAAAAAATATATGATGCAAAATATTTTAATATGACATTTGTAAACTTATTAATTACGAAGAATATAAATTCTTATGTTCCATTCAAATGTATTATAAACATTGAATGTCTTAGAATATAGTTAATTTTCTTTAAAATTATCATGAACTGATCAGGTGCAATTCATAACAATCGAAACAGAATATTTCTATACGACCTTATTTGTAAATCTATGACTAATAAATATAAAAATAATGTATTCATATAATTAGAAATTATTTACACAATAAATAGATAGGAATATAATTAGTAATTATGTTCCATTTTAATATTTTATAACTTTATAATGTGTTCTAATCATAAAGTTGATTTCCTTTAAAAATATCGTGGAATACACAGCTGCAATTTATAATAATCGTAACTTACATCAGTTTTTGTAGAATTATATACATCAGTTACTTCAATAACACCGAGAAAGGAACTAAGGAAAAAAAGAAATTCAAAGCATAAAATGCAATGCCGAAATGATTTATTTAAACTGAAAAAGATGTAACGTAAGTCAGGGCCAATTATATTCCCCAACTCAACGCTTGTAAAAATAATTTTTACAATCATAGGCAATTATTTAAATGCAAATGACGTTCCAGATGTGACCCTTCCTTTGCTTAAATCATCTGCATTTCAAAAACCTTAAAATTGCTCTCCTCCAGGACAGAGGGAAACGATAAAAAATGAATGTGGAACGGTACCCTAATGGAAAAGAAAAAAAATCACTAACTCCGCAAAAAAAAGCAAAATAAAACATTCAAACTGAAATACAAAACGAGCGACTATCACCAATTCTTTTTTTTAATATTTTAAAAATATCTTGTTGCCAAAGAATAAGAACAAAATTCTTGGGAGATAATCAGTTTTCCGATATTTCGGCAAACAAAAATCCCTCTTTCAGCAAACAAACATGTCATTTTCAGACGATGTTCTGTGATTAATACTTACAAGGTAGGGGCAAAAAGCTGTGTTTTTAGATGTCGGCGACAACTTAATCATTTCAAATGCAAAGTCAACGGTGGATGTAATTATTGTTTTGTGAAATAAATTACAGTCGGAAAAGTCCTTTGTTTTAATTATTTAGACTGTGTGGGATCCATGTAATCGTAAATTTAGAACCGTTTTTCAACGGGGAAAATTTTAGGGTGACATTTCTTTGCTTTTATATTTGGAAGTTAGAATTTTCGGTTTCACATTAAACAAAAGTTTTGATTGCTGTTTCTTTTTGTTCCATTTCTCTGCAAGATGTTTTTTTTTTCATATTGATACTTGTAAATGTGTGGATGTTTATTCATAATTAGGTGCTATGGTGATTTATCTAACAATAAAAGACGAAAAAAATCCAATTTAAAAGTGAAGGCGAGTAAAAAGGGTGTAATAAAAAATGTGTGATAAAAAAAATCAAAGCTTGAGGGAAGGTTACAAATGTTCTCTGCATAATTGTAAAGAAAAAAGTTGCAATTCCACTTCTTTTTTTGTCTCTGTAAAAAGGCATTAAAAACCCATTACTGAAAGTGTCTAGAATTTACCGGTATTCATCAAAATGAGTAAGTAAAAATATTTATATGCATTTGTGTGAAGTGTATAAGTAAGTAATGATTTATTTTACTTTCAGCAAATATTCATAACCACAGAATTCAGTTTTTTCCTACGTTTATGGAAACAGTCGTCACTTAAAAAATATGTATTTTCTCCTTTCTTATAAATTGCATGTTTGAAACAATAGATAAAAAAGAATAGACTAAAGCTGAAACAATGACTTTTTCTCTCCGTTTACATAATTTTGACCAGAACTACAAAATTAAGAATTTAGTTGTGCGCAAAGCAACGTAAACACATTTTTTAATAACTTATTAAAAAATCCGGGTTGACTATACGTGGTGACCTTTTTTAGCCTAGATACGTTTTCTCGTAGTATCTGGTTTTGAATAAAAGCATTTTTTTTTTGCATTTTAATTACATTTTTTTATACTTAGTCTTAAATTCAATAACCATTGTAATTACGATTTGGTTAATTACGATCAGCTATTTTTTTTTTTTAAATGGAGCATCAGATCCATTCCATCTCTCTCTATCTCACTTCATATGATTGCATCGGGTGTGTATAAATATCTCAAAATTGTGAAATATTACAAGAGTGAAATTAATTTACTAACATTCAAAGTAATAATCCCTCACGATTTGCCATAAATAATAATAAAAAATATCGTAAGAAGACCTATCTTCCGTTAATAAAATAAGCAAACACATCTCTTTGAAATATATACGCGCGTGCACACACACAACATATATACAGTTGGTTCTCTGTTTAACGACTTTCAAGGGGCCGTGAAAAATCGTCCTTAAACAGAATTTGTGAAAAAATAACATTTCCCTTCACACTTTACAGGTTTAGGACTGTCAATATATTTCTTAATGTATTGGCGTGTTTAAAAATGTTATTTTTATTATCATCATTATTTTATTCACAAAAAGTTATTTTAAATTACATTGAAAAAAAAGGGTACAAACAATACAATAAATTACGTTTTAAAAAATTCAAAAAGTGTCTTTACCAGATTTTCTAAAATGTTAAATGAGTCACCTTCCATTTTCGGTGTAATATAACGTCGAAGAACATGTAGAGCAGAAATTGCATCTGTGTAAGACGGTGGCAGTGTCTCGTTTTCCGTGTCTTCAGCTTCACCTTCTTCGTCTGACACTGTGTTTTCGTTTACAATATCTTAATAAATTTGTTCTACATTTCTGAAATCTGTTGTTAAAACATATTTATCACAATTGTAGAAATCTTGAATTGAAACATCCTCATCTTCAACAAGACTTCTCCATTCTTCAGGGGTAATGTCATCTTCGTTGATTTCTACATCCGTACTTTGCAGTTCCACTACAAGTTATTTGTGAATTCCAGCAACGCGAAAGCAGTTTTTATTGTGGATGAAGAAGCTTCTTTCCATGCAGATGTTATCATGTGCATTGCTTCCAAGATTGTAAATTTTCTAATTTTTATACTGTCAGCCGAATTGTTTATTAATTTCCTAATTAAAGACTATCTGTAGTATGCTTTCACACTGCGAATAATACCCAGGTCTAATGGCTGCAACTTGCTAGTGCAATTAGCTGGTAAGAAATGGATAGTCAAATTTGTAAGTCCAGGGATATTTGGAGTATATGCAGTGCATCGGTCGATTAAAAGTAAAACTTTTCACTTTTCTCGATGCATTTTTGCATCAAATTTTCTAATCCAGTCAATAAAAATTTGTGATGTCATCCACGCTTTATTGTTATTGCGGTACTCACAAGGTTTCCTGTTGATATTCTTAAAACACCTTGGTTGCTTTGATTTGCCCATAACTAGTGGTGGAAATTTCTCAGATCCATCCGAATTAGTGCACAGTAAAACAGTCAATCGTTCCTTACTGTGTTTTCCACCAAAACACTTTTCGCCCATATACGTTAAGGTTTTATTAAGCACTATATTGTAGAATAGGCCCGTCTCATCTGCATTGAATATGTTCTTCTCATCATATCCATCTAATTTCCCCTTCAGCACTATTTTCCATTCATCCACTATTTTTTCATCTACGGAGCCACTTTCGCCAGATATGCTTTTAAATACAAGCCCGTATCTTTCTTTGAACTCTGTTAGCCAACCAGCCGAAGCCTGAAAATTTTGCATTCCAAACTTTTCTACCAGAATAATAGCATTTTCTTTAAATATCACTCCGGAAATTGGAACGTTAGATGCTCTTGCTTGATGAAACCATTGCAGGACTGCCTTCTCAAACTCTTCTGATCGGCCACATTGAATTTTCTGCCGTTTGGATTTGGATCTCAAACCAAATTTTTGTGCTGCTTCAAGAATTTTCTCTTTGCTTGCTAAAATGCCTTTGAGAGTAGACTCGGGTAGCTGAAACTGTCTTGCGAATTGAACTTTTGTTATTCCAACACTTTCTTCCCAGTTTTCAATAATTTTCCCTTTTTCGTGTAGCCTAAGATGCTTTCGCTTTGATGCCATTTTGCTCTGCTCACCTCGTATTCGTACTGGAATGAGCTCCTACACCCAACCATGAATTCTCTAAACATGAACACGTGCTTCCCAGAAGGAGTGAGAGAGGGGTGCTTTTGGACAGTTCGTAAATCACATGACAACATGGTAGGTACAATAGAGTGATTCCACACCCGCACTAAGAAATTCGATCCACCAGGGAAGAATGTTCGATCTTCCGAGAAACAGTAATCCCCCCCTCCCCCGGTTTTTTCCACTGCAACAAGTCTATGATTGCAACAAACATAAAGGAAATTCCGGGTCTGTTTTTGAAACCAAACTCCCCCACAGTAAGTAACCCTCCAGTAGATAAAATGTTGAAGAAAAAGTTTATCATGTAAGAAAAAATCGTCGTTAAATAGAAACAAAATCGTCTTAAAATAGAATTTTTTTACGTCGGAGGGACCGGGACCGGGAAATATCGTCTTTAAATAGAGATCGTCGTTAAGTAGAGCGTCGTTAAACAGAGAACCAACTGTATATATATATATATATATATATATATATATATATATATATTGTTTGAAAGTATATATAGTTTATTCTTTCGCCCCTAGATGTCAGTCAAATGTTATCATAATTTGAATAGTTTTCTATTATAGATTGGCAATTGGTAATGTTTTATCTCTCTGTAGAGTTAGTTTTGATTCGATATAAGACAGTTGTGTTTTGTTTAACTTCGTGCTAAGATCAGCATTGGGATGATGTTCTGATTTTTATCTATATGTGTGAAAATAACCTTAATATGTGTGAAAATAGTACCTTGTCTTTGTGTCGTCACGCCAAATGATTATTTACAGCCGTTGTTTTTTTTATTTCCTGAACCTTAATCCGAAGATATGAACACCTGGCTGCCGCCAGGTCATGTGTGTGTGTATATATATATATATATATATATATATATATATATATATATATATATATATATATATATATATATATATATATATATACATATATATATACATATATATATACATATATATATACATATATATATATATACATATACAGATATATATATAGATATATATATACATATACATATATATACATATATATATATATACATATACATATATATATACATATATATATACATATATATATATATATATATATATATATATATATATATATATATATATATATATATTTATAAAGCAAGGACAGACCCGGGTCTGTCCGTCGATCACACTCTCCGGGTGTACCGCCTCAATGTGTGCGTGTGTGCGGCCTATGAAACTTACAGCCATGAAATTTGGCACACGGGTAGTGCAGACTATGGGAAAGTGCATCTCGAAGCCCGAATTTTAAGTTTTATTCTAGAAAATTTTTTATTTTATATTTTGTGGGATATTTTATGATATTTTAACTTCAGATTACGATATCTCGGCAAAAAATGATCGTAGAATTTTGATCTTTTTACAATCTAAGACTACAGACATTTCTCCTTCAAACAAGACCTCATTTATTTAAAAATAATTTAAAACAGACTAATATTTTCATCAAAATATTAAACCCATTTTTTCGAGAAATTTACGCTCTTTTGATGATCTACGATCGATGCTCTTCGAGTTTTTTTCTTACAAAGAAAATATTTACATCATCTGGAAGATGAAAGCTTTCTCATTCATATAAACCTCATTTCAAGTCTCTATTTTAAAATTTCGATTTTCAATTGCATTTCAAAGAACGATACTTCAACACAAATTTTCTACGCGGTTCTTCAAACGCGAAGAACGGCAAATTCTCCCCTTGGGTTGTAAACAACGATGGAGTCATTCATTCACTTGATTCATTCATCGTCTTCCTTTGATGGCTTGAGCGTAGATGAGCGAAGCCCGGCTAGTATATATATTTATATATATATGAGAGTATAGGCTTACACCACAGGAATCCACATGATGACAGATGCAAACTACGTTACCTGGGCCAAGTCCTCTAACATCGAATTTGCATATTAAATGATAACTTGGCGAACAATAGATATAAGATAAAGTAAAAATGGGGACAGGCGGAAAAATTCACATAAATAACTAAATTAGGAAAAAGTTTAAAACATAGATTAAATACATTAAGAATTATATGAAATTTTTTTTAACTAGTTAAAAACTAATTAAAGAGAATAAAAGAGATAACCTTTCAAAGGGAGAAAAAGATAGAGTGTCGATCCTAGGATCGAACTCGGGAGTTGCGAACGCTACTCCGAAGCCAGAGTGGATGTAAGGAATTAGTTTAATTGGCTAGGAAACCCGTGCAAAAACAGTGAAGAAAAAGAAGAAGAAGCTTACTCTAAAACTAATACATGTATCCTATATTTATATATATAACTAGCTGAAAACCCGCACTTCGCTACGGAGTACATTCAAATTAAATATAACGGTAATTGTATGCAATTAATGCCAAATATATATATATATATATATATATATATATATATATATAAACTCACGGCGCTACAGTCCGATGTGGACCAGGGCCGGCGGTGCCCATCTCCACTTTCGTGACCTTTGAGCTTGGGGTGCCATACAGCACATGTCTCAGTCAGGTGGTCAGCCTGACGTGGGACCCCCAGAGTTTAGTTCCCAAGTATGCTTCGTTCTCATTTTATCGACCCACTCAAGGGATGAAAGGCTGATATGTATATATATATATATATATATATATATATATATATATATAATAAATACGACGATCAATATATACAATTGATGTAGAAAAAAATATATATATTTATAAAAAAATCGTAAGGGATATTTTTATAGACAAAATAATGTCCAATCGTCTGCCGCATTAGCAAGAAAAAAAATATTTTTTTGTCTATTTAGTTGTTATGCAAGTGACGGTAAATTTATTTAAATTACCAGAAAAAGAAATCACGTCATCAGCATATAATAAATTAAATTCTAAAAATGAATCTTTAAAAATTCACCAAAAAACAGAAAATAGAGGTAAAGGTTCGAAAAAGATTTCATTTTAAAGGAATTTTTATGATCTTTCTTGTGATATAAATTTTATAATCCTCAAATTATTATTTTAAATGCAAATTTAAAAAAAGTTACTAAAGCAGATTAAAAACTTAATTTAAAAAAATCTAAGAAGAATTTTTCAAAAATCTGTCTTAGTGCACCCCTACACTTTAAGATGAATCGCTATGCAAAATTTCAGCCCTTTAGGTCCAGCGGTTTGGTCTGTGCGTTGTATGTCAGTCAGTCAGTCAGTGAGTCAGTTATGGAACTGTTTTATATATATAGATAATGAACTGAAAACGGTAGCCATTTTTTTCCCTTCCGTCTATTTATAACCTTTTTTTCCTTGTTAGTCATTTACTATTTATTTAATACGCACAAAACAATGAACAGACTGAAAGTGAGTGATCTATAAACAGCTGTAAGGTAGGGCATCGCTTCTCGTTCCTGGGGCGTATTTATTTGATTAAACCAATGCTCTAAATTCATTAAATGCTTGTTTAATTCATATACATATCAATGGTTAATGAATTTAGCTTTCTGTTAAAAAAATATATATACATAACTCTCGTTGAGAATATAGCAATATTTTTACTGATTTTCCAAAATTTTATTTTTAACAATGAAGATAATTTTTTTGTTCGTCTCTTCTAATGCCCCAAATAACGACCTAAAACTACATTTTTGAAAAACAAAGGAATGGATACCGGATATGTGTGCGATTTATTAAAAGAATTTTATTCCTTGTTTCTTCGGCCATTCGTCAGGATGAGGGGGCGTGGTCGGGGAAAGTTAGCGCACGCTTTAATTGGAGGTGTCAGAAGCATCCGGCTCCACAGATTCATATTGGGAAAGCAATTTGGCCCCGTAGTGGGGGGCAATTCCTACCCAGCTGCAAGTTGGCGGGAAAAGTTTTCGCAGCGGATCTCATGTGGCGAGGAACGTTAGAGAGCGCTCAGCCAAGAAATAGTTAAGAGGAGATGTAACTATAAGCCTAAGAGTCTTTTTCCAATAAGATATTCTTTTTTATCGGGATTTATGTCTTCTCTATGATTGGCGGTAATTGATCTCGTGAATCGTTTTGATGGGAAATATGGGATATATAAAATTTCTTTATTGATTGGTATATCTGTCTGTAGTATTATTACATATATAGGAAACAATTGAAATTTTGGTTTTCCTTTATAGTTTTTGGTTGTTTTGATTTTACAGATTTACAGTTTTTACTTGTTAAATTTTATTTTGTTCTTATTTTTATGGATTGAGGAAGAGTGCGATGGGTTACATTAAAATTGTTCGAATTGTGGAAGTGTGCGATGCGTTGCATTAAAATTGTTCGATATTGGCCCGTACTGTAATTCAATTATTGAATACTGATGCACCTGTTGAAAACTTTTAAAAGCCTAAGTAGCATTGGTGTTTAAAACAGAACGATCGGTGACTATCTTACATCGCTATTATTCAACAAGCCAACTGCACTTGGGAAGGGTTCGATAAACACAATGTCTGGAGTACAATTTTCAAAGGTTGGTTGGTTGGTTTAGGTGTTTTTGGTGCAAGGTCCAAATGGTACCAACTGCACCAAATGTGAGACAAGAGTTTAATAATTATATACATGTAAAGTATCAAGCAAGGTATAAACGACAACGATATAAAAGGGTCACAAGAACAACCATAAATACAGTAATACAGTTGATCAATAGACACACGTGGAATCTCGATCTATCGTTTTTCAAGGGACCGATTGAAATGAACGATAAATGCGGGAAAACGATAGATGCCGAAACATATCAAAGCAATATGATCGTTGGGACTGGATAAAATGAACGACACATACGAAAAAACGATGGATCCGAAAACGATCGATCGAGATTCCACTGTATATATGTATATATATATATATATATATATATATATATATATATATATAATGAGTTTGTCGGAATTGTTTGTCAACAGTACAATAAATACTTTCTACTTTAAAAAGTAGATATATATATATATATATATATATATATATATATATATATATATATATATATATATATATATATATATTTAATGAGTTTGTTTCGAGCGTTTGCTTTTACAGCCGAAGTGTGGAAGAGTGCGATGCGTTACACTAAACTTGTTCGACGTTGGCCCGAACTTTAGTTCAATCATTGAACACTGATGCACCTGTTGAAAAGTTTTGAAAGCCGATCTTAACTTTCCGCTTACTTAAAACTTTTTAATGGGAATCGTCAGTTTACCATCATAATACCAGTCCTACAGCACCTTAACTACGAGACGTTTTAAGGAACCCTCAAAGTCAAGCGGCTTTTAAAATCAAAGCATCAACTGTTCCTTCTTTTGAGTTAAACTTTCTGTCGAATCACAGTGTTTCAGAAAGTTGATTTCCTGTTTCAGAGCATTTACAGATGGCGGAGGAATCGAAGATACCGTTTGTGAACTCGTGGAGATTCTCTGGAGATTCTAGGGTGGGAAATGTACGATTGTGATAACGGGCATCAATTACCAGCGATGAACCAGGACGCCGATCACGAATAACTTTACAAGACATTGAAAATAATGAAAGGGGCGATCATGATTCCAATGTAGTGATGACGTCTGTAACAAACACGGATGTTGGAACAAAATTTTCGAAATGTCCGTTACAGGCCTATCACTGCCAAAGTGCTGACCTTCATAGGACCATAGAAAAATTGGTCGAAATGCGTTTCCTGGGCACGTCTTCTAAAGCAGGTTTCTCGATCTGTAAGCAGCGAGGAAACATTGGACAGAAAATGTCGACTTTCATCAGGACCATCAGGACAAATGGTGTAACTACGTTACATAGGCCACGCCTTCCAACGTAGGCTTGCATAGTGTAATGACCATAGAAAGATGAAAGAGATAGGTTGATTTTGGATCCGGGGGAGTGGCTTGAAAATAGGAAGTTTAAGTTGATAGAAAAAGCAAAGCTCGAGGAGAGCAGTGCGGAAATAAGTGAGAAAATACTTAATAATTTAAAAATTTAATAAGTAAGCAGTAAGATTACAAAACTAGTTAGGAAATAAAAGTTAAAAATAATTAAGAACAGAGAACGGCTCTAGGCCGTTTTCTGTTAGCAGGATCGGCAAAGTCATAGTTGGCAAGATTTAATAGGAGATCATTGTCTATAGAATTAAGGAAATTAGTAGTTAAGTTTTTGAGAAAATTTGGAATAGTAAGGAGGCCAAGCTCCTCGTGAATTTCAGCATTCCTGAAATACCACGGTGCGTTAACGATTTGCCGAATAGTAATATTTTGAGCAACTGTGAGCTTTTTAATATGAGAGTCTGCTGCGTATGCCCATGCCGGCGCTGCGTAAGTGATCAGAGGTCTAAGAAACGATTTGTAAATGAGCATTTTATTATTGATAGATAATTTACTGTTGCCGACTTTCATCAGTTGTCGAGGATTAAAAGCTTAGAGGGGCGTTGCAAATAGACATACACGGTATAACACAAAGAAACGAATTTCTTTTTCTGGTATGTCTATTAGGTTGTAAACTTGATAATTTACTGCTCTGCAAATTTTGAGCATTTTTATAATAACTTGTACTAATTTACTTTAAACTAATCTTTTCTTTCGGTTTAGTATACAGTAAAGGGATCTATTTGTAAAATAATTTCGATTATCCGACAATTTTTACTTACGAAATCTTCCTGAACTCCAATTACTTCTTCTGCATGTAAACAGCGAGAAATATCTAGGAAAAAAATTTTTTGGATCTAAATACAGCTTGAAACGCTTGCCGGATTTCTTTAACAAAGAAGTTTTTTCAACAGTACAATAAATACTTTCTACTTTAAAATATTCTATCTAGGTGAGAGAGGTAATTTAAGAATTCAGAGGAGAGGAACGAGCAATATCCAAAAACATAAAAACCCGGGCGAAATTATATTTAAAATTGAGAAAGTAATCACTCGAGATTATATATATATATATATATACTATCAAAGAAATTTCTTTCCATTCCAGGTTCTATTTCTTAATTTTATATATTTCTTTCTTCGTCTGGGTTTTGAGCGACACCGCCGGGGCTCAAGGAAGTCCTCCGATGGTTTAATTGAAGATGTCAAAAACAGGTGACATCTTTTGGATCTTCTCCTCTTTTTTTCCATCCTTTTCATAGAGGGAATAATTTCAATCCCGAAAGATGAGAATCGAGGGCAGAATTTTTTTTTCTTTCCCTCCAACAATTGCACAATAAAGTTGTTGTCATTTCGCATTTCCCGACTGCGGTCGATAGAGGGCCGAGAAATGTAATTAAAGGTTGTTTGGAGAAAGATAGTTTTCCGGAAAAAGTTTTGAAATTCCATTACGGCAGGTTCCAGGGGATAAAAAAAATCGCATTCAATTTCCAACACATAAATGAGATCATAGTATGAATCTTCTCGATGCGAGAAAAATTTTGCGAGTTCATTTACTCACCATGTGGGAATTTACGTGTAATAAATATAAAAATATACGTAGTATGAATCTGGTATTATCCCAATTTTTACATACAATTGAGACGCGGCCTTAACTTAAGTAATTAATCACATGTAGATGGTTCGCTGAAACGGGATTATTTTCTCTAGACACACCGTTATTTAGACGTAGCAGCTTTATGCGAATATCTTTCACTTTACTCCTGAAACTACAGAAGCATTATTAGCCCAGTCGGTAGAGCGCGCGCTTAGTAATATTTTGGCACCGGTTCGAATCCCGTAATGGAATTTTTTTTGTATTTCTATCCAATTTCGTTAATTTTTAATCTTTAAGTTCTTATTTTACTTTTAAATAATTTTTACTTGATGAGGGACTATTTCTTATAATTTTATTAATTGATGAGCACATATATATTGATGCATTAATATGCTTACTGGAGTTAAAGTCTTCGAGATCCTGGGACTGCGTAACATAATATACCTGACCTGACCTGACCTCATACTTAGGGCTTGCAACGTCACGTGTTTTGGGCGGTTCCCACTATCTGCGACGAGCCTTCCACAGCTGCAAGATTTAAAAAGCACAGGCCATGCGTGCCCCTGCATTCTGGAATTCTGTGGGGGATTAAAGGGCTATCACATACGGTTTCACCGCCGACGTCAACATTCTTGGGTTTCTGCTTGTAAACCCCTCATCTTCATCTTTGCCGGCAAATCTCTGGAGTTGGCCGCCCTTTCTCTCATAAAGATTGCTATCAGGGTCGTCGGTCAGAACACGCTAACGTTATAGAAGCGATATGCTCCCATAAAAACGCCATCGATTCCAAGGCTGTCATCGAGCGCGGAATTCCTCGTTCCCCCTCGGAAAATTCAGCAATTTCTGAGAAGACGCCACGCCACCCGCGTAGACCTGAAGCGAGATATAGTCAGAGACTTTCTGTTTTGAGGGATTTTGTCATGTAACATCCAGCCCTTGCAGACGTGTCTTTTTAGAAGCTCCTTTTGAGACCATGGTTCTGGGAGCGTGCGCTGTGAATCTGCGCTTAAATTAATTTAATATGTTGTAATTGTTTAATGTTTAATTATTTTGTAAATAAATTGACTTGTTAAGTTTTTGTTTTAAAATTGGCCTTATCATTATAATTAGGACTCTGTCTTTATTGGTCATGAATTCAGTAATAGTAATTTTAGTAAAGTCTCAGAGATTAGCCTTAACCACCTATCGTGATGCCACAGGCTACAAGGTATTAACCATATTAGATACTTATTAGATTCATTCAGTTCAATGTTAAACGACGGAGAAAAATAAATTAGAATGATTGTCCATTGGGATATAAAGATTTTTTAAATGTACTCCATAATAGAGAAAGAAATTTTATAACTGGGTATGTTTTCAATTTTTTAAAAGAAACGCAGAAAGATTTTTAAGGGGGAAGGTCACCTTAAAACCTTCAAAAACTCAATTTATTATTATGATTTAATTTTAAAGAATGGAATATAAGGAATCTTTTTAAAAACATGAAGTCGATACTACAATTAGAACCGTTTTATGGCCAAATGTATAAAGCTAATAGTAAAGTAATTTATGGAAACTTTAAACGTTAAATAGCTTTTTCTAAAAACTGTTTTCTTCAAACTTGTGCGCACGATTTCTTCAAACCTAATGGTCACAAATTGCTAAAATTTTGTATACATGTACATCTAGTATGTTTATACAATTTCTACCTAAATTTAGGTAAGCACATATTACTCATTTTTTTAGAGCAATGTTTTTTGAAAATTCTTTATGATATTTCTTGTACATTACAATACATTGGCCTGAAAAAATATTTTTATGTGAAATATGGTAATCATTTTAAATGTAGATTAATGTATAAACTATGGATAGGATATATCCCAATAATATACATTTCTTATAGTTTTGAAAAAAAATCTGCACGCATTGCATTCACCTACGATTCATTATTCTTAAAACATTAATTTCTTTACATAAAATAATTTCTAATAATCGCCCAACAATTCTGCCTTTGTTTTCTAATAGATAAAACTTTGCATAATTCACCTTAAAAAATTGGCTAAAATTTATTACAAATTAACTGTTTAACAACACATTAAGCTTGGTAGTAAAATCAATGTATTTGTGCTAGTGCAAAGGTGATCCCCCCCCTCTTCCCTAACTTTGAATTATTCTGGGGGGGGGGGAGATGTGGTATAGTGCGTTTTAAACGTACATCATTTCCTCTGGTGGAGGAAATTGCTAAAAAGATAAAACTACCGGAGTAAAACATTATTTTCTCTATTACAGAGTATATATATATATATATAGATAGATAACCTTCGTAATGGCCGTTCTTACTGTACCGTAGTCAATAATAAGACAAGCCTGCCGCTTCAACTATTTTTCTACGATACTTAAACATACAACTACAACATTTAAAGAAAGTATACAGAGCTAGTTAGAATATGTAGTTAGATCATCAGGTTGGATTTTCGGGTTCCAAGATAGCTCTGGCCTATAAAGCCGCTGACCAGGAGAGCTCCATCTCTCTGGCACTCAAAAACGGATCTCTCTCCTCGTGGACTCTTATACTGTCGTCTATCTTTATACTGTCGGCGAATTGAAAGGGATTTCTCTGACATTTGAAATGCTGGTAAGTGTTCGAAGTTTATGAGATTCCAGCCGTCACTAAAATGTCAAAATCTGGAGAGCCCTCGAACCACTCTAGGATTTATGCGTTCTATAACGTCAAAACCGCACATTACAAGAACTTTATGGCCTCTTATCCAAGAGTTTATGAGACCGCCCAGATCAACCGTTCACGGATAGATGACATATTGAGGGGATAGGAAAAGGGTATCACATACTTATATAAGTACTAATTTCATGTAGTAATTGAGACAATGTCACTTTATAAAGAGGTTATGAAATTTTCCGTTCTAAAGAGGGAATCGGAAAAATGGGTCCCGTAAGGTAAAGGTTAAACACAGCATCAGAGAAAATTATTTAACTTCTTTGTAAAGAATGCTAGTCGGAAATTGGGAATTTATGAGAACATCGAAATAGTTAATACGGTATTGGACAGGCTGTGAGATTTGGGGATGCTGGTTGAAAATTCCAGTTATGGTAAATACAGTGGTTTTTACGGTGGCACAAAAGTAATGAAAGGCTTGATTATGGATTTTCGGGAAGTATACGAGAAGTATCCTTCGTAATAAATTTAAAAAAATTGAGCGTAACCATAAAATAATTAAAAATTATCTACAGATCAGCATCTATTGTTGTTGACCTGAAGAAAAAATCGACAGTTGTAGGGGTAGTCGAACGTGACAAAAGAGAGCTCCTGATATTGCCGAGTCAGTATAATTGATAGAATACAGTCCTCGATGTTAGGAAATCCAAATATATATTCCTAGCAGAGGGTCCCAGCTTCCAAATTTTTGGCAATGTGCCATAATGTACATAGAGTGCAACTCATATCCAACATATTCAATCAAAATTCTGTACTTCAGAGGTAAACCATCATAACTGAACTTTCTTTATTTTCGATATTTTTTTTGTGACTGCTCTTGGATGGAGCTTCTTTGAGGAAAACTGTCCTATATGCAAAATAAAATGGTGGGGGAAATATGGACTTATAAACTATCGCATATTTAATTCCTGGTGGGAGGTAAACAATCACAAAGCTCTCCTGAAAAATGAGAAAATTCACTTATGATGGTTTACCTCTGACGTACAGAATTAAGACCTAACTTTAGTTTTCAACTAATTTAGATTAGTTTAGTTTATCCAAAACCCGCTCCTGTCCGCAAAGCAAGGCCATTCACATTCGCGCAGACCACTGAAGGTTTGATCGCTGTGACCAACTAATTATTTATTCAACTAATTATTTATTTAACCAAATATTACCAACTAATTATTTATTCAACTAATTATTTATTTAACCAAATATTTCCAACTAATTATTTATTCAAATAACTTCTGAGTATACCCTGTATTGGATCTCATATGCGGAATCACTCTTCGTATTAGCTAGGGACTCTATTCCCCGTTGGGAATGCGTCGTCTCTCTTAAATTCAACGACTGAATGATGCTGAAGATTTCAAATTCGTGTTTGAAATCTAGATTTGCAATTTTTATCTGAATAGGAGGCCGTTTACACATAACAGGTTGCACTTATGGTTGTATGACACGGGGCTTATTTTTTCGTGTTTTGCACTAATTTGTTTACGCGTTTTTTGCTTACTTCGTGCTTATTGGATGTTGTATCTATGATCGTGTGTCCTGAATTATGTGTGCATGCGTTTATTATTTATGATATGCAGAAACAACGAGTACACTACAAGAGTAGTTTTCAAAGGAAGTAGAGAGTCGCTCCTCAGATTTAATTGAAAACGAAAAAAAAATTAATGTATAATAACGCCTTTTTCTGCGTAATTATTTGTGAGATATTGAATCAAAATTACCTCCCCCCCCCTGGGTTCAATGAATCGCCGTTTGAAGAAGAAGAAGTGCCTTATGCAAATGAGCGGCGCTTTTCTGCTTGACGGGAATCCCCGAGGGTAGGGTACACGTACGACAGTGAGAATAAAAACCCTACGAGGCGAGGTCGGACGGAGATGAGCTGCGAACGGAAAAGAATGGGAGTGAAGATCGCTTTGAAGTACAGCAGCCGGGCATTTATCAAGTCTACCGAAGGCGTTTTGAAGTTAGCTATCGTTCCAGCTACCTGGTGATAAAGTGAAGACAGAAATGTTAGTGTGGCGTATTTACAAGCAGTGGCGTGGCTGAATTCTGGTTGGGTTTCCGTAATATAAGTACCGAGATTAACACACGCGATAAATAATTCCCCGTTGCCTGCTGGCAATTGAGTACGGTATTTATGTAGTCTAATCGTGTTGTAATAAATAGTTTAGTGTAGAAAACCTTGTCGGATCTTGTTAATGGTGAGTTAATTGTTATAGTTCATATACATTACCTTATTTGTAAAGGAAATAAGTGAACTTAACAATTTAATATTTTGTTAATTCTCATGGTAATCTCCTTATTACGACATATATATATATATATATATATATATATATATAATATATATATATATATATATATATATATATATATATATATATATTTATATATATATCTATATATATATATCTATATATATATATATATATATATATATATATATATATATATATATATATATATATATATATATATATATATATATATATATATTTATATATATATATGTAATGATATGGATGGAGAAGCTGGACGGCTTGTAGTCGCATAACCAGGATTGCAATCTCAATGTAGTCGTAGTGGCATAAGTAATGGCGAGTGACCGGGAAAGGCGTAGGAAGACAATCCAGGCGAATAATACAGACATTACGTTCTGGCTTAACGTCTCTTTATTTTCACAGTATTTTCATGATTAAATATACTTCACTATCTAAACACTACATACTTAGTTTAGGATTAACATGCGTGAAAAGTATCGTTCGGGGGCCGTTTATCGGGAAGAATCCCGGCGACGCAACGCCGCGCGTTATTTGACGGAGAGCTCAAAATCACGTCATGTTAGGTTGAGAGCAGACAAAAAAGACTACCGAGGCGCGAAAATCTCCCGCCCGAGTACGGGTCTATCAAACTTCTAATTTGTCAGAAATGGTCACGTGATTAAGTCGCGTCATATGGGGTGATGGTTTTCGAATGTTCGACCCGGTTCGATCTTATATAACTGTTATGTAATGCTCCGCGCGTGGCTTTAGGGGAAAAACTAATAAATTATTTCGGTTTGGATTTAGGTCGCGATCCAAGGTAAAAAAATATTAACACACTTAAATTACAGTTTGGAATATGTATGACAATATTTAACTATTCACAAAAACTCTAAATTACACTTTAAAATGGAATGAGAAAAAAATACTTATTAAAACACACTAAATCACAAAAAAATTTCAGTTTACACTTACAAATGAAATAATAAAAAAAAATATGGTTATCATGGACCACACTACCTCATAACAATTGTTTAAAAAAAATATAAGTACACAAAGTTTCAAAAAGGCAAAAAGGAATTAAAATTGTCTTATTTGGGTTTTTATCATGAGATCCAGAAATATTACATATAATAGGTTTTGTAAGAGGAAGTTTAAAATATAGATTTTTTTTCAATTTATGTAGACAACACACAGAGTATAACCATCAAAAATGGAGTCAAGAGGTGTTAGGCACCCCAAAAAAATCAGAAAGGAAAAAGGATCTCTGGTTCACGAGGTTGGTCATTATTCAGGTTTAGGCTTCATTGTGGTTATTAAAGTTAATTAGTTAAATTCTTGGTTACTATCTTCAAAGGTTTTTCTACTATAATTTTTTCAAATGCACCATGGAAACAATTTAATAAAAAAATTGTAAAAATACAGTTCAACACAGTAAACAAATTGAATAAAGGTAATTTGGCAATACACTTTTCAATTAATTAGGAAAAATAAGATTTTAAATATAATTCTCTGAGAAGTTGTGTTAAAATTCTCAGTCAACCAAAACACTCAACATTATTGTTTTTTAAGTTAGGAAGAAATGGATTTACACCACTGGAGCAATGAACTTAGCCTAGGTCTCCAAATGTGACAATCTGCGGTGTGATATTCCACAGAGGCCCGGTGAAAACGCACTAAATTCAGGCCCACTGAGCTACCATTGTGTTGGGTTGGTCGTAGATTATTTTGCGTTCGGGGTCGAACCGAATCACAAAGATTTATTCTTATTAAATTAAATTTTGGTCGGGGTCTAACCGACTCAATGGGGATTTATATTAATCATATTTGTGGTCGGGGTCGAACCGACTCACAAGGAATTAAATTTCAATTAAGTTGAGGTTAGGTTACCGGAAAAATTTCTTTGTTTGATTAAATTCGGTGTAAATTGCTTTCAATTATTAATTTTCTTAAATATTCAAATTATGTTAGAATCGTGCACATTCTTATGATAATAGGGTAGATTAGGGGAAAAAATATAAAATGTCATAATCGAAAAAAATACAGGATCACTTTAACTTATATCAAGGAATTCACATTTATCTTTCATATTTTTATTTTGAATGGATGGCCTGATCTCCTCTTAAGGTGTAACCATATTGTTTATTGTTGAGAGTATCCGGATACAAAAATCATCACTTATTAAATAGCTAAGGCCCATCAAAATTCAAAAATATCAAAATTGTTATTATAAAATAAAGAATATCAAAATATTTTAAACATACACTTGATAACTTGATGTACCTGAGAATATTCGTTTAAAAGTCCAAACAAAGTTTATCTTAGGTTATTAACCACTTCTCAGTCCTAGTTTAACAAACCTCTCAAACAGTTTTATTTATCTCAGTCCATCTCTATGCAATATATGTACCACAAAATTTCAAAGCAAAAATGTAAACATTAAACCACCGGAATTGACACTAAATATTTCTCATCTGTGCATATAACAACATAATATACTAAATCACTAAAATAGCCTCATCCTAAATATTAATATCTTCTTCAATTTATTAATAGCACTTAATATCTCATAACACACTAAAAATCAATAATACTTTAAATGTTAAAAATCACTCACTAAAACCAAAATACACAATAAATGAGATGATTAAAATATATCAAAATTAGTAATTTAAATCTCAAGTATAACATCAAATTATCAATGCGCATATATCTTCTATTGAAAAATAACTGAAAATATTTTAGACTGTAACTTACCCATGGAGTATCAATCATTATTTTATTTTAATCTATACTAATATATAAAGAGAGAGCGGATTTTGTACGTGGAAGGTAATCTCCGGAACCACTGCACCTATTTGAAAAATTCTTTCACTGTTTGAAAGGTACATTATTCCAGATGGACATAGGCTATATATTATGCATATCTGATCAGTAGAAATAAAGTTAGGGGGGATACTCTAGATTTGTGTGCACGGCCGCCATCTTGGATTTTTCCGCCAGGGTTTGGCGCATTTCGCATGGCGATAATTATTGCGTTCTGGTAAAAATAACCCAATGTCAAATTCTCTAATTTTAAAAATCAAACAGTTATTTCTGATGTGATCATTTAATTACAGTATAATAATTTTAGGTCAGATCTTGGCCTTGACCTGGAAATCTGAGTCAAATTGACTATACTCAAAAGAGTAAATTATTTTTAAAACTAAGAGTCTTTTTGTTGAAAATTTTTGAATCCATTATCAGTTTTTCGTTAACTTATTAAATTTAAGTTGCTTTTAATTTTGTTTATAGATTGTCAATTAGTATACTATAATGATACACCATTTCATTTATTTGAAGTAAAAATTATCTGCCATCATTTTTTCGTAAAATGTAAAATACAGTATACATTTTAAATACAATATATTTTAAAATATTTTATAATTCCAAGTTGTAGTGGATTACAAATAAATTTAAATAACTGAAGTTCAACTTCTCTCTCCCCAGGAACCTAAGTTAAAAAGTTAGTTAAGGTTAAGTTATTGGTTTAGGAAAAGGTTTTTTTTTCTTATTTCCAACACAGCAGGATAAATGGTCAAATAATCCTTGTCCCGATTTTATTGTATGCACCAAATATTTGGTTAAGGTCAATGGTTACTCACCATAAATTTATGGGTTCATAATTATTTTACATTTTTCAAAGCTGAATTTTAGATAATTTTTAAATTGCAAGTTATTTAGGTGGTACGAAAATGCTGTATTTTTTTTCTAATTAACAATATATTGGCATAATATTTTGGTGATTCATTGCTTAGTCAAAGAGTTAGGGCAAACTGAATAGATGGCATTGAATTTTATCTGTAAGTAAAATTCATTTGACCAAATTTTTCATATGGATCATAATTTGAAAAGGTAGTTTTTAATTAAAAATGACAAGAAAAAAATCTCAGTCCAACGATTAAATGATTTTTCAAAAATATTTCTAAGTTTCACAATTTAAAAGGGTCGTTTTTATTAAAAAAGCTAAAAGAAAAACCCAAAATTTCCAATATTTGAGAATGATTTTTTCAAAAATGTGGTTTTTATCAAAAACCCAAAAATAAATCTAAATCCAACGTTTAAATGATTTTTCCAAAATTTTTCTAAGTTTCATAATTTAAACAGGTGGTTTTTATTAAAAAAGCTAAAAAAATTCAAAGTCCAGCGTTTTGAAAACACCGCTTAAAACACATTGGCGAGAATTTTTCCACTCCTCAAAACACGGTAAAATCGCCAAGTTGGCGCAAAAAAATCCAAGATGGCGGCCGTGCACACAATTATATTAAGTAACGTAATATTAATTTGAATATTATTTTAGGTGCTTAAAATAATTATAAAAACATTCTTTACTTAAAATCCTTTTTTTATTTTTGTATTTTTATTTCATCTCTTACTCTAATTTTGAGATACCAGTGTGTGTCTATACTTCTATAATCTATCTATACTTATATATAAAGAGAGAGCGATTTCGTACGTGTAGGGTAATCTTCAGAACCACTGCACCTATTTGAAAAATTCTTTCACTGTTTGAAAGGTACATTATTCCAGATGGACATAGGCTATATATTATGTATATCTGATCAGTAGAAATAAAGTTAGGGGCTTAATCCTAACAATCTCCATTGTTACCGCTGCTGTCCTCTACCGCTTTTTGTGCCGAAGTCTTCAACGATCCTTAGCGTGGTGGTATCTATACTTATATAAAGAGAGAGCGATTTTCTACGTGGAGAATAATCTCCAGAAACACTGCACCTATTTGAAAAATTCTTTCACTGTTTGAGAGGTACATTATTCCAGATGGACATAGGCTATATATTATGTATATCTGATCAGTAGAAATAAAGTTAGGGCTTAATCCTAACAATTTCCATTGTTACCGCTGCTGTCCTCTACCGCTTTTTGTGCCGAAGTCTTCAACGATCCTTAGCGTGGTGGTATCTATACTTATATAAAGAGAGAGCGATTTTGTACGTGGAGAATAATCTCCAGAACCACTGCACCTATTTGAAAAATTCTTTCACTGTTTGAGAGGTACATTATTCCAGATGGACATAGGCTATATATTATGTATATCTGATCAGTAGAAATAAAGTTAGGGGCTTAATCCTAACAATTTCCATTGTTACCGCTGCTGTCCTCTACCGCTTTTTGTGCCGAAGTCTTCAACGATCCTTAGCGTGGTGGTATCTATACTTATATAAAGAGAGAGCGATTTTGTACGTGGAGAATAATCTCCAGAACCACTGCACCTATTTGAAAAATTCTTTCACTGTTTGAGAGGTACATTATTCCAGATGGACATAGGCTATATTATGTATATCTGATCAGTAGAAATAAAGTTAGGGGCTTAATCCTAACAATTTCCATTGTTACCGCTGCTGTCCTCTACCGCTTTTTGTGCCGAAGTCTTCAACGATCCTTAGCGTGGTGGTATCTATACTTATATAAAGAGAGAGCGATTTTGTACGTGGAGAATAATCTCCAGAACCACTGCACCTATTTGAAAAATTCTTTCACTGTTTGAGAGGTACATTATTCCAGATGGACATAGGCTATATATTATGTATATCTGATCAGTAGAAATAAAGTTAGGGGCTTAATCCTAACAATTTCCATTGTTACCGCTGCTGTCCTCTACCGCTTTTTGTGCCGAAGTCTTCAACGATCCTTAGCGTGGTGGTATCTATACTTATATAAAGAGAGAGCGATTTTGTACGTGGAGAATAATCTCCAGAACCACTGCACCTATTTGAAAAATTCTTTCACTGTTTGAGAGGTACATTATTCCAGATGGACATAGGCTATATATTATGTATATCTGATCAGTAGAAATAAAGTTAGGGGCTTAATCCTAACAATCTCCATTGTTACCGCTGCTGTCCTCTACCGCTTTTTGTGCCGAAGTCTTCAACGATCCTTAGCGTGGTGGTATCTATACTTATATAAAGAGAGAGCGATTTTGTACGTGGAGAATAATCTCCAGAACCACTGCACCTATTTGAAAAATTCTTTCACTGTTTGAGAGGTACATTATTCCAGATGGACATAGGCTATATATTATGTATATCTGATCAGTAGAAATAAAGTTAGGGGCTTAATCCTAACAATTTCCATTGTTACCGCTGCTGTCCTCTACCGCTTTTTGTGCCGAAGT
>OU015491.1:226273764-226308764 GCA_907164885.2 Dolomedes plantarius
TAATCTCCTTATTACGACATATATATATATATAATATATATAGATATATATATATATAATATATATATATATTATGATATAAGTATATATATTATTTATATATATATATATATATATATAGATTATATATATATATATATATATAGATATATATATATATATAATATATATATATATATATATATAGATTATATATTATATATATATATTATATATATATATTATATTATATATATCTTATTATATTATATATTATATATATATATATATATATATAATATATATATATATATTATATATATATATATATATTATAATATATATCTATATATATATATATATTATATATCTATTATTAATATATAATATATATATATATAAATTATATATATATATATATATATATATATATAATATATATATATATATACTATAATATATATATATATATATGATATATATTATATATAATTATATATATATATATATATATATATATATATATATATATTTATATATATATATATATTTATATATATATATTATATAATATATATATATATTTATATATATATATATATATATATATATATATATATATTATATATATATATATATATATATATATATATATATATATATATATATATATATATATATATATATATATATATATATATATATATTTTATATATATATATATATATATATGCAGAACATGAGAGTGTATTTTTGTAACAGAAAAGTGATAGTATCCCAAATATTTACGATTATGTAAGTAATCATTATCTGCTTTAGTAAGTTAAAGTAAACTTCTGTCTATACCAGAGGTTGCGAAACATCTTTTCTTTATTACTATTTTTAAGAGTCTCCGCTAGAACTATGGAAACTTATTGCAGAATCAAAATACCCAAAATTAAACAGAGCGACATGCAAATAATCTCCCTTTTTGGCCCAACCTATACTGTTGATCCTTATATTCTAGTACATTTAGGCTGTTAAAAAATAAACAATGTTGACCAATCAGAACTTCACTGAACTGCTACGAAAAGCTGCAACAACTCGACAGATGCCAGATTTGAATACCTTGACGAAACAGTTAAAAGAAAAATAACTATAAAAGCTATAAAAACTATTTAAGAGTTTAGAAAATTGAATTATTCTAACAACTAAAGGATGATATATTTAATAAAAATGTGAGAAAAAAAACTCTCAAAATTTCTTTTATATCAAATATAACCCCTTTCCGTTTTTGATCTTCTAAAGTATGCAAACATTCCGTAATATTTTATGACACTTCTCATCTTGGTCACTCCTGATCTGCACAGATAATGAAACATTTATTATATAATAAGGAAACTATTATATATCTTACCTGCTCTTTGATTCTTATATAATCATGAAATCTGATAGTTTAAAGACCTGCATGCATATATATATATATATATAGTTTTTTTTAATTTATCTGTTTGTACCGCCCGGTTGTAATTGCGTCCTCTATAAATGATTACTCATTGAATTTTTGTCCTTTCGGCGTATTTGCATACACCTGAGATCTTGCTCTGTTAGCTTTATTCAGTTAGGAGAGTAACTGAAGAGATAGACAAGATTTCACCCTCTGGTATAGGATTAAAAAAGTATCTATTAAGTCTGTTATACATATTTTCAGTTATTTTGTATTCAAATACTGCAATGCTGTAATTATTCAAATACTGCAATGCTGTAATTATTCAAATACGATGCATTAAAAAAGAAAATTTTTCTGTTTGTACCTCCCGGTTGTAATTGCGTCCTCTATAAATTATTACTCATTGAATTTTTGTCCTTTCGGCGTATTTGCATACACCTGAGATCTTGCTCTGTTGTAAATAATAGCATTCTTGTGTAATAAACAGAGTTTGTAAAAAAAAACTAATTTCTTACATTTAAGTAATTTAGACTACCTTATAGAAATCCTAATGAATGAAGATAAAACTTTATATGATATTGTGTAGCTTAACGAGAACCAGGTGTTCCTCCGAAACACGTCTCGAGCAGAGAGCGACCCGTGTAACGAACCACTCCTGGAAAATTTTCCGAAAACAAACAACACTGCAAGTAAACATTGACGCATTTTTAAAAGGGCCTTCACAGATTAAATATTCATCACCGGAACTAAAGAAAAGGAACTTGTTAATGTTTAGCCGAAGAACAATGCAAGGCAATTAAGGTGGGAAGAAGGAACTTTTCAATTATTCATGAAACAAGGAATTTTCTCCCTCCAAGTGCAGAGCCGAAAGTATCTCTCTAGGTGTTCGAAAAATGGTTAGAACGGTCCGTGAAAAATTAAAGTCCTGGGAATAATTAAAACAATTCGACTCTTGAAGTTTTCCGCATTTATATTAATCAAGAGAACTTGTAAGATCTTCTTATCGTTCCTTTGATGCAGAGATAGAAATGAAGTTAATTAAAATAGTTGCTTGTTCCTTGCTAAGCGAAGGTTCTTAAAAGAAGTATAGAATCTGGAACATATGTGTGAAAATTAAATTCATTATAATGTAAGATCACTTGATGCTTCATATTCACGTTTCCGTGGTTAAGTGACAGGTAGAGACTCGTTAATTAACTAAACAATGAAAGTGTTAGAGGCGAGATCTTGTATTCGAATCCCACAAGTAAGGGTTGCTCCAAAACCTAGAGTTCGGATACATTAAATAAATGTTTTAATGCGTGTTATATATATTAGCCCCATTAAATGATATGTAAAAATGCTGATACACATAATGACATACACTTTAAAATTTTGACTCGCAGTTTGTCTCTAAACGTTATTGGTTGTTAAAAGATTATGACTTCTTTGATTTGGATAGTCAAAACTGTAATGCAATCCTCCCTAGAGTTTTGTTGCAAAGTCAATATTTTTTAATTTTCGTAATATTGGCTTAATATCAAAATGTAAATATTCAAGAGGATGTCTTTTAAATTATATTGCTATTATTTAGTCACAGGTTAACGAAAATGATGACAATATAATTTAATCAACATTAATTGATTTTGAATACGTTGAAGATGCATTTCTTTTGGTCTTCTACGATGTTGTGAAATTTATAAAAGATTACCCTTCAAAAGTGTTAGCGTTTTGCTTGTGTAATACTACCAAAAACGATCCTATTCGACTATTCTTGTATAACCATGCTGCAAAAAATAAATAAATGCTCAATAACTTTAGATAAAATTTTAATATACGTGTCGTATATAATGATAATATTAATTCCTATTCCAGCCAGTTGTATATAAAATGTAACGAATATTATTAAATATTCACAAATATTCACAAAATATTGTGTAAAGTGGGGGATTTTCAGCATGCACAGGTTTCGATTTTCAGGTCGACCAGCTGTATTTTGACGATACAATACAAATTATAAGGGAGGTGTTCCGTGTTAGAATGAATTTTAAATTTTATTTCGAATTACTACTGAGCAAAAATAATTTTTAAGACCCTGCATGACTTAGTGGTACAACGGTACAATATCATTAACTGGATAGGAAAAGGGCCTGTCTTCAAATACTAGGCCCCACATTGTATTCTATTGGAAAAGTACAGATAGATAAGAGAAAGTGGAAGAGAATGTTCTTTAAAGTAGTGGTCTTATTTAAACGGTATTACAGTAGTCATTAAAGTAGTGCTTAATAGTAGAAGATCCCGCCTTCAAATAATAGGCCACCTAATTGTATGTAATTTGAAAAGCATTGATAAATATGAAAAAGTGCAACAAAATACTCATTGAAGTACTGCTCCTATTTAAACGAGAGAAGGTAGCAATGGAACTCTAAAGCAACGTCAATGTTATGTCCTCGAAACCTTTTCAGGGGTTTACTCGTCTCCAGTTTTCTGGTAAAATTTTATTTCACCTGCTGTATTGATATCACCCTATCAATCCGTACCCTACTTGTATTCACTCATGCCCGGCTGAATGTGATAGGCCATAAGCATTATCCATGCCATCCGATTCTAGTATACTGATTGAGCTATTTCTACATGTGTGATTCATCCATAGCGTGTGATACGTAATTGATGAAGGTCGGAATACACTTGACGAGCACGGCATAATATAAATAAATTGAAAAAAAAGTTGCCTTCTCATCAATCTTCACCATTTTTTTTTAAATCCTCTGAAAATTTCAACTGCTTTTCTAGAGGATAAAATCCATCGTACCGCTGTATTTTTATTACCATGTTTTTACTAACTCGCTTTCTTGTGTGTTTGTGCGTTTGTCCCGTACAAATCTTGCAATCGATTTTTAACTAACTTCCCGACTAGCTAGACATTTGAAACTTTAAGAATAGCTCAGAACACGATGACAATCCATTATTTTAATACTTTTAGCCACCTTTAAGCAGAATTAAATTCATTTTCAGTTATTTTCAGTTAATTTTGTTTTGTAGAATGGTGCAGCCATCTGTCGGCCGGGACGGGAACGAAAAGTTAAACGCAAGTTAAATTTCAATTAACTTCATTTTCTTTCAAGTTGATGGGATAATTCATCAAAAAAATTTCAAAAAGTATTTATTAATACATAGAATTGTCAAGTTTATATGATTCAACAGAAATTTTAAAAACATGGTTTATAAAGTTCTTTTTATCTTGTAATTATTAGGTTTATGTTTCGTCTGTATGAAGCCGGGCGATGGTTGTATATCTAGGGCGTCGACATTCGGTCCCAGACCCTGTAGGCTGGAGTCCCAATCCTGATCGATGTTTGTAGCCTTTCGGAATCGGCTTTAATATATATGGATCCCTCTCTTACAAGCCCTTGAGTAAGGTTTGGACTCAGAAGCGAGAGTGACGTCACGTCTTAGATTTATCGCTTTTGCGAAACCTGTGTGTCTACAGGACATTGCTGATCTAGTGGAATTTATGTTTATTCGGCACATGCCGGATGTGATGAGGTTTGAGCGCGCAAAATGTTAAAAAGAAGGTATTCTGGGAGATTTTGTCTTAGGGTGAGGTCGTGTCAGACCATTTGCTCTCCCGTTATGTTATTTTTATTGTGATTTCTTTTTGTAACTCTGTGTCTCTTTATATATAGTAATTAAATGTATTTGATTAAATTAAGACTTCTTTTTTATCTGGCGAAGCAAGTGTGTCTAAAATTTTAATGATAATTTAAATTCGGCCATGGTGAAATTTCCTCCTTGGGTAAAAATGTTGACCGTAACGCATTCAACCAACTAACTACCCTCCTTTTTCTGTACGGAGAAGCTGACAACGACACCAAAATTTTGCTTCCGAAAATTAATAGGAGACAAGCAGAAAAAAGAAAAAGGCATGGAAGGTACTCAAAAATCGAAGGGAGAAACACATATGTTGTAAGCGTTCCAAAATTCAATTTACGTAACAAGTTGTCTTTTATCTAACGCTTAGAACCTCTACAGAGGGATTCACTTGGGACTTCAACCCCCAAAAGGAGGTATAATTTTGAAAGGATTTTTTTTTACTAAAATATGAATACAAAGTGCTTTCCCTCTTCGCAATCCCATCGATATCACAGAAGATGCTGGAAATGTCCACCACTGGCTTGTCGTAAGAGATCAACTGGTCACTGCGCATTGTCAAACACGCTTCAGCATGTCGGTCATTTGTTGCTTCCATTTCCATAGGACCATAGGAACATGTGATTAACTGTGTTACCTAGGCCATCGCCTTCTAACACAGATATTTCATGAGATTGACAACGGAGAGCGAAAGTTCCACCGAAATGAGAAAAGGAATGTTCGTTTTTTAATATCTTCGGAAGAGTAAATTGCAACACAAAAGTGAAGCAGAGAGTTTTTTGGTCAGAGCTTTGGAGGGTGAAATGAAGAGTTCTCATTGGACATCTCCAGGATCTTCGTGATGCTTCTTTGGTGGAGTCAATAGCTGTCTGAAAGCTGGTTTTCAATTGGCAGGTAGAGAGGGGAGGAAGAAAAGTGATTGGATAGAGAGATAAGGTTCAGAATCCGTGAGTTCTAAAACTAGGAAATCGAGCAAATCCAAAAGGATTTACTCAGAAACAAATAATAAGTGCTAGAAGGAAGTTTATGGATTGTAAAATAGATTTTTATTTTATTTTATAAATTCTTAATTGTTTTTTGCCTTGGCAAAGCCAAGTATATATTTTTATATTTTTTATATTTTATTTAAATGACGAGGACAAACAAAGAAATTTAAGACGAAAGACTCAGGATGGCACGAGGCCTTTTCCTGTTAGTGGGGTCCGTTTCCATTTCCTGTATGATGTCGCTTTTCAGCCGCTAAATAGTCCTAGGCTTATTTTTGTATACAGTACCTTTCAGAAGACGGTTTGAAAGTTTTTTTTTACCTTTTCAAAATTAGGGCTCTTTTGCGGGGTAAAGTCCCGAGTGAATCTCCCTTTAAATGCGTGATTCCTACTTAAAATGCCGTTCCTGATTATAACTAACTATGAAACAATCCAAATTCCCTGCAAACTTCCCTTCCGAAAAACCCTCCGAGTAAACCTCAGAGCACATTTTTAAAGGCTTCTGTCATTAAATATTCATCACCGGAGCCAAAGAAAGCAACTTGTTAATGTTTAGTCGGAGAACAATGCTAAGCAATTAAGGTGGGAAAAGAAGCTTTTCTATTATTCATGAAACGAGGAATTTCCTGGCTCGAACTGTCGGACAAAAGTACCCGCCGAGATGTCCGAAAAATTGTTTAAGAGTGCATGGAAAACTAAATTTCCCGGGATGATTAAAGACTACTTTGTTTTTCGGGTTTTTTTCCACATTTATGTTCATTAGGAGAGCCTTCTGAAATAAGAATAAGTTTAATTAAAGATTAGTTTAATGCCTCTTCCATACAAAAATCTTTAAGGCACTTGGGATTCAAGTTTTAGTATTTTGGAGTGTTGGAATTTCAGTAATGATGATGGAAAGATGAAGTTTACTTTTCTTGATTTGAAGTTCCCTCCGTTTAGAAAATGCAGGCATATACATCTCGCAATGGTATACATGATGGGGATCTCGCAATGATCTCACAATGATATGCTGGCGCAATGATATACATCACCAGCCCGCTGGCAGCCTTGGAGCTCAGTTTCGCATTTCTCGAGTGTTCCTCAAGAAGTCGTAAGGGATGAGTACGTCCGGTCTCGTATATTATGTTGTCGGAGTGCCAGGTTATCAAAGACTTTACCTCCAATAAGTAAATTAATGCATCAATATTTAAGTGCTCATCGAGTAATGAAAATATCAGAAAAAGGCCCTCATCAAGTAAAAATTATTTAAAAATAAAATGAGAATTTAAAGATTAAAAATAAAGAACATTGAATAGAAGTACAAAAATGTCGCCGCCGGGATTCGAACCGGGGCCAAAACATTACTATGCGCGCACTCTACCGACTGGGATATTGATACCACAGTAGTGTTAGGAGTAAAGAGAAAAATATTCGCACTGAGATTATTGGCTTCGCACTGATTATTCGCACTGAGATTTCAACGCTGGGTTCCCTCACCCTTTGACCTTGGGTATTACGAGTCTACACCTGCTTCAGTCAACATCTTGTATTCACTGTGGAAGGGTGATTCGTGACGTCAGCTTTCTATGGTTCAGGTAAAAATTAGACTAATCAGAGCAAAAAATTAAAAATTCCTACCCAATCACTTGTTCGACTCACTGAGTGCCTCTACAAAACGAACCGTAATATAACCTGGGATAATTTGTTCCGTTCAATAGAAGCTGGTCAAGAATGAAGGAGAAATGGTTTGGGCGAATGTAGCTACCATGAAGTGTAATAAACCACAAATACCCTCTGAATGTCTAGTTAGCAATACCTGGGAAAGAGATATTCCACCTATATCTGCCTAGCAGGCAGATGTTCTCACCGAAGGGTTAAATTTATTTTGAACGTTTTATTAAAGTTGACTGTCACAAGCAGTTTGTTCTTTCAGAAAATTGAACCCACTTTGCCTGTTGGGAGAGTGTCCCTGGCGAATTTATTTTGACAGGTGGTTCTTTATCAGCAACATGTTTCAGAACCTGTGCTCTAGAGCAGTGCTCCGCAACCGCTGTGCCGTGACACACTAGTGTGCCGCGAGGTGATCTTGGCTGTGCCGCGGTGATTTTATCGATTATGATAATAAAAAAATTAACCACCGCATTAAATAGAAATTTTTCTAAGTAAAATATTCCTCTAACTTTTTGTTAATATGTAATTTTTCTGGGTCGAAATTATACACAAAATAAAAACATGTTGTTAGCCATACATTGCATGTATGCTCGAGCGTCATATTTCTGGATTTCAGTTAAGAAAGAATATCCACAAATTTCTGACAAGGCCATTGCAAGTTTGCTCCCATTTTCTACGACATACTTATACGAACAAAGTTTTTCGACACTGATTCTAATTGAAAATAACAAACGATCATATTAAAGGGCCTTGACCATGAACTGTAGCTCTTTCTATTATAGAGCCAAATATAAAACGTGCAAATATAAAACGCAAATTTATCAAAACAATCTCAAATATCTCATTAACAAATTAGTTATGTTTAAATTAACTTTGATTTATTAGGATTAAATAAAGACCAAAATTTTAATATAAAAATTTAAAGAGAAAATTTTTTTACTTGTAAACTATAATTTTATATTTTTGTTCTTGTGTTGGTGTACAGTTCAAAATGATTTATATAAAACTTAAATATTATAATTATCTTGATACATAAAGCGTTTTTCTTGTGTTTTTTATCTAATAAAAACATATACGTATTTATTGTAATTTATATATTTGCAAGCTTTTTCTTGTGGTGTGCCGTGGAAGATAAAAAGTTGTGGAGCTCTGCTTTAGAGTAACAGATATGACAAATAGATACATAGTCAATAATGTAATTAATATGTAACCAGATATATTTTCACCTGATAAGACATTCGAAATTTAAAGAAATTGTTGATAATTTTAACAACTAAAACAGAGAAATAGTTGAGATTTTTAATAACACAAGTGCGTTATTTGTTAAGTGAACTGAGTTTTATATTTGGCATATATCAAATTTCTAAAAACAACCTCGTGTATGGATGAAAAAGTAATCATATTATCTGCACAAGAAATGATCTTTGTTTTCCACAGCCTTACACACCTTTTTTTTTTAAAGAACAGATTATATTTACTAAAAGAGTTGCTCTCCCCTTTTTTTCAACTAAGCAAAAACTACGTTGGAGATTTATCTCGGCAATTGCTTTCAGTGTATATCAATACCTAAATTTCTTTTTATTTATCGCAGCAGGAATACGCAGTTGTGTCGGCAAAGGAAACATATTTTCTCTTTAATGTATAAAGACAAAGTACTTTTTCCTGGCGAATAAGGTAGTTTATTATCTTGAGTTACTCCAGTCCCCTGCATTCTTTTGATAGCACACACTCCCAGTGCAGATGAATTTCTCTTCGCCCTACGTATAACAAATATCCGACCACTAGCTTTTTTCCCGACAGAATTATCAGCCAAAAATTTTACGACGGGTTTTTCGAATCCATGCATTTCATACCAGACTGGGCACACGTAAGAAAGTGTATAAATTATGCTCAAATAAAATATATATATATATAAATTTACGAGGAATTTTTTTATGATAATGTTTTACAGAAAAACTAAAGCGTAGGATTATCGCGATAAAATATTTTACAGCAGATGTGAAATATTTGAATACGCCTTTTTTAAACGTTATTGTATTTTTTTTGTTCAGTACAAATATAGAAAGAAATAAGTTCGCAATACATGTCCGATAAAAATTATTTTTTTTTGTGTCAAATAAAAAGCGTCAGGCTTTGATGATATCAGAATATATCGCGAGAAATTTGTATTCTCGATTTATTTTCAGCTGTTATAAATAGAAAAAAATAGTATTATATAATTTTACTGAGTTCTATATATGCACTGTAAACAGGTGATATAACGTCTAAAGGATGCTAGCTAATGCGAAATACTTTTTAAAATTTTTTTTTGAGTAAATCAGCAATGCAATAAATTTACATCCTTTTTTTAACGGAAGAAAGTCAAATTAAATTTTGAATAAAATATATGAAAAGATAAAAAACAGAGAAATTTTCTTTTTATCTTAATGTAATACAGTCGAACCCCGTTATAACGAACCTCAAAGGACCAAAGGTTTTATTTGGTTTATCCGGTGGTTCATTATATCCGAACCGTTAAGAAAAATGCTAGAGTTCACAAAATGTATAACTCATTAGTTGCAATGTGTATTCAATAATGATGTACTGAAGAAATGATAAAATCTATTAAAAAATGATCATTAATGAATTAAATCGACTAAAATCGATTACATTAAACTAACACAATACTAATTAAATTACGTACAATAGGAAAACGGTGGGACCAAAATTTTCGTTCGTTATATCCGTGAGTTTGTTATATACCGGGTTCGACTGTAGCTTACATTTCAGGCTGTTCCTCTTATTACCTCTCAAATTTTATTTCTTTGTTTTTATAAGACCTAATTCCAGATTCTCTCGCTTTCTAGATGTTTGTGTTAATGCCTTATCTACCAAATCAAATCACGATCTTTCAAAATGGATGTGGCTTTCTCCCCCTCAAAATATTTAAATACGAGCGTGGCTCATCCAGTGCATTATTGACAGTTCATGTGCCAGCATCCCCTAGAAACAAATTTCATGACTTTGAGGCTTTTTTTACCGAACCTAGACATATATGAACGTGATAGCAGCTGCCATAACGATCTCATATGCAAAAAATATCAGTTCAAAGATGTGGTGCATCCTATGCGGTTAAAGAAACAGAATTTGAGGCAGAGCAAAAAGAACCACACAATCACCACATGTACGGAATAATTGGAGTTTACGTGGAAACATCTGAGACAACGTCTTGATCAAAACACTACAAACCAGTCTAAATATTTTCAATTTTAGGTACAGAATTTTTAAAATATAACATTTTAAGTTAATTTTTTTCATTTGATTCGTACTCTACACTGATGACGCGGAACTATTATTTCAAGCTTGTACTTTGTTCACAGTATTTCCTCTAAAAGTATTTATTTATAAGAATGACAACATACAAATAATCCAGGATGTTTACCAACGAAATGACAGTCGTAATTAAAAAATATGTGAGTCTTTCCTTTAACTTACCCGTGCAGATGAATTTCTCTTCGCCCTACGTATAACAAATATCCGACCACTAGCTTTTTTCCCGACAGAATTATGATTCAGTGTATCACCGTGAGATAGCATGTACCCCAAGAATACGGGCCGAAGAATGAATATATATATATATATATATATATATATATATATATATATATATATATATATATATATATATATATATATATATACATATATATATAACCCCCTTAAGGTCCGTTCTTACAAAGGGGGGTATGAAATTTCCAATTCTAAAGAGGGAATCTGAAAAATTGGCCCTGTAAGCTAAAGGTAAACCCTTAGTCGAAATTACGAACTAATGGAAATTCAATTCTCCCCGAAGTTTACTGCAAACTGAATTTTTCGGTTGCCTGAATGATAAAAAAATGACTCAGCCACGCGCAAGAAAATATATTACTCTTTAAGAAACACTTTGATAGGCCCGGTACTGAAACCAGGACCAACTAGATTCTCTTTCACCAGAAAATGACCAACATGAAGACACAACTGTAGTGTTCAACAGAGGGACTCCCACATTTCAAAGGGTCATAAAAATGAAGGAATTTACAGAAAAGGCTTTAAATTTTTGAAAAGTACTAACATTCTAGTTTTGTTCCCATTGGGTTTTGTAAATAATGCCAATTTATCGCCAGTTACTGACGATGAATTGCCGAAGTCGTTCTCTAAAGTTTTCAGCCCCTCCGTTGTTGGTCATCTCTGGAGAAATGGGGGACTTACGGACTCATTCCACATTTCCAGGTGTTCTAATGGTACAAAGACCTCCAGTTGGTTCCCTCGTTAATGCAGACCCCCTTTTGTGATCCCTCGCAGGGTTGTTTTCCGATCAGGAACGGTTTCAGTTGCATAGAGCCCGAAGCGCGTCTTAACCCTTTGAGGGGCGCCGTTAGCACAGTGCAAAAACCTAAATCTAGTCTTTTTTCACTTGCATTCAGTGTATTCCAGTTAAATGCGCAGAAAAATGGTTAGTACTGCCACCTGTTATCATTATAAAGAAGTAAAAACATTTTGCAACCTTTAATTGCAATTTTTTTCAAGTTTCCTTAGGTTAAAAAAATCGGGAAAAAATCTGCACGATGAAAACGGTGGAAGTTGCTGCCCCTGAAAAGGGTTAATGCCCCCTGTATCGCGGTTACAGAATCTTTGCTATTAAAGAACTCCTCGATTACGAAACCAGGATGTTCACCGGACTAACTCATAGTGTCTACTGATAACTACAAAATCCGGCCGAACTGTTGCCTCCTCACGCACCGCCCTACCCCTACCACACCCTTACCAGTGACATTCAGTAAAGTGAGAGTCCATTTTGCCGCTCACTGTGCATTTCATGGGCCACGTTGTCCATGATAATACTGACCAGTAGAGCACCCTGGATTTAGTCTTGGGGGGGGGGGCGAGTTGAACGGATGAAATATTTATAATGCAAATTCAATATTCATAATGCAATATCTATTTCTTTGGGGGGGAGGTCAGGGCCCCTTGCCCCACCCCCTGGGTGCTCTAAGATGAATTTTCCTGTGCGCCCTGATACTGCAGGACGTTACAGGAAAATTTCTTCTAAACTGTAATACATAGATCGAGCCCTCAGTTACAGACGTTTCTGACTATACACATGGTTATCTTCAACAATCATCAGAAAATAATACTTTATAGGACTGTACAGGAAACATTATGGTAACTCTAATATATAGTCCTAGCTCTCAAATTCAGATATTTCTATATATAAACGCATAGGAAGATAATACTTCTAAACATAATCCTATTTTTATCCGATGTTATTAAGATTAATCTCCGGCAATTGGATGCTTTATTCTATCCTCCAGAAACAAGTTCTTTCCCGAATAAATCATATCCTGTTACGGTTGACAAAACAGACAATTATGACCGTAATAATAAGGGTGCATTAAAAAGTATTTCATTACATCCCCCATCATCAGACCCTAGTGATTTCTTTAATAAACATTCTTCCAGAAAGAGAGAAAAAAATTAATTGAATCTCCCTCGAAAATTGAAAGAATAACTTATCCAAGCCAGAGAGAGAGAGATGCCTTTAACGGTTATTTATTTACCAATCACTAAGCCCCCCGCGAAACTCACCTTTCTGAAAAATGGCGGCAGATATTTCCTCGGTCACGAACAA
Source organism: Dolomedes plantarius (assembly GCA_907164885.2). Taxonomy (NCBI): domain Eukaryota; kingdom Metazoa; phylum Arthropoda; class Arachnida; order Araneae; family Dolomedidae; genus Dolomedes; species Dolomedes plantarius. The sequence continues at coordinate 226,287,086 of OU015491.1, forward strand.
CTCCGAAAAAAGGAAGGTAACGCATTTTTGAGTCTTCCGGAGATTAAATATGCAGCACTCCGAGAGAAATAGAAGCCTGCTAATGTTTAGTTAAGATACAATACTTAGCAATTAAGGCGTCAGAGGAAACTTTTCAATTATTCATGAAATCCGCCTCGGAAAAAGTGCCTTTCTCCCCCCACCAGTTGTTGGACAGAGGTATGCTCCAAATTGCTGTTATGGTTGGGTTTAAGGATGCGTGGAAATTGAAAGGTGTGAAGTAATACGAGGCATTGTTTAAGAGTTTTTAAAACTTATATTAGTGAGTGGAATACACTTTCAGTCGGTCATAATGCTGAAAATTAAGGGTGTATCTAGTTAAAAGTTTATAATGGTTTTTAGAAGTACATTTTAAAATGGACTAGAAATATTGATTCTAAATTTTTATCTTTATACAATGTACTCTTTATACACTCTTGTACACATATTACACTCTTTATACACTCCAATTTTTTTCATTTAAATATCTAAGTAAAATAGTTTTTCACAAATATGATTCTTTATTGAAGCCATACCGATTAATTTCAAACCTAAAAAAAAAATTGTGCGGTAGGGGGACCCCCGTCAGGAACAAAGTTCCTTACGTTATTTTTTCAACTCTAAAAGTGATTTAATATGTAGATTTCTATTGATTATATTAGTGTATTTTTGTCACTCGAAAAAGCGCAGTCATCTTTTATTCAACCAACCAACCAACCAACCAACTCCAACCAACTCTCTCTCTCTCTCTCTCTCTCTCTCTCTCTCTATTTTATTAAAATTAAAAATTTTAATATATATATAGATACATACATATTATAATATATATATATATATATATATATATATACTGCGCTATTCCCAGAATGAGTGGGAATAGAAACGACCAGCGTTTGTGCGGGGATTTGAACCAGGGACCTTTCGCTCCGTAGTGCGATAGTCCGATACTCCGTAGTCCGATGCGGTAACCATTCAGCCACAGACTCCTTGAGAAAAAGCTGTTATGAAGGGGGCATAACGCTTTTTCGTTAAGTGACGATTCCTGCCAGTTCACTCTACTGTAAGCCGCGCAAAAGAACTTCGTTCCAATAATTTTAACAATCAGGAGAAAGTTACTTTATACATAGGGAAAATTTAATAATCTGTTTTCCAGGAACGCATTTTTGAGTAACAGTAATATCATTTATATTGTCTGAAATTTTGAAGACAAATAGTTATTTAAGAATATGTACGTATATGTATTCACAAATAACTATTTATCATCAAAATTTCAACTAGTATAAATATGTAATGCAACTTATGAAACCTGGCTATATTTGAAACATCGTACAACCAAAGTTGTAGACTATAATTGCACATCCTATTGCATCGTTAAACGTTGGCTAGGGGTAGTTAATTCCTTTCCAAAAGGCAACAAAAAAAACTGAAGATGTGGGATAGAATAGTCTTTGTAAGTATAAAGACTTATATGTATGTGATTAATAAACGTGTGATACCTAGTTACCAGAATTTTGAGAACCGAATTTGACAACAATTATCAGCTGTGAGGCAAACTCCATACTTGACAAAATATCTCTGGGAAACTTTCTGATGGAGAGATTGAATGGATCTCCCCATCAAACTGTGCATTATCTATTTATTTATTCATTTATTTGTTTGTTTGTTTTTGAGTGATACATGAAAATCAAGATTTAGATATTCCCTTAGATATAGTTCTCAATGTTTAACTTGCGAACATAAGTGTCCTTTCTCACAGTCATTGGATTCCTTTAGATCAGTGGTTCCCAACTCGTAGAAGTCTGCAGACCACTAGGCCAGAAACTGAACCATGTGCGGTTCCCCCCCAACCGACTTGAGGGGGGGGGGACCTACCGGGGAGTATGAGGGGATATAGAATATCCCTCGAGCAAAAGGGGTACAGGATTAGCGCACTCACATTCTAATGCATCATATTCTAATAATAAAATAACTATGTTAAACGTTTAGGAAATTTATAGAGTAAATATAGCTCACTTCTACCCAGACTTGGGTGTATATAATTTGAAGTGGCACTCTAAATGAATTTGATACAAACACAGTTTATACATGAAACAATGTTTATTGAATATTCTTGCACATGTAGGCTTTGCTTTTAACAACAAGATTCATACGTACTACTTGTACAGATATATAAATACAGCTTTCAAGAACAATATATTTTTCAATACTCACGAACAGTAAGTAACCAGCAATTCTGCCACGTAAACTTTGGGCCCCCTAAGCACTAGCGCAGGATAGTACTGGAGCTACTTACCCCGTAGCTTCCTCTGGCTTATCTATCAACCTTAATAACCTTTTTCAACCTTTAACAACCTTTTTTATTCATGACGCTGCATGGTATTTATACTAAGCGCGTATGCCGAAATTAGAATATCTCAAGCAGCTTCTTTAATTCATTCAGTCAAAAGTTCGATTCTTGTGAATCGAATCTTGTGTATACCTTACAAATTTTATTTCGACACCTGATAGTCATCGGATACATTCGGCCCACCTAATTCTATGAGCATTGCTTTCAAAATCCCCGTTTATTTGGCAACTTTCATTATGTGGTGCCGGACCACTCACGAGGCTCTCGCGGACCGCCTGTGGTCCGCTGACCACCAGTTGGGAACCACTGCTTTAGACTTACTGTGGTGGGACAGCCGAGTTCTGCATTAACCAACAGTAAAAGGTTTCAAGAATTTAAATATTGTGAACTTACGGGATCATATATTAAGAAAAAAAACTTTTTCTACCAGAAAGTTTTAATTTAAACAAAAATCAAGGCTTTCATTATAAAAGGAAAAACAAAGAAACGTATACAATATTTTACCCCCGAAGCTAGGTTGAACAATTGATTGGAAAAAGCTCCTCGGGTCCGGGCAAGGTCGAAAATCAGTAAGAAACATTTCTTCGCGTGGGTTTAGAGGGTATTCAGAAAATCCAATAAGCCGAGGACACGGGAGCACCAAACCGCAATCCTCCTGGATATATTTTGCATCGTGACATCTTGTATTGCTCCTCCAGCAATATGCAAAATTCGTTTCTATTTTTTTTTCTCATTTTATTTGTCGTAAGAGATTCGCCGATTTGTAAAAGAGAAAACACGGATTTTGTAACGAAGGAAAGAAATGAAAAATGTAAGCTGAAGGAGAAAATTCAATGATTTCTTTGCGAATAATTAAAAAAAAATCAAAGTTACAAGCAGTCAAGAGAAAGAGAGGTTTCTTATTATTATTTTCTTACTTTTATGTAGAGAACGGAAAGAAAAAAACTGGATTCTGTGCGAAAAATTTTTCGCTTAAAAGATTTCTGCTTAAAAGAGATAAATAACAATATAAATTTTTTAATAATTTTTTTTCGAGGGAAATGCTTTTCTAAAAATTACATCTGCAAACTTTAAATTCCTCTTGATTTTTTTTTTTTTAAAGTACCTTCACATTATATTTTGAATCTAAAACATGACACTTCCCCTCCCCCCCTTTTACTGTAACTATAATCTACGAAAAGCGTAAACACTCAACTATGTATGTAATTATGTATAAAACATTAATTCTGAGAGTTAACATTCAATGACACTTTACTTTATCTTTCAGGTAGAACTAACTGTTTTCAATAGATTTACTACGAAAATAAGAATTTATAAAATTTGTTTTCGAGAGGAATCCAAAAAAAATTTCAGGTTGTCTCTTCTAACGAAGCTACTGCGGCTTATTAATGTATGATTACTTATCGTTGCTTACTCCTTTTGTATGTATATATGTGTTATGTATATATATATATATATATATATATATATATATATATATATATATATATATATATATATATATATATATATGTATATATATATATACAGTGCTAGATTTCTAGAAATAGAGGTGCCGGAACAGTAACCTTCCGGGGTGTGTGTGGGGGGGGCAGGGCGGGGTAATTCCAAATTATTGATAAAGAGAGGTACCTAAAGAGAGGTATCGGAACGCCGTTCTGGCGCGTTCCGCCTCAAATCTAGCCCTGTATATGTATATATATATGTGTGTGTGTGTGTGTCAGTCAGTCAGACAAAATTTTGACGCATTTTGGTTCTTTTCTGTTTAACTGTATACTGCTTGCCCAAGCCATACAGAATGGGTTTGACGCACTGCTGAAATTATAACTCGCAACGACGGACGGTTTTAGCGTCTGAAATTTTGCTTCCCGCAGGACCTTTATAGAGGAACGTAATCCTGCGTTAAAAACGATCAACTACTTTTTCCCATCACTTCGCCATCTGTGTGAGTGAAACATACAGTGCACAGCGCATTATTTAAGTATTGCTATTCATATGTATTATTTATTTTGGATTTGATACATTGAAACACGCCGCAAACACAAACAACTGCGTGAGATTGTTCATGAAATACTGACTATTAAATTTGTTAACAAATTCTTTCCCAAAAATTTCCATTCGGACAGGTAATTATCTGAAATTAATTAGGAATTTGAACACAATAACTGAAAAATATTTCAGATATTTATTAGTCGCATCCCCAAACGTATCCTGATTAAAGCCATGAAAAGCCTAATTACGTGAATAGGCCCCAGCTAATTAATGCATTTCTCAAACAAAATTATTCGCCGATTCCGAAATAAATACATGTTGAAAATAACTAACGTCAACTGCTACGTGCGTTTTAAACAAACGTGTCAAACAAATTTCAGCATAAAACTACTACTATTATTTTAGTAAGAAAATCAATATAGATTAAATTATCACAATAAACTATTTGATAAATATATACCAAGAAAAATATCGCAAACAACCAATAGAATTAATATATTTTTAAAAAATCTAATGAATATGAAAAAAAGGGAATTTATATACCATACTTAAAAATGTTTAGATATTTGTATTAGGGTATTATTGTACTTGAAATAACCCATTTTAACGTAGGATTACGTTTCGCCATTAACGATCCTCCGGAAAGCAAAATTTCAGACGCTAAAACCGTCCGTCCGTACCTCGCGAGTTATAATTTTGGCAGTGAGCCAAACCCAGTCTGTATTCCTTGGACAAGCAGTAAACAATTAAACAGAAAAGTACCAAAATGCGTCAAATTTTGACATACATATATGTACATATATACATACGTACATATATATAGATACATTTGAGGCGGTGAAAGGCAAAGTGGTGTCAGTCAATAAGTCAAGTGGTGTAAGTCAAAAGAGTTTTACCTCAAAAACTACAAAAAATTCCACCATAAATTGAACAAATTATACTTCATAACAATTATTATAACATTGCAAATAATAACTATTTACAATTCCACTCTAAATTGAACTTGGAGATTACATTTTTGCCCTCAAATGAAAACAGTTGAAAATGTGACTTACACCACTTTGCCTTTCACCGCCTCATATATACATAACACATACATATATACATACAAAAGAGGTTATCAACGATAAGTAATCCTACGTTAATAACTCGCGGTAGTTTCGTTAGAAGAGGTTACCTGAATTTTTTTTTTTTATGAAATTTTCTTTTAGTCTTCAGGAATACTTTTTCTGAAACATCTATTTTTATTTCTAGAAAGAGTCAATGATCTTAACACTCTGTCGCGCGCGTCTCGAAACTTGCGTCATCGGGCGCGGTGTATCTGTCAGATACATCTCTGTTTTATGTGTTTTCTGTTAATCTGTTTTACTTTAAATCTTCTATTTATATTTTTTTTAGGTCCAGGCTTTTACACCCGAACATTTTTTTAGTTTCTTTTATTTTTTTTACATTTTTTATTTTTCACAAAACATCAGCTGATGGAAGTAAACCGATAAAGGCTTTTTTAAAAATATTTTCTGTTAGTCTTGCATCTCTTTCTCTACTGCATAGATTAGAATCTACAGAAATGTATTCTTTAGTACATTTCACAATTATTTCTATTATTTCGTCAGAATTAAAAAACAGTTCAAGAGCTGTATATAGATTTTATACCTTTCGCACTTTCGATTATTCCAGGTAATTTTGTGATAATATTCTGCGATCTACCTTTGACATTTTTTCTTCCGATCCATTTTGTCCATTTAGTACTATTGTCCTTTCCTACATAAACATCATCATTATTAGCATCATCATCAAGTTCTGGGTCAGTATAATGACTTTCACTGCTATCAGAATCAACTTCACATGTTCCTAAAATATTTTCTTCGTCATCATCAATTTCATCAAAATCTTCAGCATTTAATATCCTCATTTCCATCACTAAATTCTATAATTCTATGAACTAGCTCAAGGTCTTTTTCATTATTCAAATCTAAAAAGCATTTAGGACTCATCATGGGAAAAGATAAATCAAAACGTACACGGAAACTTGATATTTCCGTAAAGCTTCAAGAGACAAACGTTATCGGGCACGTGTATCTCACAGATACAAAACTTCAAACAATCTTCAAAACGGGAAATACTCCTACACGGAACTGGTCGTTACTGCATTCCAAACGAGTAGGTGGTCCGATAGATAGATAGCGATAAGGTCAAGGTCGTAAGGTCGTAAGAACAAGTTTTAGGGGACAAAAGCTGAGATATTGACACGCGTGTATCTGTCAGATCAACGCGCCCGATGGAGTGTTAATTTAATATTTTGTTATACCATCGCGTTATTTCCTACATGCCTAAGCAACGAGTGGCAGAAGATGACCATAGCGCTCCCCAAGCATTCAACGAAACCATCGCTTGATTACATTTATTAAATTGCTTTCGGAATAAAATGTGATACCCAGATTAACTCTCATCCCGCTAAACAAATATGTCTCGTTCTCTTTATTTCTAGGGCCCCAAGGTGTTGCGGAGTTCAAATTTTGTAAGAAGATCAATGTTTTTACACGCTTCTATAATTTCGAACTAAAAATCATTCGAAAATGAAACATGCATGTATATGGGGGGGGGGGGAAGTAACTTTGGGACATCCTTTTACACCTTTAATACCAAAACGTAAAAACTAGTACGTGTTTCGATTCTTTCAGTAGTGCAGTCAACCCCGTTATAGCGAACCCGGTATATAACGAACGAAAATTTTGGTCCCGCCGTTTTCCTATTGTTCGTAATTTAATTCGTATTGTGTCAGTTTAATGTAATAAATTTTAGTCGGTTTAATTCCTTAATGATCAGTTTCAATAGATTTTATTATTTTTTAATACATCATTATGAACTACACATCGCAAAAATGAGTTATACATTTTATGAACTCAGGCATTTTTCTTAACGGTTCGGATAGAGCGAACCACCGGATAAAGCGAACAAAGACTTTGGTCAATTGAAGTTTGTTATAACGGGGTTCGAATGTAATGAATGAAAATAAAATTCCTTTCTAATGAAGATGTAATTTGTTTTAAACAATTCTAAGAAAAATATTGGACTGTCGTCTTCATGATTAACAGAATGACATCACTTTTTTTTTCCTCATCGTGCAATGAGATAACGTTTAAGGCAATGGCTTTCCTTTTCTAATTTTGCCGAGGTCAGTCGTAATGTGCGATGCATAACCACTAACAGTAACAGTCTTATATGACGAAAAACCATATCATACTTTACGTTAGCAACGGAATTTTCAAAAACTTCTTTTTTTCTCTTCCTTGTAGTAGACTTGGTGAGGGGGGGGAGGAGGAACCCTCGATCTAATACAGTCGAACCCCAGTCATAACGAACTTCAAGGGACCAAAGGTTTTGTTCGCTTTATCCGGTGGTTCGCTATATCCGAACCGTTAAGAAAAATGTTAAGAGTTCACAAATGCATAACGCATTAGTTGTAATGTGTATACAGTAATAATGTATTGAAAAAATGATAAAAATCTATTAAAAAGGAATTTAAATCGACTAAAATCGATTACATTGAACTGACTCAATACTAATTAACACTTCAGTGGGCGCGCCAATTTTTGGAACACCAGCAGGCAAAGTGCAACGTCTCTTTCAACCACGATAGTTCCTTTTGTAATAAACAAATTGAAACTAATAATTCTGCGTTTTATGACAAGATATAAAATGTTGATAATATTGAGATATATTTATAATTAAAGGCCAAAGAATGCAGATACGATCGCCTTATTTCAAAGCTCTCCGGTTTATTGGATCTAAGGACAACTTGCGAATGGATTCCTATTATGTCCAAAAACTTAAAAAACAATGAGATTGTCCATCTTCGTGATATGCGGGATACCGTGTAACAGCTTAACATTTGATCGACTACATCAATTCCTACTTTTGTCGTATTGTAATGCTGTATAATCGCCGGTTTAGTCACGACTAACAATGAACGGAAAGGAATATAAGGGTCAGAAAATCAAGCCTGCATTTGATAGCGTGTTGCCATAAATAGAAACTGCTTAGAACATTCAAACCTTACATGTAAGAAAAAAAAATCAAAATAAAAAAAATGTTGCACTTTTTACATGGGCGTGACCGCTGAAGGGTTAAATTAAGTACAATAGGAAAATGGCGGAACCAAAATTTTCGTTCGTTATATCCGTGAGTTCGTTATATACCGGGTTCGCTATAATGGGGTTCAACTGTACTTCTTTCAAGTGCCGTTGAAGAGCTCGGGGGTTGACATTTTCCCACTACAAATCCATTTTTACCACTGAAATTTATCCACTGCAGCTTTAAAGAGAGAAATCCATCTGCTAAAAGCTATGCAACTACTAGCGTTTAGGAAACTTTCTTTTTTAATTTAAAAAAAGATACTCAGTTTCTCGTTTTGGTATTTTTGTGTCCTTTTCTATATATCTCTATACCAAATACGACGAAAAGATTTTGTTCTTCGTCTTCCACTTCCAGAAACTGCAAACCACACTAGAGTGAAGCGCTTTAGTTCAGATCGCTTACCAGCAAGGACATCCACTACGATTTCCTGAAAACATATTCAATAACGAATTTCCTTTTTTCTTTACTTTCGAAGCAAGATTCTCATTTCCATTGGCTCGGGTGAAGTAAAATGCGTGATTCAATACAGGAACTTTCAAAAGAAAAATAACCATAACTCAGAGCCCGACATAACACAGAAAAATAATAATAATAAAAAAGAAAACACTATCCTCTAAACTGCAACCGTAACTAAAAAACGCTTTTACCCTTTCCCCGTTCTATTTCCTGCCATCTAAGCGAAATAAGTAGTTGCGGTAGTATGGGTGTAAGTTCGGCACACACAATACATTTCGAGGACCCCGCGCCGTATGTTGTGGCAACACTTTTATCGGAGCCGGTCATATTTTTACCCACCCCCCGTGTTTTCTAAACGGGAGGCTTTTAAGGAAAAGAAAAAGGAGCCCGCCGCTTTTAGAGGAGAAATGGGGGGAGGCGCCACGTTTCGAATTTCTGCAGAGGACATCAAATTTTAACTGATGATGTCGGGTGTATAAAGGACAAAAGGATCGCAGAGTTTTTCACTTTACTTCGAGGCTTGTTAAAACAAGTGGAATACTCCATAAATAAAGTTTTCTACATTTATCAGGAATCATCAGAATGTCAAAATCTCATAAGACAGAAAAAGGTATCCCCTTGCGTATGAAAGATGTTTTTCGTATATTTTATATAATCCTATTAGTCTTTTAATTTACACTACTTGGGAGGGGGGATGGAAAACATCCTTAGCTGCAATCTATGTAAATAAAAGAAAAACTTTGTCGGTCGGAGAACAATTCCGGGTAGACTGTTTCCGGTATGGCATCCGTTATGAAATTCGGCCGTGTTTGAAAATGTTGAAATCGATGTGTTTTTTTCTTTCATGAAACTGCATAAATGTTACATATTTGGATAGAGCTTTAAAAACTGATAATTTTTTCTGCGTAAACTTATTCTGTTACATTAATAGTTTTAGAGATATTTCAATTCTAAATGCATACTCCACCGAACAAAACGTAACCGCCATGTTTTACGATGTAAACAAAGCGTGATTCTCACTAAAATATGAATCACTGAAAAAGAAATGTTTCATCGTGTGTCTAATTTTTAATTATTTTTCTATTTTTACTACTTTTAATTCAAATGCTTTAATCATAAATAGATTATTTGAAGATGTACTGATTTTTGGGGTATTTTTGGCCACTTAAAAGTGAAAAAAAAAAATTTAAATTCAAGTGAACTGTGATTCGAGTGTCAAGTGATTCGATAGCTGGGCGAAGCCTGGCTAGTATACAATAAAAGGAAAACGGTCAAAATTTAAGTAAACCAAATGAGATAATAATAAAATGCAATTAAAATTGTAAAGACGGCAGAGTCTCTAGCCTCCCAAACTAAAAAAAACTAAACTCATGGCACAACAGTCCGAATGTGGACCAAGGGCTGTGGTACCCATCTCTGCTTTATTACCGTGGTCAAACCAAGCCCACGGTCAGCATATTTCTCGGTCCGGTGGACAAGAGTGGACGAAGGAAAGTTCCTCCGGTGGACGTCATTCCTGACGCGGGAACCCCAGTGTTAGTTCCCAAGCATGCTTGTTCCTCATTTTATCGACCCACTCAAGGGATGAAAGGCTGAGTCGATCTTGCCCAGTCGCAAGGTCGGTAGCCCCCCAATAGATTGAGAAAATAGTTCTTTATGTCGTGACGGAACAGGAGGGAAGATAGTCCGCCTACAGTAATTCTCCGCTGCAGCAGAGAGAGCAAGTGGAACTGGTCAAAGTTGCAATTCGGTTAAGATGGACAGCGTGACGATCATGCTCTGGCGTCAGTCCTAAAGCCGTCTCAGCCTATACGACAGTGGCTTTCAAGCCCCTTTGCTTCCCCCCCCCCCTTTTATCATAGCTCAGAATATTGCCCCCCCCCCAAGACCGTCTGACTCAAAAAAGAATCATCCGATTTAAAAAAAAATCATAGCTATTCATCCTTTAATCCGTTTTGATAGAATAATGACTAGGCAGAAAGAGGAAAATCTGGAGTTTCACGCAGTTGCTGACAAGTACTGCTAACGCTCTTCCTTCGCCCGCCACTTCAGTGTTTGTAAAGATGGCGACGGCACAACAAAAATAATTTTGTGGTCTACGCTTTGCGAAGTGTGAGTCCGTAACAACTGTTCGGCGTGATTTTCGTCGACAAAACCCGGATAGATTGGAGTTCCTACCTCTCGGAGCATCAGGCGACGGTACAAACAATTCCAAGACACGTGTTGTCTGTGTACGCATAACAGCCGCGGAAGCAGTGTATGCAGACAAGCTCGCAAAAGTTTGGGACGAATTTGACTACCGTATAGACATATGTCTTGGTATAAGGTGGGCATATTGAGCACCTTTCATTTGGTTTGTAAAAAAACAATATGATTAGCCATGTAATATAAAATTAATTTTAAGTTTCTATGTTCAATATTTTTCATAATATACTCATTTCAAATCGAGTGATTCTGTTTGAAACACTCTGCACTATACGTATAATACTGAAAATCATTTCTTTTTTTTACTATTATAGCGCATATACATTTTATTTGCAACTGAAAATACTAATGGTTTTCAAAACTTGAATTAAATATATTTTTTTATTAATGTTCAGAATTAAATACTTAACAGACTAAAGTGAATGGCAACAGACTAAAATATAATGCTGCATGTTTAAGAGCTGATTTTAATCTGTGACATGCCATAAACTTTGTTCAATGTCAAAGGCTGAATTAAAAACAAACTACAATTTTACAGATGGCACATAATGTACTTCATATCCCATTTTTCTACATTCTGGTCCCAGTTCCTAGCCTGAAACCTTAAAATTCCCTTCCAGAGAGGCTATACCTCCCTTGTCGAGAACCCCTGCCATAGGTTGATTAGGCAGTTGGGGGATACTATCTCGCAATGGTTTATTCCTGGTTCTTTCCCATAGTCCCATTTTATGGACATATTTAATTTTAAGATTGGGCATTAATTGCCTTAAAATATAATAATTTCTTCCTCTACGGTAAATGAGGAGATTATTTAAATAATATTTTAATTTACAAAGTATCCTTACCGTCCACTTGATGCGCATTATTTTAGGCCTAAGACACAGTATAATCTTTCCATCTGCAATAGCGCTTTCACGATTTTAAAGCTCGTTTGCCTCTGGTTCAAGTAATGAAGAATCTCCACTAATTAAGCTTACACGACTAAAAATTAACATTTCTCCATTTTTTTTCTAGACAAAATATTTTACTGTTAATTAACTATCTCAAAAAACAGCAATTTTATTTTTACAAGTACTAAAACAATGACGTAGTCTTAAAGAGTGCTTCCTTCGTCAGAATTGGCGTTCGTAAGATTTTTTATTAAATTTTGTAATACAGTCGAAGCCGTTATAACGAACCTCAAGGGACCAAAGTTTTTGTTCGTTTTATCCGGTGGTTCGCTATATCCGAACCGTTAAGAAAAATGCTAGAGTTCACAAAATGTGTAACTCATTAGTTGCAATGTGTATTCAATAATGATGTATTTAAAAAATGATAGAATCTATTAAAAAGATCATTAATGAATTAAATCGACTAAAGTCGATTACAATATACTGACACAATAGTAGAGTCGAACCCCGTTATAGCGAACCCGGTATATAACGAACTCACGGATATAACGAACGAAAATTTTGGTCCCGCCGTTTTCCTATTGTACGTAATTTAGTTAGTATTGTGTCAGTTTAATGTAATCGATTTTAGTCGATTTAATTCATTAATGATCATTTATGAATAGATTTTACAATTTTTGTAATACATCATTATTGAATACACATTGCAACTAATGAGTTATATATTTTGTGAACTCTAGAATTTTTTTTAATGGTTCGGATGTAGCGAACCACCGGATAAAGTGAACAAAACCTTTGGTCCTTTGACGTTCGTTATAACGGGGTTCGACTGTAATTAAATTACTTACAATAGAAAAACGGCGGGACCAAAATTTTCGTTCGTTATATCCGTGAGTTCGTTATATACAGAATTCGCTATAACGGGGTTCGACTGTAATCAAAATAAGCTACCTAGGAAACCAAGGTTTCTTTCCATTTTATGTTAAGGCTCTTTTTAACATTTTAATCGGCAAAAAAATATTCAGGATATATAATGCGGATAGTTACAGTGAAACAACCAATACTTGTACACCCAAATACAGCAATTCCAGTGCCATATTTTGAAAAACATGCTTAACAAAAGGCGGTTTCATTCAATATTGGAAAGTAGTTTAAATTCTGTGCCTGAATCGAAACTAATATTTCCTGTGTAAAAATGTATTTAACCATTGTATAATGATCTACATTACGAAGCATCGTATAATGATCTACATTTCGTTTAACTGCGGGATGCTTGCTGAAAATCCTTGAAGAGAGATGTTGCTTACGGAAAGGAAAATTTATGTCGAGCAATAATGGGGCTGGTGTTACGAAAAATGATATATTTGCATAACAACGACTGAAATGCCAATTTCATCTACAAGATTATTTGAGTAAAACTGTACCAGAAGCGCGTTATTAAAATCTATATATTCTTTTAAAGAACGTTATTAACATAATTTGCTGATTCAGGCACTGTGCAATTAATTATGTCAATGTTAGCGACATACACTAACATTAACATAATTGATGCGGACCTGAGGTATCCTGGAGGAAGCGTGTTGTCTTTCAGAGCCGAGGGTAAACTGTTTGAATCCCGAAACGCGCCGTTTAACCTTTAGCTTACGGGGCCCATTTTTCCGATTCCCTCTTTAGAACGGAAAATTTCATACCCCCTAAGTAAGAGCAGCCATTAAGGGGGATATATATATATATATATATAACACAAAAGGGCTAATTAGAGCGGTACCTAGTGGTACCGATTAGGGCTAATTAGACCGATACCTGTAGGCACCAATTCCAAACTGCTACAAACACCCATGGCGAAAGTTGGACTCGAACCCACAGGGTCTGAACCGCAAGCCACCTCCGTAGCCATTCGGCCATCTCTCCCAACGTCCGAAGCAGAAGCTCTTATTATAGAACTACCAGAACGTAAACATTTTCTTAAAGGTAAAAATGTGCTTTGCATAACTGTCCAGTAACTTCCCTTGTTAATTGATTTTACTTCCCTTTGTTAACTGATTTTGACATTGCAACAGATTTAACTCGATGCAAAATCACGAAACGTGAACTCACAGGCGAATCCGAGTTAGCTACAGTAAATTCTTATACACGAGCAATTTCGAACTTTATTTACACTATTCTCACGGCTGTTTCGCTGGAGCCATTGATTAACCATACTGAAAGCGTGGGATAGCAATATATAGCGGCCAAGCCACCACTCCTCCATCAGCACCTGTTGCTACGGCAACGCTTGCGGAGGCATCTCTTGGTGAAATACGATAGCCACATAATCTTCAGATTAGACATCGAAGAATTTAAGCCCGCGCGAGACATAATGAGTCATTAATTTTAGTAGCAGCAGTTTATGCAATGCTGGCAGGTCCTGATTTTGATTTTCCATTAGGCCTGGTAGGCCCGAGCCTAGGGACCCCAGAATGTTGGGGGCCCCAAAATATTTTATTTTACAAGAAAAAATTCCCAATTCAATTTTTTTTTATTTTACCCTTTTTAATAGCAATTTTATTATATATCCTTTCAAATTTGATTGATTATTTCATCATATGTATAATTAATCATATGTATGCTATACTGCAGAGGTGGGGAACTCGCGGCCTCCATGATCTTCTCTTGCGGCCTTCATGAAAGCTAGCACTTGTATTAATTAATATTTAATTATATAGATTACAACAATTTCCAAATCAATACAATTAAATAAAGAACGGCATGAATGTATGTACAGCTAAAATAAAGTTGACATTTTGAAATTGTTGTCTAAAGTCGCTACAATTGTATATTTATCCAAATGAGCTTCGTTTACCTTGATTGTATGATACTTTAACTACACTTTATATGTCATTTAATGCTCAGAGTTTCTTAGCAATACTATCAGACATGTTATATGATCTCTACATAAAAACTATTTCCTTACTATTATTGTTATGACTGACTCTATGTACGTTAAAACGTATTATTTTTTCTGCAAAAAAATATTAATTAATGATTAATGTTATAACAAGTTTTTATCCTTAAGTGAATACAAAAATATTTTATATTGTAACTTTTTATGTCAAATAATAAATAAATAAGGACTTAATATTTTTTGTTATTTTTCTATATAATGCACCAAATTGTTAAAACTATATCTAACTGTAACAATTTCATAAAAGTCGCATTTATAGGTTCATCAACTTATTCGGCGTCCTTTATTACTACCTAATTTACATGTGGCCTCTAATGGTAAAAAGGTTCCCCACCTCTGTTATAGTGTATATAAGGGATTAATAAGTTTTTCTGGTTGCATTGTATTGGTGTTTTAATGATGAAGTTAATATGTTGTATTTCTTTTTGTTATGTTATTTGATAATGCTCTAGGCTTCTACGCTTCAAATAACCAGTTCTTGGTAAAATGGTACTTTCACAATGATTCTTGTTTTTTTTTTTTTTTTTTTTTTTTTTTTTTGTGTGTGTGTATGTGTCAATTTTGGAAATTTTACGCCCACATCAGTGTTAAGGGGGCCCCATTCCGAGTTGTGCCTATAGTCAAGAATTTTCTAAATCGGGCCCTGAATGCTGGTGCCAGTGTAAGAAATGCCAGAGCGTGGAAGTGTCTAGAGAAGCTGGGAATAGACGAACTGAGACTAAAATAATCGTACAAGAATGTATCGTTAAGGTACACGTATAATTCGATCAGAAAAACATCGCGTTTCATATCGATTACGGGCGAGAGATTATCTTAAATGTAAGAGTAGAACGGATGTAAACAAAAGCGTGGGAGGAAATGCTTAGAAATCATGCGCTAGGCGATCCGTAGGTAATAACAACTAATTGGTACAATTTCGCAAATATACTTCTAATACCAGTTCATTTTGCCAAAATATTATATGTTAGTAAAATGCCACTACATAATATCCAATATCAACTAAAGTTATATAAATTGTTTGCATGAAAACTCAATAACTAAACGTTTTAATTCCTAATCCGAAGAAGTATTTAAGTTAAAGAAATTGATTAACTCATCTGAAGAAAAGGGGAAAAGATAAACCTGTATAGTAAAAAAAATATTCGATTAAAAAATATGACAAAGCAAACAAAAAGTTCACCTTTTAAAAGCATATTCATGATGATCACGAATGAATAATTACAAGATAAAAAGAACTTTTTATAAACCATGTTTTTAAATTTTCTGTTGAATCATATAATCTTGACAATTCTATGTATTAATAAGTACTTTTTAATTTTTTTGATGAATTATATCATCCACTTGAAAGAAAATGAAGTTAAATGGAAGTTAACTTGCGTTTAACTTTTAGTTCCCATCCCGGCTGATAGAGGGCTGCACCAGTCTACAAAACAAAATTTACGGAAAATTAATTAAAATCTGCTTAAAGATGGCTAACAGTATCAAAATAATGCATTGCCATCGTATTCTGAGCTATTCTAAAAGTTTCAAATGTCTAGCTAGTCGGGAAGTTAGTTAAAAATCGATTGCAAGATTTGTACTGGACAAACACATACACAAACAAGAAAGCGAGTTAATAAAAACATGGTAAAAAAATTCATAAGAAATAACATTAGTTTCTTACGTTTCAATGGTCATAATTTTAACATAGGACTAATGATACGAACGTAGGTTATGGGACCACTCTGCATGATGTAGATTTCGATAATGGTGTGACTGGAGAAGGAACTAGAAAAAGTTATTGAAACTCACGCGTGGAATCAAAAATTAAACTCTTTTGATTAATTGGTACATACAAACATAAACATTTATTTGAATTGTTTTAATTCAGTTTTATCCAATATCAACAAAAAAAATTAAATTTCTTATAAATCATCTTTAATTTTGAAAGATTTTGCTTTGCCTTACAAATGTACATTACAACAATGTTTCCAACGCATCAAAGAGTACTTGATTTGTAACCCAAAAGTTCGAACTTTTAACTGTTAGAAGCCACACCACGTAGGGTTGCGTACTTTTTCCCTTTTCAAATGAACCTTTTAGTGTAAACAGGTTTCATGTGTTACGTAGAAATAGGGATTGAAGAGAGATGAGTGAATTTTGGATGGTCCTTGAGCATAAAGAAATTGAATTCGGGATCCTTTCTTCAAGTTTTAACCGCGCTGTAAGAAATCTTGATCACTCGCCCCGACTTTTTAGCGCTTATTACATAATAGAAAGACTAAATACCAACTAATTTTTCATGAACTTATTTTTACTTCATTACGATTTTTTTATTTAGCCCGTAAATTGAACTCGAGTCCTTCTTTCAGTGGTCGTTGTTGGAACATCGATGCCAATAGAACTAACTGTTCATCAATGTAAGGGATTTGACTATTCCAAAATATTACTCCTCCTTTAATTTCCCTTTCTGTTTGAGGTCAGTAACTCACTACGTACATATTATTTCCCATTCATTTATTTGTTAATTTACTTTTTGACCATGATGCTTTATTAACCCGGACCCTTTAATGGCCAGTACTGTACTGTCTCATGGCCAGTACTATACGAAATCTCTCGGTGATGGGAGAACTTCTCATGTTTATTCTATCCTTCCTCATAAGGTATTCTATGCGAGAAACACTATATAAAAGGAATCTAACTTAAGGCTGCTGTGTAGTAACCCTACTAAATTCGCTCTCCTCATTGATACCTATGGAGAAAATATATCTAATATTGACGGCTGCATAAATGCTGACAGATAGCCTCAACTTTTCTGCATCTTGCAACAGTATTCATTTCACAAATTTCTCCAAAGGAATTGAGGAGATTTTAAAACCCACTCTAGCAGATTTTTTCCCTAGAATCATTTAAATTGAAAAATAACATTTGCATTTCTTTAAAACGAAAAATGCCCCAAGGTGTAAAATGTCTTTCTCTTTGACGAACTACAATGTTTAAAAATTATTTCAGGTAGTCTCTTCTAACGAAACTACAGCGGATTATTAAAGTAGGATTATTTATCGTTGCGTACCTCTTTTGTATGTATGTATGTATGCATGTATGTGTTATGTATATATGTATCTATCTATCTATCTATCTATCGACCTATATATATATATATATATATGTGTGTACGTATGTATATATATACATATATATATGTCAAAATTTTGATGCATTTTGGTACTCTTCTGTTTAACTGTTTATTCTTGTCCAAGCGATACAGACTGGGTTTGGCGCGCTGCCAAAATTATAACTCGCGAGGTACGGACGGACGGTTTTAGCGTATGAAATTTTCCTTTCCGGAGTACCGTTATGGAGGAACGTAATCCTACGTTAAAAATCTTTCAATCCAAGTCGGTAATCCTTGGTCACACTCTCTCCATAAGTTAACACTGAAGTCAACGAATCCAATAGGGTTAGTTCACAGAAACCTTAATCGTTACTGCCCAATTCAGGACTTTTTTATTGCGTATAGAAGTCATCTGGAGACTTAACACAATGAAGCACCAGAGCTTTCTTAGAAGCTCTTTATTTCCCCAAACGGTCAAAAACTGCAATTAAACCTGATAATATCACCCATTCTAACAATGAGATAAAACAGGAGGAAAACTTTCTAATAATATGAGAAGCACATTAACCAGACGTGTTTCAAACTGTCTTCCCCGTAGATCGTTCGGCACGACTTAACATATCATTTCAATCGTCTTGCTTATCTCGCTTCCTCGCCGTCTCCCTTTTCAATGAAGATGGAGTCATTGACTGCCCACTCGTTCGTGACAGATTTTTATGCTCTCCGAAATCTTCCGTTTTTTTCTTGTTACTCTTCCGAAGGGCTCATGCTTACTTAACCCACCCCCTTATCACTCGAGACATGCGATGGAGACCGTTTCAAATGAAAACCCTACAAGAGAGAGTCGCGTGATTACGTTAAGGATAACGGTCTTTTCCGCTCTAATGGTTTAACTCGGCGAAACCAGTACTAGAGCCAAGGATACTTGGCGATGTGACACAGTTTCTGACGATATTTCTTACGAGAGGTATAACGACCCATGAAACAGAAAATCAGTAACAGATTGCTTTTAAGTAGCGTATTGAATCCTCTGAATTGTTATTTTAAAACTTCGATAGAGAATGACGTAAAATATGAAAGAACCATCCTCAATGGGAAGGCCTTGCAGTTCGTATGAATTATTAACTATATGAACAATATATTAGTTAGTTACACTATTTATTAGTTAATTATAACTGCTAAGATTCCTTAATCGTGTTCACCAACCGTTTACTGAAGATCTTAAATTAATAATTAATTGCAAACCACTGTAGAGTGTATTAGAGAAGCGGGTTATCTATAAAATATGTACGAAACAGTTTATTTATGTACAATGTGTATCATTGAATACATTACCTTAAAAAGATACTTTCCTATATTATGTATGTATATATATATATATATATATATATATATATATATATATATATATATATATATATATATATATATATATATATATATATATATATATATATATATATATATATATATATATATATGTGTGTGTGTGTGCGCGTGTGTGTGTGTGTGTGTGTATGCATCCATAAAGATAGGGTAGTTTACACCTTCAGAATTTCATTGAAAAAAAATTAACTTAGTTCGGTATACTTACCTTTAAAATATAAATTGAATTACGGTTAATTTATCATATACATCAAAGGTAATTCAGAATATTAATTACTTTATCCTTTGTTATTTGATCCGTTGAATGCAAAAGTGGTGTGGGTCATTTTTTTTTTCACTTTTCGAGATTAAACCACTAATGGAATTGTTAAAGTGTTTGTTGTAAGTCTAGCTTCAATCTATGCTAGCTAGAATCTAACCAGCTTAGAGCTTTTACTCAAGACAGAATGAACATAGAGCTTTCGATTAGTGGCGTAATCTTGAAATGTAAAAAACATAATGACTTGCACCACATTTGTATTAAACGGCTGATTTATCGATACACAAAAACCTAATTAAATACTGAGTGAAATTAGGAGAGTCGTAATTTGTTTTATTTTCTAGAGTAGATTTTTAAAAAAACTTTTTTTTTTAGAAATTTATTATTTTCTAAAAGTTTGACATAAGCATTTCTTCAAGATATTTTACATTATTTAAAATTTCTTCTTAGAAACAGAATAATAAAGTCAGAGAAATAAAACTATTCTATGAACAATATGCAAGTAGAAACATGGATTCCATTTTATTAAATTAATCGGTGAAAGAGATTTAGGATTTTCTCTGGAAAGTAGTAAAAGTGGTTCTGTGGTGTAATAAGTTTTCCTGCCTTACTATACTTAAAGCTGTGTGGATTTTAGCTACCATTAGAGAAAAGTGAAAAAGTTAGTGGAAAGTATAGCCGTGTGTTCGTTTCAACAATTGACAAAGCGCCGTTTTTACGCCCATCGTTGCTTTGGAGTCACTTCCTCTGTAATCTCTTCACTTGATTCACAAGTAACGAGAGACTTATATGCTCATATCGTGACTATCTTGGTGGAATACTGTATTTCCTTGTACGTGCTAAAACCTTTGATTTTCTTGGGAATTTGCGCAATCGGGTTTTATCGAAAAATTGGGATTTGTTGTTGTGGACGTTTTCGAAATGCGCAAACCTAAGCAAGTCTTTTTGTTCATTTGACTATTTAGTTTACAAAATAACCATACAAATAGTTAAACATGGTAATATGCAAAAATAAATTATAGGGAGCATATCTGATCTAGCCTTCAAAGACAAAGTTATCAGCTCTGAGAATTCTACTTCTTTATTGGCCCAGGCATTTCTCAGAAGTCTCCTGACTTCAAAATCTTTTTGGATTTCGTCATCCCAACAAAGGCGTGGTGTACCCCTGGATCTTTTTGTCACTGTAGTAGTGTGTACAGTGCCGTAACTAGCCATTACTGTGCCCTATGAAAATATTTTCATTTGGGCCCCTTAATTAATTAGGTTTCGGAAAATAATAAAACAAATATAGCATTTTAGGCCTCCCTTCGAAGTGGGCCCTGGGCGGGTGCCAATGTTGCCCTTGCCTAGTTACGGCACTGAGTGTGTATATAATTTTTTTGTTATTTTAGATTTACCCATTCTTTGCAGCTAGCCTTCCCATTTCAATCTGTTTACCTTTATAAAATTGATAATATCTGGTTCCCCATAGTGTCTATGAAGTTCTCGTTTAAACCTTTTTCTCACAATTCCCTCAAATTATACACCCCACAGAACAGCTCTCAAAACCTTTCTTTCAAAAGTAAGAGTTTCTTCGTCTCTGGTCATCTGTTCGTCATCTGTTCGTCTTCAGTCGTTGTCCAGGCCTCCGACTCATAAGTCAGTACTGGTATCAAAATCATTTTATAGAGAATTAAAAGGGAACAATTTGTTTACGTTTTAATAAATTCTCGTAAATCGGAATCTTTATGATTCAGGCATGATTGGTTTAAAGTTAGAGCACCATTCTTTTACCTTTTCAAAATGAATTGCATCGCTGCAAGAATTTTATATTCAGATGTAAGCCACTGCTTTAATAATTAACGTGGCATAAAATTACAAGAATGAAGAAACAAGATTTTCTCCTAGAAGCATTTAAACGAGGGTTTACAGTATAAGAGGTTTCATAATTTAACCTTTAACTTACGGGGCC
>OU015491.1:226313764-226351203 GCA_907164885.2 Dolomedes plantarius
GGCAGCGCACCAAACCCAGTCGGTATCGCTTAGACAAGCAGTAAACAGTTAAACAGAAGAAAAATCTATTTAACTGTTTACTGCTAACAACTTTGTTATCGTTATGATAGCAAAAGAGGTATGCAACGATAAGTAATCCTACGTAAATAGCTCGAGGTAGTTTCGTTAGAAGAGACTACCTGATTTTTTTTTCGGGGAGGGGGGGGTATACAGTCTGGTCGGTTGATTCAGTTTATATAACCAAAACCAAAATCCGCGTCTGAAAAGAAACCAGTGGAACCAGTAGGTATAGCACATATACCCATGTGCGTTGTGTTTCGTAACATTTCAAAGCCCAGGAATAAACTTAAGATAAATGTTTTTTCCCCTGTGGAAGTGCATTCTACTTTTGCAGTCAGTAACCTATTTGGGATGTCTTCTTTAAAAACTAGCCGTATGATGGCCAATTGTCTAAGGCACTGGCGAAGGATCGAGTCCTTCCGGTAACAAGGATGTTTGTAGCCATTCGGAACTGGCCTCGGTCAGTAGACCCCGCTCTAATGGACCCTTATGTTGCAAAAAATGACTGTAGCGTTCTCAACCAACTCGGCTTAACTCTATACACCTAATAGTTTATCAGTAAACACCAACATTTTGTGCCCATAAAACCTATATATAATATATGTAATAGAGCAGCTTGCTGAACAACGATGGAAGATGGCCGAATGGCTAGGGCGCTGGCATTCGGTACCAAAGCCTGTAGGTTCGAGTCCCACTCTTGACATGGACGTTTGTAGCCGTTCGGAATCGGCTGTAAGCAGTAGGTCTCGGTCTAATTAGCACTCGTGTAGCAAAAATTTATCGTAACGCTTCAAACCAAACCTAACTGAACAACTGTGTATCTAGCTGGTAATCAGTTTCAGTCTATGTGTATTCCAAAATGGATTCCGTATCACATGAAATTGCTGCAATTATGTTCTTCAACACTACCACCGATTATCAAGGGCACATCCTGTTTCCAGAAACTTTTTATATCAAGCGTTAAGACTTGGAGGATCGTTTCCACATTTCGTGGCAATTGCGTAACATATTCCGTTTTGAAATACCCTGAAGCACATATTGCATACACGGAGTAGCCTTTTTACAACTTTCGCTTTCATGGAACAACTATCGCCACCTGTTCAACTTTTTTGACACAGAAAAAAACTCTTATATATACGGTAACACATTTGTGAATTTCCAGGTATTTTTTTGTATAAATTTTTAAAATGTATCAAGATTTTTTTGGGACACCCCGTATATCTAATAAACAAATGTATACACAAGATAACATTTCTTTGCTAACACATTTTAATATTAAAAAAATAATTTGCTTTTCCGTTTTCAATGATGAAAGAGCGAGAAATAACCACATCACTGCGAAGTCAACTAAAGCAAGCAACCTTCGATAATGAAAGCCTATCATATTTAATGTAATAAGGCATTAGTAAATATATATGCTTGTAAGTATATAAAGATTCAACGTATTTTGCGTGGGAGTGCATGTATGTAAGTCTAGATACATAGCTAAAAATGAAGACAATTCTATTGAAACAGTGATCGATACATCCATTATTTGCGTGCACCTGCAATCTCTCTCAAGAGAAAAAATAGTAAGATTTCTACGTATAAAAAAAAAGCCGTACTGCTTAAGCCATCCGACCCTCCGCAATCATTCAGTCCTCCCCTATTTCGGGAGATAATTTCCTATAATTTCATACTCATTCCACTCTACTTTGACAAATAACCATAATCTACCTACCCCTACCCCTTCCTTACGAGTTCATTCTCCGAGAGCGGTGATCTCCTAAATTTTGATTCTCTTCGATTTGAAAAGTTATCGCTTTTCGAAAGAGGCAACTTGTTCGCTATTTAGAATCGCGTAAGTTATTTCAGACTTATTTGTGTCTCTGATCCTTTCTAAATCTTGGGAATTATGGTTTATTGTAGTGATTAAAAACTTTTTATCTTTTTTTTAAGAATTGAAAATAAACTTCAAATGGCTTATACCGGGTGAGCCGATAGTTCGTAAAAACTTTTAAAATTCATAAAAAAGGAATAAATCATGATATATAAGTACATTTTGCAAGATAGGGGTCACAAGGAAGTCGAATTTTTTTTAGCAGCAAAATAAAAAATTTTAAAAAGTCACTAGTAGAGTAACTGGTCCAGCTTTGCGAGCACTGCTACACCCCGTGGACGATTCGCTGCCATATTATTCATAACGGTTTCTACCGCAGTAATGCGGCCCTCTGACAGCAAGGGTCTTCCACTTCGAGGCCGATTCTCCAAATCCTCGTGTATCACGGTCTTTTATTGCAAGATTGGTTTTCATAACTCTGCTGAATCTCTCGAATGTCAGTGACATCTACCGGTGACTTTTTAAATACACTCATGGACAAAAAAATTAGCGCACCAAGAAATAATTGCGGGATCGTAACGAAACTTGCAATGAAGGTACATGTCGGGGAGATATGCAAATGATTAAAAATGCAGCGTGATTGCGCATTACGTATAGCCGGTAGAGGGCGTTGAACATCGTACTCTGTGGAGTATAAAACAGGTAACCAAAGTTTGTTTGAGTGTGCTGAATCATTTACAAAGGAAGAGCTGAAATAGACATGCCATTACGCCGTGTTCGAAGACAATATAAGCAGTTGTCGCAGTTTGAGAGGGGGAGAATCGTCGGGATGATGGAAGCTGGGTGGTCAGCTAGGCGAGTAGCTCGTCAATTAGGCCGCTCTGATTGTGTTGTGAGGAGGTGTTGGGACCAGTGGACCCGAGAGATGTCATGTACACGAAGACCAGGCTCAGGACGTCCTCGACAGACAAGTCGTCGAGAAGGCCGCCACATCGTAAGAAATGCACGCGTACAGCCAACTGCTTCATCGGCCGCCATACAGGCACAGGTAGCACCTTCACTAGGGGCCTCTGTGTCTTCTCGAACCATACGAAGGCGCCTGGCTGAAGGACAGTTGGTATCGCGGCGCCCATTACGTGTGCTGCCCTTGACGCCCACCCATCGACGCCTCCGTTTGGAGTATTGCCGCGCACGAGGAAACTGGACTGCAGCGGAATGGAACCATGTCGTCTTTAACGACGATTCCAGATTCAATCTCGGCAGTGATGACAATCGTGTTCGTGTGTGGAGAGCCCGTGGTGAACGCTTCAATCCTGCTTTTGCTGTACAGCGACACATCGCTCCCACAGCTGGTGTGATGGTATGGGGTGCCATTGCCTACAATACACGGTCACCCCGCTGGGCTTTTCCGTGGCACCATGAAAAGCCCAGCGGTATGTTCATGAAATCCTGCAACCACATGTGTTGCCACTCATGCAACGGCTCCCAGGAGCCATTTTTCAACAAGACAATGCTCGGCCTCATACGGCAAGGTTGTCACAAGACTGTCTCCGCACTGTTACTACCCTTCCTTGGCCTGCCCGATCCCCAGATTTCTCTCCAATCGAGCATATCTGGGATCATTTGGGACGACGAGTTGGGCATCCCACGAGTTTGAACGAACTAGAGGCAAGGCTACAGCAAATATGGAACGAAATGTCTCAAGACATCATACAGAACTTGTATGACTCAATGCCCGATCTATCGCATCGTGCATTCGCGCTAGAGGGGGTCCAACGGAGTATTAACTCCTCCGTTCTTTTGCCTTTTTCTCTGAAATAAATTATCCTTTTTCTTTGATTTTCTTATCATTTACTTATATAAAAGTAATCATTACGTATGTAAAATTTCGTTTCATTTTGACGACTCCTTCTTGGTGCGCTAATTTTTTTGTCCATGAGTGTATTTTGATGATATATTTTCCTATTAGATTATAGTATAATTAATTCGAATCAAATATATATATATATATATATATATATATATATATATGTAATGAATCCAAAGAAGAGATTGAAGATTCGTACTGGTAGTCGTAGCTGGCATCAATAACGACTGGCTGGCACGGCGAATAAATTTAAAGTTCACCACCACAAAGGAAGGAAGAGGCAAGAAAACATGATCCTGCAGTTAGCTGGTTATAAAGCAGTTTATTTTCAACGACTCACATGGCACAGTCTGTAGTTATTTCAGAATTTCATATTCAAACAGGATAGCACGGGATAAAACAAAAAGATAAAGGGGCTAGCCGGGTACGGGACCCGACCAGCGGCAGGACAGCTGAAAATACGCACGGAAAGCTCTACATGTTTCCTGGTTGAGATAAGGCACACAAAAGCTACGGAATTATTGAGAAAAGCGCGGATTTTCAGGCGCGCTGAACTTTAATTGGTCTAAACTCATCACCTGATTATGTCGCGTCATATGGGGTGATCGCTTCGTCATAGTTATCGAATGTTCCACGCCATTCGTGTTATATAAGATTTGGTCTCACGTGGCGTTATGGGAAAAACTAATAGATTACTTCGGGTGGATATAGGTCAAAATCAGAAATGAGGGACGGTGTTCTGTTGCGATAAGATGAAAGAATTTGGAAGAGGCGTGTTAAAGATAATGAAAAGGTTTGAAATTTATTTCATATATATAAATTAGAATTTGTAATTATATGGTAAACATTTTTAATAGACATGGATCATTGGTTTGCGTTTGTCTTTATATTCAGTTATCTATTTTCTTTGTGTTCAATAAGGTACATCCCCCCCCCCTCAAAAAAAAATAACAAGCTTAGCAAATACTTGTTTGACATTCAGTGGGACCAGTACCTATCCACTTTGATTAATTTAATAAAGAGAAATAACCACAGTGCCCCAACAAAAACACACCAAACGTACGAACACACCATAAGAAAAGCCTATCATGTTTCGTGTAATCAATATTTTCTAAATATATAAAGAGTATACATATTTTGTGTGGGAAAGACGTCATGTATGTTTGGAATACAAATTTAAAAATGAAGACAATACTATTGAAACAGCGATCGATACATCTATTATCTGCGTGCACCTGCAATCTCTCTCAAGAGAAACCATAGTAAGGTTTTTACGTATATAAAAAGCCGTACTGCTTGAGCCATCCGAAAACTCGCAACCATTCAGTCCTTCACTATTTCAGCGGATAATTTCCTATAATTCCATACTCATTCGACTCTACTTTGCCAAAAAACCATAATCTACCTAACTACCTTGTCTTACATACGGGTTAATCTCGGCCGCAAGTTCTCGGAGCGGAGGTCTCCTAAATTTTGATTCTTTTCGATTTGAAAAGCTATCGCTTTCGAAAAAAGGCAACTACGCCAACTTAGGACCGCGTAAGTAATTTCAGACTTATTTGTGTCCCTAATCCTCCCTAAATCTTTGAAATTTGAGTTTATTGTTATGATTAAAATACTCATTTTAACGAATTCAAAAGAAACTTAATTATTTTGTTTTTATTCACCACGTTCCCATTTGGCTAATAAGAATTTGAGTAGCAGAATGTAATTCATAATAATGTCAAATGGCTTATATATGTATATATATTTTATTTCTGTGATATGTTTTCCTATCAGTTTATATCAGAATGAATTCCTATCAAACATATTAATACTATCAAACATATTCATTTTAGCTAATTGCTAATATTATTTTCCAAATAATATTAGTGTATAGTTGGAATGTATATATATATATATATATATATATAGTTACGAATTTACGAGTCTATGGTAATCTTGCCAATTAGGAGAATTATCGCCAAATTGGCAATTAATTTGGTGACTTATTTTGGTCGCCAAATGTGGCGATATTTCGCCAATTGGTCTTCAACCTTCTAGACCTTTCTGAAACGTTCTAGAGATTTCTAGCTGGTTGACTGATAGAGGTCTCTTTGGAAGTCTATAAATATACCTGACATTGGCACTGGCACTCAGTGTTCTTTTCTGCCGAGAACTGAATGCATTGAAAGTGCGTTAGGCGTGTATTGTATTGACGACTCTGTTATCCTAACTTGTGTTTTTAGAGTTTTCTGCTGTATAGAAAATAGTTGTTACGTGTTTTCTGTTTGAATTTGAGTATGCGCCTGAAGAATTTACAGAATAATAAATTTTATTTTGTGTGCACTTTCTGAAGAGATTTTATTCAATCCTATCGAACCTAGGAAAACGAAGCAATATATATATATATATATATAATATATAAATAACAATATACTATTATATTGTAAGAACTTATAACGGACATGAATCATTGATTTATCCTTATCTCATTTTCAGTGATCTTATTTGCCTTGTGTTCAATATTTTCCCCTTTTTTTTTAAAGTTCTAACAAGCTTAGTAAATTAATGGACCCAAAAACCCTTTAGCAGACCAAAATCAATGAAAATATCAATTTTTCATTCTTCCTCTTAAAATATAATTTTACCTCAATGTCTAGGAAGAAAAATTGGAAACAGGACCATGCTTATAATCTCAGCTAAAAATATTCCTTTTGATGTTTAGCGAATGGTTTTATTTTAATTTGTAATATTTGAAGCCATTTATTTCATTTTGTGTTTGTTAGATTTGTTGTCATGTTTAAAACGCTAAAATTTCAAAATATGTAAAATATGAATGGACTTTTTATTATTATCTGTCAATATGTTCTATTTTATAAAATTACGGATGGATTTTGCAGTAATGTGAAAAGATATTTTTAAACTAAAATATGAAAGAACCGTTGTTAGAAAATGTATTATTATTCATAGGTTTATAAATTTCGTACTTTTCCTCATGAACTAATCATTTTGATGGAAACTTGATTCCTAAAGTTATAAATAATACTTCTGTATAAATAACAATAAAAATCAGAGAAATAGAATTAAAAAAATAAAAAAACGGATTTTAAAACTTGATTTTATGAAATAACTTATATTCAAGATTAATAAAGAAAAGTTGTTGTTTTTTAAATTAGAGAGTGTCCAGACCCCTTTGGTCTATTTCATATGTCTTAAATTCCAAACGCCTTAAATTTTACCATGTAAATGAAACGACTGCCTTTTAATTTCAGGGCCAAAAAAGTGTAATAATCTCAATATATTAAATTTAAATAAGGTATCGTAACTGAACGTATGTCATTAGATTCCTTGCTGCTTGGCTAACAATAATTTTTTTGGAACTGATCTTCAGTTCATTCAAATGAGTCTGCGTGTGTTAAATTCATTACATCTCTTCTTTTTCGACATAAAAGGCTCTATTTAAGGTTAATAGCTTTCATAAGGAATTATTGAGATATGTTTCTAATTACGCAGACCAGTAGAGCAGAAAAAGCTTCTAGCCACTTCCAATGGACTAAAACTTTAAATTGATACTCCATAATATAAATTTTAACGATTAAGTTCATCCCATATAATGTTTTCGAACGATAGACTAAATGCCAGTAAAGATAGCTTAATATGTCTATGTGAATAAAAATTTAGTGCGAGAGAAGGATAATTAGGTATTGTCGTGTTTCGCTTCGCGGAGGTTCGTTTTATAGCATAGGGACAGAGGGGTACACAAATTAAGTTGTCTTTTAACTACACAAAGACAATTATTTATTTACAATTTAACACAGAATTAAAGAACGATTCACCAGAGGTGGACGAGCCTACAAACATGTCGCCAAACCTCTGATCACACACTCTCGATTCTAATTAAAGAACAATTCACCAGAGGTGGACGAGCCTACAGCATCTCGCCAGACCTCCGATCCGAATCCGAAGTCTCGATTCTAATCAAAGAACGATTCACCAGTGGTGGAAGAGCCAACAAGCATCTCGCCAGACCTCCGATCACACTCGATTCTAATTAAAGAACGATTCACCAGAGGTAGACGAGCCTACAAGCATGTCGCCAGACCTCCGAATACAAACTCTCGATTCTAATCAAAGAACAATTCATCAGAGGTGGACGAGCTTACAAGCATCTCGTCCGAACTCCGATCACAAACTCTCGATTCTAATCAAAGAACAATTCATCAGAGGTGGAAGAGCCTACAAGCATCTCGCCAGACCTCCGATCACACTCGATTCTAATTAAAGAACGATTCACAAAAGGTATACGAGCCTACAAGCATGTCGCCAGACCTCCGATCACAAACTCTCGATTCTAATCAAGGAACAATTCATCAGAGGTGGACGAGCTTACAAGCATCTCGCCAGACCTCCGATCACACACTCTCGATTCTAATCAAAGAGCAATTCATCAGAGGTGGACGAGCTTACAAGCATCTCGCCAGACTTCCGATCACACACTCTCGATTCTAATCAAAGAACAATTCACCAGAGGTGCACGAGCTTACAAGCATCTCTCCAGACCTCCGATCACATACTCTCGATTCTAATCAAAGAGCAATTCATCAGAGGTGGACGAGCTTACAAGCATCTCGCCAGACTTCCGATTATCCTCTTTACCACAGACCCCCTCTCTCTCTGACTCTGTCTTCTTTACTCCCTCGGGTTTTTACTCTCATGCTAGCCAATCACTCTGAATTGTGAGGGGTAGATCTCGGGTTACCGCATCTGCGTGTTACTTAGCTTCATGCTCAAATATTACACTACAGGTACAGATGCAGCTGTAGGCATTCATCTCTACAATCATGCTACGTCATTGTGTCTATCATACTGATGAAGAAAAAATAGTGTCGCTGCTCTGCTACACGTTCAATGAAATCTGTTACACTGAACAAGCCCGGGCAGCCTGGTGTTTGGCACGTCGGTGCTCGGTTCGAATCTCGACAAGTGCCAACAGATGTCTTCCCGGGTGTGCTCGGTCGAAATTGAGGTGGCACCTGGTGAATTCGGATCCCTACCTTTGTGGTGCATTAAATAAAGTATGGACCCTCGTTCCTAGCCCGCAAGTCTTCAATGGACCTGGTATAGAGTGTCCCGGCTAGTGGGCTTAAGAAAACAACAGCAAAAACAAGTACAGTCTCAATCCGAAAAAAACTGATGCCCCGAGAAAGGAATCAGTTAGTTATTTACACCTAAATTTAACGTACAATGTATTAATTATATTTATCCCTAAAGTTACATGCATGGAAGGTTATTAGCTGCTTATTATTGCTTCTACCATTACAGCGTCTTTCCATAATTGTATGAACACGTTAACGACACTTAATATACTATATACCATTACTGATAACAAACTGAAAATCCTCGAGTTCCTTTAGCTGACGTAATAAGAAGCAACCATTGTACTCGAATGTCGTGTCCTAACGGAACGTAAGATTACTCCCTCGAATTCGTAACAGAACAGTAATTTTAAGCGTTTCTCTCATCTACTCGAGAGATTTCCCCTACACGCAGTCTTTCTGATTCATCTCTGATTTATATTTCCTACATACCTCCATCAGGAGGTAATTTTAGATACTCAGTACACCCAGCTTGACAAATCACCTCGAGCACCCCCCTTTCTTTCATGAAATACACCTCATTTGTTGCTTCTTTTTCATCCTATTGGCGAGGTCGTTAGAGAGCATTTTCCTTTCGCGTGCAATCAATTTCCTTTCCCTCGTTTCCATTCTCTCAAGTTTTAGAAACCTTATATCAGTCAGGTGGGTGAGGTGGGTGAAAGGAATGTATATAACTGATTCCATCAGAAAAAAAAACTTAATTTGAAGGTGGGGTTCAGGAGAGTAAGGTCTTTTCTTATATAATTAGTATAATCTTCTTTGCATTTACGTATATAACCATAGTAGTGTAGTGAATATTACTAAGATTAAATGGTATTATTTTGTATAATATAAACATAAAGGATTTATATTTGTAATGTTAAACATACCTTTTTCGATACGGTCTTCATCCGAGCCTCGTTTTGTCTACGTTCATGTGGACGCTGCTTAATCTGGCGAGTTAAGAAGGGAATATTATACAGTGGTCTTTATTAGTACAATATGACTATAAAGGATTTGTATTTGTACTGTAAAACATATCTTTTTTTAAAACGGTCTTCATTTGACCCAAATTTTGGTTGAATACATATGGAAGCTCGTACATTTGGCGAGTTCAGTAGGGAATATTATAAAGATTAAGTAACCTTATTTTGTATGACTATAAAAGGATTTATAGTTGTGATATAGAACTTATCTTCTATGACACGATCTTCCTCTGACCCGAATTTAGGGTCCATAAAATATGCGAGTCAGGAAGTGAATATTATAAAGATTAAGTGGTCTTATTTTGTATAATATAACTATAAAGATTTATATTTGTGATGGAAAACACATCTTCTTTGATAGGATCTTCCTCTAACCAATATTTTGGCTGCATACATATTAACGCTGATAAATCTGGCGAGTTTAGAAATTGTGTGAAGTTTCCACCACCGTATCCACAAAGGTTCGGAAATTTTCTTATAACAGGAATCCTGTTATTTATCTATGCTGTCAGGTGTATAACGATCTCTCTGCAGCATTGACTTAATTTTATCAAATTTGTCTTCAAGAAAGGTACTACCGTGAACTAAATCTATGATCTTTTACAATCTAGGACAGCTGTGATGTACCATGCATTCTCACACTCATTTTATGAACTTTAAAAATTGGTGTCACCTCTCACTAAACCACAAGTGCTTAGCTTTAACTTTAAATGTATTATCTGTGTAATGAATTGTTTAAGGTGCCAAAACTTTGTTAGTAGGAATTTGGATGAATTCATAGAAATTCAGACCATCCCAAATGGTAAGCGTTTTTATGAAAGCTGTCAAAATGCCGTTATTTGTTGGTTATTCCTGCATAAAATTATGATAAAAAGTTTTCTTTTCTTTCATAGTTGTCCATGAAGTTAGACGAAATAGTGAAGTAAGACGACTACAAATTTTAGTTTGATTGTTTACACTAACAGCAGAGTTTTAAAATTTTGCCGTAACTTAAATTAGTTTTTTTTTTTAAAGTTAGATGTCATTATTTTGCATCAAACGTCACGAGAATACTTTACATTTAAATTTTTGAAAAAAACATTTTCCTCTTCCTACCAAATCCATCTGAGATACGAGTAAATAAATCCTGTATTAAATGTTTTGGAGCAAGGAGAGATTTATTTTACGTAAAACATTTTCGTTTGTCACTTTGAGTGTTCACGCCAAATATCGTATTTTGTATTCAAAGAGTTTTAGTGATATCTCGTTCCTAAAAGGCTTATTGGTCAGAAGGAAAGCTGAGTGACACCTAATGTTTACTGATTTCTACAGTTATATGACCGACAAGTGGTTGAAAGACTAAATAACTATCATCTTTACTACACTCATACATCCATAGATCCTAGTTAATTGGTTCCCCATCATAACATATTCTATGAATGTACTGAATAATTCAGAATTCTTTCACACACGCGTTTACTCACTTATACTGTTTAGGAAAATAAATACCGCGCATTCCAGTTGAAAATGTAAATAAATAAATTTACACAAACTTCAATCAAAAGGTGAGAAAATGCTCATAAAACACTGTAATGTCACCAATAGTCAATATTTTTCTGAGCCGCTACGTAGAATTCGGTGGTTTGCGACCTCCTTTGAAACATCCATGCTCCACACCCTAGACCCCACTAGGCGATCAAGCGTGGGAGTGAAGAGAGTCGAAATGACCCCTATAATATTCATTCGAACCTGTCGATATTAATCCTTCTGTTATGTTTTGAAGTTCTTCTCTATGAGAAAAATTATAGTGAGAAATATTTCTGTAGTTAAACGCCGTACACTTTAATGCTTCACGATTCTTTGATTGGCCGGACAACGTTACAACACCCTCTTAAAGGAGACGGTCCCATATTAGGTCATAACTTACGCTTCTTTCATTAGAGATCATAGACACAGCGTGATTACTGAGATAGTTAGTCGAAATACCGATGACACTGCAATATTAGCAGTTTGGTTGAACAAGGTTTCCCCTTTCTTCTTCTTCTTCTTCTTCAATGGCTCGACAGCCCTGGGTGGGCCCTGACTTTCTCCAGAAGTCTTCTCCAGGCATACTTTTGGCAACTGCTTTCCAGTTTTTGACCATTAGAATGTTTAGTTCTTTTTTTAACACAATCAATCCATCTTTGCGGGGGTCTGCCCCAAGATGTATTTCCCATGGGCTTTTCCAGAACGATTTTCTTACAGCAGCGATCTTCATGCATTCTAGCCAGACCTTTGTATTTGACAACATTATGACGTAATAAGAACCCTGGATAATTTCACATGGAAGACCAGTAGATCACTCTAATAACAAATGTGCTTTAACAGATTTAAAGTCTTCCACTTCCCAATTAATTTCGTCTGTAGAATTAGTTAATTTGTCTTGAATTAATTTTGTCTGTAACATGCATACTGAAGAATTTCGTTCCACGATATTTCTAAATGGCGACTCAAGATAAGAGCGAATCAAGTTTATTTCCTTTACAGTCTTAAAAGGTGACACAGGACAAACACAACGAAGTTCAGAACAACACACAGGCAGTGCGTATTGTGTCAAGAGTCCAGACATAATATAATACACACAGACACAATAACGGGCCTACAGTTCACACCGAGATCGGCATGCTTATATATCCTCAGCCACATTCTAGATTGTCGTAGAAATAGAAATTACAGAATTCGATAATCACGCATCCTAGAGGAAATCTGATTGCTTCTACGGATGCACCAAAGTCCTCAAATATTACCAAATATTCATCGCCAAGCTGGCCACAATACTAGCAAAAATTGAAATCTAATGCTCAATTAGAGTAAATAAATGATATTACACAAAAAATAAACATAAACTAAGGAAAAATGATGAATATTTAAAAAAAATTTAGAAATAATTAGAAATATTTACAGCATAAAGTAAAGGCAAACACAGAAATAATCAGCCCCCAAGGAATAGAAAAACCGTTTTTATCCAAAACATAAAGTATCTCATATTTCTTTAATAATAGGAAACTGTGTATCGTATAATCAAAACAAACGGCAAAAAAGTATCAAAAATCAGCAAAATATTGTAAAAAAAATGTAGGTAGCGTGATTTCCAGCGATAGGGAGACGGCGAAAAATCTAGAGATTTCCAGCCAAAGCTTTTTCATGGAAGCCGCCCATTAATGCTTTCCCAAAAGGACTTTATTAATTACAATTTTCTACCCGCAGTTCGTCGGACTAGAAAATACCAAGGGAGTTATTAAAATATTCAACAGGAGGATGAGCCGTAAATAATTGGCCCTCAATTATTTTTGCAGTGCCCAGACACTTGCCAAAAATGATTGACGATGCCAGACGCTAATTGGAGGAGTGTCCCTCTCTGTTGACAGCCTGTTGTCGAATAATAAATTAACTCCAGAGCGGAAACCGAATCGGAATTAAGAACCATTTAGAGACCATTTGACGAAAGGAAAAAAAAAAGAATGTTGATTAGTGTTCTAGAAATTAAAATATACGCCCTTTTTTTGTCTTGCGATCTGTTTCCTAATATTGACATGTAAGTTTCAACATTCTGTATAGAATTATTGTGGGTTTTAGTATGGATTTTACACACATACACTTCCATCAAACATCAACTAAATAGAAAATTACCCCTCCCTCTTCTCCTTGCTATATACAAGTGTGTGTATGCATATATATATATATATATATACATATACCCATTACAACACGTCCTTAAATTATAATCTGAAAGGGAAACCAGTGGCCCGGTTGGAAAAGGCTTCGAGCCAGGGATCAGAGGGTTGCGGTTTCGAGGCCTGTCTCTGACAAAATCCACCGCCGTGTTCACTAATGGTGTCCGGGGCACGTAAAATAAGGCGTGGCTGCAATGTCAAATTTATCTCTGGAGGTGCGGGATCAAGTGTTCCGGTCTCGTCACTTGACTCGGTTCAAAATTACGGGACCGGCCTATAGGGAGGTAATGCTGGTCCACCTATACAGCTTCCACAGAAAAGTGGTCAGCAAAACCGTGGTGCCATATGACGGTGAGGATAATGTCCAAGCAACCGTCTGCCGCATTGGAGAAGAATATATATATATATATATATATATATATATATATATATATATATATATATATATATATATATATATACCGGGTGGTTATAATTAAACTTCCCCAATAAACGGTATCCTACAGCGCAAACGGGTGAACGGAATGCAACGAAATTTCGTACATTGGCTATACACGAGATGCACTCACGGAATTTCGAAAAAAAAAATTTAGTTCCAAAATGTCCACTAGAGGGCGTCTTTTCGGGAAAAATATGAAATTTAACACAATAAGCGACCAAAACGGAATACAGAAACAATATTAACAATCCAGAACAAGAATAATGAGTAATAAAATTTAAAACCGCGAAAAGCTGTCAGTTGTAGGAGAAAAATGTCGAAATTTGCATGCTTGGGAAGGAGAGGAAGCTTTATGCAAAACACGTTAGAGTATAAAACGTTTGCGGACGTTGTCATGTTTAAGTCGATGTTTCCGGCTGTACTAATGACGGTCTCTTTATTTGAAAGTGCGTTATTGGTGAAGCTGTTTTACGAAAACAAGGGGAATGCTTTTGCTGCAGTTCGTGAATTTCGTCCTAGAAAGAACCTATGGCGTGGACCAATGTCTACTGAAGGTAGACATTGGTCCTTCAGTAGACACCAAGTAGTCACATACTGAAGGGCCATGATTAAGAGATTTGAAGAGACGGGGAAATTAGGAGTTCAACCTGGAAGAGGCCGTAAACGTGTCACACCGGTACATGTTGATGCCGTCAAGACAGCTGTTGACGCACAGTCACAGACATTAGAGTTTTGGAGCAGTAGCGCGCGTGCAGTTTCTCGACAGACAGGCTATTCTTACAGCACCGTCCGAAAAGTACTCAGAAACATAAAGCACTACTTCCCATACAAGATCCGCCATACCCAGGAGCTGCTTGATAGGAACAAGCCACAACGTGTCTCATTCACAGTCAGTTTTCTCAACAGAATGACTGTTGATCTGTCAAAGCCTTGGAATATTCTGTGGAACGACGAGGCTCATTTCTACCTCAATGGGATAGTCAACACACAGAACTGCCGCTGTTGAACACACTGTCTATCGACTTAAAATTTTGCAGGTGCATGAAGGTGGTCACGCGGAGCAGCTTTCCCTACATCGTCCTGGACACGATTACCAACTGCTCCTCTTGTGTAATTTCGTCCTAATCTGTTCTTGTTTCTGCAAACTGAACTGTTTATGTTTCTCCCTTACCTTTACTTAATGTGGTTCGATGACAAGGTGATCAGAAACTAGTCACTAAAGGTTAATATTGTTTCTGTATTCCGTTTTGGTCGCCCTCTGGTGGACATTTTGGAACTAATTTTTTTTTTCAAAATTCTGTGAGCGCATCTCGTGTATAGCCCATATTCGTTGTATTCCGTTCACTCGTTTGCGCTGTAGGATGCTGTTTATAGGGGAAGTTTAATTATAACCACCCATATATATATATACACTATATATATACACTATATATATATATATATATAGTGTCCTCATACCGTGTGTGTGTATGTGTGTGTGATTATCAACAACTACACACATCGACCATGTCTAGATTAGGAGTTTGAGTAGTTCTTTACTTTTTTTCTGTGCAATTTCTCCATCACATCACTACAAACAGAGAAAATAGGTAACGTTTTTAATAGAAACAAATGTAATAACTGAAAATCAATGAAATATAAACATTGCATTCAAATATTTAGGCAAAAAAATCTCACCCTTTCCTTAAAAATTGTGTTAGCAACCGAGTATTGAGCAATTAATTTCTCGCATTGATGTGAAAATAGCATTTAAAAAAGAGAATTTTCGTAACTTAATAAATGGGCCATCAAAAGCCCCCAACGAATTCATAGCATATTAAAATAGCTTAGACCTCTCACATGCTAATAATTTCAAAGCAGGAAATTTTAACGCAATTTAACAGGCACTGTTCAAAGATAAACCGGCATATTTCATGCCAAAGACTAGATTGAGATCATAAACATAAATGTTTAAGGTAATAATCAGAATGTGTAATTAAAGTGCCTTATTGAAACGGCGCCGTAACTCGCCAAATTCATAATGCAATTAAACTCCATGAATTACTTTGAAATATTTTAGCATATACATGAATTTATGCTATGAGCAAATTTTATCGCAGTACCGTTTAAAAGGGCTTGTAGCAAAAGAATCTTTTTTGCCGCCATGATTATTCATTATTTTCTTTTTTACCTCCATGATTATTCAACAGCAAAATAGGGCTGAAGTGCAACAGACGTGTGCGTTTTATTGCTTCTTTTACGCTTGAATTATGTTTCGTTCTGGCCATATACAAAGAGTTATATGCAATCAAGTACTCCGCTCTCGTGTATCAGCCAATATTTGCCCGGTGGGAGTTAATTTACATATTTCGCTTTAGCAGCAGAACGGAATAGTTAGCTAACTAGCTTTATGCATATTGATGTCCCATATGATGGCTTAATTTGCCGGGTCGAAATGATTACATATGCAAGTTAAATATTCATATGTACAATAATTTTACAATTGAACGGAAGTAGAACAATTTATCGAATTTTTTTTAAAAGAGACATCTAATGTTCTTTAGCTGGTTTAATAGCATTTTTGCAAGTCTTTTGCTTCTCCCAAAACCTGTAATTTCCACCCCCTCATTTATATATATATATATATATATATATATATATATATATGCAGAGAGAGAGGTGCGTGTGTGTGTAATGTTAAAAATAAAATAAAGATGAATGCAACTTTTGAAGACAATGTTTTAAAATCTTTTTCACCGCCATAAACTAACATAAACTAACACATGTGATATCCATAGTGTTATATTTGAGACAATCTGTGCACTACACACGTAGGGCAACCACCCATTTGAAAAAAGTCTTATGAAACCACAAAACGGGGGGGAAGATACGAAGATCTAAGTCACTATGTAAAGCGAGCAAAATAAATATATCAAAGAACCTCTATCAGGCACAGTGAAATTTACTGTAGAATAATAAAAAAAGGGAGCCTTAATTGTTATGCCTTAATTGCTCTGTTTAGTTACGATGATATAAGCTGCTAGTCAATGGATAAAACATTAATTTATTCCATAGAGACGTGTATCTTAATGTAACCCTTTATAATATATGAACTTCTATCGGATAATTATTATATCACTGAAATAACTAAAGACCCTGTATCGTACAAATGTAAAATTCCCTGTAAAATAAAAAAGAAAGCCTTAATTGCGATGTTTACTCAGTTTTCTGACAATCATATTTGTTGCAAGACAATGGACGTACCATTCATTGATTCCTATAGAGACGTCTAACTTAATGTATCCATTGATTTTATATTAACTTTTATCAGATTACTATCATTGCATTGTTTAGTTCTGAAC
Source organism: Dolomedes plantarius (assembly GCA_907164885.2). NCBI lineage: Eukaryota > Metazoa > Arthropoda > Arachnida > Araneae > Dolomedidae > Dolomedes > Dolomedes plantarius. The sequence continues at coordinate 226,331,086 of OU015491.1, forward strand.
TAAATGCCTATCATCTACATTAATCTCTTTTAGGTTAATAGGAAGAACATGATACGGTCACCAACCTGTAGCGATATGGCGCCAATGTTACATTACAAATCGAAGAACAGTATAGTGTAAATTGTAAATTATCACTGCTCTTTCTGGCAAACCCACAAAACAAGCCAAATAGTTTGCGCAAAAAACGGCTTGGCGAGAAACTGTATCATGGTCATCATATTTACCCTAATTTAATTTAGGTTATTATAAGACCTTTTTTTTCTAAAACATTTGACTTTATTTGACCTTAATAATATAAATCAGAAGAAATTCATACTCCATATTACGCCAAACTACGATGAACAAACCACCAAATGCTTAATCTTTTATCGTCTGAAACAGCTTCTATGTCAGCAATTGAAACAAACCAGTAGCTTTCTGATGATATATCACTCAACTTTAAATGCATTATTAAACTTTGTGAAAAAGGATTTAAAACAATGTAATCAGACAAATAGCATAGGTAGAGATAAACATGTTGAGATGCATTCAAAAATACCATAAAGAAAATTATTTAAAAAAAAAAATTAAAATAATATCAATTTATCTTTCGTAGTACATTCAGCGCAGTTACTTTCACCCGTGCGATGATATATCGCTCAATTTAATATTTATATATTCATAAACTGTGTGAGAAAGGATTTTAAACGAAGTCATAAGACTAATTGCAGCCATGTGCAAGGTAAAGATAAACAAATTGAGGTACATTTAAAATGCCACAATGAAAAATATTTAAAAAAAATTAAAACAATATCAATTTACCTTTTGCAGTCTATATGGCGTGGTTATTTTTCACCTGTTCCGTATTTCACAAACTTCGTCAAACGACTTTAGTCTAACTATACATCCACTATTCAGAACTGGCAGAACGTCAGAATGTTAAATTGCTTTTAAGTTTACGTATACAGTTTAAGTGCGCCATTTTTATGTAATTGGCCAATTTTATAATTATTTTTCCAAACATAACTGGCCGCCATAAATATGATTTTTCATTTAAAATTTCACTGAAAACTAACGAAATTCTTAGACCCGTAAATTTCTGAAAGTAATTTCCGCAAAAATACAATTATGCCACCGAAATTCGTTATTTTTGAAGTAAAAAATTCTAATTGCTCTAGAATTTATATTCCGTCTTATTTCTTTTAAAGTGCTTGTATAATGAAGTAAAATATTGCATACTTTTAACATGTATAAACCACCTGACGCTTTGATGACACAGGTCGTTTGCAGGGGATTAATCTGGAAATCATGATGCAATGGCTTATCATTTACTCTCGATCAGATTAGCATTTATACTTTTTTAACACCTGACATTGGCAACGAAAGACTTCATTAAGCATTTCTTCTATATACTCAATAGCTTCCGAAAAAGAAAGATATAGAATAAATGGCTAGATCTAAATTTTGCTGAGTATTTATTTTCAAAATTTATATTATATATATATATATATATATATATATATACGAGGCATTTTCGGAAAGTAAAGATACTTCACCGTTAGCAGCAAAGGAAAAGTTTCTGCGAGCCCGTTGGCAACACGGACTGTAACCTTGAACATTTTGCTTTCCCCTCGAGGTCATTTGTTATTATTACGGCGAGTCTTGTTTGAGCAGCACGTCTTTATAATGCCTACGTCAATTCAGAATCCCGCCAAATGTGGGACACCGGATCCCCGCCAAAGAAATCATGGCTTTTGTTTTCTGGGACAGACAAGGCATTCTTCTGGTTGACTTCATGCCTCCCGGCTCCACAATTAATGCTGATGCATATTGTGAGACTTTGAGACGTCTCAGACGGGCAATTCAAAACAAACGCAGGAGTTTGCTGACAAGCGGAGCTTGCTTGCTGCATGACAACGCTCGTCCTCACACAGCGCTTCAAACCATAGCACTACTCAAAAGTTTAGAATGGAAAATTTTAGATATTCCGCCATACAGCCCGGACCTTGCACCCAGGGTCTTCCACTTATTCCTTTACCTGAAAACACATCTTGCAGGGCAAAACTTTCATGACGATGATGAGATCAAAATTGTAGTTGAAATGTGGTTCCGACAACAAGCGGCAGAGTTAAATGACTGTGAAATACAAAAGCTTGTACCCAGACTTAACAAATGGTTTGACAATGGCGGCAACTATGTCGAAAAATAAGGCATGTACCCGTAAGTAATTTATTATGTACATTTAATCAATTAAAGTTTTTCGAGTATAGTATGCGCCATTGTATCTTTACCTTTCGAAAATGCCTCGTATATATATATATATATATATATATATATATATATATATATATATATATATATATATATATATATATATATATATATATATATATATATATATATATGTGTGTGTATGTGTGTGTGTGTGTGTGTGTGTGTGTGTGTGTGTATGTGTGTGTGTGTGTGTGTGTGTGTGTGTGTAAGTAAGTAACAAGAACTAGCGTCTTCCTAAATTACTTTTAAAGCATATTCTCTTTTTAATAAAGTACAACCGCTTTTTAAACTTGTAACCCAAAAATAATGTAAGTTATCATTTATATTAGCCATGCAAATCATTAAGAAGGCATTTGAAATATCTGAATTCCATAACTTCACCATATCTGGCCCGAACACAAACGCCTCATCAAATTTGTATACAATAAATATGTCCTGCTTTCGAATTCTTCCTTTTGGTAAAACGCAGAGCAACCGTATGATCTAGCAATTAGTTAATCCCCGGGAGAGCCATGACGTGGACATGTGAACTCCACGAGACTAAATTAAAACACTCCAATTAAAAAGTAAGTAATTCAGGCCCTCTGGTGTCAATATCACCAAACAGACGTTTAATATTTGCCTGAACAGGAGAGTTCTCTCTCTCCACACCTAACTCTTATTGATGTCAGATCTGCTGTCCACGGACGCCAGAAGTACGGTGGTTACGACGCCTCTTCTCTTAAGTTTGTCATGTAAGCAGCTCTCCGAGCCCCGTCCTTTTGCACGGACGCCGGGCAAGTCCAGTGGCCACTGCAGCCTTAGTAATGCTTAATAATTAAATAAAAGTGACTTACTGGATATCGTCTATAACCTGTGTTCCTCTTCTGTGTGTGTTTCTCTCGTAAATTTCTTCAGTGCTTCCTGAATGAACACTTCGCCCCACTGCATCTCTCCAATAAGTTGAATTCACCTATTTCCCCATTGTGATTATTATCACTCGCTCACTCACTCACTCACTCTCTCTCTCTCTCTCTCACATACACACACACACACACACACACACACATATATATATATATATATATATATATATATATATATATATATATATATATATATATATAAGGAATAAACTATCGGAATACAGAAATCTTCCTATCTCCATCTATTATAATCTTTTGCATGGCCATGTGAGACATTTGATAGAAATATTTTCCTGCTTTTATGCATATCCTAAGAAGATAAGATCTATAAAGGTCTCCGTCACGTGCCAAAACGTTGCTTTAAAAATTATGACAACCTCAAGAGAAATCTCTATCCTTATAATCTATCTATCTATCTATCTATCTATCTATATATATATATATATATATATATATATATATATATATATATATATATATATATATGCACATATATACATATTTTTACACAGAATTAAAGCAAATAGACTATCAGGATACACACATTTTCCTATCTCCATCTTTCTTAACCTTTTCTACTCTCATGTGAAACCACTGGTAGAAATATTTTCCAGCCTATTTGCATATCCTCAGAAGACAAGATAGCGGCTGAAAAGGTCGTCGTCATGCGCCCGAACGCCGCCTTAAAAATCATGACGGCCTCAAAAGAAGCCTCGACCCCTTCCTCCCCCCACCCCCTCCTAAGGTCGGAAATACACGAGTAACCGCTTCTGAAATTTCAAAAGGCTCTTTAGCTCTTTCCTCGTACGTCAGTTTTTACACTTCCGTTCTCAGCCGCGAACTGACAAATTTTATTTTCGCCACAGCCGGATACTCCCGTGGGAAGGAGTTTTATTCGGAGAAAAAGCGTCTTTATGCGAAAGTAGTATTCCTCGTCGAAGGCTGGCGTGTAATAAACCTTAAATTTAAATTATTTCGTTTTCAAGTTACAGTATCAAGTTCCGTGGCGATTTTTAGCATAACAGCGATCCATGCGTTTAGTGTTTATACGTGACAAAATACAAGTAAAAGACACAAAATTTATGTTACCATGAACAGTAGAATTTAAATATTCTTGAAAATTAATATCAAATAAATAATGGATTGTATGTTTTATGTAAATCAATTGTTCTACAGTGATAGAAGCGATCAATCTCAAAGTTCTAAAGCGATCAATTTTTAACGATGCGTTTCAAGTAGTTTTCAGCATATTAAGTATGATGAAGCATAAATACGCATGTGATTAAGTCAAAATACCTTATAAGTGACTCTTTATCCATTGCATTCCCTTCTCAACCACTATTACCTCTTTGGTATTGGAATATCATTCGAAATCAAGTTTGTTGTCGTAGATGAATGGGATTTAGGTCATACGACATCTTAATACAGGTGTCCCTCCTATAACACGGTAGATAGGTTCCTAGAAAATGCAGTGTTGTGTGAAACCGTGTTATATGAGACCCAGAAACAATTCAAAAAAGGGGGTTACGTTCTGAAAACTTATTAAAAACAAACATTCTTTTTTAATTCCATATAAGTGACTTAATTTTTATTAAAAATATAAATGTAAGTATATCACAAATAGAAAAGAAACAGAAAAATATTATTTTCATTTAATGCGACCTTAATTTAATAAATTTCTTCCTCGTCGCTGCTCAGTACAATAAAAAAAGAAAGTTTTTTCGATTGCTCGATATCCCCTTCGCTTTCAGAACCTTTTTCTTCATTTAGATTTTTTGCGCCTTCTATCCTCTTTAAAAAATTTGTAATTTTGGTTTATTTGCTGGTTCTTTCAAGGTCATTTGTAGATTCACGGTATGGAGATAGACAATTTTGCAGCTCGCTTTTGAATGTTCTCGACTTCCTTCAGCGGAAGGGTCTGCATTCAGGAAAAAGGATTCAAGATTTTCAGCTAAGCTTAGGCATTCTTGTAATTTTATGGAGTTATAAATGAATAAATTATAATTTATTTATACATTTTTATGTAAAGCCACTATAGTTCATTATTCCTTCCCGTCATTATTTTAAGGAAATTTAGTTTTTAAATGTGTTAAACAAAAATCATGTTAATCAGAAATACAGTGTTGTGTAAAGGTTTTCGTAACTTTTTTTATCGTGTGAGAGCGAAATCGTGTTACGTGTTGCAGTGTTATACGAGGGTTCCCGCAATTTATCCTATCGTGTTAGAGCGAAACGTGTTAGTAGGAGGGCTACCTGTATTCCTTTTTGATCCGTTACTACCAAAATACTGAGCTCAAAACGTGATACGTAAGTATTCATCTCGTTTTATTTGTGGTTTTCCAGCTTTATTTTCTATTTTTCACTTTGTATGTTACAGTGAATTCATCTGTCTATTTAGGTTATGATTTGAAGTTACCGTCGTATTGAGGAAGTCATCCTTCAAAGAGTGCTGTTGTTGTAGTCGCGCTGATGTATTTTTCAGATTTACATTTAGGCTGCTTCAGTAACAGTTTATGCTGGATATTGTGCTTGTTGGAGTAGGGGTTATAATTTAAGGCTGTAGATTTTGCACTGACCTATTTAAACTCTGCTCTAAGGTTGCTCTTGTTATACCCATACGATACATTCATCTTCAACTGACTCTCATTTGTATCCGGATTTGGAATCATGTTGCTCTTTTTGCCAGAGTATAAGCCTCATTTGAGATCGTTGCATTAACAGGTCTGTATTATATGAGGTTGATCTTTGAGGATGTTAGGTTCGGATCTCAGGTTGCTGATCCTAGTGCTACAGCAACGATCTATTCGGGTTTATAGAAAGTGGAGGCTTATGTAGACGCAATATACAGGGTGTCCGGGCTAAAGGTATCCAAAAGTCATGACTTATTTTTGCGGAACTACCCATTAGAATTTTTAAAAAAATTATTTAAATAGAAATAACTTCTCACCAAGTTTTAATACCAATCATAGATTTCGATGATAGTATCATAGATTTCGATGTGTGCATTTTTTGTAGCAGGACAAACGTCTGAATGGTAATCCAGTTCTCTCCAAGTGTTTCGTAGCATATCAGGAGTTATTACACGAGTTGCTTGAATGATACGCGTCTTCAACTCATCCACAGTTTCAATTTTTTGTTTATACACAACGGATTTTATGCATCACCAAGCAAAAATGTCTAATACCGTCTGATATGATACGAAACACTTGGAGAGAACTGGATTACCATTTAGACGTTAGTCGTGCTACAAAAGGAGCACACATCGAAATCTATGTAACTATGATAGAAATCTATGATTGATATTAGAACATGGTGAGAAGTTCTTTCTATTTAAATCTATTTTTAAAAATTCTAATGGGTATTTCCGTTAAAATACATAAGTCATGACTTTTGGATACCTTTAGCCCGAACACCCTGTATTTAGGCAGTAATTTAAATTTCTCTTATACCAGAAAATATTAAAGCTCAACTTTCAATGGATGTCGGGAAAAACAGTGTTAGTCTTAGAATTTTTCCTTGAGTTTCATGTTAAGGCAGTAATGTATGCAGCACCGGCCTTTTAGTTAATATTGTATTGGGCGATCTATTGAGATTACAACTATTGCAGAAATAAATTTGCATTCTTCGAGGTAAAGACTAATGGGTCTACTTATTTCTTAAGGCTACTATGTACTAACCCCATTGGATTCGCTCACCTCAATGTTAACCTATGGAGAAAATTTGTCCACGGATTGCCGACTTGGATTCAAAGATTTTTTTTTTAATTGTACTCCGTCATAGAGAAAGAAATTTTACATTTGTGTACATTTTTCGCTTTTTAAAAAAATGCAATTAATATTTTAAAATTTAAATTATTCGGGGAAAAATCTGGTATAGTGCGTTTTAAACGCTCATAAATTCCTTCGGTGGACGAAATTTATAAAATGAATCCTGTAGCGCTTTGCAGAAAAGTTCAGGCTATCTGACAATACCAATTTTATTTGATTATCAGTATTTATGTACCTGTAAATAGCTGACGAAAATATATTTTAAATAAAAAATTTGCGGGCAGCGCTTAACCCCCCTATAGAGAGAGAGCCACTACAATCCCTCAAAATGTCAATCCTAAGGGGGGTGGAATTCTCGAACTATCAACTGGACTCCTCCCACCACAAGAGTCCGCAAGAAGAGGAAAAGGGAAATAAGATTTTTTTTCTTAGTACATAGCAGCCTTGAGGCAGGAATGTATGCAGCACCGGCCTTATAGTGAATATTGTATTGAGATTACAACTATTGCAGAAATATATTTGCATTCTTCAGTGTAAAGACTAATGGGTCTTCTTATGTCTTAATGAATCTGATTTATATACAATCATGGTTATTTTGGATAAGCTCGAACGTGGCTTATAGGTCAAAATCCAAAACATGTCATTTTTGCACTTTGCAATAACATTTTTTGTGGGCTAGAACGGCTTTTCGTGTTCTTGAATTAAATGGATGTAAATGCCTAAAAATATACAAATATCCGTAATTGTAGCATCATTTTTCATAAACTGCGCCAGTAGAACCTTCGAAATACTGCCTACTTAGATGTTATCTAGAAGAATCTGAAAGCTTCAGCTGTAACAGCATCCTTAAGCCTCGGTAATCCTGTATTAGGAGAATCCTCTTCCCGCAATACAGAATTACCGTATACGATAACTAAAAGCACAGTCGAAATTGATTATCGCCTTCACAAGGAAACGTTGAACGAAAACATAAACAGATTCCCAGAGAAATAAATACAAGATCGAAATAGCGTACTGAATTATGTTAAATTTCGCAATAGACTCCAAATAGACATAAGCAACCTCATATTAACCCTCTAACGGTACGATGGTTTGAGACGAAATAGATAGTACGGTCGGGTCGGATCCGACCCGATTTATTTTTTTTATGAGGTTTATGGTAGAAATAACTACACAATAAGTATTTTTGTTCTATAAAAACATTTAGTGATAATATTTTACATGAAATAAAACCCTTTTTGTAGAAAAAATGAACAACGAATTGTAATTTTGCTAAACAAAGAAAATGCCTTTGGCATTTACATAGAATGTTGTGTATATTAGGTCTCATAGGCGTAGCGTGCGTCTAACTTTTGAGGGGGGGGGGGCACAAAATGAATTCAGTTAGGGCCCTCCTCAGTACACTGACTGCCGCACGGTCCTTAAAATAGGAAATATTATGATTTTTTTTAATTGAATAACAATAGAATTGATGTTTGAGTAGTATTCAAAAGTAACACAATGAGAAAAATAAATATAATACAATCAAACCTCGATATCTCGAACTTGAAGAGAGAAACAAAAAAATTCGAAATATCGAAAATTCGAATTATCAAAAATTGCATGTTATCGATAGTAATAGAGAAAAAAAGCTTTTTTACAAACCTTTTTAAAAAGTAATCCATATTTTTATTTTAATAAACACTATTTACAAAATTCTTTGAAAAAAGATTCAATTGTTGTTTGCTTCAGAGAAGAGTCTGAAATTTTTATCTATTACACTTTCTAAGAGGACAATGGCTTTAAATGTGTCCTCTTACCTATTTGGTTGACTTTCAACATATCTGCTCAAAGCGTCCACTGCAACTAGTCCTTCTTTGTTTGTCACATTTGGTGGCAAATGGTGGATTTCGTCCTCCCCTTCTTCTGATAATACACAAGAAGCTTTCGTCTGACCGATGATGTCATTGTCCTCCCACTGACCACGCACTAATACCGTATCATCTACGACAGCAAAGTCATTAAATTCTATGTTATGGAGGTGCATGAGCATCGATGCACTAGCTTGAATGCAAGACAGCACAGACATGTATTCACACTTGTAGTTTTTTTCTTTCATTCCTTCTTGCAAAGATAAGAAATTCTACAATCTTCTTGGAAACCACCCACCTCTTGATTTTTGTTCATGCCTTCATTTCCTGTTTTGTTTAAAAGAAAAAAATCGATGGTCAATGCATATGCATGGCAACTAACTGACACGAGATAAGAAAACAATAAACAAGAATTTTAACTCCCATCTTGGAGGGTCAAGAGATATTGTCATTTCATTGTCTTATCTTCCGTCTTTATATCCCTTCTTTTTAAAGTTTATGCAGGGTTTTACCACTGTAATGTTTGAATAGCTTTTTCTATTTTTTAGAAAATTCTATTTTTTGGATATTATTGTTTTTGTTTTTAGAAAAATTTTTCTTCTTTATTTATGGAAAAAAAATTCAAGTTATCCAGGGATGAGCCAAAAACAATTTGCCAAATCAAGGTTTTTTTTTAACATTGAGTGCATAGGAAATTTGAAGGGAATTATTATTTCTTCCAGATATCGAAAAATTCGCGAAATCGAGGTTCGAGTTAGTGAGGTTTGACTGTATAAATAAAATTAGAAAAAAATATAGCATCGAATTTTTTTTATGGATCATATCATTATTAAAAACTATATTAAGGCTAAAGGCATAATGGGAAACTTCAGTTTCATAGTTTGAAAAAGCGGAAAAAACCAGCTTTTATGTATTAGGTCTAATATGTAATTGAGTCTGCCTAGTTTTAGAAGTTAGTAAAACCAACTTTCCGAGCACAAAAATGTTAAAAATAATATATACTGACATTTTTGGCCTTCAAATTCGATATACAGTGGAACCTCGCTTAACAAGTACCTCGTATAACGAGTATTTCGTATAACGAGCAAAATAAATCGTAAATAAATGGCTCGCTTAGCGAGAAACATTTCGCATAACATTTCGCATAAGCTTGTGGAAGAGCACAACCAAGAGCTGACCACCGAACAGCCAATAGAATTGCAGTGTCTTTCACAGCAAGCGGTTGTAGAGGAGAGTTTGTCAGTGGAGAAGGATAAAGAAACAGCTAAGAAACAATCTTCTGGTGCAATAAAAGAAATGATGAAAGCATGGGAAACTGTTGCATCGTAAGTTACAAAGCCTCACCCTGATAAGACGGTGGCTATGCGAGCTATACATTTATTCAATGACAATGCGGTGACACATTTTCAGCAAATTTCGAAGCGCCGAGAAAAACAAATGTCGCTAGATAGCTTTCTAGTAAAAAAATTTGATATGTATCATAAATTCGTAAATAATAAACTACATATGGATGATTTTGCTCCTTAAGAATTTATGTATAAGTAATTTTCTTTAAATAATAAACGCTACATCTAAAAAAGTTGGAGTATTTTTTGGCATGGAACGCATTATCATATTTTACATTAATTTATCTTAATTTAACGAGTGTTTCGCATTACGAGTAAGACTCTAGAACGAATTATGCTCGTTATTCGAGGTTCCACTGTATATATATAAAAAAAAATCTAAAATGAAAAAAATTTTAAAAAATGACTATTGATTATGCATAATATAGTTTTCAACAAAGACACTCGTATTCACTTATTCCTATATCTAGTACGGGGTCTAGTGGGTCTATCTGGTAGGGTTCCTTATCAACTCCATCTCTTGCAATGAGAGGGGGGAGTACAGGAGATGGAAGACACACCCTTGGGTCGGATCCGACCCGCACCGTACCGTTAGAGAGTTAAGAGCTCATTACTTTTAGTCAGATAGTGAATAATTCCCACACATTTCAAGCGACAATATTTAAAAACAGATCGCAAACTAAGACGTCTCCCATCCCATAAAACTAAACGACGCACTCACAATAATTAGAATCGATCCAACAGCATATAGGAATTATCCACCATCTCCTTAAAAATAATTAACCAAGAAATAGCGTCGAAAGACAACACTCGCTCCTCGTTCAATCTCTCTCGCACAATAAAGCGAAAAACGAGTGGGTCCCCTTTCGTCATAAATGGGGCAGAAATGAAGGGCCCCGAGCGTAAATCACATAACTGTCTCGGGCCAGGAGATGAATAGGGCTCGTACTCTATTACTAATGCCACTATAAATCAACTGAATAGATCGCTCGGCATTGTTTTTGGCACCCGTCTCCCCAAGTTTGTTTGCGTTGCGGTCAGGAAGATGGACCGGTGAATGGCGGGGGGAGGTCAAAGGGACTGGGGGAAGGGAGTAATGACGTCATAGTAAGATAGTTGCAGATTTATTCCTTTTAGGTGCATTGAGAGGTTGGGCATAAGTCCGGCATTTATAAACTATTTTCTAACTGCGCACCCGTTTGGTAAAACTTTTTCACTGGTCGTAACCCCAGGCCCTGATTTTCCATTAGGCCCGATAGGCCCTGGCCTAAGGGCCTCCGAATGTTGGGGACCCCCCCCCCCAAAAATTTTTTTTTTAAATTTTAAATGAAAAAAATAAAAAAATACCCAATTAAATTTTTTTTTAATTTACCATTTTTAATAGCAATTTTTTTTGTATATTCTTTCAAATTTGATTGATTGGTTCAGCATATGTTTAGATATATATATAGTTCATCATATGTATGTTATAGTGTACATACGAGATTAATACGTTTTTCTGGTTGCATTGTATTGGTGTTTTAATGAGGAAGTTAATATGTTGTATTGCTTTTTGTAATTTGATAATGTTCTAGGCTTCTACGCTTCAAATAGCCAATTCTTGGTAAAATGGTACTTTCACAATGATTCATGATTATTTTTTTTTGTGTGTCAAATTGTATGTATTGGAAATTTTACACCCACATCAGTGTTAGGGGTCCCCATCGCGAGTTGTGCCTATAGTCAAGGATTTCCTAAATCGGGCCCTTAGTCCAGTCAAATAAGGTTTTAATTTCGCACTAAATAAAGGGGTTGAGATTTTTTGAGGAATGTGTAGGGATTGGTCCCCTAAACAACGCCTAATAAAGTCCCCTCGATTTCGGGCACCGAGGGGGGGGGGGGTCGTCCCAAAGGTCCCTTTTTTCAGTTTTCGGTATTTATCTCGAAAACGGTGCGTCGCACAGAAAATTGTCAAATACAAAAATTAAATCTGATAAAATTCACTTTCAAATGGTATATCAATGTCTCTACCTAAATGTTACGGTTTTTGAGATATGAGCCGTTGAATATGAAATTTTTTCAAAAAAAAGTGGGAGCGGTTCAAGTATCTCGTCAAACTTCCTCTTCTAACTCTTTCCTCTTCCATTTCTCAGAAAACTCGTGATAAAAAAAAGTTGTAGAGTGAAAATTTTCCTTCAAAAATGTACATAGTTATGCTAATTTATCTTCACCCGGTAAATAGTTAGAGCGTTTTGAAGTTTAGGGGTACTTTTCAACATTTTGCTAGTAAAATGCTCGTCACTCAAGTTTCGTTTCCAAGGTCTGTAACTCTCTTAATCACTTTGTATGTTGTTTAATTAGATACGTATAGTATTTATAACTCGTATAAATAATAAATTGTGTATACCTGTACGTATAATGTATATCTCATAATATACAGAAGAACACGTGTAGTACTCGCGAGTAAGAAGGAGGAAGTAAGAAAACAAATCAAAATGTATAAAAGTTGTTCATATAATCAAAAAATGGTTATCAAAAGTAGGTTCAAACAACAAGTACTTACATTAAATAGATTATATATAGTTTATTTCATCAACTGCTTTCCTATACATTAAAAGCCGTCAATCTGATACTTCGGAAAAAGTTTCAAACGAGTAAACTCTTCACTATCATTTTAGCTTCTGTTGAATGTCCGAAATTTCACGAACTGATTTCCCACAAAGATGGCCTCCCACTATAATGCCACGATGAAAGTCACTAAGCTCCTTTGACTTACTCATCGTCTCACAAACGCATAAATATGACCTGGCAAACCACTACGAATAGTTTCAGGAGCTTGAGGAAAAGTAGTGGTAACTACAGTACATGGGCTTTTATAGCTTTCGGTTACGCATCAAATTACGTCACCTGCTAGATCCACTTCTTTAAGGGGGGGGGGGTGTCCGGATACTTTTGGCCAGATAGTGTATAACGTATTATTGAATATTGATGAACTATATAAATTATTAAATTTACTTAATGGGATCAGTAAGAGCAAAGAAAAATTAAAGGTACCTGTTGTGATTGAGATCATGCTCATTTGGCGGGGTCTGGAACATGAGCAGGAACATTCGTTCCTCAGCCCTAGCAATATCTCCTGGTGAAGATTTGGAGTCATAAAAAGATTTGGCGATGTTTGTTGTTTCATTGGCATACCGCTGGAAACATTGTACTATTGCTGCTTTGCTTTTTACCTTAAATCGCTGACGTAGTGTCACATCCTGAGAAACTATGGATGAAGAGAATGTACTGACTGAATGATAAGACCTGAAGATGTTGTGAAGAGTAGAGCCTGTCTTCTGTGTTTCCCCGAACGGCCTTAATGAAAAACACATTCGTGTCTCGTGGGGTGCGTGCCACAAGTAAGACGAGCAGATCTGTCTTCACCCACTATCACCATAGTTGAATGAGAGGTGTTTTGCCACCCACCTCTGACAATACTGCAGTCAGCATTTCCTTTGTCTATAGTAGACTGTATACCTCTTGTACCCAAGGCCTGAACTAACATAGTAATGAGCTTGGTTTTGTTCCTTTCATTGGAAAGGAAGTTTTCCTGATGAACAGTAGCCACCATGTTGCTATTGAAGTCAATATCCACTGATGTTTTGCTTGATGCTCTCCGATGTTGTTCGTCTCTTTCCGTGGAGTTCGTGTCTTCATAACTATCAAAAACCACAGCTGAACTGCTGCCGTAATGGTTGATTATGTACGATACATATTGATCGCAGATGGAGGCGAAGGTGGTGTTGGTGTTCCACTTTACTCTATGAAGCAAGAAGCCGCCATCGATTACCGTGAAACTGTTCTTCACATTGATCAGTTGATTACATTTTGGAAAAGCATCATACAGTGCTGACTTTTTGATTTTTCTTATTATCCCCTGGGCGAATAGAGACATAGGGTATGGGGCTAACTCGTACTTTAGCAACTCCTCTACATCCTCTTCTTTCTTCTTGGTGATCAGAGTTCTCTGAAATATCATCAGAGGCTCTACCACCACTACCTCATCATTAACTTTGATAATATTGCTCATCGCAGCTAAAGGAATGACTGAGTTCTTCTTGGATTGTTTCACTTCTGAGAAATTCATTCCAACAAAAGTGCTCATTGTGCGGGTTCCAATTTCCAAGGCCTGGTAGCAGTTGACGTTACTTGTTCCAATTATTCCTTTTGAAAGTGACATCAAACAATTACATTCAGCAAAATGCGGGTGATCAGCCAACCATTGAGCAAGCTTCCTTCTGTCTAGATCATCTCTGGTTATACGTGATGCTCTAAACTCAACATGTTGTTCTCCGCTTGCAGTATGGACGCCACAAAAATCTCAAATGAACTACATATTGCTGTAGCTGTGTGTGCTCCCCCAACCCATTTCGCCAACATCGAATCACTAAAGCCTCCCCCACGTGTTAATTCTCCTTCACTCTTCATGTCACACAAGAGTGTCACCTCAATTGCCATATCAGACCACACACCAGCCATTGGTGTTCCAGTTCTGTTGACAGTGAAGTATCCACGATCCATAAAATCCTGTTTAAGTTGAAGGTGGCGAGTTTTTAGTCCCAGTATGTCTTGTACATATAGGTGAGTACACTTTGCATAATGAAAATGCCCGCTGGCATGGAAGTAAGGTATCATTAGTTGGGCGCATGTCATATGATATTCCCAGTTGCGCTGTGCTGCAAGGAATTTTTTCATCAACAGCACCATTTCAAAGTACTGGACCCACAAAGCTGCTGTTGGCCCATTACCTTTGAGACGTGGCAATTCGTTGCTCAATTCCCACTGAACGCTGGCAAGGGAGGTATTTGTGGAAATGTGTTATGGAGTAATTTCTACTGAGGTCTGAATTAACTGAACTACTTCTTCTTTTTCATATGGAGTGATATCTAAATTTTCCAAAATGATCTGAGCTAAAGTGACACTTTTATACATTTTGGTTTAGTTTCTTACTTCCTCCTTTGTACAACAAGTGTTCTTCTGCATATGAGATATACCTTATACGTACAGGTATACATAATTTATTATTTATACGGGTTATGAATACTATACGTATCTAATTAAACAGCATACAAAGTGATTAAGAGAGTTACAGACCTTGGAAACGAAACTTGAGTGACGAGAATTTTACTAGCAAAATGTTTAAAAGTATCCTTAAACTTCAAAACGCTCTAACTATTTACCGGGGGAAGATAAATTAGCATAACTACATACATTTTTGAAGGAAATTTTTTTCTCTACAACTTTTTCTGTCACGATTTTTCTGAGAAATGGAAGGGGAAAGAGTTAGAAGATGAAGTTTGACGAGATACCTGAACCGCTACCACTTTTTTTGAAAAACTTTCATATTCAACGGCTCATATCTCGAAAACGGTAACACTTATGTACAAATATTGATATACCATTTGGAAGGGAATTTTATCAGCTTTAATATTTGCATTCGACAATTTTCTGTGAGGTGCACCGTTTTCGAGATAAACGCCAAAAACTGAAAAAGGGAACCTTTGGGACCCCACCCACCCCCCGCGGCACCCGAAATCGAGGGGACTTTATTAGGCGTTGTTCAGGGGACCAACCTTTACACATTGCTGAAAAAATCTCAACCCCTTTATTTAATGCATGATTCGCCGCCATTTTGAGCTAATTTGACTGGACTACCTGCGTAATCCGGCTTCGCTCCTCGGATCCACAGAGATTATGCAAATCAGAGAGTGTTTAAGATAATTTAATGAAAGTCGTGCAAGAGAAAAATTATTCAATGAAATATAGAATTTTTTTTAAATGAGAACCCAATTTAAAACGTTTTAAAAATTTTACCAGGAATAAAAATATTTTTTATATTGTTTTTCTAATAATTTTTAGTACACGAAGCCGGTTTTCCCACCATTACTCTAAACATTTCCCTCGTACATCTGAACAGTCCCCCAAGTTGAGAACATCTGGCTTAGAGTGAGATGGGGAAGGAGGAAGGGTGGATTTGAATGATCCCATGGAGTGACTTCAAACTAACGAAAATTTGCACGGGTTTGAAAGTTATTTTGTATACCCGTTACTTGAGGGGACAAGGTACATTGAATTCTTTTTCAGTTAATTCTGTTTTGTATACTGGTGCAGGCATCTATTAGCAGGGACAGAAACGAAAAGTTAAACGCATGTTAACTTCCTATTCATTTTCTTTCAAGTTGTTGGGATAATTCATTAAAAAATTTTAAAAAAGTATTTATTAATACATAGAATCGTCAAGTTTATATGATTCAACAGAAAATTTAAAAACATAGTATATTAAAAAGTTCTTTTTATCTTGTAATTATTGGAATTTAACTCACGATTATTAAAAATTAATAAAAATCACTTCTAACAGTGACAGGAATAAATATTATAGAATATATGCTTTCGGTGGTGAAAATAGAAAAGAAATTATAGATTATGTTACTAAGCATTAGGTTGATATTTACTCCGTTAATAACGATTTGGCTGTATTACGTGGCATTAAATACAAAACTATGCATTGTCTGATATTCCAACTGAAATGCAGTTCTAAATAGGGATTTGAACAATGCTGCTTCTCGAAAACAGAAATCTCGGAATCTCATAATTTTAAAATATCTGCGAAACAGTCCAATTGCCGATGGAAGCAGTCGTTACGCTGCAAGCTCTAATTATCCAGGCGGCCGAGAGGGAGAAAATGAAAAAAACAAACAAACATAAAACAAAATAGAACTTTAATTAAGTCGTAGAATAATGTGCTCTGTTCACAGCCACCTAATCCGGGCAGCATTGTTTCTGTTCTCATTTGAGAGTGTATATCACAGCAATGATTCATAATTAACTTGACAAGGCTAGCTTAGGAGAACAATGGGAGCTCAGTTCTGATTCGCCAGTGAATCAATCTTAACTTTTCACGGCTGTTTAACACAGTTCGAGATTTGTTACAGAAGAAAAATGCTGCAATAAAACCGTGTAAAAGGGGGGTTGTTCTTGCTGCGACGGTTTCGGGAAGCGAACTGCAAATAGGGGGAATCTTGATTTGTTTTCCGTTGGTATGGCGTTGGATATTGAATACAATACCTCGTATTAAAATGTATTTGAATATAATGAACATGTGTCGAGGCAACGATTTCGTTTCTGAAAGAAAAAGTGACGCGAATCGCTACTGAAGGGAATGTTTTCAAAGTATTTCAATATTATTAAAAGATTGATACCTTCTTTCATTTTTTTTAAGTATGAAATGTTGTTGGTTAGATGTTAGGGTATGAGGATTTTTTAAAATTTTATATGTATCATTCGAATCTATGAAAATGTGTAGAAGTACTCACTTGTTAGTTTTGTTGACTGGGTGAAGAAATCGTTTTCTTATTCACAAATAATTAAAAGCAAAACATAACCTAAAAAAAAAATGCATTTTTCCTGAGTGTTTGTTAATTATAGCAAATAAATAAAGGAACTCAAGGCTAACTACTGAAAATTAAGAATCAAAAGAAAAGACTGATTGTGCGGAAATACATCGAAAACCGAAGACATTAATAGGGTATGTTATTGAGTCGTCAACCTTTATTAGGGTTAACAATGTAGATGAGAGTATAATGAGCTCTCATCTGTAATATAAACCCTATTAGTTAATAATTCATATGAAACTATCTCTCTTTTTGTATTTGTTTCTATCTTTGTCTGGAATTTTAAAAGAAATTCTCCTAATTATGCACGTAAATACACGTCTCCTAATTATACACACCCAGATGGAGATTTTAGCCGAACATCTCGCTCGTCGAGTCAGCCAAACTTTCTTCTATACCGCAAGGCTACGCTAACAAGAAAAGTCCTTTACCTAAAAGATATTATATATATATATTATTTATTTATCTTGATATTTTTAAAATTTTTAATTTTTTTTTTCTGGGGGGAGGGAGGTAGTTAGGCTTTCTGGTCAAAAGCAGTTAATTTTTGAATGTTGGGGGAATTCTACTAACTTTATTAATTTTAATAATAATAGATATTTTTATTATTTTCCTTATTGCTATAACATGGTCGATAATATATTCGTATTAGTTCTACTAGTTGTAACGATAAAACTTCGACAACTGTCGGTTTAAATTTTTGCTCGCTTCAATTCGATTTTATGTTCTACGTGTATTGGATCCGCTCAGCTCAGTTTTAACGTATGGAAAAAAAATTCTATGATTGTCGAGTTGGATTTAAACGCTTTTTCAATTAAATAGTGTTCTCCGTAGTAAAGGAAGAAAATTTTACTCGGGCACTTTTTTTTCTTTAAAAGAAATGCAAATATTTTTTTTAATTGAAATTAATCGGGTAAAGAATGGGGTACAGTGTGTTTGAAATGCACATTATTTCCTTAGGCTGATTGAAATACATTCGTCTGAACGAACCCAATATGCAGAAGCCTTAACGATAGTACATGAAAATAAGCTTTCTTTTCTGAAAACCTTTAAATAGTGATATAAAAATGATGATACTTTCCTTTTACTTCCATGACTAAACTTTTATGAAATTTTGAGAAAATTGCAGACTTATGCTTAAAATATTTAAGTAAGGGGACGGGGACATTACAAAGCGATTTTTGAAATTTTTCCCTCAGAGGTATTAAATTTTGCATATGTATTCATTGAAGTGTAACTATATGAAACACCTTATAAAATTTTATAAAAAAATTTTTAAAAATTTTATATATTTTAAAAATTGAAATTTTTTAAATGTTTTTTAAAATGCTCCTTGCGATCCAGTTTTTAACTTTCCCCTTTAATTTTACATTTATATTGCTCATAAATGTATTTTGAACAGAGTTATATATTAATTTGTGCTTTCGTAGAATAGTTGATTTTTAGAAAGTATTTTTAAGCTTGTACTCTGCATTTTCGGGAAATTTTTGTACTTTTCTACACTTAAGTAAACTTTGATAATCTGAATGATGTCGAAGCCTGAAATGGACACAATTTTTTTATATATGAGGGAAGTCTTTGTTAAAAATTTGAAAAAAAATTCGTCAAAAATTATGACGCAAGGAGCATTTGAAAGACTTTCGAATCTGAAAATGACGCATTTTGAGAAAAAGCCATTTAAAAGACTATTTTTTTTTCCCTACCTTTAATATTTAATATCTAAAGCCATCACGTTTTCATTTTAATTTTCGTTACATATTTTAAATGCATTTTATTCCAATATTTACATATTTTAAAAATAGTAATACACCCCCCCCCCCCCAAAAAAAAAAATCCAATTGTTGTTCGATTTTTGGTAATTTGAAGTCCACCATCCCCTAAATTCCTAATTTTAACGTAACACCATTTACGAACATATTCTTAAGGCATACGACTAAGTTTAAGACGTCGATTTTCATGAAAATTCCAATTGTTTTAAAAATTTCTGTTTCTTAAATAAGGTAAATTTCTGTTTCTAAATCTGCTTTTATTTTTTTCTGCGCGATTGTTAGAAATGAAATTAAATAGATTGAAAAAAAGAGCAGAAGCTACCCATTGCAATACAATTGAAACTTTTAATTGTGTTTTCTGAAGAACTTATTTTTTATCAAAATTGTAAACGAGTTTTGTGATAACTACAGATGTTATCATGATATGTGCATGACATTTTTCAGGCATGTTTATCATAACACTAAAAATATAATGACGACGTATGGATATGGCTCTAGGTCTATTATTTGTTAATTTATAGCTGCATTTATAAAAAATGATTAACTTTTAGTTCATTACACTCATGAGTGCTTTATGTACATATGATTAAAAGAAATTCCCGTTATAAGCACAATTTTTTTTAAGAGCTGGAACCGCTTATGTAAAAATTTCTTACATTTTGAGCAAAACTCTTCAATTTTGTAAAAAGGTGCATAGTTATGGTGTATTTTATCATGATGTTCGTAGTTTAGTACTATATTCCTTCTAAAAATAAGACAGGAATTTTCACAAGTTCAGTTTTTGAAAAGAAGTGCTCTGAAAGTAATCGGGTACTT
>OU015491.1:226351703-226369203 GCA_907164885.2 Dolomedes plantarius
AATAATATATATATAATATATATATATATATATATATATATATATATATATATATGGCATGTAAATGTGTGTTATATACAAGTAATCTAGTCAATATTTCCCTTCCATCACAAAACAAGATATCGAACTTGACAAGTAAAAATTATTTATAGGCAAAAGACTATTTATAAGAAAATATTCAAATTAAACCTAATAGAACATACTAAAGAACAATAATACAGTACATATGGTACAGTTTGAAGAACATTTCTTTTACTGTATTTTAATATTTTTTTTATAATGTCCAATCGTCTGCCGCATTAAAAAGAGAAGAAAAATTTTTGTCAATTTATTTCGTTGTTATACACGCAAAATTAATTTAAAGTATCACAAAAAGAAAAGGAACCACGTGATCAGTATTTAATAAATTAAATTCTAAAATGAATCTTTAAAAATTCCCCAAAAATCAGAAAATGGAGATAAAAGATTCGAAAAAGATTTCATTTTAAAGGAATTTTTATGATCCTTCTCGTGATATAAATTCTATAACCCCCCAAATTATTATTTTAAATGCGAACTTTAAAGAATGTTACAAAAACAGCTTAAATATTTAATTTTAAAAAATCTAAGAAGAATTTTTCAAAAATCTTTAATAGTGCACCCCTACACTATAAGAAGAATCGCCATGCAAAATTTCGACCCTTTAGGTCCAGCAGTTATCTGTCAGTCAGTCAGTTAGTTACAGAAGTATTATATATATATATATATATATATATATATATATATATATATATATATATATATATATATATATATAGATAAAAATTATTTATAGGAAAATAATCGCTCAACACATTTTCAAGGAGTGGATTGATAGAAATTTATAAGCTTAATACGCAAGCACAAGTACTTTGTTCCAATCACCTACTTTTATGAAAAATATTCATTCGACACTTCTTTATTATCCCCTAGAGAAAACTGAACGCAAAGAAAAAATAATAATCCAACGTGCTTCGTTCTCTTTTCTGGGTGTGACCCTTCCAACACCGTCACATTTTTGGACTGCGGTGAAAAACAGCCTGAATTATGACCGTCATTTCGAAGTTCACTTGCATGGGCGATATTGTTTCTAGTCCAATAAAAGACTGGCATATAGGCGCGATAAAAAAAGGCATCTAAGCCATTCTTTATTGAGAACGTTCAGCGCGGTTTCCCCCGGTCGGCCGGTAATAAGAGGGCGGAGTTAAGTGAGTTATGCGCTCTGTAAGACGGCCCTTTAACACCTTTTCCGGGAAAACAATAGGAAATGTGTACCTAATTCTGTTATCCCTGGTAGACCGGCCATCTCATTTGAGTTAACGACGCCATTATTATTTGGCGTTACCAATAGATTCATGCGTGCGCTTTGCCAGGCACTCGTGAACGTAAATCCTTATAGCGTCTACTCACTCTCCATTCATATCACTCTACAATTGCGATTATCTATGCCCCATTATGCATATTACGCGCATAACACTATCTACATATAATATAGTGTCTAGAATCATTTATACACACGATACTGAGAGTTAAGGACAATTACATACATAAAGTTAAAAGTTTGCTATAAATCTCGCCAGTGCCAATAATTTACAAAGTTTGTTATATAAATGGTGTAAAGTGACAGGAAATACGAAAATACTGTGCCCGATGCATTGTTTCTTTCTCCATTGAAATATTCCTCTATTTATTGCATGAATTGTCTAATTGAATCTACTTGATTTTCCTGCAAAATTTAAGATGGATATATATATATATATATATATATATATATATATATATATATATATATATACATATATATACATATATATATATATATATATATATATATATATATATATATATATATATATATATATATATATATATATATATACACACATAAGGTGCGGCCATTAATTTCCAGGACTGATCTAATAACTCCAGAAAATATTACGAAAAATGCATATCCATTTAATATGTTTCGTAGTAACTCCCACCTGCCGTAATGCACTTCTGTGCTCGGCTGTATAAGTTTCGGAAACAACTCTCAAGTCATCTTTCGGAATGCTGTTTAACCCTCAAACCAGTCCATGAATTTGTTGCCACTATCAGGACTATCGGTCAAATTGGCCTCCCAAGCCTAAAAAGCTGTTATTTTTGCGTGATTACGATGGAACTGCATGTTGATATTGTGCACGGGGTTGTTTGATTTATATTAGTGATGAATAGAGGGGAAATGACATCTACACTTATTTATTCAATTTATTTAATTTATTTTGATCTGGTATCTACATCATCAAATCGTAGGACTCTTAAAAGAATTTCACAATGTTTCTTAGACATAATTGCACGAAAATTTAGCCTGCCAGTGATTGAAGTAGAGAAGAGTGATTGATGTCAAGGCTTCACAGGATACTTTAAAAATCGCACAGAACACTGAAATCCCTATCAAAGCATTGATTTCATCATTTGTTGTGTCCTGATTGTATTGGCTGTAAGGTTCTTCATTTCTGGCGCGAGTTCTAGCAAGCTTCTGATTTGTGTGATGGTCAATTTTGGTTATCATTTCGTCCTCGAAAAACAGCCTCCAAATTTGCTCTAATGTAACCCTACTTCCAAGAAGAGCAGGGACCTCCAGTTTATTCAATTTTACACGAAGTATGTTCCGAGCAGCAGTTTGCGCTAAACTTCGCACAGGTCTCGAATTTCACGTAAAACAGTTCTTTTTACCATAAAAAGTGGCAGATGCAACTTCACCACTTTCAGATCATTCGTTCTCATCCGAACTAATAACGTTTATTCGCCTTCTAGTGAACCTACTTCTAGTTAGCCCTACACTTTCTTCATCAGACGACTCGTTCTCTGAAATAACCGTTGCGTTGTAACCTGGAGTGGACTAACGGTCAAGGAAGGTGGCTCGTCTACAAGATTTTCATTTCACTATCTGAATCATCGTTTCCCTCAAAAATAGTAGCTTCTTTTGACTCTGCATATGAGTCATACTCCTCATCCGAAGTATCGAGCTCAGTGGCAATAACAGGTCTACCGGTCATTTTGACCTCCATACTTTTACAAAATTGCAACTTACTGGCAAATGGCATTTGCGAAACCCTGATGTGCTCTCCCTGATGTCCAGAAACTGACTAAGGATGTCAAAGCCAGCCAAGCATTCACCCCTCTCCCCACTCCTGCCCCACCCCTTAGTACCGCCGCTACCGGTCATAATGACCGGTGGGCCGGTTTGAGGGTTAAAGTGGATGTCATCGTTTTTTTGATCGCTTCGACATCCTCAAATCTTGTTCCCTTCAGGAAATTGGCCCAACATTAGGTCGTGGAGATGAAGCATCCTCCATACTGTCGAACTTAGCACCGACAGACTTTTTCTTGTTTCCAAAACTGAAAGATTTTCTGTTACTTTGAAACATATTAAATGGGTGTGTATTCCATGTAATATTTTCTGGAGTTATTAGATCAGTCCTGGAAATGCATGGCCGGACCTTGTATATATATATATATTTATATATGTATGTATGCATTATGAAACCAGAAAAATAAAATAGTATAAGTGCATTAGAGCGTAATTTAGATTGTTCGTGTGTACATGTGCTCAGAACTTTAAATTATAACTTCTGAGCGCGTGTACGCACCTTGAAATATATACCTTGCTACAGGAGATAAAGTCTCCGAAACGAAGGAACACCACTTCTAAAGACTCAATGAGATCTGAATTTGTGAAAAGTATTTCAATAATTTTGATGCTTAGTATACATCTATGTACGTATACTTGGGTCTCAAAATTTTAAATGACGTTGCTTGAAAATGGACATTTAAAACATTTAAAGGTTTTAGTCAAAACCAGGGGTGGGCGACCCTTGGCACACGTGCCAGATGTCTCACGCCAACGACTTGTTTCTGGCACGAGAAACAAGCCCTTGTCAAATTTATTTTTAATTACCTACTAATTATGGTCTGTTTAAAAGACCTTACAGCCACATTTCTATCCATATTTTCGTCTACATAGTCTTGTGAATCTTTGCTGCCAGTGATGAATTTTTTTAAGTCTCGTAAGAGGAGTAACCTGACGGTTGAAACTAGTAGTAGTGCATGCATATCTCTCAACGTAAATTTAAACTAAATATAAACTCAATACAAAACCTCTATCATTAATGCCATAAGTTCCATTGATAATATATAAAAAGAGTCAACAAGTTTTCTATCTGCTGTTTTCTTTTTAACATGGCAAAGGTTGTTTAAATGTAGTTTTGAAGGTAAACAGATATATTTTTTTATACATAATTAACGTAAAGAAAATTTATAGAAATACTTTTCGCCGATTCAGACGTCAGTGAGTCTTTAGAAGTGGAGTTCTTTGGTCTTGGAGACTTTATCCCCTTTAGCAAGGTATATGTTTCAAGGTACGTACATGGGATCAGGAATTATAATTTTAAGTTCTGAGCAAATGTACACATATATAATCTTAATTACGGTCTAATGCACTTATACAATTTTATTTTATATATATATATATATATGTGTGTGTGTGTGTGTGTGTGTGTGTGTGTGTGCAAGTAAGGTATTTTAAATCAGCAAAATATTATCTGTAATAATCTTTTACTGTGTTTCATATAACTGGAAAAAATAATGACCGTTTAATCAAAAATAATAAGTTAGTGTTAACTTTTTGTATAATTGCTAATAATAGTGTTTTATAATTGGGTTAATATGTATAACAGTTAAAATTATGCTTACAGGGTAATATCCAGAAAAGCACTTTTTTGTAAAAACCTGTAGTAATTCTTTTCATTCAGTTTTTTTATATGATTTACATTATGACTTATCAAATTGTGGAATTTCTCTCAAGAAATTGTGGTTGGCACGTGGAAAAATTTTGTATCAGAGATTTGGCCGATTTTGGCACGCCTTCATATAAATGTTGCCCACCCCTGAACTAAACCATCGCCAAAATTGTAGGTATGCCATGATAAATCTCTGGCCACAGTTTTCATTTCCGAATGACGCGTACTTTTCGCATTCCTAGATCCATTTCTGAACTGCAACATTTTGACAAATGATTTACTGCTCGTAAAGAAAGCAGGTCAGTCTTAAAAATGATCTACTTGAAAGTCCATTTAAATATAAATATTTTAACTCCCTTTAAATTTTTTTATATCACTACCAAGGTTTTTTTTTGTATTTTCAATGTTTTAAGCACTTCTTTTATTTTGCGTTTTTCTCTTTTTATTATTTACTTTTTCCGTTTCTCATTTTACTAGTTAAGACATTTTAAATTCCCGTTTACAAAGTTTTCAGTCAGAAAAACAAGAAACAGAATTTATAGCCTTCGTTGGAAACATACATCCATCAATATTTTAGGGAACACTGTCTTTTTTTTTTCTTACTCTAATTTTCATTGATTTATGTACACTTAATATAATACGAGGCGGATTCAAAGAGATGAAAAGATTAAGTCACATAACATACCGACAAATATCTTCTTAAACTTTAGAGGTACAAAAGGTGATTTACTTTACTATCATAAATACCGGATTATTGGGGGGATTTACCCGCTTTTCAAACTATTCCAGCTTCACTAAAGAAGAAAAGTTTAGAAATAATATTAATAATTGTTATAGAAAGTTCAAATGGGCCTGTAAACAATGTAACAGACTTTTATTGGAAGACAAATGATATGCACGTTTAAACTTTACAATTATTTCAATTACAATACTACAAAAGTCACTTGAAACACAATACAGCAGTCTCTTATAATTTCTAAATAATTCATTTCTAATTGTATATAGGGGAATTATTGGATTAAGTGTCATTTTCGGTTTTCCATGACCACTCATCTGCCGATTAGCATAGATAACTGCAACTTTAATCGTACGGATTAGGCGTTTCACGGAATAAATTAATGTTCATCTCAGGTATTACAGGCTCTAGTGTTGACTTGATAAAAATGGTGAAGTAATACTTTTATGTGTTTGTACTTTAAGTTGCTGAAAGTATTTATACTGTCTAGTTAAATCTATTTGATTTTCCACCAGACCTAAAGATTTACTTATACAAGTAAATTTTAGACTCACCCCTATTCAACGGCCACTTTTTTCCGAACAATGGTTGACCGCAGTAGAGAAGTTTCAATACACACACACACACACATATATTTATATATATATATATATATATATATAAATTTATGTATGTGTGTGTGTGTGGGTGTAATACCCGGCAGCTGTAGGTATTCGTTCTGTAGTCGGGTCGAAATGAATCTCTATAGATTTTTAGAACTGTCTTTATTCAATGACGGCGCTTTCCAGTGGTTTACAGAACACATAATAGTACATGTAAATTCCGGACCTGCCGGACTATTTAGCTACGTTACATCTTGATGGATGGAGAAAGGCGCGACGATAGAGCAACACAGGACAAGAAGAGTGCGGAGATGACAAAAAGCATGGACGGGACATCAGCAAAGTACGAGGACAGTCAGAAAAAAAGCCCGCGGAAAACCCTTGCTCTTGCTTATACGAAGAGTTCATAACCTTCGACACCAGGGGGCCCAAAACTTCTGATTGGCTATCGGTGACCACCAGACCCAATGCGTCTGAAGTCGTATGATCTCTCGGAAGGCGCGAGATAAACTCGTGATGTTGAAGCATGTTTTAAAAATAACTTTTACTGTTTTGCGCGCGTGTTTGTAAGGGATAATATGGTTGGTTAGATCGTTTACTTTTAGGTCATAGTTTGAAATAGGGGGCTATATTGAAACGTTAACGGGAAAATTTACAATATGCATTAATTAATTAAGGTGGACGTTATTATTACATATACAGGTGGTTAGTAAAATAATGGAAACACCTATCAATATTAGTGATGTTTATGAATGTGCTTCGTATTCCTTAAAAACAAATCTGGCCAATGATTTTTTATATAATATAGTGTATGTATTGTAGTAACCAAATTACCCCCTATTAAGTTTAAGGTAATGATTACGCAAGTTATGAAGTTACATAATGAGCACTTAAAAAAAACAACTATTGTGATTAAAGTAGATCGCGTTGTGGTCCAAAGGACAACCCAAGTTCAGTCATGTTCTGATACGTGTGAGGGAGAAACAAATAATTGACAGACACAAATGACAGGTAAAAAAATAATACATTTATTCATTATTAGGAGTATGAGAAGTTATTTTAAACAAAACGATCACAACATTTTAAGTATCCCCCAAACATTATATATATATGTAACTTTTAAATTTAAGCCTCAACGGCTAACAAAAAAAACGTGAGTAAGCATTGTGACCTACATAAAAATCATATCACTTCTAGATTAGCTTAAATTAAAATAGTTAAAACATCAAGTTTCATCTCATTGATTAGAATGGATCCACAATGATAAAAAATTGGCAAAGATCTCACCGACTCGATGACACAAATATAGATGACGGATGCTGAGCGTCGCGTTCTGAAGGCTGGCTATCTCAGACTCCCGGTGACACAAATCTAGATGATGGTTGCTGAGCGTCGCGTTCTGACGGCTGGCTATCTCAGACTCCCGGTGACACAATCTAGATGACGGATGCTGAGCGTCGCGTTCTGAAGGCTGGCTATCTCAGACTCCCGGTGATACAAAAGATGTCGGTTGCTGAGCGTCGCGTTCTGAAGGAGGGCTATCACAGACTAGATGACGGTTGCTTATGACGATGGAAACTGCATAACGCAGTCATGTTTTAGTAGGCCTGGACGCCGGGGACCAAAACCCCTTCTTAACAGATCAAATCTTCCTCCAACGGCCCTCGGTCACTCCTCCCCCGTAAAAACCCCACGCACCCCCCTATAAGGGTGGGAAGTTTCACTCCAAAAAAACTCCGCGTACCCTCAACAACAGCGCCTTTCCGTAAAAAGTTCCTTCCAAAATGGCGGGAAAAACACCCACGCCCGCGCAGTGATACAGGATGACCCAGGAACAGGTGTCCAGCGAACACCCCCTTCTTCGCTGACCCCGGCCGGGTCAGGGAGCTGGGCTAAAAATAGATCGCAAAAACGAACAGAATTGCTTAAAAAGTAGCCAAAATTGGGGAGATTCGTGATTGAAGCTGAGTCGGTGAGAAATTTACCAGAAATTGCCGACAATACATTAAAACGGCAAATTACTGCTGGATTTTACCACGTTAATGATTACAAAGTAAAAACATAGGATATTCTAATATTACAATAGGCCGTTATACAAATTTAAAACAAAATAGTGAATTAAATAATAGATAAAATACACTTATTCACTTAAAGAAAACCTGGATTTTGCACATCATATCCGTGACGAAGGATACCGCAGCGAGAGAAAAAAAAAACATAGCACCCCAAAAGCTTATTAGTACAAGGCGCTTATGATACACAAATGAACTTCTTAATCATTAACGAATTAAAATTACATCATTGCGAGAAATTTAATTAAATTCAGGCTGACCCGAAATTAAAGTTTAACAGAGTTTGACAGAACACTAACGCTAAGATATAAAGAGATACAGGAAATTAACAATAGCAAGATAGTTAATAAAATTAGCTTCTATCTGCCATAATTAAATCTATTTAATTACTTTACACATTTAATGATAAAAAAGAACAAACAAAAAAAAAAAAAGAAGAAGAAAAAGTTTAAAACAAGTTAATACCAAATTCAGACTTATGGGTTTAAAGTTATCACAGCCCAGGGTTTCCGAGCAAGTTAAATACTTAGATTAAGACTTAAGTTTGAAGTAAACCAAAGTTAATTTTTATTTTTTATTATTTTATTTTAAAGAATATTCATCTCAACTTAATGTTGATGATGAGTAAGCAACTACCAACTAATTAAAGAGATAAAACTAAAACTTACTAGCCTTGATTTGTAATTAATTAGCTAATTAATAAAGAGCACCACCACAGTATTTCTAGCAGTAATGAAGCTAAGGGCATCGTGCTTTTGGGGGGAATAGCTTAAAATGTCAAACCTTGCAAACCTTGGGAAAAGGGCAAATTGTTGGAGCGCGTTTAAATTGGATATCTGTTACTGCAACCCCCAGGCTAATGGGTGTTTTTCAAGCTGTGGTATCGAAAATCATGATAGCATACAGAGTGCCCGGAAAAACATCCTTTACCAAATAGGATAGGGGACGAAAGGGAGAGCTGAGTGATAGAGACGGACGAGGTATTGAAGCGGATTGTGACACGAAGAAAGAAAACAACTGCAACCAACATGACCGATGAGCTCAATCGCCATCTGCATGTTCTAGTATCAACCATTAGAGGTAGAAGGGAACTTCACAAACAAAGCATTTACGGATGAGTATTTATTCACAAGCCACTTGTAATAGATACCAATACAAAATATCGTCCACAATGGTGCCACGTGCACAAATCCTGGTCGAGAAATATGTCGAAAAATAGCATTTGGTTCGACGATTCATTATTCACATTGGTCCTCGCAGGTCGTGCGTATGTCTGGAGAACACCTACGCAAGCGTAAGATTCTGGCTGTCTCATCTCAACTATCAATCATGGAGGTAGATCTATCAGGGTATGGGATGGCATCTCATGGTTTTTTTTCAGGCCCTATAGTAACCCTAAAAGGAAGATTGAATGAGAAGGACTATGTCGAAATTTTAGTTCACTAGTCCATCCTATGGTGCAAATATTGTTTCTTGCAGTAGATGGCGTTCTCCGGTATGATAATCCCCATATACATACAGCTAAATTTATCAAGTATTGGTTTAAAGAGCATGAGAAAGAAGTCAAATATATTATCTTGCCCTGTACAATCCCCCCGACTATAAATCATCCAACCACTGTTCAGGTTCAGGTATTTCAACTTGTCGGAGCTCCAGGGTCTGTAGGAGTTTTATCTCCAATTGTAACATTATGCATCAGAAATACATTTCATCAGCAGGTAATTAAATATAAATAGGACCTTATCAGTAAAAACATAATACAAGTAAAATTAGTAATAGTAAAATAAAAGCAAACGCCGGGAATCGCACCCGGGAGAAAAAATTACAAGGTACACGCGCATCCACTGGGTCAGAGTTGCCACAGTTATTTAAGAGAAATGAGGAAGATATTCACACTGAGATTATAGTACAGTTCTAGGGGGATGGTAAAAATACGAGAGGGAGGAGTTTAAAAATAAGAATAAGTTAGCAAGATAGAAGAGACAGTATTAGCTCTTAAGAAAACACGCCCGGGGGCGTTTGCGGTTAGCTTGGTGGGAGTAGTCATAGTCGAGAAACTCAGTAATAATCTCATTGCGAATGTTTGGAATATTATCAAAAAAATTCTTAGACAGTTTAAGTGCAGTTTCCTTGAAGGAAAGGATACTGAAGTCTCGTCGTATGGTTTCATTAGACATATAACGGATCGCTCGGCGAATACGTCTGAGAGTCAAGTTCTGGATGATCTCCAGTTTATGGATATGAGTTTTCGCGGTGTAGAACTAGACCGGTATTGCATAAAGAGATACGGTGAGAATAACTTGTTTAAAAAGGACTTTGTTTCTCATGAAAAGATAGCTGCAGTATATTAATGAATGAAGTTGCATGGTAACAGCATAAAATTTTTTACTAGTTTATCGACATGGAATTTCCATGTCAGCCTGCGATAAAGGGTCACACCAATATAGGTCACAGTGTTCTCCCAGTCAATAGGCGAAGTGTAAAGGTAAAGCCGGGGGCGGGATTACAGTAACGATTGGAAAAGAAAATCGCGGGGCACTTAGAGGGTTTGATTCAAATTTTCCATCGCGTGAACCAACTCTCTAAATTGTCGATATGATAAAGGATATCGATATCCACCACAGCATCTCTACAGAAATTTTCATGATTTTTCCCTGAAGAATGGTGTAATATATTCTTAACCACTATTTATGACTTGTATAATCCAATTTCAAGGTGAATCAGATGGTATTACATGACAAAGGTCATCCTGCCCCGTATTAATAAAAGTTTCCATGATGTTTCTTAGTGTTTCCATTGTTTTGATAACCACCTGTATATACGTATAATGAGAGATAGCAATGCAATTCTATATGAAGTAATCCGTGTAAATATATAAAACATACTCTCAATACAAAATAGATTTTAAAACGAGAATCTTTCGGTAACAAAGAAAATGATAAAACTGTATTAAAGTTTACTTATCTGTTAGTACTGTAATACCTTCTGTTAGTACTTTCAATCGATGAAAAATAGAAAACAATCGTCAAACTACAGGAATGAGAATAAAAGAAATTGTTTTCCAAATAAATCACCACTACCACATCCAGTCATATTTCAGAGAGCGCGATGCCCCCCCCCCCCAAAAAAAAAAAAAAAAAAAAGTAGGTGAAGAACTGGAGAGAAAGCACTTTTTAAGGAGAATTCTGCGAAAGAGAGATATTTTGAAGTAGGATATCACATGGCGAGAGCTCAAAAAATGTCGAGGCAAAAGTTTTTTGACAGATTCGAAAAGTCTTCTGCTTGGGCATCGTTTTCCGAAAACTCGAGAGGATATTAGACGTGTTGACGCGCGCCGAAGGAGAGACAGCTGGTGTCGAAACCAGCTGAGATAGAGAGGAGGGAGCTAGAAGAAAGAAACGCGGAAAAAAATTCTAACTTCATGAAAATTTTAAGACCCGTAATTCTCGAGTATATAAATGGAGAGAAAAGAGCGGTGCATGTTATTTTCAGATAGTTCGGTTCGGTGTCAGATTTGCGTACAGAAACTTGTATTTGTCGAAGGGTCTCGAAATAAGAAGGGAAAATGGATTCTTCCGGCTTATTTCCTGCCCAGTTTTCAATAGTAGAGTCAACTATGTTAAATTTTTGATATAAGGGACATAGCACCAAAAAATATAATTTATTATTAATAATGCAGCGTTTTATACTAAAGTTTAAAGCAAAAATGTACATCTCCAGAGTACAGGTATATTGGAACATTTTGAAAAGATGGGTCTGCCCAAAATATGAAAATCCTACCAATTGTGAGGAACAGTTAGAAAAGTTTGACGTCTCCAGCGTGCAGGTTCGTCTTTCTTACGGTACTCCTCAGCAAGGTTTAAGTCGTTAGTAGAACTGTTGTTGTTGTTGTTGCTAATGCCCACTGGAGGTTTCATTAACCAGGTCTTAATAGGCTACTGGGCTGAAAGGGGCGGCTTCTGTTTTGAATTAGCACCACAAGGGTCGGAGTACGACGTGGCTAAATGAGCGATCCCGTAATTTTTAACCCAGTCAAGTGACGAGACCAGAACACTTGACCCCGCACCTCCAGAGGTAAATTTGAGAACTTGAAGGACATTGCAGCCACGACCTATTTTATGTGCCCCGACCGTTAGTAGAACTAACAGACGCAATTGAAGTTACGAAGTGGAGTTCCTTCGTCTTGGTGACTTTATCCTCTGTAGCAAGGTATAGATTTCAAGATACATGTGCTCAGTAACTCCAATTTTAAAGATAAGATAAAAGTTAAAAATTTTAAAAGAGATCTAAGATAATAACAGGCAGTAACAAATTGAGAGAATAAAAATTAAATGAAATATTGAATAATTCAAAAAATAACGTAAGTAATAAAGTTAAACATTTAAATTTACAAGGTAATAAAAATTTTAAGGTAAGAGAATTGGCCCATAGGTTAATACAAGATGTTAAAAAATAAGAACTTACGTAAGTAATAAGTGCTTTTAATATAAAATGTTCGTATTGAGATTAATTGTAGCATTCCATGGCGAAGTTAAAAATAGCAAGAGGGGAAATTTGGAAAAGGGAAAGCGACACCGCCAGGATACGATCCCACTTCTTGAGTGCCACCAGTCCAGCACGTTGGCAATGTGCAACGGGAGCACATGAGAAAAACAAAAAATTGCAGTAAGATGGAACAAATCTCACGATAGGAGCGTTAGTAGGAATGAGGGAAAGCAATTTGTAATACGGAATTTCTGTCAATTTTGACTGGTGACTGACAAAGTACAGTTATCCACACGACTTCGGAAAGAACCATCGTCTATCCTGGTACAAAATTTAGAACGCAGCAAGACAAAAGGAATTAGGCCTTCCAAGGAGGCGGAGCTTAAAGCAAAAATATACATCTCCATTATACACCGATTATGTCTTTCTGGGGAGTCCACAACAAGGGCGGAACCTAGGTCCAAGGCTACCCGCCCACTTGAGATGTACAGTTTTCCTTAAACTCCACATCTTAGGCACTCTTAATGCATTTTGACACACTCAAGTTTGTTTCCTTCGGTCGTTTAACTTGATTACTTTAATGCTCTGTTTTGTACTGCGCTGGGATTCTCTTGGGAACGCGTGGAGTTATACTATCCATATACTCGTAAAAAAGAAAGAGATATCATGTGGATGCTAACTTTTATACATGCATATGTAAAACTAAATCTGAAAACAATAAATCACTTTCAATTCTATCGGTCATCCACTATTCAAAGTTTAAAATATATAAAAAAAATATTTTCAGACATTAAAAATCCAATATTTCAATCAATTGTGTTATTGGCAGTTTAAGCGATGGATTTTATTTTCTTCTCATTGTGAGATGTAACTTACTGGCCGGAGCTGTCGTCGATGCTTGTGCGGAAGTTTTTGATTGATTGGATCCTATTTCAAACATACTAGAACTATTCCTTAAATTTCCCTTCCTGTTCTTTCATCTAATAGTCACCTTTCAAGAATTACGACAGTTATGCCGCAACAATTATGCTCTTTTAGCTGACAGATAACAGAGAGTAAATTTGAACGATAAAACGTGTTTATAGTTACCATTATACCCCCTGACACTCTATGAATTTTGCTTTTGTTTTGAATATCGTTAAATGGTACTCTTAGTGTTATAACAAGCGTTTATACTCTATGATGCCTATAGACTGCTCACGAATACCTCTATTTCATTGCAATGGTTCTCAAAATTTCCCGCGGACGAGAACAGATCGAAGTTTTCAAAGAGCAAGACGGGTACAACCCAATGATTTTTGTATCCCCGATGATCATTAGTTACGTAATAGAAATATTTTATTCAACAGAATGTTACCAACATTCTAATATTATTACAATGATTGAGTTTTTAAAAATAATAATAATAAAAGAAGAAACACAAATATAATTTTGATGATAATTTTATTTTATATGTAGGTACATGGGAATAAAAAATAAGCAGTATAAATGGGTTTATTACTCATAAATACTTTATTGAAAATTAAATAAGATCTTTGGCTCAGATTTTTAGTAATTGCAAATATAAGATGATATTTAAGTTCTTAAGCAATCGTTCATCAGTAAGTTGAAATCTGCGTTTTTTGATTTTATAATATTCATCGCTGAAAATAAGGCTTTGCACAGATGTATAAAAGATTATAAAACCTTTAATATATCTGTGAGAATATTAAAGATTTTATAGGAAGAATTTTATAGATTAGGATTAAAGATTATTAAAGATTTTATTTTATAGGAAGCATTTTTAAGATTAGGAAATTTTGAACAGTCAAAGAGATTCCAAAAATTCTCTTCAGACGCGGGTGCACAGGGTTAAGAACAAATGTTCTATAGTATTACAACACGAGTGCTTGATGTGGAAATAAAAGTTATAAGAAAACAACTTCATATATCTGTTTTCTAAGTTACGAGAAAATTGTTGAATTAATATTTTGGAGATTAATGCTTTTAAGTTATGACTTTAACGCTCCTGTCCAAAATTTTCTGGGTTAAGGGGGGATAATTCAAAATATTTTATTTAATAGCATAATTTGTTTTATTTTAACCATTTGTAGCAAAGTATTGTAATAAAATTTTATTATTTCTCCTTTATCTGTACCGTTGAAGCCTTTTTACAATTTTGTCGCTAAAAATATTATAAATTGACATCTAAAACCATTATTCCATCATCGGAGACATTTTTAAATAAAGTCTCATCCAGAAAGAAAATTTTCCCCCTAACAACAACGCGCTATTTCGGTGCACTCTGTCAAAGCAGTTAACTACACAAACGATGTCAAAGGCACTTTCCCGGATAATAAAAGCTGTTTGAATTTATAAGAGTCGAAAGATTCTGGCCAAACGGGTTGTTTACTTTTATGGGGAGGAGCTTCAAAACGTCGACAGAAAATTATCTGGAACGGATTAAATTAAGAAGACAGCAAAGCGAAGCTATCGAGAATTTTTATAATTTTTTTTCTTCTTTTTTAAGTTTTAGTGACTCTGGGTTATGTGAGCTGACGTTTGACCCAGCTAATATACGTCAGGCGAATGCACTTTCAGATGGAGAGAAATGAACCATTTTGATCTTCATGGCCAGAGCTTAAAGAATTTATGGTTCGGTAAGGGATCTTTTTTTTTGCCAGTTTGCTCTTTCATGCACGGTCTGCATTAACAGAGATTTGATGGAAATATGGAATAGAATTAATGCTTCAATTTGATTAACATTTTATTTTAGGTTTTAAATCGGGAAAGAATTTTTCTGAAATAATTTGCACAAAATATCTATTAAGGAATAATTTTCTTAAACATTATGTCGATTTGGTTTCAAAGATTTTTTTAAAAATTGTACGCCGTAATAGAGAGATATTTTTTTTAAATTTGGGTCTATTTTTTATTATTTAAAAGAAACTCACATAAAATTAGGCATTCTGTGTTTTAAACGCACATCATTTCCTTTGGTGTACGGAATTTCTAAATAAATAAGGTACCCGAGTAAAGGATTTCTTTCTCTATCATAAAAAACAGTTTTAAAATAATCTTTCAATCCAAATCGACAATCGTTGGAAAAATTTCTATGTTAATACTAGCTGAATACCCTTATTTCGCTACGGAGTACATTCAAATTAAATACAACGGTCAATGTATGCCAATATATATATATATATATAATACAACGATCAATGTATGCAATTGATGTAAAAAAAATATTTATAAAAAAAAAGGTAACGGATATTTTTATAGACAAAATAATGTAGAAGAAAATATTGAAATTAGACCTATCCAAAATGGAGGTAAGAGAGAGAGAAGATGGAGGTAAAGATTCGAAAAAGATTTCATTTTAAAGGCATTGTTATGACTTTCTCGTTATATAAATTTTATAACCCTCAGATTATTATTTTAAAAGCAAACTTAAAAGAATGTTGCAAAAACAGCTTAAAAAGTTTAGAACATACTAAAGTATATAGTACAGTTAATATAGTACAGTTTAAGGAACATTTTTTTAAGTGTATTTTAATATTTTTTGGATAATGTCCAATCGTCTGTCGCATTAGACAGAAAAAAGAATTTTTTTGTGAATTTATTACGTTGCTATGCACGTGATGCAAAATCAGTTTAAAGTATTGCAAAAAGAAAAGAAACCACGTGATCAGCATTTAATAAATTAAATTCTAAAAATGAATCTTTAAAAATCACCAAAAATCAGAAAATGGAGGTGAAGATTCGAAAAAGATTTCATTTTAAAGGACTTTTTAGGATCTTTCTCTTGATATAAATTTTATAACCCTTAAATTATTATTTTAAATGTAAACTTAAAAGAATGTTACAAAAATAGCTTAAAAATTTAATCTAAAAAAAATCTAAGAAGAATTTTTCAAAAATCTTTCTTAGTGCACCCATACACTATAAGAAGCATCGCCATGCAAAATTTCAGCCTTTTAGGTCCAGCGGTTTGGTCTGTGCGTTATCTGACAGTCAGTCAGTCAGTTACGGAACTGTTTTATATATTTGTATATAGATTGTGCTAAGTGAATCCAATAGGGTATGTTGCTTTTGCTAACAAACTTATTAGAGGTCTATTTCCTCTAGCTCAGAAAAACTGTTTTGTGACATTACATTAGAATGTAGCAGATGAATACGGTCAACGAAAATGAAAGGAGAACAATTACTTTTGCGAATTAGCAGAGCTAGTAGACCAATATGCAGCACATGCTAGTG
The DNA here is from genome assembly GCA_907164885.2 of Dolomedes plantarius. Taxonomy (NCBI): domain Eukaryota; kingdom Metazoa; phylum Arthropoda; class Arachnida; order Araneae; family Dolomedidae; genus Dolomedes; species Dolomedes plantarius. The sequence continues at coordinate 226,368,634 of OU015491.1, forward strand.
GGCGTGTGCCCTGCGCCGTACACCCAAGTAAACCGGTGCACTTAACAGCTCATTAACCGAGTCATTAGCATGCTTATAAATGTTGCACAATTATAAAATAAAAATTGAAGATTGAAGAGTTGTGTTCTATCAGAGTTAAAATGAATGTATGGCCACCAGTATTGCAGCTGTTCTCTGTTGAAAATTTCCTAGTTTAATTTTTTTAACATAATACTCCATTTGAAAACTTAATTCAAAGAACTTTTGTAGTAAAATATCAAAAAAGGTCTATTTATCTCATGACCAATTTTTTGTTACTTATGGTATGTGAATTTGTAAGTTGTGTAAAACTCTAGAACCCATTTCTTGTAAATATGATATTAAACAGAAATATTACCATTTTGAACTATCTGTCATACCTCACGGCATGAAAAATTTGTTCAAAACTCTGCTGTGTTTATGTCTGATGTGCTACAAAAGCACATCAGATATCAAACTATGTTTAATGACATTTGTTTTAATATCATATAACCAATTTAAATACGACCTATGCTATCTCTCTATCTATCTATCTATCTTACCTATCTTATC